>CM069081.1:4553989-5291207 GCA_035578085.1 Solanum pinnatisectum
CACCTAGCAGTCGAATCAACCCCACACAAGGTATGTCGGATATCCCTATAAGTAGGTTTATCCTTCAAGCTATTAAACTCATCTGAGTTACAATTCGAGGTTCCTAACAACTCATTCAGAATTCGGGTAGAAAACTTGACATCTTTCCCCCTAACATGCACAGTTTTATACTTCGTTTCAATAAGCCAGTTAGCATAGAATTCCCTTACTAATGTCAAATTGCAATCCCCTGGATTTTCAAATATAAACCTCAGCCCTAACTTAATCACGATCCGATATATAACAGGAAATTGCGAATGCAATCTTACCTCATTCACAAATTCGTCACCCATATACTTCGCCTCTTTTTGACATTCGAACCATTCCCAGCCATACTTTTGCACATCTATTTTGCCAAATTTTTGTACCAGTTCCCGGCCACTAGAGGACCCAAAAGTTTTGCCCTTTCTACTCCTCTTGGAACCCGCCACATTTTTTGCTTTTGGAGCCATCACCACCTGTCAAGAGAAGAAAAATGGAGAAAAGAGAAAAATTTAGAAAAAAATTGGGGAGGGGGGTCGGCTGGTAGTGGATAGTAGTGAGGGGAAGAAAAAAGATTGTTGGTGTTAATGGAGGCTTTTGAAGATGAAAGGTGAGAAGAAAAGAATGGGTGGTTTGGGGAAGGGAAAGGTTTAGTGGTGGAAGTTAAGGAATTTTTGGGAGGAGAGGAGTTGGAGTTTGGTTGGTTAATAATTGAGGAAGGTGAAAAGGGGAAGAAGAAAAAGAAGAGTTAGAGAGAATTTAGGGAGGGGGTCGGTTGAATGTGGTGAGAATGGGGGTTGAATAGAAGTTTTAGGGATTTAAGGGAAGTGGGTCGGGTTGGATCCGGGTACAAACCCAGTTCTTTGTTTTTTTTTTTAAAAAAAACTGGGCAGTGGGGTGATGGGAGGGGCGATGCGCCTCTCAGCGTGCCTGAGATGGCGCTCTGACGTACGAGGCTTGGCGCGGCGTGCCCCTTAGTGCACTTGAAATTGTTCTTTGACGTTCGATGCCAGGCACGGCGCGCCAACCAGTGCGCCTGGCTCCAGATTTTTTAAATTTTTTTTCATTTTCGTTTTTCACTATTACAAACTAAGTTACAAACAATGAAAAATCCTATTTAGCTAAAACTAAGAATTAAAAGAACTTCCTAGATCTTACGAATTTAAACTATGCTAAAACAATAAAAATCAAAATTTCAAACATGTACTACCTATCTATTACATATTGTTCATAGGTTGCCTCCCATGTAGCGCTTGATTTAATGTCGCGGCATGATGCAGCTTGGATCATTCATCATTTAGCTCAACAGTCTCCCGATCATGATCCGAATCCTTACCAAAGTAGTGTTTCACCCTTTGCCCATTGACCAAGAACGTAAAGCCAGTCTTACCTTTAAGTTCAACAGCCCCATGTTGTGTCATTCTGACCACTTCAAAAGGACCACTCCATTTCGACCTTAGTTTTTCCGAGGAATAACCTTAGTCTAGAGTTAAATATAGTACCTTATCTCTCGGATTGAAAGTACGAGCTACTATGTGCTTGTTATCTCTCGAATTGAAAGTACGAGTTACTATGTGCTTGTCATGCCACCACTTCGTCTTTTCTTTGTAAAGCTTGGGATTCTCATAAGCGTGGAGCCTAAGATCCTCAAGTTCATGCAACTGATTCACTCTCTTTTTACCGGGCAGCTCGGGGTCCAAGTTCAACCTCTTAATTGCCCAATAAGCTTGATGTTCTAATTCTGCCGGAAGATGACATGCTTTACCAAATACTATGTGATAGGGAGAAGTCCCTATTGGTGTCTTATACGCAGTCCTATATGCCCACAACGCATCATCTAATTTCTTAGACTAATCTTTCCTCTACGCATTCATCATTTTCTGTAAAATTTGCTTCACCTCTCTATTCGAGACCTCCACTTGGCCACTCATTTGAGGATGGTAAGCTGTAGCAACCTTATGATGAATACCATACTTAGAAAGAAGGTTTTTTTAATAAGATGGTTAATGAAATGCTTACCTCCATCACTTATGATTGCCCTTGGAGTGCCAAAGTGGGTGAAGATATGCTTCTTTATGAACTTTATCACCATCCTTGAATCATTGGAAGGAAAAGCGACAGCCTCAACCCATTTACTAACATAATCCATAGCCACAAGAATGTATTGGTTTCCACTAGATAGCGGGAAGGGACCCATAAAGTCAATACCCCACACATAAAAAATTTCCACCTCCAAAATGTTATTTAGCGGCATCTAATGTCTTCTTGAAATAGTACCCAACCTTTGGCATTTATCACAACCCTTCACAAAAGCAATAGAATCTTTAAATAACGAGGGCTAAAAGAAACCAGATTGTAGTACCTTATGAGCAGTGCGCTCTCCTACATGGTGACCTCTATATGGGCTAGCATGACAACTTTCAAGCACTTTGTGAACCTCATACTCTGGAATGCATCTTCTCACTACCCGGTCCACACCTTGTTTGAATAAAAATGGTTCATCCCAGATATAGAACTTAGCATCATGATTAAGCTTTTTCTTTTATTGGGTGGTTGCACCCTGAGGATACTCTCCACTTACTATCAAATTCACAATGTCTGCATACAATGACACTTGAGATCTATCTAATGCCATCAATTGTTCATCCAAAAACTCTTCCCGAATTTGCTCACCTTCATTCACATGGGAAAAATCCTCCAACTTAGACAAGTGATCCGCTATCTGATTTTCAGTACCTTTCCTATCTTTGATCTCAAGGTCAAATTATTGGAGAAACAATATCCATCGAATCAGCCTTGGTTTAGCATCCTTCTTATTGAATAGGTACCTAATAGCTTCATGGTCAGTAAAAACAATTACTTTAGTACCTACCAAATACGATCTGAACTTGTTGAAGGCGAACACTAGAGCCATTATCTCCATCTCAGTCACCGTGTAATTAGCTTGTGTAGAGTTAAGGGTCTTGCTTGCATAACAGATCGAGTGGAATACTTTATTCTTTCTTTGTCCCAACACTGCACCCACTTCTACGTCGCTTGCATCACACATGAGTTCAAATGGTAATTCCCAATCAGGAGCAATTAAGATAGGAGCCTCAATTAAGTTCCTCTTCAACATCTCAAAAGCTTTCAAACACATCTCATCAAAATCAAACTTCACCTCCTTTTCCAAAAGACTGCACATAGGTCTTGCAATCTTGGAAAAATCCTTGATGAATCACCGGTAAAAGCCTGCATGACCAAGAAAAATACGCACCCCTTTTATGGAAATGGGAAGGGGCAATTTTTCAATAACTTCTACCTTGGCCTTATCAACCTCTAAACCAGCCTTAGACACTTTGTGTCCTAACACTATCCCCTCTCTAACCAAAAAATGACACTTTTCCCAGTTTAGAACTAAGTTAGTGTCCTCACATCTAGCAAGTACTTTATCAAGATTCCAGAGACATACCTCAAAAGACTTCCCAAAGACAGAGAAATCATCCATAAACACCTCTACAAAGTCTTCCACCATATCATGAAAAATGTCCATCATACACCTCTGAAAAGTAGGCGGTGCATTGCAAAGTCCGAATGGTATGCGTTTGAAATCATAGGTACCATAAGGACAAGTGAACGTGGTCTTTTCCTGATCCTCGGGGGAAATTAAGATCTAGTTGTAACCATAATACCTATATAAGAAACAATAGTACTCTTGCCTTGCTAGTCGGTCAAGCATCTGATCAATGAAGGGAAAGGGGTAGTGATCTTTCCGGCTAGCATCATTTAGTTTTCGGTAATCCATACAAATTCTCCAGCCGATCACTGTTCTAAGTAGGAATCAACTTATTCTTTTCGTTCCTTACCACTGTCATACCTCCCTTCTTAGGAACACATTGTACCAGACTTACCCACTTACTATTAGAGATCGGGTACACAATTCCAGCATCTAGCTACTTTATAACTTCCTTTCTTACCACTTCTTTCATCAAAGGATTTAGACGACGTTGATGTTGTGCCCTTGGTTTGTGATCCTCTTCTATGTAAATTCTATGCATACATAATGCCGGACTAATCCCATGAATATCAGCCATCTGCAATCCAATTGCTTTCTTCCTCGACTTTAAGATCCTTAATGTCGCATCAACCTGTAATTCAGACAACTCTGTAGAAAGTATAACAGGCAAAGTTTCATTAGTACCCAAATAAGCATACCTTAGGTGAGCCGGCAGAGTTTTTAGTTCTAGCTTGGGAGCTTCTTCTATTGATGGATTTGGTGGGGGCCTTAACAAACGATCTAATGACTCCGCTTGAGGCTTGTGAGTGTCAACTAGTTCTAGATTAAAACATGTTTCTATCTCTTGAATCTCAGTCTCCTTCCACCTCATGACCTGTTAATACTCTCTCTAAGGGATCTTCAGGCACAACTACTTGTGATTCTAGTATTTGATCAACCACAGTAATAACAGACAACTCTTCATAGATAGAAGACAATTTTAAAGTGCGGTAAAAATTGAATACCTCAACCTTATCATGTGCCCTCATAGTTAGTTCACCAGCTGCTACATCAATCAATGCCCTACCCGTGGCCAAGAACGGACGTCCCGAAATGAATGGAACTTCAAAATCAGGTTCAAAATTTAAGACCACAAAATTTACAGGAAAAATCAATGAACATACTTGAACTAACACATCTTCTACCACCCCTTCAGGCCTAGCAATGGATCTATCAGTGAGTTAGAGAATAACAGTGGTTCTTTTTGGACTAGCCATCCCAAGCTTTAGATACAATGATAAGGGCATTAGATTTATACTTGCCCCTAAATCACATAATCTGCGGGCATGAACACTTTGCCCAATAGTAATCTACACAGCAAAACTACCAGGATCTTTTAGCTTTTTGGGTAGTCTATTTTGGATCCTAGAGTTGTATTCCTCAGTAAGTTCTACAGTTTCATACTCCGTGAGCCTCCTTTTGCTAGCCACATTGTCCTTCACGTATTTAGCATACTTCGGAATACCCTACAAAATGTCAACCAAAGACAGATTAATGTGAACCTTTTTAAGGAGAGAGAAACTTACCGAAGCATTCATCTTCATTCTATTTTTTTAGACTTTGTGGAAACGGAGGTGGTAATTTCTTTTGAGGAATGGGTACCTCAATATTGGAGCCTTTTACTACCTCTTCCACATTCTTTTCTTTGGTACTTACCTCAGTATCTCTCTTCTTTGGAGCTAGTTCCTCTAATTGTAACTCACTTCTAGTACTTACCGCTTGCAATTGCTTTGGGTTGGGTTCAGTATCACCGGACAGCCCACCTTGGGGATGCAAGTTCAGAGAATTAGCTACTTGCGTAACTTGTTTCTCTAAACTCATTTGGGATATTTGGATGTTTCTGATGTTCTTATCCTGCTTATCTATTCTAGTATTTAATTTGGTCCCTATTTTAGTCATGAGCTTTTGGAGTAGCTCTTTATTGGTCATCCCCCCTTTTGGTGCACTAGGATTTGTGCCTTGGTTAGAATTTTGGTATTGTTGCCCAGCCCCTTGAGAATGATATTGGTTAGCCCCTTGCACCTGATTTTGGTTTTGGTTCCCACCCCATGAGAATTTAAGATGGTTGTAAGTGTTACCATAATTTTGCTGAACTCCACCCCTTTGCGCATTTCCCACATAGTTTACGGAATTCAGATTTGCCTCACATTGACCAGTTTCATGAGTTCCACTACCACATACCTCACACCAATTGGTTGCCTATTGTACAATGTTTACCGGTGCATGGTTTAAAGCCATTTGTTTAAAATGTAAGGTCATGTTATGCTGCATTGCATCTAATTTGGCATTTATGGCTGTAGCTTGATCTATATTTGAGATCCCCGCAGCCTTTTGGGTTGTGGTTCTAGGCATTTTCCCTTCATACCCTTGGTTCCCTTCTGAGAGTTTATCGAGTAAGTCGAACAACTCTTCACATGTTTTAGCTAGGGCCTGTCCACCTGCTGCACTATTAAGAAGTGAACGAGCATTATAATCTAGACCCTCAAAGAAAGTGTGAGCAAGTACCTCATTAGTTTGCATGTGGTGTGGGCAATCATTCAACATTTGTTTGAAATGCGCCCATGCTTGGTACATGTCCTCTCCTTGGTTTTGAGAAAAGCTTATTATCTCACTCCTTAGCTTAGCGGTTTTCTTGGATGGGAAGAATCGACTCAAGAACTTGTTCGCTAGATAATCCCAAGTAGTGATGAAGTTTGGTAGCTTAGAATCTAACCAACGCCTTGCGGCTCCTAACAATAAGTATGGGAACAACGTCAGTCTCACATAGTACGATGAGATTCCAATTGGGATGTATGTATCAGTAATATTTATGAAGTTCCTAAGGTGGATTTGAGGATCCTCATGGGGGGGGGGGGGGGCGTGAATTTGCCATTAGAATGGAGGATTTGTACAATGCTCTGCTTTAGTTCAAATCTACCCTCCAGTGGAGGTTTCCTAATGCTAGATGCCAAATTGGCTGTGAGTAGGACTGACACATCACGGACTGGTCTTGCGGGTATGACAGGCGGTACTCCTTGGTTATTTAAATTTCCTTGGTTATACAGGTTCCTTTGGTTATTCACATTTTCCGAGTTATTCAAGTTGTCTTGATTATCATCATCAATGTTTCCCAGAAGACCTAACCCCAATTCTCCGGGACGTCCTTGATTAATTTTTCTGCGCTGGCGTAAAACTCTTCCGGGCTCATTGTAAAGTTCGACAAGTTCTCCCTTCCGAGCCAGACCTGAAAATCAAGTGCCTGCAATAAACAAGCTAAGATCAAGTAATTAATACCTGAATATTCTAATTGTAGACTTAAGAAGATCGAATATAAATCAATTTCTAAGTACCTAACAGCGGTGCCAAAAACTTATTGCTCCCCATTATACACGCAAGTGTACATGGTCGCGCAAGTAATATAGATTCTTCAAGAAATGAGTTATCGTTCCCATGGGACTTATGATCAATTTATATCTAATACATAATTCTACAAATAAAAGCAAAAGTAACCGTTTAAGAGATTGTGATGATTGTTAACTAATACTAATTATGCACTAACTAAAAGTAACCAATTGTGAACGACTTTAATATGATGTTTCAAGCAAGTAAGAGACAATTCCCGGACTGCAGCATATACTGAATATCATGTATCATATTATCGGCTTAGAAATAATTTCAGTTGTCAAGTTAATGATTTATAGGGTTAATTATATGAGTCGGGCTATACACCTCTCGTCGCCTACTCCAGTTAGCTATCTAACTACATCGTTGATTAGGGATAAATAGACTAACTGACGAGCATTTATATTTCATCCTATTTCGTAACCAAGCAAGGTGTTCGTTTGGGTGTCACTCCTGAACACTAATCACCTCTATCTAACCTCTCCTCTCCCGATTTTAAGTTTAGACAATATATTTGTCTTATGGTGATCAAGCATAAAATACTAAAACAAAAATATAGAAGAAACTTATAATGACAACCAAGAATTAATTCAAATAGCCTTTAATAATCAACAATTCATTCGTAGCTACAGCCCCAGAACAAGGGCGTTTAGCCACTCATGCTATTAGAAAACCAAAAAATACAATTGTTCATGCGATTTTCGGAAAATAGAAGAGTTAGAAGACTAAAACCTAGTACAAACGTGCAATCTTGCTCTTGCACACCCAATAAAAGTCGAGCTGTCATAATGTAGCCTAAGGAGTCTATTTATAAGATTTGGAAAATTGGAGACAAAATCTACTTCAACTAGGAATCCTTTTTAACATAACTTAAGCTAGAAAAATTGGGATTTCCTTGTCGTATCGCGCCTCCTATCACCCCACGAACATGCTCCAGTTGTATTAGTGTTGGCGCGTCGCGCCTGGCAGTATGCTAGTTAGTGCCCGTCATTTTCTCCTTGGTGCGTCGCGCCTCTCAGCGCGCCACAAACAAGACTCTGTCCTTCAGGCCTTGGCACTGCGCGCCCAACAATACACCAGGCACTGTTAGTTTTTGCTTTTGTCGTTTTCTTGCATGTCTTTGATCCTTCTTCTTTCATTTAATCGCCAATTCCTTCGAGAGTTCCTGAAACAACTAATCATGTGTGTAAGTGCACAATCATTATAAGTTACACCAAAAATCAAGCTAATAACTAAAGATCATTCTTCAATATAATCAATTCCTGGGAAAATATTGACAACTTAGGCATATAAATATGCCTAAGATCATGAAACATAACTGAAAAACTAAGCTGAATGAAATGACCAGGTACTAATCATGAAAATAACATGTTGAACTGAATGCTCAAGTATATACTGAAAACTTGGTTAAATGCAGTGAGAGTCTGAATGTGGGAGATACTATTAACCGACATAAAACCACGTGAGCTAAACGTGGAGTCCAATGTATATGCCCCATCGAGAGGACCCAATATACCTTGATAAGGGTATGAAGGCATGACTGGCATGATCGCTATATCTGATGCCCAACAGAGGGGATTTATAATCCTACGGGGCACGTAGTTTTGGGATTATGAGGGTACGTTGAACATTAGTTCAACTCGGTGCTAAGTCTACTCCCAACTAAATATGTATATGACACAAATGTAACTGAAATATTGAATAGCTCAAAATACTGACATGCAATATGAGAATGCAACATTTATGTACTGATAATGTGACATTCGAAATCTGGAGCATGTTTATCTGTTTAACTGACCTAGCAAGTATAATTCATGAACTAAGTGAAATTATACAAACTAGGGTTCTAAGTTTCATACAAGGAATTAAGCAACGCTTCTAAGAAAACCTGTTAGTTAGACTATGGATTATACTGCAACTGAAATCACAATAAATTCCCAAGATTGTACAAACCCTAGGTCTAAATAAGATATGGAGAATCAAGAAACTGATTGAATTCTAGGGACCTAGTGGATGAAAGGAATCCACTAGTGAAATTGCATTTTTACCCAACAAAAGGCTTTGTTCTCTTAATAGATTTTTGTTAGAATGAAATTACATTTTTACCCTTAGTCGTCCTACCACTTCACTCTTCTATATAATAGAAACTAGAATCTATAACCTCAACATCCTCTCCTTCGTGAGCAACTTGTTCTAGTATGCTAGCCACATAATCACCCTTTGTTTAGGTAGCATAGTAGAGCTCCAAATTAGATTTGCTTCCCTCAGTCTAGTCATTAGTCCAAATATATCAATATAGCTACTAGACACTAAATAGATATCATTATTCGTTAATCTATATATACCTCTTCTATACCAATATACCATTTTCTCCTTCGATCCATTCAATTTTTTCCAGTACCAACTGTTGTCCTGGGTGGGCAATGCTCCCAGATATTCCTACATATTCTCATATATATCTCATGCGCCAATTTTATCCATAACATATCTTTCTTTGTTACCCGTTGCCATAATAGTTTCCCAATGTATGCTATATTCCAGTTTTCGCATCTTTTAATGTTCAACCCACCAAATCTTTTTGGCATACAAACTCTTGCCTATGCAACTAAGGAGACTTTCCTTTATCCTTCAGATTTTCCCCATCGATAATCTCTGCATTTTCTATCAATTTCTTTGATCACACTTCGTGGAAGAATAAAGACAACCCCCCAAAAATTGTAAATGGAGAATAAAATAGCATTGATAACCTGTAGTCGACCAACATAAGATAATTGCTTTGCATATCCATTGCTTATTATGCTTGTTATCTTGTCCACTAGTTGATAACAATCCAATTTGATCCATTTCTTTGAGGATAAATGCAGTCCTAAATATTTGATAGGTGGGGATCCCTTAGAAAATCTATAACACCTCGGACCTCAAAATGAAGAAAATCCTAGTTTTCAGAAAAACTGGTGCTAGTATCGACGCAACCACCCATTGATTGTAGGTAGAACCATAGATCATATGTGGGATTCCGTCATTAAGGCCCAAATGTTGATGGTCTCTGATCCCACCCACAGTCGACTAGTACGGTGTGTGGTTGGACCTACGGACTGTAGGTGACGGTCAACAGTCAATTGAAAGGAATTGGTTGTTGGGTCAACTTCAAAATGTCATATCTTTTAGCACAAAATGAATTAGGTGGTCCATGACTTATCAAATTAAATATATTTGAATCATCTTTCCAATGCCACCGAGTTTTCTAAAATCCAAGCTCCGAGTAAAAAGTTATGCTCCTTTTAGTGAAGCCCTGTCGGGTAGATTATGAACCACGACTGTAATCGACGGTTAGTAGTTCAAACGACTGTCTGTAGGTCCCTCCGTGGATATCCTTCGTCAGCTTTTAAGTTAGGGTCATTTAGGTCTTTTTCCTATGCGTTGAGACCTTTAAATTACGTCGTTTAATGCCTAAACTACGTCGTTTTACTCAGTCTAGGCCTAATACCTTAGTCAGACTTACCCACAATCCTCATTCTCCAAAAATCATCTAAACTTGGAGCAAAAAGAAGAGGAAAAAGTCAACTAAACCTCCCAAGAACAAGCAGCAATGTTCTTCAAGGTTCAGCCCCGAAATCCAAAGGATTTCTCCGTAGATTTCATCATCATATATGTGGGATTTCACTAGTGGGCTCCTTCCATCCACTAGGTCCCTAGAATTCAGTCAGTTTCTTAATTCTCCATATCTTGTTTAGACCTAAGGTTTGTAAAATCTTGGGAATTTATTGTGATTTCAGCTGCGGTATTGATTCTAGTTGGAGGAGATACTAACTGCTGTTTGTGTGCAATGGCTACGCTAGAGAACCAACGTCTTTTTGTAGAGTACACTTAGATCGTTGAGGTTTGGAGTGCACTGAGTAGATGGTCTGCATTCCAATCCCAGCAAAAATGTAGAGGAATCTATGCGATGGATCAAGAATAGACAATGTATACAGTTTCTCAAGGAACTAGTAGCTGCAATATGTGGTGCCTTGATCTATTATGCATGGAAAGCAAGGATTTGGAGAGTGTACATGAGTTTGAACGTAGATACAAGGTTTATAATGACACAAATAAAAAAAGAAATAAGAGAAAGAGTGAGCATGTTCACAGGATCTCGAAAAGCTAGAAGTTGCCAAGTTTTGATACAAATAATTTGCAATAAATATAGGTTTTGTTTGCTTTCTTTTTAGCAAGTGCGTTGGATATCTAGTTAGCTGAATAATCTTCCTAGAAGGGGATTCATATCACTAGTTGCTCTTAGATTATAAAGACTTCTGAGTTGATTTGGTTGTATGGTAATGTTCACATCTTATTGCCAAAAAATAATCTATTTAAAAAGATAGCAAGAAAAATAAATAATTCTAGAAACATCTTTCTATATATGAAGTGAATGATGATCAAGGGTACAAATGTAATTTCACGCTTACAAAAATCTTTTAAGAATGATAACAAAAAAACTAAATAGTTCTAGAAACATATTCACTTATTGTTATTACTATTTATTTATTTTGTTATTACTTCAATTTGTTTTATTTTATGAGTTATTGTGATATCTATTAATTACTCTATTTTACTATTACTTTAATTTAATTCTTCATATTTTTCCTATTCATTATGCTCACTAAAAATTCCTACTTTAATATAAGACACCATTATTTAAAAATATACTTAATTATTTTCACCTTTGTTTTGACTCTTATTAATATACATTAAAAGAAATAAATGTGATAAAATTAATAATATATTAGATTTGAATTAAAAAAATAAATAAAGTAAATTTCAATATTTCTTAAAAATATATTTTAAAAGATGTTAAAAAGTAACTTTACAGATAAAATGAATAGGGTGATATTTACATTTAAAGTAAATCATAAATGTTTACTAAATTATAAAAGAATAGTTGTTCATTAAAATATATAGTCAAGTTTGTACTTTATTTGATTTCAACTATATTAATTTAATATGTGAACTAACGTAAGTTTCATTTAAATTTGAAGTTGCCGGAGCAAAATTTGGTATTTTTCTATTCTATTTATTTATTTCTACTATATAGAAACGCCATAAAAGAACGACCAAGGGCAAATCTGTCAATTTGCTCAAAGACAAAAGAAATGGAGTAATTAGGTTTTCCTCAGTCTTTCCAGAAAACTCCATCATTTCATTTCTTTTTTCCAACAATGGAGAATTTCCAGAAGACTCCTCCCAAGTGTCTAGAATTTTCTTTCATCCAAACTTAAATTCAAGGGCATACTCATTAACTTCATCTTCATATATTTGCTTTAAACTTAAATTCCAAGAATGGATCATTCTTAGGTCACCTTTTGCCTCAATATTTGCCCTAATCTTCTTTCAGAAAAGATTGAAATTTCCAATTTCATAACTTAATATCATAGCTATTGTGGTTATCGTACTACCCAACTCTCTTCTATGTTCTCTTTGATTTTTCATCTGGTACTGCAAAATTAAATTAGTTTTTTCTCTCAATATTTTCGTTATCTTCTTCGGGTAATGTTCAGAATTTCTAATTTTATTGGTTAAATTCATGTCTTCTACTGTTATTGTTGCCTTAATGCTGTCTTTGATGTTTTGCTAGATTAATTTTCTTCCTTTCAATTTCATTAACTCTTATTCTCGAACCAGAGAAATTGAAGAATGCAATTGAAAATTAATAGCTTCTTCAAGCCTTTTATCAGTCATCATTTACATACATATACTTTCTTTTGTTATATTGTTTCTTTCGAATGTCTCGTAGATTCTTTTTACTCTTTTTTTTTTTTGGGAAGAGTTTATCCATGATATTATTTTTCATTGATATTGACTTATCAATTTTTTCCCTTGGTTCTTGTGTGTTAGAAGACAACAAGAGGATCTTGAGTTGTCCTTGGAATCAAGCAAATCAAATATGCATGTAAGATATTGGCTTTTAATATTTCATCTCAAGTACAATGTCCCTGGGGCATACAAAAATGCACAAGTTTTTGTAGAAATTTATCATGGTCTCTTCATATGCTATTATAATAAGTTTAAAGCTTTTTCTTTTTATATTGTTGAGCTTATCATGCTATTAAAAGTTTCATAACTGAATAAATCATTTTCTAGCTATTAAAAGTAATTGATTTGTCAATTTACCACTACTTATTGATATGTAAGTATCTAACTTCTTGATTTCTTTGTGAGATGATGGAGTTAATTATGGACTCGGGTGACACCTCCAAATCCTTTTTAATGGAGTAATTATATATAAGTTGAGCAGTACTTTCTCCAATTACACTGTTGAAACTTACATCTACTATTTCTTCCCTTTTTAATGATAGAAGAGCTGCTTTGTTGGTGGAAACTGCAGATTAGACAAACAAATTAAAATAAAATGGATTACACTATTGTGCGTCAATATGTAATTTTTCAATATACTGTGCACTATTATTCTATGGCCTTTCAGTTTTTCTTTCTTTTTTCCCTTGTTGTCCATTCCAGTGTATAAGAGTCTGATATGGAAGACATAACATATTTGTATAGGTACACTGCTAGAATTAGAGCTAAAGCATACAGAAGAAACACTGTAATAGCTTGAAATTAACTTAATCATTTCAAAATTTCTCCAGTTATCAAATAAATTAGTTTTTGATGTCGAAACCCCAATTTTATTTTATTTATAAAAGAAGTTGATTAATAATCAGAAGGTGTAGAATCTATATGGTGCGTGAAGACATATTATTGGAATATGTAGACCTAGAAAGCTCTAAATCATATTTGTCTTTATTTTCTGATTTTGTTATTATATCTAGAGACTACAACATGTACATCTGAGAATAATGCTTAAATTATCAATTTTAGAGCAACTTGATAGCTGTTAGGCTTCTTATTTGTAACTTTTGTAATCATAGATTGAATGGATAATTGAAAATGGTGGACTTTTATGTGAATAGCATGAAAAAAATACTGATGTAAATACAAAAATTAAACGTGTTAATCCAACTTCCTTGGAATCATTTCTTTATAGATAGCTATATGAATAAGAAAAAAAAATTAGTTGACAGTCTCCTCAATCTCAGCTTATAAGCAACCGAAAGAAAAATAATAATTAAAAAGTATAGATAAAGATAGTTTATTAAAAAAAAAAAAGAAGGTTGAACCCTTTTCTCTCTGATTCACTTTTTAGAGGATTATGAATAATTTTTGGTGGTCAAAATAGCATAAAATATCCTTCTTTTTCTGTTCTTCTGCAGTCATATCATTTAGCCCTCTTTCATTCTCCAAGATCCAGGCTTACCCCGGTGAGTTTTGGTTGGATTTTTGAAGCTCTTGCTTAATATCTATGGGGTGTAGATATGTTGTAAAACCTCGCCATTTGAAAGAACTAGGAAGTGATAGAATTAGAAAGAGTTGTCTTTGGAAAGAATGAAAATTTCAAAAATTTGTTAAGATATGTTAAGTTTGAGTTTTTGATCAACTTTAAACGGCCATAACTCTTAGGTGTGCTTCCAGATATAGTAGGAAATATCTTGGAATAATATTTCTAACGTCGCTGAGTTTACTCAATTCTGAGTTCGTGTGAGTAAGATATGCCCATTTGAAGTTGGGATGTTCAAATAAGGAAAGTCTAATCCTGAATTTAGAAGGGCATTATGGTCTTTTCCATACCCCATGACTTAATTTTGTTTTTTGGTAATTAATTGGGGTCTAAACTGATAGGATTCAGTTTACGCTTTTACAATATTTAGTTACGGTTTTAGAGAAGAGAAAAGAAGAAGAGAAGAGAGGAGGAGAAACAAGAATCGTCAAATTCTCGAAGCTAAGATCTATGCGTTTCCACGCCCCTTTGAGACCCCAAAAAATGGACAAATTCCTTTTCTTAGGAACACATAAAAGATTCATCACTACAAAAAGGATAATGCTAACCTTACAATTAACTACTTCATTTATGAATTTCATAGTAGTAGAAATACATATCCTACCGAGATAGAATTTGGAACTTGCTATCCTCTTGCCTAGCCTGGGAAAACAATCCCAAGGGAAGCTTCTCGCTAGTGCTTTGCCCGACCACTGAACATTGCGTTGCTATGGTCAATAAACAACCTTAAAGTGGTTTCGAATGACCTTGAGGAGGCCCCGGCAAAGCACCTTTCTCGCTCGAAGGATATATGAAAAGAACATCCCACTCCGAATTATTAAGCTTTGGACTTCCACCTTCAGCTAAGCACTTAACCCGTGGGACGGGGCCGACCTTCTCTTTTCTTTGTAATTGGACTTGCCCGAAAGAAAGGAAGCTTGGCGTGAGAACCCTCCAATCATCTATGTAAAATAGATGAGAGCGAGAAAGAAGGCTCGAGAGGCCTGTCTGGAATCAATCAACAAAAGCTTCACTTTACTCGCAAGCACTGCAGACTATACTAATGTAAGCCCTACCTCTTCATGAACCACATAAAGCGAAGAATAAAACTTAAAACTTCACCAGTGCGATCATTGATCTTTGTAAAGTAGTTTTCTTGCTTTTGTGCCAGCTCATGATCTAAACGAGTCGCACATACACCCTCATCAAGGGGTGATCCTTACGAGTTATGTGAGATCACATAGCATTGGGTTAGTTCACCCACGCGCCAATCATGACTAATTTCAGCGAATTTAAGTTCTTGAAGGTTTTAGAAATTGAGTTCTTGATGGGTTTGGTTGAAGTTCTATTGAGTTCTTGGTTCGTTGAAATTGTTGAGGAGTTGTTGATCCAAATTCATGATTTTAGGTGTGAATTCAAATAGATTCTTGCATATATTGATGGTATAGTTGATTCTAAGTGTTTGGGGAAAGAACCAAGTGAAAATAGAGGGTTTAGAGTTGAAAAATGAAGGAGAAAAGTCGGAGTGCACCTGGGCAAGGGCCTGGGGCACCACCCCTCTCAGAGACCCAACAAGGGGCCTCTGAAGTTTGGGCTCTAGGGAGCCGCGCCAGCCAGTGCGCCCTACCCCAGCCCTCTAAAGGTTTAAGGCTGGCGCCCCGCACCTTTCAGAGCGCCATGGATGCCAGTTCTTCCCATTTTTCCCCCTTCTTTCCGTGCTAGTTCATTAGCAACGTACCTATGTTTTCTAGTCAATTTCTATACTCTAAGGTATGTCTAAACATCATGAAATAATCCATAACTGAGATCATGAACCTTGAATCCATAATCCAATTCAAGGAAAGTTAGGATCAAAGTCAAGAGATGTAAGAGTCAAGTCAAGAAAAGTTCTTAGAGTATTCCAAAAGTCTTTTTCAAATGTTTTACTTTGTTTTAAGACTTGAAGTTCAACTTGAGTAAAGAGTAAGAAGTAAATATTGAAGTTCATTTCTTCAAAAGTATATGGGGACTATGTATTCCCAAAGAGTTTAAAATGTTTTTGTATTTAAACAAGTAAGGAAACCTTGATTTCCAAAGAGCCTTTGAGCTAGTTTTCAGAAAAGAGGAAACGCTTTCACAATTAAGCAAGAGAGGAAACGTTGATTTACAAGATATCCTTTGAGCTAAGTTTTGAGCAATTATATCAAATCACAGAAAGAAGTATGTTTTTAAACATAGGAGCTAGTGTTATATTTTGGGAGTAGTATTGAGCACCGATATGAGGGAGAGTTCAAACAACTCCCAACTCCCAACTCCTTAGTTTTTTTTTTTTAGCATAGACTAGTGGATCCACTTAGTAGTCAGGTTCTATACCCTCGGCAAGGTATAGGATGGCCCTGGAAGTGTGAGGCAAAATTTTGTATCATCACAATAGCTCTTACGTGATGGTTGTTGGTTAGAGAAACTCCCACAGAAGTATTTGTATTCTTATATACACACTTTAATTGTATTTTTATATACATTTCAGAGTTGTATTGTTTCTTTGCATACACATAGACTATTATTGTATTTTCAAATACACAAAGTTGACATCCATGTTTTAAAAAGCTTTTCTTTATATTACACTTGTTTTATGCTGCTTTATATTGAAATGAATTCAGTTAAGTTGAGTTGAGTTGAGCAAGGTAAGTTCTTCAGTTCCTTTCAAGCATATGTCTTGTTTTAGAATTCCCCTTCCATACTTGTACATTCAATATATTGATGTCATTTGTCCTGTATCTTTTAATGATGTAGATACATGTAACCAGGATCAGCATCCAGCGCATCATTGATTCTAGTTGAACTCCTGACTTATTGGTGAGCCTCCTTGGTTCCGGAGGATCCCTTTTATTTCTTTTAGTAGTTTTAGTTTCATTAGGATGTCCCGACATCCATATCAGTTGTTTAAAGGCTTCACAGATAGTCATATGTTAGTTCTTGAGTTTCCTATTTCCTGTTTTAATGGTTGAGACTTGAGTTGCCATTTTGGCTAAGTTTAATATTTCTTAAAGACATTTGCATAAGTTATCCTTTGAGACTATTTCTTGTGTTTAAGTCTTCTGCTAAGTAAGTAAGCTAGTCCAAGGGTACGCTTGGGGCCAACAATGGTCTCGAGTGCCAGTCCCACCCAGGGTGTAGACTCGGGGCGTGACAAACTTGGTATCAGAGCACAAAGTTCAAGAGTCCTATGGATTCTATGAAGCTGTGTCCGTAGAGTCCTAGTTATCGGTGTGAAGCATGCCACATCTATAATTAGAAGGCTGCAACACTTAGGAAACTATCTCACTCTTTCATACTCATTTTGTGCGATAGAGTGTATCTCTACAAAAGTTTCTTTCCAACTCGTGCTTGCGCGTGCCCTTCAGATCATGCCTCCACAAAGAGCTGTTAGAGGTCGTCCGGCTTGAAGGAATGTTGAACCACAGGAACAAGGGGTACCTAATGCACCAGAAGTACAACGCCAAGGAAAGGTCACCAATGCTGAGTTCCATGAGGCCATTCATATATTGAGCCAAGTTGTGACCAATCAAGCTGGACAATAGAGAGGGAATCGTCTGGAAGTAGCTGATACTTCAAGGATTCGCGAGTTCTTAAGGATGAATCCTCCAAGCTTCACAGGTTCAAGTGTTACTAAAGATCCAGAGAACTTTGTTGAGGAGCTCCAAAAGGTTTTCGAAATCATGCATGTTGCTGATAGTGAGAGGGTGGAACTAGTTGCATACCAAATGAATAGTATCGCTAGGATATGGTTCAACCAATGGAAGAAGAACCGAGTTGAGGGAGCACCATCTGCGAGTTGGGCTTATTTTTAGGAGGCTTTCTTGGGACGTTTCTTTCCCCGAGAACTGAGAGAGGCTAAGGTACGACAGTTCCTTACACTTAAGTAGGATTCTTTGAGCGTACATGAGTATAGTCGGTTCACACAACTTTCCCAGTATGCTTCGGAGATCGTTGCCTACATGAGGAGCAGAATGCATTTATTTGTTGCTAGGTTGTCTCGCCTGTCAAGCAAGGAAGGCAAGACAGCTATGTTGATAGGAGACATGGACATTGCAAGGTTAATGATCCATGTGCAATAAGTTGAGGAGGACAAGCCCAGGGATAGAGAAGAGTTTAAAAATAAGAGAGCTAAGATAGGGAATGAGTACGGTCAGCAGAAGAGTAATGCCAACCGGTTATCTTTCCTACCGAAGCAGAAGGGACCTGCTCTATCATTAGCTAGTACACCTGCACCAAAGAACAAAAGTGAGTATAATAGTCAGAATTTCAGAGCTAATCCTGCCTATTCTTAGGGTAGTATGGCACAAGGGGGTAGTAAGCCTCCTACATGTGCTAAGTGTGGTAGGAACCACTTAGGAAAGTGTCATGATGGCTCCATTGATTGTTTAAAATGTGGTCAAAATGGTCATTTTATGCGAGTGTCCAAAGAACAAGTAGGGTAACAGTAATGGGGGAAATAGAGCTCAGTCTTCTTCAGTTGCTCCACCAGACAAGGCTGCACCTAGAGGAACTACTTCAGGTACTGGCGAAGGAGCAAACCGCCTATATGCTATCACTAGTCACCAAGAGTAAGAGGATTCGCTAGATGTTGTCACTGGTATGATCCAAGTCTTTAACTTTAATGTTTTTGCTGTGCTAGATCCAGGAGTGAGTTTATTCTTTGTAACTCCGTACGTTGCGGTGAATTTTTATGTAATTCCTAAGCAACTTAGTGAACCCTTCAGTGTTTCTACACTTGTTGGTGAATCTATTCTAGCAGAGAGAGTCTATCATGATTGTCTCATTTTTGTCAATCACAAGAGTACCATGGATGATTTAGTTGAGTTAGACATGATAAATTTTGATGTCATTCTTGGTATGGACTAACTTCATGCCTGTTATGCCTCAATTGATTGTAGAACTCGAGTTGTCAAGTTTCAGTTTCCAAATGAGCCAGTCTTAGAGTGGAAAAGTAGTTCAGCAGTGCCTAAGGGTCGTTTCAGTTCGTACTTTAAGGCAAGAAAGTTAGTTTTCAAGGGGTGTGTCTATCACTTAGTCCGAGTTAATGACTCTTGTGTTGAGATACCTTCTATTCAGTCAGTTTCTGTTGTAAAAGTGTTTCCCAGAAGTCTTTCCAGATGATCTTCTCGAAATCCCTCTTGAGAGAGAAATAAACTTCAGTATAGAAATTCTTCCAGATACTTGTCCTATATCTATTCCGCCATATAGAATGGCACCAGCATAGTTGAAAAAGCTAAAAGAATAGTTGAAAGATCTCTTTGATAAGGGCTTTATTCGACCAAGTGTCTCACCTTGGGGCGCTCCGGTCTTATTTGTGAGGAAGAAGGATGGTTCCTTTGGATATGTATAGATTACCGTCAGTTAAACAAGGTTACCATCAATAATAAGTATCCTCTCCGAGAATTGATGATCTTTTAGATCAACTTCAGGGTGCTACTTGTTTCTCTAAGATAGACCTCAGATTAGGCTACCATCAATTGAGAGTAAAGGAATGTGATATTCCAAAGACAACATCATGACCCATTATGGTCATTATGAGTTTTTAGTTATGTACTTTGGTTTGACCAATGCACCTACAACATTCATTGACCTTATGAATAGAGTATTCAAATCTTATTTAGATATGTTTGTCATCATCTTCATTAATGACATACTAATCTATTCGAGGAATGAAGAAGATCATGCGAGCCATCTCAGAATAGTTCTCCAAACTCTAAAGGATAGAGAGTTGTATGCCAAGTTCTCTAAGTGTGAGTTTTGGCTTGAGTCTGTGGCATTCTTAGGCCATATTGTGTCTGGAGAGGGAATTAAAGTTGATACTCAAAAAATAGAGGCAGTGCAGAATTGGCCTAAACCCACATCTCCAATTGACATTAGGAGTTTCTTGGGTTTGGCTGGCTATTATAGAAGGTTCGTAGAGGGGTTCTCATCTATTTCATCCCCTTTGACCAAGTTGACTCAGAAAACAGTGAAGTTTCAATGGTCTGAAGCTTGTGAGAAAAACTTTAATGAATTGAAAAAGAGGTTGACTACTGCCCTAGTATTGACCTTTCCAGAAGGCACGCAAGGCTTTGTTGTTTATTGTGATGCGTCTAGAGTTGGTTTGGGTCGTGCGTTGATGCAGAATGACAAGGTTATAGCTACTGCCTCCAGACAATTGAAAGTTCATAAGAAGAATTACCCAACCCATGATCTAGAATTGGCTGTCGTAGTATTTTCTTTGAAAATATGGCGTCATTATCTTTATAGTGTTCATGTGGATGAATCATAAGAGTCTTCAGTATGTGTTTACTCAGAAAGAGCTTAATCTCAAACAAAGAAGGTGGCTAGAATTACTCAAGGATTATGACATGAGTATTCTTTATCACCCAGGTAAGGCTAACGTTGTTGCTGATGCCTTAAGCAGGTTGTCTATGGGTAGTACTGCCTATTTTAAAGAAGATAAGAAAGAGCTAGCAAGAGATGTGCATAGACTTTCCCGATTGGGAGTTCGACTGATGGATTCCACAAAAGGAGGAGTAGTGGTGATGAATGGGGCTGAATCATCATTAGTGTCAGAAGTAGGACCAAGACCCTATTTTTCTTGAATTGAAGGCAAATGTTCATAAGCAAAAAGTGTTGGCTTTTGAACAAGGGGAGATGGCGTATTGAGGTATCAAGGTAGGTTGTGTGTACAAAGGGTGAACGAACTCCAAGAGAGGATCATGGAGGAAGCTCATAGCTCCAGGTATTCTATCCATCCAGGTTCTACAAAAATGTATCGAGACTTGAGAGAAGTTTATTGGTGGAGTAGTACGAAGAATGCATTGCAGAGTTTGTCGCTAAGTGTCCGAATTGCCAACAAATTAAAGTAGAGCACCAAAGGCCGGGTGGTATGGCTCAAAATATAGAACTTACGGAATGGAAGTGGGAGATGATCAATATGGACTTCATCACAGGTTTACCAAGGTCTCGCAGGCAACATGATTCTATTTGGGTGATTATGGATCGAATGACCAAATCAGCCCATTTTTTGCTGGTAAAGACTACCCATACAGGAGAGGACTATTCCAAGTTGTACATTCAAGAGGTAGTCAGACTTCATGGGGTTTCGGTATCGATTATATCAGATAGATGTGATCAATTTAATGTACAGTTCTGGAAATCTTTTCAGAAGGGGTGGGTTCAAAGGTGAACTTAAGTATTGCTTTTCATCCTCACACAGATTGTCAAGCAGAGCGCACTATTCAGAACTTAGAGGACATGTTGAGGGCTTGTGTGATTGATTTCAAGGGAAATTTGGATGATCACCTACTTCTCATTGAGTTCGCTTACAACAATAATTACCACTCTAGCATCCAGATGGCTCCTTATGAAGCTCTTTATGTGAGAAGATGCAGATCTCCTATTGAATGGTTTGAAGTTGGTGAAGCAGGGTTGATAGGACCAGACTTAGTTCACCAAGCTATGGAGAAAGTGAAAGTCATTCAAGAGAGGTTGAAAACGGCGCAGAGTCGTCAAAAATCCTACACTGATGTTAGGAGAAGGGAGTTAGAGTCTGAAGTAGATGATTGGGTATACTTGAAAGTTTCACCCATGAAGGGTGTCATGAGATTTGGTAATAAGGGGAAGCATAGTCCCCGGTATATTCGCTCTTATAGAATATCCAAGAGGATTGACAATGTAGCTTATGAGTTATCAAGGATAGTTTATCCTATGAGGAGATTCCAGTTCAGATTCTGGATCACCAAGTTCGCAAGTTGAGGACTACGGAAGTAGCATCAGTCAAAGTCTTTTGGAGGAACCAGTTTGTTGAGAAGCTACTTGAGAAGCTGAGGAAGATGTGTAGAAGAGATATCCACATCTCTTTGAGCCTGGAGAAATTCCAGACCAAGGTACTAATTCTCTTCTTATTACTCTTTAATTTATAAGTTAGCATGTTGTATTTGCATTGCTTGTAGAGTGTTTGAGTTGAATGTTAAATGTTACACCCTTAGCCTAATTGATAGTAATCTCATTCGATGACGAATGTTCCCAAGGGGGAGATATTGTAACACCTCGCGATTTGAAAGAACTAGAAAGAGCTAGAATTAGAAAGAGTTGTTTTTGGAAAGAATGAAAATATGGAAAATTTCTGAAGTTATGTTAAGTTTGAGTTTTTGGTCAATTTCAAACAACCATAACTCCTAGCTTAGGATGCGTTAGGTGTGTTTTTAGATATCGTAGGAAAGATCTTGGAATAATATTTCCAACGCCACCGATTTTACTCAATTCCGAGTTCATATGAGTGAGATATGCCCATTTGAAGTTGGGCTGTTCAAATAAGAAAAGTCTAATTCGGAATTTAGAAGGGCATTATGGTCTTTTCCATACCCCATGACTTAATTTCATTTTTTGGTAATTAATTGGGGTCTAAACTGATAGGATTTAGTTTACGCTTTTACAAAATTGAGTTAGGGTTTTAGAGAAGAGAAGAGAAGAAGAGAAGAGAGGAGGAGAAGCAAGAATCGTCAAATTCTCGAAGCTAAGATAGTGGATTTCGTCAAGGGGTGATCCCTACTAGGTATGTGAGATGACATAGCATTGGATTAGTTCACCCATGCGCCAATCATGACTTATTTCAGCGAATTTATGTTCTTGAAGGTTTTAGAAATTGAGTTCTTGATGGGTTTTGTTGAAGTTCTTGATTCGTTGAAATTGTTGAGGAGTTGTTAATCCAAATTCATGATTTTAGGTGTGAATTAGAATATAATCTTGCATATATTGATGGTATAGTTGATTCTAAGTGTTTGGGGAAAGAACCAAGTGAAAATAGAGGGTTTAGAGTTGAAAAACGTAGGAGAAAAGTCGGAGTGCACCTGGGCAGGGGCCTGGGGCGCCGCCCCTCTCAGAGCCCCAAGAAGGGGCCTCTGAAGTTTGGGCTTTGGGGCACCGCGCCAATCAGTGCGCCCCACCCCAGCCCTCTAAAGTTTTAAGGCTGGCGCCCCGCGCCTCTCAGAGCGCCATGGACGCCAGTTCTTCCCATTTTCCCCCTTTCTTTCCGTACTAGTTCCTTAGCAATGTACCTATGTTTTCTAGTCGATTTCTATACTCTTAAGATACGTCTAAACATCATAAAATCATCCATAACATGAGATCATGAACCTTGAATCCATAATATAATTCAAGGAAACTTAAGATCAAAGTCGAGAGAAGTAAGAGTCAAGTCAAGAAAAGTTCTTAGAGTTTTCCAAAAGACTTTTCCAAATGTTTTAACTTTATTTTAAGACTTGAAGTTCAAGTTGAGTAAAGAGTAAGGAGTAAATATTGAAGTTCATTTCTTCAAAAGTATATGGGGACTATGTATTCCCAAAGATTCTAAAATGTTTTTGCATTTAAACAAGTAAGGAAACTTGATTTCCAAAGAGCGTTTGAGCTATTTTTCAGAAAAGAGTAAAATCCTTCACAATTAAGAAAGAGAGGAAACTTTGATTTCCAAGATAGCCCTTAACCTAAGTTTTGAGCAATTATCTCATATCACAGAAAGAAGTATGTTTTCAAACATAAGAGCTAGTATTATATTTTGGGAGTAGTATTGAGCACCGATACGGGGGAGAGTTCAGACAACTCCCAGCCCCCATAAACCATGTAGCCATCATGGGTAGAAAAGGGTCATACTTTTTAGATGATTCATTAGTTCTTTTTAGTATAGACTAGTGGATCCACTTAGTAGTCAGGTTCTATACCCTCGGCAAGGTATAAGAGGGCCCTGGCAGCGTGAGACAAAATGTTGTATTATCACAATAGCTCTTACGTGATGGTTGTCAGTTAGAGAAACTCCCACATATGTATTTGTATTCTTATATACACACTTTAATTGTATTTTTACATACATTTGAAAGTTATATTGTATATTTGCATACACACGGAGTATTATTGTATTTCCAAATACACAGAGTTGATATCCATGTTTTAAAAAGCTTTTCTTTATATTGCACTTGTTTTATACTGCTTTATATTGAAATGAGTTCAGTTAAGTTGAGTTGAGTTGAACCAGGTATGTTCTTCAGTTCCTTTCAAGCTTATGTCTTGTTTTAGAATTCCCCTCGCATACTCGTACATTTAATGTACTGATGCCATTTGGCCTGCATCGTTTAATGATGCTGATACAGGTAACCAGGATCAACATCCAATGCATCGTTGATTCTAGTTGAGCTCTAGACTTGATGGTGAGCCTTCTTGCTTCCGGAGGATCCCTTTTATTTCTTTTAGTAATTTTAGTTTCATTAGGATGTCGTGGGTTTTGTCCTGACATCCATCTTAGTTGTTTAGAGGCTTCATAAACAGTCAAATATTAGTTCTTGAGTTTTCTATTTCCTGTTTTAATGGTTGAGACTTGAGTTGTCATTTTGGCTAAGTTTAATATTTCTTAAAGACATTTGCATGATTTATTCTTTGAGACTATTTCTTGTGTTTAAGTCTTCCGCTGAGTAAGCCAGGCTAGGATTCACTTGGGGTCAGCAATGGTTCTCAAGTGCCAGTCCCGCCCAGGGTGTAGGCTTGGGGAGTGACATATGTGTTGTATAGATGTAAATCTCTATTTCTGTATTGATAAATAGGAAGAAATTTTGGTGTATTTGATGCGAGAGATGAGGAAACAGTTGACAGAGATGTCAAAGGTTTTTTGTGAGGAGTGTGTGACAGACCCACTTGAGACTTGAGTTTAGTTCCAGTAAGAACATGTTAGGTGTTGTATTTGATAGTGTCGACCTTCTTCAAAGAAGGAAATAGTTCACAACTAAGGACGATAGTAATGTGGACAAGCCTTGATGCCAACGAGTTAATTAACCTTCTCACAGGTTGGTTGTTTTCTACTTTCTTTATTGTTCCTCTTCCTCGTGATTTCAATTCTTCTCTTATCATTGGTCTTATACTTCTGAACACTTCCCTCATGCTAGGAAGTGAGAAGATATTGAGCACTCCTAGCTTGAAACTGAGATGTTGAAGTTGCATTTTTGTGAGCCCTTTAGTGAGTAGATGAGCTGGTTAATCTTGTGTAGGAATGTACTTTTTAGACACTAGACCTTGTGTGATCCTTTCTCTTATAAATGACAATCAATCTCAATGTGTTTGGTTCTCTCATGATATTGGATTAGCTGCAAGTTGTATAGTGGCCTTAGCCTGCTATCAGTATATATGTTTATAGGTAATGAAATGTACATTTTTTTATTACAAAATTGTCTTCTGCTTTTATACATATACATATATATGTTTTGGAATAGTTTAAATTCATTTCTGTTTTACAATCCCCAATAAAAGCCTTAGCTATTTTTGTTATTGATGGGTAAAAAATAAGAGGTTGCTTCATTTGTTAGTATTGTGTGTAAGTGTAACTAATGCATAAATATGGTCTACTGATGTACATTTTGCTTACCCTAATTCTACTCTTTTACTTTTCTTATGATTGTATATAGATAATAATAGAGCTTCAACTGCATTGGTGTGTAGAAAGTCCATCATGTAGAATTGGTAAAATTGATATGCGGCATGATATCTGACTACTTAATGACGAGACTTGACAATATAGTGTTCCAAGATATTTGATACTACATATTATACACATTATTGTTGGGAGGTCGTGACAATTTCCTACAAAAGATTAGGATATGTCGTGTGAAGGCTTTGTTTCTCAGTCAACTATATATAACGAGGGAGTTTGTGACTTTAATATCTCCATTTAAAGCTTAATATAATTTTCATATCAACAAGTGACCACATCTAATTCAAGATGGAGAATTAAGGATGAGAAAGGGTGGATTAAAGTCTTTTAATGGGCCACTTATTATGGACGAGTTCAGTGCTATCTCTCTGTGTAATTCCTAGCGCTTTCGTTAATGGACGAGTCAATTTTTCTATTTTGTCGCAATATGCGGAAATAGGAGGTAAGATTCATGTTCGACATCTCTGTTTCATGCCATTTATTCAACTTCTTTAGAGTAATTTGTCTTGCCTTCACACACTTGCTCCTAGAGGCATTTACATGAGCTATTTCTTTTTCTTCTAATGACATAGCTTTTATCTTTGAAATTTCTCCCCATGCAGTGTTAAACAATTGAGGTGAGTATCTCCTCTCTGCTATTTGATTTCATTTGTTTTTCTTGAAGACTTTTGTGTCGGTCAGTTCTGCCGCCTTCATTGCTCTAATCAGATTCAGATGATAAAATATAGAAAATTTAATATAGAAGTCAATTATAATAATTATTGATATGGGGACTTGTACCTCTTCAAAGGAAAGGAATAGAACATTAAGTGGTATTGGATTTCTTGCAGGAGTGACATTAGTATTGGAGAAATTTGTATCAAAATTCTTCTTTGTTTCAAATAATAGGTTCTGACTCTTGCAATCATCGATTTGCTAATCTCTATTATATGTAAGACAGCAAAGACATGTATTAATTATGTATCGATCATTGTTTATGACATGCTCAACTGAGTTGATTACTTGAAGTTTCGTATCATTGAAATATATGATTTGTAATGTTGTAAAAAAGATATATATGCTAGGTGTTTACAAAATCAAATTTCATCATGATATGCCACTTCGATTCATTCAAAGTACATCCCTATAGATGTGTATTAGACAGAAATTTCTCCACTTTTCAGTTTCATGTTTTGGCCTAAGAATATATGTTTCTTTTATCTCCTGAGGTCTCTTCGCCATTTATTCCAATCCTAGCTTTGACAAGCTTTCGATGATAAAATTTGAAATTTCCAAGGTAAAATAAACCTGAAAATTTTTTCTTTTTCTCATGTCTAGTACATAGTCTATGATATATATCTCATTTTAGATATGGATCAGTTCATAGATATGTCGATGTGATTTAGTATCCCAGGAACCATGCTTGTCATTATTAGACCTCTATTTGAAAGTATGACTGCAATATGTGAAGTAATCAAATAGTTTATATAGCTTTCTGACTCTTAATGCTTTGAATATTGTTTTGAGAAATTGATTTTGGGTCTAACTCAACTCCAAAAGCTAGCTCCTGAGGGAGATAGCACAATTTGCACAATTCCATATAAGGAGACCACTCATTTCTTTTTCTATTCGATGTGGGACTCTTCGAAATCCCATCTCACGTCCACTATTTAATATGGGGCCCAACATCATTAAGAGCCCTACTTTGATACCATATAAAATTAGGTCTCGAGTTTAACTTACATCCCAAAAGCTAGCTTGAAGGGAGAAGAACTGTTCAAGCCTTGTGCGAATCTCATTAATGGTTAATGTGAGACTTTCTTTATTCTTCGACATAATGAATAGATGTGAGGTAATATTTCCATAACCAAAAATAATGCATTTTCAAATGGAGCAACATTAGAGTTCTTGTACTTCTTGAAAACATGTTGGCACACAAATGAAACTTACATTTGGGATGAGACATGGTGAAAAAGTTGAAGTGAAATCTTTAGCTTTAAGAAAGGAAATTATGTTCAATAGATGAAGATGGACTACATAAGACTTGGAAAATTGCAAAATAAATTATATAAACATAAAAATGCTTAACGTTTTCAAGTATTTTCAGACAATAAAGAGTGACTAGCTGATCGGCAATGCAGTGATAAATACCAAAGGAATATGCGGGTGTTTCAGCTAAATGCCTTCATTTCAGATGAAACCTCATATCTAATCCTGAAATTCTACAGCTTTTCATACATGCAATTACACAATCAGATGATTGCAATGTGGCTGTAGGTGCGGTTTGAACTAATGTTGATTGTCTGACTCCAGTAAATTACTGTACTTGTACCTTTTCATTAACTTGAGCTAATTTGTGGAACACTTTTGAAAAAGTTAACTGGCTCTCAATTTTATTCCTATTCAATTGTAAATATTGTTGTTGAAGCTTCTTCCATTTAAATTTCATAGTATGTACAACATGGAAAGTGCCCTTTTCTTAAAGACAGATTTGTTGTTGCTGAAGCAAATATTCAGTATAAAGTCGCTCCTCCATATTCAAGTTATTCTATTTCTGATTCAGTTGTTCCACTTCCTTCACAAGCCAAATAATTGGTAGGATGAAAATGTACTCTTGTATGATGTTAAATTAAAAACAATGAGGGAAAACTTGTTGAAACAAAATTATCATGTTGGCCCGTGCTAAGCACGGGCAAAACTCATCTAGTTTCTACTATATAAAAATGTGAAGTTGAGGACAACCAAGGATAATATGGTCATTTCATTTTAAAATTCTACAAATTCTATATTTAAATTTGTCAAAATATTTTTTCAAGTGGCTAAATTTCCTCCACAAGTTACCTGATTTTTCTAGAAACTATAAATTATAAGATTTTTCTAGAACTAAGTCTATGACATAAATAAATAGAGACTAACCCATTCTTCATTTCATTCACTTCTCAATTCTCTCCTTCTCTCATGTCTTGTACCAATAAATTTTTCGCCTTTTATTTTTAATTTGCATCCTAAATACTACACACTCTGATATAGATATCTTAATAGGAAGACCAATAATGTTATTTTTTTTCAACGTTAAGAATTTCATTTTTGATCAATTCCCTACATAATGGCCCTACTTTTGTAAAATAATTAAAAGACAAATGTAAAATTCACTATTTTTTAGTGAACAGGTCACTTATGGGACTTGTCCATATAACAAATTTTCAACAAAATTCAATTGTTTCACACTTTTCAAATACCATAATGAACATGATAATAGACCAGTTAACAGGTTAAATCCAATATCAATCACAATTGTTTTTCTTAAAAGGCCTAAGTCATAAGGAATGCAATCAGTGAGCAAGATTTTCAAGAACAAAATTTTCAACAATTTTGGAGCATGTTATTTCATTTTCTTTGGTTCTATCTAGACTTTTCAATTTCATGGTGTTGCTTTTCTTTTTGGTTTGTAAAAATAATTTTTGAAGTATCTAATTAACTTGATTTCTCTTTTTATGTATAATTTCAAAACTTCACGTAACATATATGTCATTATATAATTTATTGAGAAACATTTATTTATTTCTTACTATTATTTTATCATCAGTTAAAATATCTTTAAGCAAGTTATATAAGTTATTATATTAACTATCTCATGTTAAATTACTGCAATATATATTATCTTAACTTTTGTAATATTTTTAAAGTCTCTTTATTTGAAGTAAAACATTCATTCATCAGGTATATAAATTACTTTAGATTTTTTTTTTTGCTTACTGTATTAAAATGTTCTCCTGATTTTAATGAATATAAAGACAAGACATAAAGTCATAACATTTTTTTCATTCTTTTATCACTTTGTAAAGAATGGATGGTTCATTTTAATTTTTAACAAGTAGGTCATTATTTTTGTTTGTTAAACACCTATAATACAAATTTTAAGTGTATTCAAAATTAATCTATAGATGGATCAATAGACTTTATTTCTTCATATAGTTTATGAAAATTGTTAATAATTGATACTCATAATTTTAATCTATTTTCTTGAATAATTTTCAAATAAAATAGAAAAAGAATATCATTAAATTAATTATTAAATTCGAATGTATGCTTGACATGATGTTAAAATAATCACTGGAGCATGTGATATTTTATTGTTATTTTCTATCATATTTATTTGAAAATATCATAGTAATAATTTTTCTTTTCAAAAACTAATTAAATTTCTATTATAAATATATACAAGATTGTAATATTAGGTCCATAACGGACCTTTTATCATCTAGTATATAGCAATTTAGACTGTCATAAAAATTTCAAGTGTGAAATATTTTTGTAAAACTATTACTTGAACATGTGAATTTTTTTACACTTCTGAAAATTAAAGAATTCTTTTACATGTGAACTTTTTCTCGACTTTTTAAAATCATTAGATTCTTTCAACAGTAAAATAAAAATGAAAATTCATGTAAACTTTAGTTTTTCTTAATCTATTATTGTTAGCAACTTAATGTGAATAATTTCATAAGCAAAATCTGCTAAAGAATCACGTGAACTGTGAAGAGTTGTGTTTTTTTTTTTTTTGTGTGTTAAAAAATGGCTCAACCTTGATATTTAAATTTGTCCAGAACAAAACCTACTTCACAATCACCAATGGTCCCTCATTTTCTGGACATTGGATGAAAGTTTATAAATTTAGGAGTTAAGAGTTGGCCTTGGTCAACAATTGATAAAGATGACTTCTGATCGATATTTTGATGGTTCCAACTAGTCAAGAATATCGTTTCCAATATCTAGTAGCTTATTTGGTTTGTTTTTACTCGATTCCAAACAAATTTCGAGGTTCCATTCGAAAATGTGAGAGTTGCTATGAAATGTTGATTTTTGCTATTGCGGTGTGTTGTTACTAGTTTGTCCATCTATTTTTCCGGCTAAATACTTCACCATTATATCTCTGTGCTATCAACTTATAATAAAATAAAAGGATAATTTTGGTGACCTCTCTCCAACTTTAACTTCACTAACTTTTCTTGTGATTTATGATATTAGACTTATTTTTTTATTTTAATTTTTTTGTAACATTTGTTTTGATATTTTATTAAATGTAAAAGATATACCATTTGACTAATCACCCACTTTTAATAATAATTTTTTGTAATCAATTTTGAATATGTTCTATAAGAAATCCTTTTAAAAAGAAAAAGAAAAAAGAGAGAGACTGAATTCCAAAAGTAAATGTTTAACATTCAATGATCATTTAAAGAAAATAAATTAAATATGACTAAATTTTGAGCATTGATGATATCTTTTGCTTTTCATCCCCTCTTCATCATTTTAAGTTTTCTAAATTTTCAAAAAGGTAGAAAAACACAAGATAAGCTAAAGAACATGTCATAAATACTTAATTAGTAGATTTCTTAATACATATAAAAGATTTAACAAAGCGTTAGTGTCACGCCTTGAGCCTACACCTGATCGATATTCGAGAATTATTGTTGGTCCTCAAGCGAATTGTTGTCTTGGCTGACGCTAAGCGATAGACTAACTCAAACATACACAAACATTGAAAAATTGTTTAAAACAGTTTACTGAATCTCAAAACTATTTGTAAATACTTAGTATATAAAACATAAAGTTTTAAATAAAACATTTCAAGAAATTGATGGTGGTAACGGCTATGTTTTGACCAAAGGGAATATTGATTTATAAGATAATTAAAAAGATATTAACATCCATTTAATATAATAAATATGGATAATAATATGAATATTTCTTTTTGAGTCACTAGAGTTATTTTTTCAACATTTATTACGTACTATTTTTCTACCAATGTTGAATTGGATAGAAGATCTGCCGCAGCCACAATAATACTACCAAAAATCCCCATAAGGACTCCTATGAGGATTTAGGCCAAGGACTTGCAAGAAAAATCTAGGATTTGATGCACACTTTGGTCAAGGGGTTACTTTTACTTGGTGTCATTAAGGAAGCAATGATTAGACATAAGATTAGGGTTAAGCCAAAGGAAGAAGAAGATGATGATGTTGTCATTGTCTTGTTTTTGCTCATTTCCCCTTTTTGATTGTTAAAATTTGAAGCAATTTTATAGGAGTGAATATATATATAATTGTGTGTAGTAATGTGTGATCTAAATTATCATTAATTAATTTGATTAAATTTCTATATATGTTTAATTTTATGCCATGTTTTGACTTTCCAAGTTCCTTCCCAAAAATTTATGGTGTATTAAGAAATTTGTTTATTTCACTAATAAGAAATATGTATGAATCCTAAAATTTAAAAATTGAATTACCTAAATCTACTTCTTATTTTTTTACTTATAATGTAAAAATATATACAATTTGACCAAATATAGCCCTCCTTTAACAATATACTTGTGTTGGATCAATCTACTGAATCGACAACTTTAAGTATACATTTGCTCGATCTCATCATTGGTGGAACTAGAATTTTCACTAAAAGGGTTCAAAATCAAAAGAAGTAAACACACAAACTAGTCGAGGGGGTTCAACATCTACATATTAATTACATAAAACGTAAGTTTAACATTATATAAATAATATAATTTCCCATCGAAAAAAAATTGAATGAACCCCTGACCGTAAGCTGGCTCTGCCCTTGGATCTCACCGATTAATCAAAAAAGAATAGAAAATTACTATAGATAATCGAAGAAAAGTAAAAGAACAAAATTAAAACATCAAAATTACGGGAAAAACTAATGTAACAAATCATCTTCCTTTTATTAGAATTCTTTTTTCATGACAAATGACTTTTATTACATACTATTTTTTTGTCGATGTCGAATTAGTTAGAATATCTGCTGCAGCCATAATAATACTACCAAAAATCCACAAATTCTTGTTGTCCTTGGTAAGAGTGGAGACATAAACATGATTGGGAATTTTTCGAAATTTATTCTCACAATAAAAACCAACTTCTTTGACAAAATTTCCAATAATGCTCAAGGTATCATATTTACCATGCTTTAACATGTACTTCTCCACACCTCTTAAAAGCTCAATAGAAGATTCATAATAATTCAAACAATAATCATATATCTCTTTCAAGTTTTCGTCGTTTGTCTGATCTAGAAAGGTGTGAATCTTTTTCCCTGTCTTGGTGGCGTTTGTAAATGTTAAGTTGATTGCCTCTAGTGTCAACGCGTAAGGTCTCCTATGAGGATTTAGGCTAAAAACTTGCAAGCAAAATCTTGGACTCTTGCATTTGATGCACATATCAGACAAGTAGGGGTGTACAAAACCGAATCGAAAATCGAACTAAATTGCAAATCGAATCAAACCGAAAAAAAGCCTGACTAGTGGTTTGGTTTGACTTGGTTTGGTATTGGAAAAAAAAACCCGACTATATTTGGGATGGTTTGCTTTTAACTAAAAAAATTCAACCCGAGACCAAACCAACCCGACATTATATATGTAATTTTAAAATTTTATTTTTTATATAAAAATATCTACTTTGATATAATTTTAAAATATTTCTTATACTATTTCATAGTTTTTATCTTTTAATATATTATTTCAAGTTTAAAACATAGAATTCGGAATGGTCCAATAAAGATTATAGTTTATAGATGTTGATAATTATACTAAAACTTAAATCAAAATAAAATTAATACTAATGCAAAAAGAAAATTAATTCAACACTAAGAATGACAATAATATTGAATATTTGTTCTTTAGTTTTACATTGGTTTAGACAATTAAAATACATAATCTAATTTTAATTTTCCTTAAATATTTAGTAATGTAACTAATACTTATTTAAATATTTAGTAATGTAACTAATACTTATTAAGCTTATTTTAGCATGAGTTAGTACTTTTAAATTATGATCATTTTCATTATAACTTTGCAATATTTATTTTATATGATGATTTCATTATTATTTTTTATTGAATATTTTAGTTTCATCAGTACTCATCTCATATTTTGTGTTATTTTCTTAAGAAGCACCTTAGATAATTGTATTTTGGTTGGACTAAAGAAATATTTGGAGCACAAGTTAATTATATGTTTGTATGCAAACTTAACCGAAAAATCCAAAAATCTGAAAAAAAAAATCCGAGGTTTATTAGTTTGGTTTGATTTATAAATTAAAAAATTTGATACAATGATTTGGTTTGATATTTGAAAAACCTGAACCAACCCGAGGTTGAAAAACTTGAAAAAATCCGAGTTTTATTAGTTTGGTTTGGTATATAAATTAAATTTTTTACACAAATAGTTTGATTTGATATTTGAAAAATCCGAACCAACCCGATTATGTACACCCCTAGAGACAAGTAGTTACTTGTACTTGGTGCTATTAAGGAAACAAAAATTAAACACAAGACTAGTATTGAGCCAAAGGAAAAAGAAGAAGGTGTTGCCATGGTCTTCTTTTTAGCTTGTTTTCCCCTTTTGATTCCTTTATTTGTAGTAAATTTTAATTCAATGTAATTTCAAGATGATTTTGTGCCATACATATAATAATGTGTGAGAGAATATTATTCATTATTTTTATTAATTTCTTTCCTTCTTTAATTTCTTCTCTCCTAATTACTACTCTATGTTCCTTTTTATTTGTCAAATTTTGAGTTGGCGTACTTATTAAGAAAAATATTTATTGATACAATGAGTTTATAATTTTGCCCATATTAATTGATTGGATCTCAAATATATTTCCTCAGTACATTTTTCAAAGACATTAATTCAATGTTAATAAATTGAGGGTCAAATAGAAAAAAAATAAATTATCCTTTCTTGATTTGTGAAAAATGACAGATAAAAAGGCGTTGGAAAAAATAATTCTAATATCTAAAAAAATAATATTCATATAATATTATTTATATTCATTTCTATTAAATATAAATGAGTCTTAATTTCTTTTCTTATCCCCTAAATTATTATCATTAAAGTTGGTCAAATATATAGTTGTTTGGAATGTATCAATTGACCAAAATTAATTGTCTTCAATTATCCAAAATAAATTGTCTTCAATCAACCAACCCCCTCGATTCAGTTTCTGCAGCAGTATATAATCTCGAACCCGATGGATGTATTTGATGACATTCACCCTTATACTTTTAAATTGTTGTTTTTGAGACGTTATATTAGTCACGTGTTCTTGTGTAGAGTGGGTGGAAAAAACAATGAAAATCCTATCTTTTTCTTTTTATTTTCTTTGGTTGGTTTATATGGAGTATTTAATCTTTGTTAGATTATCACTCCAATTTTATACTAGAAGAATTATTTGAATCTTGAGAAATATACTTTTTTTTCTAAAATCCTTCTCTAATGGCCTATTCTTTATCGTTACTTTTTTACCCTCACTTTGTTAACTCTTCGTGGCATCGTTGTTGCAATACAAAGCACGATAATTATCTATATTTATTTGTGTGAACTTGTGTTGGAATTCAAACTTAGAAGTTCTGGAAACTTATTTACTAACACGTGATAGAATATGGTTAAAACATTTTTTATATATACACCATCATTATTTATACATTGACATAAGTACTGCCTAGGTAAGCATATTGTATGAACTATTTGTATACTATACTATATACACTAGTAAATTTGTTTGTGCTTTGCGTGTTCGTGTTATACATAATTAATTGGATTACAAATATATGTGACATTTTCTTTTGTAATATAATACTCCCATATTTTAATATATATGAGAGGCGAGCGAGATCGAGAGATGATTGTATTTTGTATTTATTTTGCATTGTATTCTGTATTTATTTTGTATCAATTGTATTTAAAATACAACAAATTGTATTTTCTATTTATTTTGCATTGTATTTTTGTATCTATTTTGTATCAATTGTATTCGAAATACAACAATACAGTTGTATTCATCCTCTCTTTGATTGGATACAAATACATTTGACAGAGAGTATGAATGCATATTATATTCATATGAATACAAATGCAATTGATACAAATAATACAAAATAGATTTTTCGAATACAATTGAAATAAAATACAAAACTCTCACCTATATTTGATTGAATACAATTGATACATAATAAATTTGAATATATTTCTTCTTATTGGCAGGAGAGAGAGGGCAAGAGAAGAGAGGGCATGAGAGAGGAGAGGATAGGAGGGAGGAGAGGGCAAGAAAGAGGGAGGAGAGACAAGGGAGAGAGGGGACATATAGAGAGAGAGGAGAGGGCAAGAAAGAGGGAGGAGAGACAAGGGAGAGAGAGGGAGAGAGAGAGAGAGAGGGGGAGAGAGAGAGAGAGAGGAGAGACAAGGGAGAGAGGAGAAGTGTTTTCTATAAACACAAGGGAAAATTGTGCATTATAGCAAATTATTAATTCAAAATAAATGATATAGCTATAGTTTCATTTAATTCAAATTTGCAACAAACTTCTTGCCATCTCCTCTCTCCTCTCTCCTCTCTCCTCTCTCTCTGTAATCTCGCTCGCCACTCTCCTTTTTTTCACTCATCTCTCCCTCGCCTCTTTCACTTTATACAAACACAAATGTATAATTTGTGTTTGTGTTTGTATAAAGCGAGAGAGACTGTATCTACAAATACAAATACATATCTCTCCATCTTATACACTTATAATTATACAAATTACAAATCTTCCCCTCCCAGTTCTCTTTTGCCTTTCTCTCTTGGTTTATACAAACACAAATTATACAAAATACAATGTATAATTTGTGTTTGTATAAACCAAGAGAGAAATTTGATATACAAATACAAATGTTTAACTTGATTCAATTGTATACGAATTCAAATTTTATGCAGATATACAAACAAAATCATTGATAGATATACATAGTAGTTACATATATATAATTATCTAACCGATATACATATACAATTCACCTCTCTCCACTCTCTACCCACTCTTGCTTGCCTCTCTCCTTCTCTCCTAATCTCGGTTGTCACTCTAGCCTAACACAGAGAACATATACATATACAAACACAATTTTCATAGATAGAGACGAATTAGCGCCTGATTTATACAAATCGCCACGATTTATACAAATCAGATGCTCCATAGCTAACATAATTTGGCTTTGGAGCGTAAATAACAAAATTGTAGCTATAGAGCGTTAATATGCCTTTTATCTTTGTTATTCCTAAAACTTACTCTAAAAAAAAAAATTTTTTTTGTAATATTTTGAAACTATAGCTATTTTTCATAAATAAGCTGCTAATTTTGACTAATTTGATAATTTTTCCTAAATAATTAGCCGGGAGCATTCTCTCCTTTTTAGTGCTTCACGTATATATTTTTTTGGCAAATAATACATCTTTTTAAACATGTTATTAAATATAAAGAAACATAATGTCACGATCCAAATGGGAGTGATGACACTTGTCTATTGCCACCAAGACAAGTCAGTCTCAACCCAACGAAACGAAAGAAAAGCGGAAAGATAAAATAAGAACAAGATAAAAGCGAAAAACTTATTCATTCTATTAACACCCCATAAAATTTGATTGTCACGTGTACACACCACTAATACATAAAGTGCGGAATTGAAATATTTACGAGTCTCAGCCTTTTTTTCAAAGAGAACAAAGCATAAAGAAAAGAAAAAAAGTGCCCTCTAGGATGACAAACAACTACTCTCACTAGTCATTTGATAAGCCTTTGTAAGAAGGAGAAGAAGGATCATCACACATAACCAGGCTCGGAACCTACATAAGTGTAGAAGCAACGGGTGAGTACCAACAATACGGTACCCAACAAACAACCTCTAAACAAAGCAACTAGCTAGAAATCTAATACTCCTTTCATTCAAACCAAGCCTTCTCAAACTACAACCTGTACAGAAATCAGCCCAACCTAATAATTCTACAATGCACAACTCACAAGGCTCAATAATCACAATTCAATAGTCCCAATTCAATAACAAAACAAATCAATTAGTCAATATCAAGTAGATCAATCACACGTAACAAGCGCATCAATCACAATTCCAAGTAAGCTACACATAAGCATCAAAATACATTAAATCACAATAATCAATCTCTCATCAAAATCATTTCCCATTGGGAAACATAAATGAGTTTCTTTTCACAATCATCCTCCTTCAAGAAAGTTTGAATTACTGGAGTTTTGGTGAAAAATACTACCCAAGCATTCTAGAACACACTCTGCTCTTAAGGGTCTCACTTGGAACAATGTTTGGAGGAGAGAATCTGAGAGCACATCTTGCCTTTAACTAGAACACACAATTCATATGAATAGGAGTGCATTCTTTCGAATCATCATACTTAAGCACATTAATGAGCTTCTCTCAAGTTCTTTTGCAGTCTCTTAACTTTCTGAAGACTTTTTCTTTTAGTAACTCAATGATAAGGATCTAGGATTTGATATTTCAACTACATGGAGTGTGAGGGGTAGTTGAATGGATTTGATAAATGCACGAGTTTGAATAATTTTCTTATGGTATAGTTCTAATGCACAATCTAGAGTATGAAAGGAAGAGAAACTTTTCTTAAATATTTGTAGTCCCCTCACAATCAAACATAAGATCCTATTGACATGACTTCATAGGCACCCTAGGATACTTGAAATCTATACTCTAATACCAAGTTTGTCACACCTTGATCATACACCCTAGACATGGTCGACACTCAGAACCATTGCTGGTCCCAAACGAACCCTTGGCCTAGATAACTATGGTACATATGACTCAATAAAATGCGTGGAAGTTTTGATATATGAGCACTTTAAAACATTTGAAGAACTTGAAACCATTATTTGAAAATATTTAATATAATTAGTAAGAGTTTAGCAAAAACATCTGAGAAAGTAGTGAAATTATCTAACTCTATCTGTCCATGAAGTCTCTACTAACTAAAGATAGGTGTTGGGACAAGACCTAAGACACCTCAAAGTACTACTAAAACCAAATAATAAACTAGAGTTATCCAAAAGCAAAGAGGTCTCACCAAAAGCTGATGATCCTAAGTACCTGAATTGCATCATAAAATGATGCAGGTCAAATGACATCAATACATTGAATGTACGAGTGTGTAATAAGGCTAAATAAAACAAATAACTTAACTAAAGGACTTAAAGCAACTCAACGGAATCAACATGAATATGAAGTGAAAATTATTTAAGATTTACAATAATATATGGAATAAAAGCAATATGAAAATAATATACTTTACTCTGTTGGGGAGTTTCTCTAATCGACAACCAGCACTATAAACCTAGTGATGATACAATGTTTCACCCACATTGCAAGGGTCCTCCTATACTTTGTCGGGGTATAGGATACTAACTAGAATTATGAATCCATATAATAAGCCTTCTTGAGGCAGTGAGGAGTCATCCAAAAAGTCGGTACGATCCTATCCTACGTTGGCTATGTAGGTTTATGGGGCTTCAAGTTAAAATTAGACTCTTACACAATTCGGTGTTCGATACTACTCCAAAATATGATCAATATGCTCATTATTCATCTAGGAGAACTTACTTTACTTTACTTTCACTTTTCTTTAATAAAGTATTTTTCAGAAAATAATTATATTTTTTCTCTTTCTCAACTGTCAAGTAGTACATATGAAACCATTTGTATCCTTTCTTTAGAAACTCTTTTCAAAACATGCATTTAAAAGTATTCTCAAGGATTCACCTTTCAAGTCTGAAATCAATGTATAAGAAATTTCATATAATAATTTGTATAAACATGACTTTTATAAGAAATTAAGGTTCGTCCAATACGAAGCATGAACAATGATTTAGAATTCAATATGCATAATAAAAATCAAAATCTCAAAGATTAAAGAATTGGAACTCAGAATAAGAAATTAAACACAACTGAATTTGGATTTCAAGAAAACCACAGAGAGAACTCTAATTATAACCTTTAATGTAGGGCGTGAGTATGAATTAGTACATCACTCTGAGCAACCTGACATACTTAGAAGAACGAAGTTCTTAAAGAAGTTTGAAGAAGAACTTGATTGGAAGCCTTGAAACCTTAGTTTTTTTCTTTCTTGCGGTTTAATTTTGAGTTGGGGAGTTGAGAGTGTAGATTTAAGGAAAATTGAGTGCTTGGTGGAATATATTCTCCTAATTGAATTTAAAATGCATAGCTTGGGCTTATGAAAAGTGAAAAAAGGCAAAAGAAATCTCACTTAAAAAGCTGTCAAAAGCCTTCCACGGATCCATCTATGATTCTTCATTTGTTCTATTGAGCTTAGATCCCATCCGTGGAATTTATATTGAAGTTTCAATGCTATAAAGTTGATTCTATGGGTCCAAACTATGACCCTTAGAAGTTTCTACGACCAGTAGATGGGTCTGTAAGTATTGGACCCAAAAATGTGAATTTTAGTAATTTTTCCACAAGTCAACAGTATGGGACATACCTCTTTCTATGACTCTAGAAGTGATTCGTAGGTCAATGACTCAGAAAACTCTATTGAGATAGTCTTTGGTAAAATGATCATAAATTTTCATTCTGAACTCAAAATGAGGGAAACTTGGTGGCGTTAGAAAGAAGACTTGTAGAACTTTAATTTTATAGTTCAGGGCCACCTAATTCATTATGTGCTGAGAGATATGAGCATTTGAAGTTGACGTAAGTAGAATCTTATATCAAAACTTAATCGAAGGAAAATTTCAACTCAACTTTGTGCTAGGGGATTCTAGTGACGTTAATTCATATCCAAAATCATTCTCACACTAAAGAATTGACCTTAACACCTAAGAACATTTAAGAATCACCCGATACGACCTTATGGGAAAATGAAGAATGGTTTGGGCCTTAGCTTAGAAATTTTTGGGGTGTTACATCATTAAATACTTAAGATAAAAAAAACAAAAAATATTTGACTTAATAACATAAAAACATTATAAACTTATATTTTGTGGTCTAAAATCTCATATAAATGAACTTTTGAAGACTAACAACACGTGACTCAATAACAAAGACAATCATATAAGTGAACAAGATCACTGATAAAGTCTTCTACAAGCATACCTCCATATCAAGAACCTCAGTTACCAATTTTATGAAAATTATGAGTTCAAGAACTCTCTTATTCTTCTGGCTCAGGGACAACGTTTAAATTAAACTTTAGATGCTCGATCAAAATAACACTTTTTGTTTCATTTAAAATTTTCTTTACCCGCAACATCATTACCACCTTCTACTCCTTTATCTGGAGGTATTTCTGTGCCAGGGTGCATAATCTTATACATTAATATTCACCTTTTTTCTTTCACGTTAAGCGCTTGCAATTCTTTGCGAAGATCTTCAAATACCTTCAATTCATTTGATTTTTCCTCAACATAATCATGTTGGCAATCCTCTAGTTTCACTTTTAAAAATTTATCAATTATTTCTCGTATATTTGTGGAACTATGTAACACCCTAAAAATTTCTAAGCGAAGACTCAAGTCATTCTTCATTTGCGTATAAGGTTGTATCGTGTGATTATTAAATTGTGTATATTTGTTAAGGTCAATTCTTTTTTGTGGAAATAATTATGGAGATGAATTAAGGTCACAAGAATCCCCTAGCACAAAATTGAGTTGAAAGTTTCCTTACCGATTAAGTTTTGATACAAGATTCTACTTATGTCAACTTCAAAAAATCATATCTTTTAGAATACAAAGAATTAGATGGATATAACCTATCAAATTAAACATATTTGAATCTTCTTTCCAACTCCACCAAATTTGCATCAATCTAAGTTTCGAGTAAATAGTTATGATCATTTTACTAACATGATATAGTGTAGTGGTGATTTAACGAAGGAAAAAATACTAAAAAGGGTCGCTTTTGTCCCTTCCTAAACGAATTTCTTGACTCCTTAAAGGCCCAAAAAATTCAGATTTTCCTCTCTTAATGACCCATTCTCTTCTCTCTTAAGCCCTAAGGCAAAACCCTAAGGAAAATCAAAGCATAAGACTTCCAAACAAGATTCATTAAAATCTTTTTACAAGATTTTTCTTCGAAGTAGTCCTTCTCTAAAAAATTCATTCTTTCCAACTTAAATTACTTCACATAATTATAAATCATTAATAGAAATTATTTCCATTATGATTTAAATTATATTTCAATTCAATATTTACTATTATTGCATTCTTATAGTAAGAGCTTAATGATTTTCATCATCATTTATACTATATTTCAGTTGAGTTACTTTCAGTCTTTTAGTTGAGTTAGTTATTTTATTCAGCCTTATTACATACTCTTATATTCAATGTACTGATGTCATTAGACTTGCATCATTTGATGATGCAGATTCAAGTACTTAGGATCATCAATAGAAGTTCGATTGAGATCACATCATCCGCTCGTCAGCTTTTGGTGAGACCTCCTTACTTTTGGAGGATTATAGTTTTTATGATTTGTTAGTAGTAGTGTTTTGAGATGTCGTGAGTCTTGTCCCGATACCTATCTTTATACAATAGTGACTTCATAGATAGACAGTCTTCGTCAGTCTTGTTGTACTCAGTTTCAAATGTTTTAGTTAAAACTTTATATTTAACACTCAGTACTTTCACAGAGTTGTGAGATTAAATAGACTGTTTTAAACAATTCTTTAGTTTTGATGCTTGTGTATGCTTGAGTTAGTATTTCGCTTAGTAGTCAGTCAGGACAAGGGTTTGTTTGGAGATCAAAAAATGGTTCTCAAATGCCGGCCACATTCAAGATGTAGGCTCGAGGCATGACAAACCATAGGAATATGATATTCCACCCGGTGAAAAGAGCATAACACCACCTTCCTCTCCGCTCGGTAAGAATATGGTATTCCACCCGGTGAAAAGAGCATAACACCACCTTCCTCTCCACTTTGAATTGCAAGATTTTCTACATCTTGGAATAAGGTTTTTTTCCTTATGGAAAAATTAATAGTGCGTGCTCTCTCATATTCAATCAACTTCATCTCAATATTTTTCTTACCTTTCTTGGTCTCATTTTCCATCTCAAAATAAAATAATATAAACAATAAAATGAGATTGTTTATGTTGAATAAGGTTGAGCAATTTTTAGAGGAATAATTATGTAATTTAGAGTAGGTGCGTGAGGGTATTTGTGCTCTCTAATACACTTTAGATTTGTAGTTAAGTTATTTCATTAAAAATACATGTCTTTTATAAATTTCTTTCGAAATACACAAGGTATAATTTAACACCTGATTTATTTCAGTACTAATCCTTAGATTGACAATGCTTGTTGGCTTAACCAAATCTTAGTTCTTATATCTCCTGTCTTTCTCAATTGCCATTTAGTTCATTCCTTACTTTCAGTTGCACCATTTTCATTCATAAACATGATCAAAATGGTTGTACACAATGGGTTTACTACTTTTGAAATGTACTAATTATAAAATAATTTAGAAGATACTTAGAAAGAGTACTCACTAAATTATTTAGACAAATTAAGAAAACTTAATTTAAAAAGACTCTAACATATTAAATCTATAAAAATTAGAGAAAATGGGTAAGAGGTTCTTATTACTACTTTAAGAAGGTATTAGCATCTAAATTGGCCACTAACATGTGGTTATTTGACGGTTTGAAAAATATTGATTAACCTTTTGGAAAATCATTTAAGAGAATAAATATTGAAAATCATTATTTTTAAAAGTAACTTAAACACTTAAAGTAATTTGAAAAGATTAAACTTTTTTGTCAAAATGACTAAGTAAAGAAAAGTATTTGAGTAAAATCATAAGATGAATAAATCAACATAAAAGAAATGGTTCATCTTTAGGGGACTTAATTAAGTTAATCTAAACTACATTTAGAAATAACTAATACAAACAAAGAAATTATGCAACCCAATATACTAAATTATAAGCTTTGGGTTTCTGCCCAAAATTTAAATAAAATTTGAGACATTTGGCTCAATACTTTGTTTCTGTACACAAACTATGTTATTGGTCACCTGCATTTTAGGCTTTTGGCCCAATTCATGTATATACATTGTATACATTCACTGTATACTGATGTATATCACCTTGTATCTCCTGTATATTGGAAATATATGAAGTGTATACAGCCCATTTTTTACCTCTAAGACCTGTATATCAGTTTTCCTTTTCCTGTAATCAACTTCTATTTTCGAACTCCACATACTTTGTTCCGATTTTGAAGAGGCAGACTCAAGTGAGAGATATTTGGGGCTTCAAGTCCCAACATTAAAATGCAAATAAAGGAGACAAAAAGTTTGGTGGACTCGGGAAGTGTATTTCATAGCAAACAAAAGAAAAGAAAATTAGAAAGTGAACTATGAGAAAATTGATTTAACATAGTTCTTAATTAAATTAAGAAAATTTAAGCATTTTTATTTATAAACCAAATTGCACTCAACAATAATTCACCCAAGAAAATCATAGTCTAAACCACATCTAACAAAAGAGAAGCGTTGATCTTAGATTAGTTAAACTCAAATTGGGCCAAACATTCAATAGAGTTCTTTAGTGCCCCAAGACAAAGAAAGAAAACTGGAATAGGCAATTGTAAGCTCTAAATTTAAAATTCATAATTTTGATGGTATATGAAACATCTATGGCATCATTAAAAAAATTAAATTATGATGAAATCTAGATGATTAGAAATAACTCTTAGCTTAGATAGAAAATATTATCGCAATGATACAATATTGAACCAAATTGTCAACATTCACATATTCTTTATCAGTTTCTGACTAGATGTAATGACTCAATCTAGTTGTTATGAGTAGGTCAATAGTTAAAGAATTTAGGCCAACAAATTTTTGGGTAGTGACTTAATTTTTTTGCCTAGGCCAACCTCAAACTTAATCTGTACTAGGTGAGGTCTAGGACCATTTGAGAATGGGTGAGGTGTAACATTAAGTCTTGGTTGATTTATTCCTATAGTCAAGACATTAAGGAGTCCATAAAACTTTACAAAATAAAATTCGGGTAACTAGAACTTCCAAAATGGATCTTGGCATGGAAATGATATGTCGGGATGTCAAGGAAACATGTTGATTTGTGAAAAAAGTGACATTACTCAGATTTATGAGTTTTTAAAGTTTAACCTCTCCCATTATAGTGGGAGGCATCCCACTATAGCGACGTTGATTAATAACGTTTCAAAGACACTTCATCCAATTCTAAGCGACAACGATCGTTAATCGATATATAGCCCAACTAAATGAGTTGGGGTTGAATCCTACAAGGAGCGGTACATGTTTAAGATTCAATAGTAAAGTGTGAATGTGGTCAAATCAGTCATAGTAATATACATTATTGAATAAAAGCATAATCCAGGAGGTGACACGAATGTCAAATAAGGGGGTTTTTGTTTTAATTATCAACTACAGCAGCATCAAACAACACCAAAATAACAATAATGAGACGGGTTCTTAGAATGTGATTCGATTATAAACTATTATAGACAAATGGATAGTTGCAACTATTAGAAAATGGCTAAAAATCAGTGAGTAAGCTAGGCTATACAGGAGATAAACTTTCTCTCAAACAATTTACCCCGAATCAAGTTGATTTCTCTCGAACATCAACAAGCATGCAAAATAAGAACATCCCACACCTTAGTCCATTAACTCTCTCAAGTTGAATGTGTGGAAAAAGGTTTAGGATTCACTCTCTCGAGCTAAACCCAGTCCAACCCAATACACACAGACCATCAATCAAATACCTTAGTTCTCAAACCTCTCTCTCTCGCAAGCCAAGAATACAAAGGTGGAATCACATTTGCAACTGCAATTCCTAAATTAACCCATAATAAATGACTGAACTCACTTTTAAATAGTAATTACACTAACAATTAGCAACATCCATTAGCTAAATCAGCCAATAATCATATAATCACACCCCAAGAATTGGGGTTTTAGCTAGACATTATAAAAAAATGAAAATCGTTACCAAATTGTGTTTCCATGAACTGGGTAAGATTGATTTTTTCTTTACAATGTTCCAATTCAAAGAATATAAAAGACGCACTTCCAATTTCTCGAAAGTAAAGAACTTCAATTCTCCAAAGCTTAGGAAAAACTAAAGAAAATTGTAATGAAAAACATGATAATAATTTTATGATTGATAATTGATACTAAACTAAATGTTCAAAAATGTATTTATAGTCGCTGTTTCTCCCCAATATACATGCAAGTGTACATGGTCGCTCAAGTAACATAGATTCTTAAAGAAACGAGTTATCGTTCCCAAGGGACTTATGATGAACTTATAACAACACTTAACTCCACAAATAAAATAGAAGTAACCATTTCAGAGATGGTGATGATTGTTAACTACTACTAATTATGAGCTAAATAAACGTAACTAAATGTGAACGACTTTAAGATTATGTTTCAAGCAAGTAAAAGACAATTCTAGGGTTGCAGCATGCAAAGAATCTCATGTATTATATCATTGGCTTAGAACTAATTTTAGTAGTCAAGTTACTGATTTACAGGGTTAATTATATGAGTTGGGTTCACACCTATAGTCGTCTATCCCAGTTAGCTATCTAACTACATCGTTGAGCGGGGATAAATAGACTTACTGGCGAGCATTTATATTTCATCCTGTTTCGTAACCAAGTGAGTTGTTCGTCCGGGCATCACTCCTGAACACAAATCACCTCAACTTAATGGGTCGATCAAGCTCTTTATATTCTCTAGTCTATCTAACCTCTCCTCTCCCGATTAGAGTTTAGACAATATATTTATCTTATGGTGATCAAGCATAAAATACTAAAACAAGAATATAGAAGTAACTTATAATGACAACCGAGAATTAATTCAACAAGCCTTTAATAATCAACGATCAATTCGTAGCTACAGCCTAATAACTAAGGCGTTTAGCCACTCATGTTATTAGAAAATCACAAAATACAATTGTTCATGCGATTTTCGGAAAATAGAAGAGTTAAAAGATCAAAACCTAGTACAAACGCGAATACTTGCTCTTGCACACCCAATAAAAGTGAAACCCTAACAATGGAGCCCTAAGGGTCTATTTATAAGAGTTAGAAAAGTTAGAGTCAAAACCTACTACAATTAGGAATCCTGTTTTAAGATTTTTTTACTTGAAAAAGTTAGGACTTTAATGGCTTATCGCACCTCCCATCGCTCCTGGAAAGCAGCTCTGAAGTATCCACCTGGGCGCGTTGTGTCTTATAAAGCTCCAGGGAGCATGGGTGATTTTTCCCTTTCACGTGCCGTGTCTCTTAGCGCACCTACAGAGCACCTCAGTCCTTCATATGCTAGCGCGTCACGGCCAGCAGTACGCCTGCAATGTTTCTCTGACTGTTGGCCCTTGGTGCCTCTCACCTAACAGTGCGTCTGGCCTTGAGGCCTTCATCCTTAGTGATTTTCTTGCCTGTCTTTGTTCCTTTTTTCTTCGTTCCAACTCCAATCCCTTCGAGAGTTCTTGAAACATCTAATCATGTGTGTGAGTGCACAATCATCACAAGTTACACCAAAAATCAAGCTAATAACTAAAGATCATTCTTTAAACTAATCAATTCATGGGCAAATATTGACAACTTAGGCATATAAATATGCCTAAGATCACCACCCCACACTCAGACTTTTGTTTGTCCTCAAACAATCTATAGACTATCAACTCTTTTTCACAACCCTTGGACTTATCAACCCACTTTAAAATCAACCAAACATTTTTAATTATGATCTTGTAGTTCATAACAGATGCAACTTTTCACAATAATTACACCAAGTTACAAAACATGCTCAAAGAATGACCCTTTTATTATTTTTTCGGGCTAATGCAAACTCATACAAATACATCAATTAGATAATCCTACACATGTCATGAATGCCCTCACTTGTTCTTGTTTATTAAAGCCTTTCACTCAAGCAATTACAATATAAACAAGGCCTATTTTTCAAACAATCAACTCACTCTCACAAAAGAAGTTCTTACTTTTCTTAACATACCATAAGCTTGCCAATAGTGTATTCTTACTTTCGCATTATATTTCTCAATGAATCAAGAGGACTTTCATTTGGTTGTAATGTCGGCTTAAGGTAAGGGAGGGAATATTTAGGAACCATTTTAGTGACTGCACTTCCCTAATGCACATGTCATTATTTTGCCAACAATCTCCTTCATAGTTTTTCTTTCCTCCTAGTACACACTTCATGAATATTTACCCCTCTTTGTTGCTCCATCTCTGCCCTCTATATTATTTATTTATTTATTTTTCATGCCTTTGCACTAGCCACCCTCACTCTAGATTTTAAGGTTTGAGTAAGGTACACATTATCCTTAATAGGACCAGGGCCAATGTTTCGAGCATAGTTCTGAAATAGCCATCCTCAATTAAGTTGAGGTGCACATTGTCACTGAAGACCAGGGCCAACACATAATTTTTACTTATCCTTTTCTTTTCCACACAATGTAGAAATTCACCCTTTATTATATCAACCAACATTTTTAAACCCTTCTTCTTAACATAGTGCATTAAGGCTCTCATTAGGATCAAAAGAACTTGGTATCAAACAAACAAGTTTCGGCTTATCATGTGGCTTATCAATAAATAAGGCTAAAGGCTCAATAGGGCTTCACTAGGGATAATTTCAATGGTAGGCATACAAGTAGAATCAAGAATTGGCTATTTCAAAGAAACGCCTCAATCAAATTCCCTAACTCATACACGCTACTAATTTAACACACACAAGGCAAATTCTAGATATCAAGTTAAGCAAGAACCAATAAACTCTCACCACACATGGCTAGCTCAGGGTCCAAGTTCAATCTCTTAATTGCCTAATAAGCTTGGTGTTCGAATTCCACCAAAAGATGACATGCTTTACCGAACATTATGTGATAGGGAGAAGTCCTTATGAGTGTCTTATAAGTAGTCCTATATGCCCACAACGCATCATCTAACTTCTCGAACCAATTTTTCCTTTGCGTATTCATGGTTTTCTGCAAAATTTGCTTCACCTCTCTATTCAAAGCCTCCACTTGGCCACTCGTTTGAGGATGGTAAGTTGTAGCAACTTTATGACGAATACCATACTTAGCAAGAAGATTTTTAACTAGATGGTTAATGAAATGCTTACCTCCATCACTTATGATTGCTCTTGGAGTGCCAAAGCGAGTGAAGATGTGCTTCTTGATGAACTTTATCACCATCTTTGAATCATTCGAAGGAAGAGCTATAGCCTTAACCCATTTACTCACATAATCTACAGCCACAAGAATGTATTGCTTTCCACTAGATGGCGGGAAGGGGCCCATGAAGTCAATACCCCACACATCAAAGATTTCCACCTCTAAAATGTTACTTAGCGGCATCTCATGTCTTCTTAAGATAGTACCCAACCTTTGGCATTTATCACAACCCTTTACAAAAGCAATAGAATCTTTAAATAATGAGGGCCAAAAGAAACCATATTGAATTACCTTATGCACCGTGCACTCTCCTCCGTGGTGACCTCTATATGGGCTATCATGACAACTTTCGAGCATTTTTTGAACCTCATACTCCGGAATGCATCTTCTCACTACCCGGTCCACACCTTGTTTGAACAAGAACGGTTCATCCCAGATATAGAACTTAGCATCATGATTGACCTTTTTATTTTGTTAAGTGGTTGCACACGGAGGATATTCTCCAATTACTATCAAATTCACAATGTCTGCTTACCATGGCACTTGAGAGATATCTAATGCCATCAATTGTTCATCCGAAAATTCTTCCTGAATTTGCTCACCTTCACTCATATGGGAAAAATCCTCCAACCTAGACAAGTGATCCATTATATGATTTTCAATACCTTTCCTATCTTTGATCTCAAGGTCAAATTCTTGGATAAGCAATATCCATCGAATCAGCCTTGGTTTAGCATCCTTCTTGTTGAATAGGTATCTAATAGTTGCATGGTCAGTAAAAACAATCACTTTAGTACGTACTAAACACGATCTGAACTTGTTGAAGGCGAACACTAGAGCCAACATCTCCTTCTAAGTCACTGTGTAATTAACTTATGCAAAGTCAAGGGTCATGCTTTCATAATAGATCAAGTGGAACACTTTATTCTTTATTTGTCCCAACACTGCACCCACTGCTACGTCACTTGTATCACACATGAGTTCAAATGGTAGTCCCCAATCTGGAGCAATTAAGATGAGAGCCTCAATTAAGTTCCTTTTCAACATCTCAAAAGCCTTCAAACATCTCTCATCAAAGTAAAACATCACCTCCTTCTCTAGAAGATTGCACATAGGTCTTTCAATCTTGGAAAAATCCTTGATGAATCGCCGATAAAAACCTGCATGACCAAGAAAACTACGTACCGCTTTTACAGAAATAGGAGGGGGCAATTTGTCAATAACTTCTACCTTGGCCTTATCAATCTCTAAACAAGACTTCGAGACCTTGTGGCCCAACACTATCCCTTCTCTAACCAAAAAATGACACTTTTCCCAATTGAGAACTAAGTTGGTGTCCTTACATCTAGCAAGTACTTTATCAAGATTCCGGAGACATACCTCAAAAGACTTCCCAAAGACGGAGAAATCATCCATGAACACCTCTACAAAGTCTTCCACCATATCATGAAAAATGGCCATCATACACTTTTGAAAAGTCACTAGTGCATTGCAAAGTCCTAATGGCATGCGTTTGAAAGCATATGTACCATAAGGACAAGTGAACATGGTCTTTTCCTGATCCTCGGGTGCAATCAAGATCTAGTTGTATCCGAAACACCCATCTAAGAAACAATAGTACTCCTGCCCTACTAGTCGATCAAGCATTTGATCAATGAAGGGAATGGGGTAGTGATCTTTCAAGGTAGCATCATTTAGTTTCCGGTAATCCATACAAATTCTCCAGCCGGTCACTGTTCTAGTAGGAATCAACTCATTCTTTTCATTCCTTACCACAGTCATACCTCCCTTCTTGGGAACACATTGCACCGAACTTACCCATTTACTATCAGAGATCGAGTAAGCAATTACAACATCTAGCCACTTTATTACTTTCTTTCTCACCACTTCTTTCATCAAAGGATTTAGTTGACGTTGCTGTTGTGCCCTTGGTTTGTGATCCTCTTCCATGTAGATTATGGGCATACATAATGCCAGACTAATCCCATGAATATCAGTTATCTGCCATCCAATCGCCTTCTTTCTCCTCTTTAGGATCCTCAATGCCACATCAACCTGTATTTCAGACAACTCTGCAGAAAGTATGACATGCAAAGTTTCATTAGTACCCAAAAATGCATACCTTAGGTGAGCAGGCAGAGTTTTTAACTCCATCTTGGGAGCTTCTTCAATTGAAGGCTTTGGTGGAGGTCCTAACTCACGATGTAATGATTCGACTCTCCGTTTGTGAGTCTCCACAAGTGCCAGATTCAGACATGTTTCTATCTCTTAGGCCTCAATATCTCCTTCCACCTCATGACCTATTAACACTCTCTCTATTCAGGCACAACTACTTGTGATTCTACTATTTGATCAACCACAGTAATAACATACAACTCTTCATAGATAGAAGGTAATTTTAAAGCGCGGTAAACATCGAATACCTCAACCTTATCAAGTGCCCTCATAGTTAGTTGACCAGCTACTACATTAATCAATGACATACCCGTGGCCAAGAATGGACGTCCCAAGATGAATGGAGCTTCAGAATCAGGTTCAAAATCTAAGACCACAAAATCTATAGGAAAAATCAATGAACCTACTTGAACTAACACATCTTCTACCACCCCCTCAGGCCTTGCAATGGATCTATCAGTGAGTTGGAGAATAATAATGGCTCTTTTTGGACTACCCAACCCAAACTTTAGATATAATAATAAGGGCATCAAATTTATACTTGCCTCTAAATCACACAACCTGCAGGCATGAACACTTTGCCCAATTGTAATCTGCACAGTATAACTACCCAGACCTTTTAACTTTTTGGTCAGTCTGTTTTGGATCCTAGAGATGCACTCCTCAGTAAGTGCTACAGTTTCATACTCCGTGAGCCTCTTCTTGTTAGCCACAATGTCCTTTATGTATTTAGCATACTTCGGGATACCCTGCAAAATGTCAACTAAAGGCAGATTAATATGAACCTATTTAAGGAGAGAGAGAAACTTATTGAAGCATTCATCTTCTTTCTTCTTTTTCAGCCTTTGTGGAAACGGAGGTGGTAATTCTTTTGAGGAACGGGTACCTCAACATTGGAGCTTTTTATTACCTCTTCCACTTTCTTTTCTTTGGTACTAGCCTCAATATCTCTCTTCTTTGGAGCTAGTTCCTCTAATTGTAACCCACTTCTAGTACTTATCGCATGCAATTGCTTTGGATTGGGTTTAGTATTACCAGGCAGCCCACCTTGGGGATGCAAGTGCAGAGAATTAGCTACTTGCGCAACTTGTTTCTCTAAACTCATTTGGGGCATTTGGATGTTTCTGATGTTCTCATCCTATTTATCTATTCTCGCATTTATTTTGGTCCCTACTTTAGTCATGAGCTTTTGGAGTAGCTCTTCATTATTCATCCCTCTCTTTGGTGCACTAGGATTTGCGCCTTGGTTAGGATTTTGGTATTGTTGCCCACCTCTTTGAGAACGGTATTGGTTAGCCCCTTGCGCCTGATTTTGGTTTTAGTTCCCACCCCATAAGAAGTTCGAATGATACCTCCAACTAGGGTTGTAAGTGTTACCATAATTTTGCTGAACTCCACCCCTTTGCGCATTACCCACATAGTTTACGGACATTGCTCAGTTTCATGAGTTCTACTACCACATACCCTACACTAATTTAATGCCTGTTGTACCATGTTAATTGGTGCCTGGTTTAGAGCCATCTATTTAAAATATAAGGCAATGTTATGTTGCATTTCATCCAACTTGGCATTTATGGCAGTAATTTGATATACACCTAAGATCCCTGCAGCCTTTTGGGTTGTGGTTCTAGACATTTCCCCCTCATACCCTTTGTTCCCTTCGGAGAGTTTATCGAGCAAGTCGAACAACTCTTCATATATTTTATCTAGGGCCTGTCCACCTGCTGCACTATTAAGAAGTGAACGAGCATTATAATCTATACCCTCAGAGAAAGTGTGAGCAAATACCTCATTAGTTTGCATGTGGTATGGGCAAGCATTTAACATTTGTTTGAAACGAGCCCATGCTTGATACATGTCCTCTCCTTAGTTTTGAGTAAAACTTATTATCTCACTCCTCAGCTTAGTGGTTTTATTGGATGGGAAGAATCAACTCAAGAACTTCTTTGCTAGATAATCCCAAGTAGTGATGGAGTTTGGTGGCTCAGAATCTAACCAATGCCTTGAAGCTCCTAACAATGAGTATAGGAACAATGTCAGCCTCACATAGTTCGATGAGACTCCAGTTGGGATGTATGTATCAGTAATATCTATAAAGTTCCTTAGGTGAATTTGAGGATCCTTGTGTGGGAGACCCGTGAATTGCCCATTAAAATGGAGGAGTTGTACCATGCCCTGTTTCAGTTCAAATCACCCTCCCAGTGGAGGTTTCCTAATACTAGATTCCAAATTGGCTGTGAGTGGGACTGCCACATCACGGATTGGCCTTACGGGGTACGACAGAGGGTATGCCTCGATTATTCGAGTTCCCTTTGTTATTTATGTTTTTCGGGTTATTCATGTTGTCTTGATTATTATCATCAATGCTTTTCGGAAGACCTAACCCCAATTCTCCTTGTCATCGATTCATTTTTCTGCGCTGTTGTATAACTCGTTTGGGTTCGTTGTAAGGTTCGACAAGTTCTCCTTTTCGAGCCATACCTGAAAGTCAAATGCCTGCAATAAACAAGCTAAGATCAAGTAATTAATACCTAAATATTTTAATTATAGACTGAAGAAGATCGAATATAAATCAATTTCTAAGTCCCCGGCAGCGGCGCCAAAAACTTGTTGCTCCCCAATTTACACGCAAGTGTACGTAGTCGCTCAAGTAATATAGATTCTTGAAGAAACGATTTATCGTTTCCAACGGACTTATGATCAACTTATAACCACACTTAAGTCCACAAATAAAATAAAAGTAACCATTTCAGAGATGGTGATGATTGTTAACTACTACTAATTATGAACTAAATAAACGTAACTAAATGTGAACGACTTTAAGATGATGTTTCAAGCAAGTAAAAGACAATTCCAGGGCTATAGCATGCTAAGAATCTCATGTATCATATTATTGGCTTAGAACTAATTTTAGTCGTCATGTTACCGATTTACAGGGTTAGTTATATGAGTCGGGTTCACACCTCTAGTCACCTACCCTAGTTAGCTATCTAACTACATCGTTCAGAGGGGATGAATAGACTAATAGGCGAGCATTTATATTTCATCCTATTTCGTAACCAAGCGAGTTGTTCGTCCGGGCGTCACTCCTGAACACAAATCACCTCAACTTAATGGGTCGATCAAGCTCTCTATATTCTCTGGTCTATCTAACCTCTCCTCTCCCGATTTAAGTTTAGACAATATATTTATCTTATGGTGATCAGGCATAAAATACTAAAACAAGAATATTGAAGTAACTTATAATGACAAGCAAGAATTAATTTAACAAGCCTTTAATAATCAACAATCAATTCGTAGCTACAGCCCCAGAACTAAGGCGTTTAGCCACTCATGCTATTAGAAAACCACAAAATACAATTTTTCATGCGATTTTCGCAAAATAGAAGAGTTAAAAGATCAAAACCTATTACAAACGTGAATACTTGCTCTTGTACACCTAATAAAAATCGAACCCTAATAATGGAGCCCTAATGTTCTATTTAGAAGATTTAGAAAAGTTAGAGTCAAAACCTACTACAATTAGGAATCCTATTTTAAGCTTTTTACTTGAAAATTTGGGACATTAATGGTGTGTCGCGCCTCCCATCGCACCTGGAAAGAAGCTCTGAAGTATCCACCTGGGCGCGTCGTGTCTTACAGAGCGCCAAGCAGCATGGGTAATTTTTTCCCTTTGGCGCGCCGCGTCTCTCATCGCACCTGCAGAGTGCCTCAGTCTTTCATGTGCTAGCGCGTCGCACCCAGCAGTACACCTGTAATACTTCTCTGACTGTTAGCCCTTGGCGCCTCGCGCCTAACAGTGCGCCTGGCCCTGGGGCCTTCATCCTTGGTCATTTTCTTGCCTGTCTTTGTTCCTTCTTTCTTCATTCCAACTCCAATCCCTTCGAGAGTTCCTGAAACATCTAATCATATGTGTGAGTGCACAATCATCACAAGTTACACCAAAAATCAAGCTAATAACTAAAGATCATTCTTTAAACTAATCAATTCATGGGTAAATATTGACAACTTAGGCATATAAAAAAGCCTAAGATCAGTCGCCAAAGATGTGCTGCGAAGAGTGACTCGACGAAGTAAGTTGGGCTCATCGATCCACTCAACGATCCACCCTTTGGTCATTTCCATCTCCCTTCTACCTTGGCCATCAGCATTCTCGAGGTCTGTATCTTTGGGTGATCCAACACTGCATCACAGAACCACTCGGCGTTCCACTGACTGCTTCTTTTTCTCGCTGACTTGGTTCTTTCCTTCAGGGTTAGGCACATTGGAACTTTAGGCAATCAAGAAGTTGTTCAACGACTTGCCAAATGGACTTGGCGATCACCATGCTTGCTTTTCTTTATTCCTTTAGCTCGCTTCATTCCTTTTTAGAAATTAGTGTCCTTGCTTGGTTCCTCAATCCAAATACGTGGAAATCAAGGATTTTACATCAGTTATTGGCACAACATAAGTATTTGAGGATACTAACTCTATACAAATAAAGCCCTAAATGAGTTCAAATCTCGAACTCATCAGACGTGCAAACCGCTATATCAAGGTAAGTTTTTCTATAACAGGTTGAGCCCGCTATAGTAGGGAGAAACAAGATTTTATGTAGAAACAACCCCAAAATTCCTATTATGTGTACTTATATTCTTAGAGTTGGGAGGGGTACTTTGGGAAGTTAGCACTTGTTTTTCCATGGAATTTATCGATAAAGGTGAGATTCTGACTCCCCAACGTTGTGCGTTGATTCTTAAGCCTTAGAATCTATGTTATTTCCCTTGGGGAGAAGTTTTTACATGATTCCATGATGGAAAAAGCCTTAAGTTGGGGGAGATGATCATATTTTGGCCGAGGGATAAAATTTATTGATAATCTGGGTAATTAATGATTCATTAGCGATTGATTATTGCTTTTATTATTTGTTTTAGACCCAGAAAAAGTCAAGACACATCAAAAGGGGAAAGCTCTGATTCTTTAGAGTTTCCAAGAGACTAGATTCGGGGTAGGTGATGGTTGTATATTTTTTGTTTATGTATGTATGCATATCTACTACTTTGTAGTATCATTGATGTAATGCATGGAAGAAAATACATAAGGAGACATAAAATGACATCATATTGATAATCTCATGCAATGGACTTGTTATTGTGACTTGTGATTTTCAAATGATATCGTTCATTGTGCTTATGATTGTGCATAATAAATTGTGATTTGTTGGTTGCTTAGGTATGACACTAGTATACTAACTATGGATGGTTCGAATACCACGTTGATACGCTTACAATGGATGGCAGGGGTACCATGCTGGTACACTAACAGTTTGGGTTTGGAACTCATGAGAGGACCAAGTATGTGTTTATGGTTTCATGAGAGTACCAAACTTTTGCATTTAGAAAATTCTATTTCTTTCTTCCTTCATGCCTAACTTGATTCTAATTAGTATCTGGCGACAAATTGGTATCTAAATCTTCCACTCTTTTTTCTGTAGATGGTTTACATTTGATGTAATGGCACAAGGATAGCAGCTCTAGTGGTAGAGCAAGCAACTGAGCCCATAGTGAGAGGACGTGACAGAGGCAGAGGAAGAGGTAGGGGTAGGGGCAGGGGAAAGGGCAGAGAAAGGCAATATCTGCAAGAGGTGGAGCTCAGGCTAATAATGTAGTATCAGTACTGACCGCATACTTTCTTTCTATATTATTTGATAATATAGGTTTGAACGTTTAGCATTCAGGCCGCAATTATCTGTATGATAGAACTTTTGGTGAGTACACATCATTCGAGGAAGACCTCTATCTTCATTTTGGTATTACATTTTTAGTTTTCAGACAATTAGAGTGAGCTAGGGACTTGTCCTAGAATGTTAATTTAGTAGAGGTTATCAAACAGTCATTTTAGCCTCAACTTTTGTTTATTTAGATACTTTTCTACTCAAAGATGTGTGATCTTCAATAGACTAATTCCGTTTAGCATCCACATTCATTTATTTTCAGTTGTTACTTTTGTGTTTCTTAGTATCATGCTAGACCATGGTTTAGCTTGGGGTCACGTATGGCTCTAAGCACAGATTTACGACTAGTGTTTAGTCTCAGGTCAGGACACTAATTTAGTAAATTAGTTTATATGAAATTTAAGCCTGAAAAAGTAAGTGGAATTTCTAAAGGTATTCTCTAAGACTGATGTAATGCTTTTGGGTGCATTACATACTTGTATTGGGTGGTTATGTTCTTCGGAATAATAAAAATAAGATACTCTATTATGTTACATACTTGTATGGAGTTGGAAAATTCAAGCACAGTCCCTTTTGGAATATTGAATATACTAATAAAGTCAATAAATATTAGATAAAATCATATAATAGAGATTCAGAATCTCATAGAGCTAATGTTGATGTAAATTGTAAATGCACCAAACTTGACAAAGATGAAAACATAAAATAAAATAAATGAGTGTACAAGAGTATTCTTTGGTCCATCACTTTTACACTGTTTACTATTTTAATAAAATATTTCAATTGATTTATCATTCTAGACAACACAAAACATCATTAAAGACTACAGATAAAACAAATGAAAAATATTTGACTTAATAAGATAAATACTCCATGACCTTCTATTTTGTGGCCTAAACCTCATATAAATGGATATTTGAAGACTAACAACAAGTGACTGAATAATAAAGACAACCATATTAGCATACTCGATCATTGATAAAGACTTCTACAAGTATAGCTCTAGTATCAAGAACTTCAGTTACCAACTCCATGAGAATAATGAGTTCAAGAACTCTCATCTTCTTCTGGCTCAGGGACAACATTTAAATCAAACTTGAAATGTTCACCCAAAATAGCATTTTTTGTTTCATTTAAAATTTTCTTTACCCGCAACATCATTGCCACCTTCTGCTCCTCCATGTGTTTATCTGGAGGTATTTCTGAGCTAGGATGCATAATCTTATACATTAATATTCGTCTTCTTTCTTTCTTGTTAAGTGCTTGCAATTCTTTGTGAAGATCTTCAAGTTCCTCAAATCCAATTGATTTGCCTTCAACATGACCATGTTGGCGATCCTCTAGTTTCACTTTTAAAAACTTATCAATTATTTCTTCTATACTTGTGGAACCATAAGAAAATGGTTTTCCACCAGGTGAAAAGAGCACAACACCAACTTCATCTCCGCTTCGAGTTGCAAGCTTTTCTGCATCTTGGAACAAGGTTTTTTTCCTTTTGGAGAAACTTATAATGCGAGCTCTCTCAGACTCAATTAACTTCATCTGAATCTTTTGCTTACCTTTCTTGGTCTCATTTTCCATCGCGGAAGAAAATAATATGAAAAGAAGAAAATAAGATGTTTTGTGTTGAATAAGGTTGAACAATTTTGAGAGGAACAATTGCATAATTTATAGTAGGTGTGTGAGTGCATTTGTCATGAGTATTGTAGCATTTATTTAATGTTTTCATACAAGTCTTATTGTTGTCACATGTATTATCATTTTTTTATATTATGACTCTATTTCACGTGTATTGCTGCGTTTATTTGGTGTTTTTGTATTATATGAATCTATTACGTGATTACCATGGTTTCTGACAAATGATGTCTTCTTATTTATTCGGATGCAATTTTTAAGTAATAATGTTGAATTGAATCTAAAGATAAATGAAAAATAATTTGTTATTTTTATTTAATATTTTCATTTTACGAGTCTATTTCGTCACGTGTATTGTTATATTTGTTTATTGTTTTCATATTATGAGTCTATTTTCCAAGTGTTTTGTCACATTTATTTAGAGTTTTCATATAATGTCATCTATTATGTGATTACCATGATTCCTAACAGACGTTGCCTACTTATTTTTTCTACTGCAACATAATAATGCTGAATTGAATCTATAGACAAATAAAAAATAACAATGATTTAATTTATTTAATGTTTAATGTTCATTTGGAATGAGAGTCTTGAATCAGTGGTAAAGTTTTCTATGTGAACTATAGGTCACGGATTTGGGCCTTCGAAGCAGACACTAATACGTACATTAGGATAAGTTGCCTACCTTCCATCCCTTGGGTGCAGTCCTTTTTTGGACTCTGCTAATGGATGATGTTAACCTTTAAAAAAAAATATATATGATGTTAACCTTTATATATATATATATATATATATATATATATATATATATATATATATATATAATTAATTAATTAATTAATTAATTAATGTTAATTCTATAACTATGAATAAAAAGGAAACATACCAGATAACTAGTTGTATTTATTATTTACACTTACATTTTCTTCTAATGTGATTCAAGAAATAAATCTCAGCAATTCTAGCTATATAAAACATTTTAAGATGATTTTACATCTCTAGTTAGTTACATTTATTGTTCTTCTTTTTTTTTTTTTTTTTTTAACCTTGATTGTTCTAATTAAAGTTATTGAACTACTTACTTTCCTTTTTTGGCATCATTTTTATCATTTTCAAGACTTACTTTCAGAAATATTGATAATTTTGCCCAATAACAATAAATTAATACATAAAATTCAAAAAACATTGTGCACTGTAATACACTTTAGACATGTAGTTAAATATTCCATAAAAAATGCATGTCTTTTATATATTTCACTCAGAATACATAAGGTATGATTTAACACTTAATTTATTTCAGTACTAATCCTTAGATTGACAATTCTTGTTGGCTTAACCAATTCTTAGTTCTTATTTCTCCTCTTTTTCTCAACTGCCGTTTAGATCAGTCTCAACTTGCAATTACATCATTTTCATTTATAAACATGATTAAAAATATTGTACACAATGGGTATCATGTCGTAGTTTTACTACTTTTGAAATGTTCTAATTATAAATAATTTAGAAAAATACTTAGAAAGAGTTGTCACTTAATTTAATAAGCAAATTAAGAAAACTTAATTTAAAAGGACTTTAACATATTAAGTCTCTAAAAATTAGAGAAAATGGGTAAGAGGTTCTTGTTACTACTTTGAGAAGGTATTATCATTTAAGTTAAACTCTAACATTGTAAAGACTTGATTCATCAGTACTAAAGGACACCTTGTGCGGAGTCCCAAAAGTCCAAAAGTGTGGTGTAAGAATTTTAAAAATTTTAGCACACGACAATTTTAGCCCAAATTGAATTTTGGGCTAGGATGATTTCAGCCCACCATAGCGGGATGATTCTTGTCATGGTGGTGCAGCTATAGCGGCCTGAGTCTCGCTATAGCGGGATGCCGAAAATTCTAAAACCTAATTAATGCATCATTTTTTATTTTTCTCTGACTTTTGAAAGGCTAAAATAGATGAGGGTTGCTCCAAAAACCCTCCAAAGGCACTTAGGCCAAGGGAGCTTCACGACCCGAGTCTACACCCCAAAGCAACACGGCGTACTCGACCCCGAAGGGGTCTTATACAAGCCTCATAGTATTCATTCATCGCATAGGTAATAGAAATAGTACATACTTAAAACTTTTTTATTCAAAAACCATACAATCTATCATTCAAAAACATCTAAACGCAAGCGGAAGTCTATATCTCACATGGCCAACTTAGACACAATCTTTAACAAAATAGGGTCACTGCCCTTTACAATCGAAGTCTTAACAATTGTCTTAAAACATGAAAGAACTAGAAACATTAAAGTCGTTGCCCTCAATCTATGAGGACATACCCAAAATGTTTTGGAGAAACTCTATTCCAAGCTTGACTAGGAAGAATCAAATTGGTAAAGAAAATATGGGTTAGCACATAAAGTACTAAGTATGATAGTCATGCAAAAACATGCTCAAAAAGGACATTTGTTTGAAAGTCATGATATATGCCATTTTGGTAAAACTTCATGAACATTGATAAAAGAGGCATAATATAAGTCACAACCAACATGCAAGTCACTTTTTCACACTTGAACAAAATCACATGTAAACCTTTACCTTCACCTTAAGCCTTCACCTCAAGTAACCCTCAAGCTATACCTTGTGCAATGTATGGATAGCGTCCCATACCACTATCCACACCAAGGTACCACAATAAGGTCACCAAAAGTGAACTTGCCATTCATCCTTTCCACCTTTACACAATAAAGCATATAAGAGACATGAACATCACATGAATCACATCATCTCACTAAGACCAACATCTAAGACAACTCTAAGTCATACTTGTGCAATGTGCAAGTAGTATCCCATACTACTACTCACACTAAGTACTCCTTTGAAGTCACCATAGACAAGGCACATTCATATACAACAAGTCATAACAAGGAAGTAACTCATGATACAAACCAAGTATAGCATGCATCTTTACGTTTAAATATATAAGAGTCAACATTCTTCATTAGATTCATTACATTAAGAGCACCTTCATTCATTAAACATTAGATCACCATTCTCATAAATGTCATTATAAGAGCCCATTCATTTCATTAACATTATAAGGAACACACCATGACCTCCCTCAAATGCCTACTTGTGCAATGCATAGATGGCGTCCCATACCACCACCCACACTAAGTAGTACACCCTTAAGAAGCCATAGTTTATTAACATTCTTTGTGGGGGTAAGCCTTAATCGACATAGACCATGAGAGCTTGACATGGAATCCCAGTGTCACCCTCACCGGATAAGGGATTCCTATTTGCCTAAGATAGGACCATTGTTCTTTAGCTTAAGTGGATCCACTAGCTAGACCTATGTGGGGCACATAGTTCTAGGATAGGGAGATTGCTACTAGATACCCCGCCTCAACTAACGTATGAGTATCCATCTCAAGAGATTGCTACTAAGTGCCCTGCCTCAACTCACGTATGAGCACCCATTTCAATCCATATCCACTTGGTTCTTAGCATTATTCCCCATGGAGTATTTGACATTCATTACATTCATTCATTATTATGGGATAAGAGATTGCTACTAGATACCCCACATCAACTCACGTGAGGTCATCCATCCCAAACCCAACATTCATTCATTCATTGAAAAGCTCATAGATTCAAAGATGAGAATAACCTTTCACCTAAGAACCCCCTTATTGTGAGAAAGTCCTTTCACACGAAGTCATTATCATTCATTAGAGTAAAATTGAGAATAGCCTTTCAATGGACTCATAATCATTAACATTGTCATAGAACTTCATTAATTATTCATTCATGAGTGTGTGTGTATGTGAGAATGACCTTTCACATAAAGCCTCATCATTCATAGGTGTTAATTGAGAGATAACAACCAACCATAACACACTTTCATTCTAAATATGATCGTTATAAATTCATTGAAATCTCACACACATCCTTTACTTCATGATCACACATAGATCCTTCACATATAGAGGTACAAAGAAGATATCCATCAATTCAATACTACAATATACATAGTAAGTAAACACCTCCACCTTTAAAGTGGATCAACAAATCAAACACAATTCTACTTCAACATGTAATTAGGCCATAACTTGCCCTTTCAAGGCCATGATCAAAAGTCACCAACACACCAATAATTTACTATAATTAAGGCATGTATAATGATACAATTTAACAATCTAAATCAATTTAGGCATAATCCATCAACATTCAATCATGATCAACAAATCCACTTCATAAGGAACACTTTAGAAATTGAGAGAATTCATGGGTTCATGGAGTATTTTCAACATAAATAATCAATTAAACACCAATACAATCATAATTTGTCATTAGAAACCATTTTAAAACGTTTGATGAAAGAACCCATGAGATTGAGTGAAACCCTAGATTTTTCATACTTTGAAATCACCTTTGAATTGGCTCCTTGAATGGAAAATTAGAAAAGGATCAAGACTACTATACCTTGCTATTTATTTCCACAAAATCCCCTTGAAAATCCTTTGAAAACCTTGAAGAGTTTGACCTTGGAAGCTTGGAGTCTTCACCTCTAATGGAGGTTCTAGAGAGAGATCTTTTTGGAGGGGAAAGGTAGTTTGTATTTGGGGTTTTGAAATAATGGAATATAAAATAGAATTTAACATTTTTAATACTCTTAAAATACCTTAATAAACTTAAAATAATCATCCCCAACTTATAACGACTTGGGGTGAATTTACCAATTCACCCCCACCAAGGTCGAACCATGACAGCAAACACAAGTGCCAACCACGGCTCCCCATCCACGGACTGTGGATGGGTTGACACATCATTTTGGTCATCCTTCATTTGGTTCAGATACAAGGCTTGGGGCCCCATGACCTACGGAGGCCATCTACGAGATGTGGATGGACCTACGGGGTGTGGACCCCTGTTGTAGGACACCCTATTTTGGGCAGCTTCATGGTTTCATTGGGGTCTTAGGGGCTTAGGGTCCTCTTCAAGGACCCTTAGGGTGGTCCTTGGGGGGGTCATACCTTGACGTCTAACCCCTAAACACCTCAACCATGGCTCGGGACAACATTAAACCACTTCAAAACTCAAGACACACTCACACACTCACTAGTTAGGCTCTAGTTTCACTAGTTCATTTTTAGGGTCGTTACAGGAGCAATAAGGGGAAAGAATTACCGCACAAGGAAGGTGGTAGCCTAAGGATTTTCCATTGCTCATTCATCAAAGTTTGTTTCTATAGAGTCAAATTCATAGGCAAAGTTCATTAGTTGTTGCTTGATGCTTAGGTAGGCTATGTTTCCTTCAATTGAGTGGTTAGACCCATTTTACTACATTATGTCTTGTAGAGGTTCGGAGATTTCATGTATAGGCCTTTGGACAAGGAATCTGGATGATTAGAGCTTAATGTTATATGATATTAGGGCGGAGATGAAGTAATGACTAAGTGGTTCTCTAGTTCTTGATTTCCTTGAGTTTCTTGTTACAATATTGTATGTTTTTGATTATGTGTGTATGCATGTCTACGACTTGTATTATCTTTATGTAAGGCACTGTAAGAAATACATAGGAAACATACATAGTAATAACATTTTGATAATCTCATGCAATGAACTGGTTATGTGACTTATGGTTTCAAGTGTTATTGTTTATAATATTTGTGATTGTATGTATGATTGTGTGTATTTGATGGTTGGCTCGAGTACCATGCCTGGTACATGATATGTCCATAGTTTTCTTGGATACCATGTCTGATATGTACTAACAATTGGCTTAGGTACCACGCCTGATATGGAGATATCCACATATGGTTAGATCATGTACCACACTAGTACACTGGCCACGAATGAATCACGTACAATATCGATATATTAATAGTTTGAGTTTGGATTCCATGAGAGCGCCAAATATGTATTTATGGTTCCATGAGTTAACCTAGTTTACTTCTCAATAATATAATTATTCCATGTTGGATCTGTGAGTGGTCTAGGTTACTGTGAAAGGTTAATACATCTCAATCTGACTTGTTTGTGACCATGTGGAACATAAATTATGTTACAATGAGTTAAGGTAAGGACAGGGTGTCCAAGCTATGTGTCACTTATGGTGATTGAGGTATGTTAAGTGTTTATTGGAAACTGAATCTAAAGGAGTTATTCTACATAATTGTTTTAACTATTTGGTTGAGTTTATGGAGACTCAATTCTTTAATTGTCTATATTGTGTTTCTATTTATCATGATGAACTTGGCTGATTAACTAGTGTAGGGCTTTGTTTGGTCTAGATGAGTTGGTATAAGGCGTCGATTTCTTGTGTTGTTCCAAAAGGGCCATGGAGTTGGCATGAGGGTTTGTAAGGATAGCAAGTTAGTTGACAGGGCTAGTAATGGCCTGATATTTATGGGCATTAAGGTGGTATAAGGGTTAGGCTATGATTTGACACTATGATTGATTAATATGTTTTGGTAGTGTAGTGATGTAATTGAGATTCACAAGATTAAGGTGCATTAGTCATGGTATTTACTTGTGAAGGGTTAGAGTATGTGAATAACGAAGTGGAGTTGTGTAATTTTCATATTTCATAAATTTGTTTATTAGCAACATTATATTATGTGGAAGGTTCAGGTAGAACGATGATGCCTACTAGTACGTGTTTTTTATACTAATACTACTCTTACTATGCCACTTGGTATAGTCTGGTTGCAGTATTAGTGATTTTTTATAGGTAAGGATGATGATGATCTCTGACAATCATTGTTCCTTCCATAATGGAAATTGTGTCTTATTTTCTTGTACAAAAAAGTGCCCTGTAGTAGTTCTTGTACCTATTTAGACTAGTTCCTAGGAGTAACTTGGTTGGTATGTAGTAAATATTTTAAAGGCTTTTAAATTAATTAAAGATGTCTTCATAACTTTATAGGGTGTTAGATTTTATTTCATTTATTTTCCACATGTTTTAACTAGTTTAGGTGGTAAGAATTCTCCTATCAAGGTGTTAGAGTAGATGTTTGCATAGCCCAATGCATTGGGTCGTGACAACTAGATATTAGAGCCCAAGCTATTGGTCTCTAATACAAGATCAAATGCTGACTCGAGTCCTGAGGATTGTTGGGTACGTACAAATTTAATATTTTGGGGGATATGAAGCATTCTAGAAATATGTCTCACTTCTTCAGTCTTTTTTTGTGGTTTGTCGCGTGTGGTATGGGTTGAGTCTAATTGGTATTTCTTAAATTTAATTGGTTTCTCGACAAAGTAATGCAGATGTCGTTGTTGCGGCTGAAGGACACAAGCAAGTAAAGGTTAGAACTGGGAAGGTTTCAATTAGTGTCTGCCCGTAAGGGTTATCTGAACGCATGGATGGTCAGTTAGTGGTCATTCATGACGCGAATATTATGTCATGAACCTGATCAATTAGATTTTGAATGCTTAATGGTTGTTATTATGTGTATTGCATGATTTGAATAATTGTCTGTGTGTGGATTAGGCTTGCCTGAATGATTGAAGTTGTTATGTGATTATTGAACATGTTTTGTGTATTTTAGTCTTGATGTTTCATGGCCATGAGGCAAGGTGTGTATTATATATGTACGAAATGATCTTGGGATTATTTTAAAACTGGAATGGACTTATTATTGTTAAAAGTGGTAAGTGGATATAATTAATTATGATTGTGGGGAAACTCCAATTTCGAAACATTCGGTATTGGTTGGGAACCATGGGGAAGGTTGAATCTTGTACATGATGATTACGTGCCTTATATTGTGTTGCTGGGGGAGATCCTAGAATCTGGAATGAGGTTAGGAATTTAAATTATTGTGACACTTGTATTTGGGAATGGTCTTCGGGTTGCATTGTTAAAGTTCAGGTATTTTAAGAATTGATACAAATAAGTGATGGGTTAACATTGTTTAAATTGTGAATTCTAGCAAAAACTTGTCGAATCGCCATAGTGGATGTCGGATCACTATAGCACTCCCGCTATGGAGAAAGATACCTCTTTATAGTAGAAGTTGCTATAACAGTGCTCAGACGCTATAGTGCATCCCGTGATCACAATCTGCACATTGCTATAACGGGAGAATTAGAGAGCCAACTCTATTTTCCCCTGCTTTGTGTTTCCATTTCCATTTCAAAATCTATCACATGTTCAGTTCATTACAACGTGGAAAAACAACAGAAACTCATCAAAAACATAATTTCCAAAATATCCTAGCACAAGAATGAGGAATAAACCATCCCAATAGCAAGCATTTATATGTTATCAAAAATAAAAGAAGAAATAAAGATGTCTTTTTCCCAAACGGGGCAAATCAAAAATAGTATTTATATCTGAAAGGGAGAGAATGTCCTACCAAGTTCCCTATCACCCTCATGGAGCAGGGTCTCCTGCATTCGACTCACGTATGAAGAGGAACTCCTCCAAGTCATCTAGCTCCATCTAGGGCATCTCTTTCTATGGGCCAAGTCAGTTGAACATGACCTTCATGCTTCCTCATGCGTGCCTGCAGACGATCCCATAAGTGCCCTTTCATATTATAAGCCTCAAGCTCCCTACAGAGTGTGCCTATGACTTGGGAAGAAGTACGTATGGTTGGGGTCTAGCAGTAGTAGCCTTTATATACCTCCTAACTGCAGCTAGGTCAGCCTTCAGGCGGCTTCAAGATAACGGGGGTTGGGATTAGGTGGTGGCAGGATATGCATCAATGTCCTTATATTCCTCCACATCTGTTGCGGCTTGGCTGCTTCCCACCTCATTTGTCCTCCTTCTCTTAGGCGCTCTATAGGGCTCTTCCTAACCAGAAAGGGGTTGAAATAACCTTCATGATCCACTATGTAGTCTGTATTGTAACACCCCAAAAATTTCTAACCTAAGACCTAAATTATTCTTCATTTGCGTATAAAGTCGTATAAGGTGATTCTTAAATTTTTCTTAGGTACTAAGTTCAATCCTTTAGTGTGGGAAATGGATTTATATATGAATAAAGTTCACTAGAACTCCCTATCATAAAGTTGAGTTGAAAGTTTCCTTAGCGATGGAGTTTTGATATAATATTCTACTTAGGTTAACTTTGAACACTCATATCTCTTAGTGCATATTTAATTATGTGCCCCATGAACTATACAATGGAAGGCCTATGAGTCCTCTTCCATTTCCACAAAGTTTGCCTCATGTAATGTTTGGATTAAAAGGTTATGGTCGTTTTACTAAAACATACGTAGGTTGGGAAATTCAGCAAGGTCACCCGCCCAATCGGTGATCCGCCGAATGGGTTGGCAAATCGTGGAATTAGCTCTCTCAAATGTCCCAAAAGTGTTAAGTCACTGTCTAATTGGGTGATCTAAATTTCCAATGGGCGAATCGCTGAGTATTTTTAGCGAGAAGACCTCCAAATCACCGATTTGGCCGATGAGATTCATTACAAGGTCATTTTTGTGATATTTTTATCCTCTTACATTCTCAGAAGGGTATTCTTGAACTTTTACCCGCAATTAACTTCCCTAAGTTTTACCATTTATTCCCTTTTAGGATTAGTCGCGGTTTTCCAAATTTTATCGAAAGTATGGGCGAATCCCTCACTTCATCCATATGTGTAACATACACTAGCCACACTTAAAAGCCGAGTACTCTACCGTTGAGTTAGCAACCTTAAGACAATATCGAAAAAATATGTAGATCCAATCCGAAGAAAAAGAAATAACTAGATTAGACAAGACAACCTAAAACCATTTAAAGAAGAAATCTACAAAAAATCATTCACACTTTCTAATTCATTTAAAACATAAAATAAAACTAAATAGATCCACTTCATTTATCACAATGAATTATATTTGTTCCATACACTGCTATTAATATAAATTCCTACATCTCTATCTATCTTTGAGATGTTTGGATTTTTCAGAACTCCCTGGACATGCGGAAGAGAAATGCTATACCCACTCGAACCAAGACAAAACTATCTCATGGACTAAAACCTCCCCATTCACTCCCAACCCTCAGATAAATCAAATTCACACATTCTAAGTTCTCTCAAAGAAGAAGCTAGTGTTTCGAGCGTTCTTCAAGATTTCACTGATTTCACCTAGAAATTGGTTCTTGTTAGGTATAAAAGGCTATTATTGTGATGGATTGAGTTAGTCCTCAAGCTCTACATCTATGTAAATTCAGTAAAAGAGTAATCTTGGGTTTATCCTTGATTTTGAGTATCCTTAAGATGAGTAGTATTTTTGAGTTCTGAGTTCTTGATTTCTGAGTATTGAGTAGTCTATACTGTTATGGAAATCCTTGATTTGATTTTTTCATGTCTATATTTTAGCCTGAACCCTATTTTGGTTATAATTTTTGAGAATCTTTTAAACCAAACATTGTTGTCTTAAACTAATTTTCTGAGAAAGCAAAGATAAGTTTTGAGAAAGAGTTTTACAACATGATTTGAGTAAGAGTATAATGGAACTAAGTATTCCCGAATGTATCACTTTTTAAATTGATAAAAGAGAAATTTTGATTTCTAAATGAGTTAATAAATTTAGAGATATTTCACAGCAGTCACCTCTTTTAAGAGGATATTCTAAGAAATTATGCCAAATTGAGAAGAGTATGTTGTATGCATTTGATCATGAGTATATATTTATTAGGAGAGATTGTTACACCTTCAAACTTGGAAAAGGAAAATTTACAGAAAATAGTTGCTAAGAATTGGTTCTACGGAACCGACCTACGGACCGTCAAATGTTCTACAAGCTGTAAGAGGCACCCGTAAGATTTATTTATACTTAGCCAAATTTTGAGTTGAAATTTAAGTCCACAAAAGGATTCTACGGACTGTAGAATGGTGTACGGGTCATAGAACGGTTTCGTGGAAAGTGTCAAGATATTTGAGTTTTTTAAGTTTGATCTACGGATTAACATGATGGACCGACGAATGGTCTATGCTTCGTAGATGGCATCCGTAGAGTGATTCGGTACTTAGATGAATTTTAAATAAAAACTTTGGACCTATGGGTCATTGAAATTCTTACGGATCGTAGGAGGGACCCATATAAAAGATCCAGACTTAGTGATATTTTGAGTTTGAAATTGAGTTCTACGAGAGGGTCCAACGGACCATAGGAAGTTCTACAATACATAGAAAGGGTCTGTAGCAAGTTGTCAAATTTTATACCCCCAGTAATTGATATTATGGTTAGCCAGTATGGGACATAGGAATTCCTATAGACCATAGGTCAAAACCGTAGAGTCGATCCAACAATTTTTAAGAAGGGTATTCCATTTTTTTCTCGCCCCTTCTAAGACTAAAACCTGAACTTTTTACATTTAATTAAGGGTTTATACAATGTTAAGCGTTCTTTTACATTCATTAACACATCCAAATCTTAGAGCAAGGATCCAAAGGAGAAAGCTAGGGTTTTCAAGCCAATCTCAGTGTTTCGCCAAGAACTTCGTTCTTTCGAGTATGTAAGACTATCATAGTGTTGGACTAATTCTTCCGCAATATGTACTGATGTTATTCAACCTGCATCTTTTATGATGCAGATAGAAGTGTTCAAGATCATCAACTCGCGCTTCGTTGAGATCTCTTTGCACTTCCCATTTGAATGTTTTAGTGATTCCTCCTTGTATTTTGGAGGCTCCCATTTTTCATTTCAGTATTTACTTTGGGGCATCGAGGTTCTTGTCCCCACGCCTATGTCAAACGTAGAGGCTTCATAGATAGCTAGAGTTGAGTTGGTTTTAGAAATTTTTTCTTTATGGAGTTTTGAGAATATTATACTTTGCTTAAATGAGTACTTTGAGAAAGTTGAGTTATATTTTTCTCTTTAAAGCTTTGAATTTACTTAAGTCAAATATTTTGCTGAATAGTCAGCCAGATTAAGGGTTCGCTGGGAGCCAATAATAGTTCTCGAGTGCAGGCCACGTCTAGGGTGTAGGCTTGGGGCGTGGAAACTTGGTATCAGAGCAGAGAGTTCAAGAGTCCTAGGGTGTCTATAAAGTCATGTCTAGTAGAGTTCTTCTTGTCAATGTGAATCGAACCACATTTATATTAAGAAAGATACGATATTTAGGAACTATTCACTTTCTTCTTACTCTTATTCATGCGATAGAGTTCAACTCCATAAATGTTTCTTGTAACTCGTGCTTACGCATGTCATTTTAGATCAAGCCTTCACAAAGAGTTGTTCGAGGACATCCTACTATGAGGAATGTTAATCTTCAAGGTCATGAAGCTCTCAATGCACCAGAAGTGCAACCCCCTTCCAGGGAGGATTCACCAGTGCTGAGTTGAGAAATACTATTCAGATGCTGACTCAGGTTGTGGAAAATCAGGTTGGTCCATAAGGAGTAGGTTGTTAGGATATAGTTGATACATCCAGGGTTCATGACTTTTTGAGAATGGACCCACTAAAGTTCATAGAGTCGAAGGTCCTTGAGGATTTGAAGAATTTTATGGAGGAGTTACAAAAAGTGTTTGGAATTATGCATGTTGCTAATGCAGAGCGTGTGGAGTTGGCTTCCTACAAAGTTAAAGGTGTTGCTAACATTTGGTAGTTCCAGTAGAATAAGAACAGGGCAGAGGGAGCACCACTTTTGAGTAGGTCTATATTTGAGAATGCTTTCTTGGGGGTGTTTCTTCCCATAAGAGCTAAGGGAAGCTAAGGTAAGAGAGTTTTCAAATCTGAAATAGGAAGCTATGAGTATGAAAGAGTACAACCTCAAGTTCACCTATTTATCCCACTATACTTTGGAGATGGTGGCAAATATGAGAAGTGAGATATGTTTGTTCGTGATCGTGCTATCCCGCCTATCTAACAAGAAAGGTAAGGCAGTTCTGTTTATAGGGGTCATGGACATAATCAGGCTTATAATTCATGTGCAGCAGGTTGAGTAAGATAAGTTGAAGGACAGAGAAGATTTTCTAAACAAGAAAGCTAAGACAGCTAATCAAAAGTCTGGTCAGTTGAAGACTGGAAAGGAGAATCAGTCGTTGTTTCAGCAGAGATTATCTGGACCTGCTCCATCATCAGCTAGTGCACCTGCACCAAAGAACATGAATGACTACCAAAATCAGAATTTCAGAGCTCAAGCTACTCAGTCTCCTAGTAGTGTGGCACAAGGGCCTACTTGGACCCCAACATGTGCTAAGTATGGTAAGAACCACCCAGGAGCACATCATGATGACTCCAATGACTATTTTAAGTATGGTCAGATGGTTCATTTTATGGAGATTTCCATAAGAACAGGTAGGGAAATGGAAGCAACAGAACCCAATCTAATTTAGCAACTCCAGCAGACAGAGCTGCTCTGAGAGGAGCAAATTCTGGGACAAGCGGATGATCAAACTATTTGTATCATATGGCTAGTCATCGAAATCAAGAGAACTCACCAGATTTGCCATTGGTATGCTTAAAGTGTTTTCTATTAATGCTTATGCCTTACTTGATCCAGGTGCGAGTTAGTCATTTATGACTCCTTATGTAGCCATGTGGTTTGGCATTTGCCCTGAACAACTTCTTGAGCCCTTTAGTGTTTCCACACCTATTGGTGAGTCTAATATAGTAGAAAGAGTCTATCGTGACTGTACCATCTCTGCCTATCACAAAGACACTATGATTGACTTAGTTGAGTTAGGCATCGTGGATTTTGATGTTATTCTAGGTCTACACTGACTTCATGCTTGTTATGCCTCAATCGATAGTAGAGCTCGAATAATCAAGTTTCAGTTTCCTGATGAGGCAGTTTTAGAGTAGATGAGTAATTCAACAGTGCCTAAGGGTTATTTTATTTCATACTTTAAGGCTAGAAATTTAGTTTCTAAGGGGTGCATCTATCACTTAGCCTGAGTTATGACTCTAGTGTTGAGACACAATCTATTCAGTCAGTTCTAGTTGTGAGTGAGTTTTCAGAGGTCTTTCTAGACAATTTTCATGGAGTCCCTTCTTAGAGAGAAATAGACTTCAGAATAGATATTATTCCCAATACTCAACCCATTTCAATTCCATAATATATAAAGGCTCCAGCTAAGTTAAAATAGTTAAAAGAGTAGTTGAGACATCTTCTTGATAAGGGTATCATCCGACCAAGTGTCTCACCTTAGGGTGCTCCAGTCTTATTCATGAGAAAGAAAGATGGTTCCCTTAGGAAATGTATCGATTACCACCAGTTGAACAAGGTCACCATAAAGAAAGTATCCCTTTTCAAGAATCGATGACCTTCTTAACCGACTTCAGGATGCCACTTACTTCTCTATGATAGACCTCAAATCTGGCTATCATTAGTTGAAAGTGAGAGGAAGTGACATCCCAAAGACAGCTTTTAGGCCCCGTGACAGTCATTTTGAGTTCCTTCTTATGTCCTTTGGTTTTACCAACGCTCCTGCAACATTCATGGATCTCATGAACATCGTATTTAAACAGTATCCGAATATGTTTGTTATTGTATTTATCGATGAAATCCTGATCTACTCAAGGAATGAGGAGGATCATGCCAATCATCTCAGAATATTCTTCCAAACTCTCAAAGATCTAGAGTTATATGCCAAGTTTTGTAAGTGTGAGTTCTGTCTTAGACCCATGGCGTTCTTAGGCCACATGGTGTTTGGAGAAGGAATTTAAGTCGACACTTAGAAGATTGAGGCATTGCAGAATTGGCCCAAACCCACATCCCTAACTGATATAAGAAGTTTCTTGGGGTTGACAGGTTACTACAGTGGTTTGTCGAGGGATTTTCATATATTTTATCCCCGTTGACTATGTTGAATTAGAAGACAACTAAGTTTTAATGTTTTGAAGCTTCAGAAATTGAAAACTCGATTAACTACTACTCTAGTGCTAACCCTACTAAAGGGTTTTGTCATCTATTGAGATGCATTCAAAGTGGGGCTTGGTTTTATGTTGATGTAGAATAGTAAGGTTATAGCCTATGCATATAGGAAGCTTAAGAGTCGCAAGAGGACCTACCGACTCATGATCTAGAGTTGGCAGCAGTAATTTTTTCTCTCAAAATATGGCATCACTATCTTTATAGCATTCATGTAGATGTGTTCACTGACCACAAGAGTCTCCAGTATATTTTAGCTTAAACACAGACAAAGGAGGCGGTTAGAGTGATAGTGTTGGCAGAGACGTATCATCACATTGGTCATACTGATGATTTTCAGTTAGAGAATCTCTCAAATATAGTTAAAGGTGTATTTTTATCATATGACATCATATGTTGAGTTTAGAGATGAGTAAGTATTTTTAAAGTTGAAATGATCTCATGCCTTCATTTTTTTACATTCAGTAGAGTATATATGTATATCTATTACAGTCCATTCATTCCATCATTTCACTTCAGCTATATTACATACCCGTACATTCAATGTACTGATTTTATTCAACCTACATCTTTTTATGATGAAAATACAGGTGTTCAGCATCATAAACTAGAGCTTCATTGAGATCACTTTGCACTTCCCATTCGAAAGTTTTGGTGAGTCATCATTGTATTCCGTAAGGCCTCATTTTTCATTTTAGTATTTACTTTGGGGTGTCGAGGATCTTGTCCAAATGCCACTGTTGAACTTAGAGGCTTGATGTTTGTGTAATCAATGACACATCTTACAGTTCGGTTGTCTGTAATCGTGCAATAGTATAGTAACCCAACCAAGGGTTGGGTCGAGTCCCAAGGGAGTGGGCGTGAGAATTAGTGGTTAAGGGCGAAAGTGCTAAAGCTAATCGTAGCTAAAGACTTTGGCGAATGAAAACATAATAAATTAAAAAGGGTGACGCAAGCGTCAAGTATCAAATGGGGGTTTGTAAGCAAGAAACAACTAAAGCAGTGAAAATAAAGAAAAATACAAGTATGGAGACGGGGTATTTAGGATGTGATAGGAATACGGGATAGACTAAATCATTGGGTACATACTTTTGAAAGTAAATTCATTGAGTACTTTTGACTAGGCTAGACTTTAAGGTGGATAAGCTCTCTCTCGAGCAACTTACCTCGTTTCAAATGTGTTCCCCTCGAACACCCACTTGCTACATGAAGAACAGCCTCCGCCTTACCCCACTCACTCTCTCCAGCTGAGTGTTAGGATATGGGACTAGGGTTCACTCTCTCGAGCTAAACCTCATGTTGACCTACTCCTTAGGCCATCAATATGGCGGTCTTAGTTTTACGACCTGTCTCTCGAGCAAGATGAAAGCACATATATGAGATTATATTTGCAACTATAACCTCATTAAGTTCATCCACAACCACTAAATGAAATCATATTTAAAGTACGAATGGACAATCAGCAAGCAAGACCCAACAACTAATCTAACCCATATTCACAAAATCACACCCCAAGAATTGGGGTTTTAGCTACACATGAAAAAGAGATAAGGACGTATACCAATATCAATTTCCATTAATAGGTATGCAAGATTAAGTCTTAAAACAAGCCAAAGGTGAAAAATCCAAGAGACCAAATCCAATTCCTTGAATTTGAAACCCTTTGGAAACTCCAAGTTCTTCAAAACCCTCTCCAAAACTTAGAGAGAATATCTCCAAAACTCTCTCTCAAACATAATAATCTAAAAGCTATACAAAATAAGATAAATTAGCTCCTAAGATTAAAAACTGAACTAGTATTTATAGTTTTTAGAAAATGTGCTCCGAAGGATCTTTTGGCGACATTTGTGGGAATCGCCGATGTATTCGGCGATCCGCCCTTTGATCTACTTCGTCGCCTTAATCAGTTGCCTTCAACATCTTTGTGTCTTGGGTCATTGGGGAATGTAGCACTGCTTCGCGGAGTCGCTCGGCGATACGCCGACTGCTCCTTTTCACCGCCGATTTACTCCTTTCCTTCAGGGCTCAACACACTGGTACAAAAGGCGAATATGCGATCTATTGGCGATTCACCGAATAGGTTCCGCGATTCGCAGATCTTCATTTCTTTGTTCTTTTAGTTTCTTTTGCTCCTTTTTGCTCGATAGTGTCCATGCTTTCCCTTAAACTTCAAATACATGAAACTTAAAAGTTTTTATCAGATATCGAGATAAAACATGCATTTGAGGACAGTAATTTCATCAAAATATAGCCCTAAATAAGTCCAAATCGTGGACTCATCAACAACCCCTACTTAAACTTTTGCTTGTCCTCAAGAAAACTCAAGTTCAGCCGTTCAAAAAAGGTGTCTCAAACAGTACTACACAAGACTCGCTCATGAATGCATACAACAAGACTCAATTTACTTATTCAAAGATCAATTGTGTACTCAAAGATTCAAGTAGTGATTCACCAATATTAAAGAATCTCATGCTCACAATACTTTCCTCAAATGCAAGTTCAGGCTCAATTAGAGTGTTCGAATGCCCTCACAGAAAGAATGATTCCATATTCGCACATAATAGTCTACTCATTTAAAGTTTCGGAATCAATTTCAACGCTCACTCTCACAAAGACTAAAAAAATGCATGCTTTCACCCATAGGTTCACCCATATTTTCCGATCAACATTTGTTTCAGCTTACTCAAGATCAAAAAGGTCTTTTTAAGGCTTGTAATGGGGCTGACTGCAAAGGTATGGTCATTTAGGCTTAGTGGCTTTCATCTTCATGAGATATGGTATTCACAACACTCCCCTTCCTTTTCCTTCATCATTTTTGCTAGTGCTCTTAAGTCATCCCATAATTCACTTCCCATGGATTGTTTGGAATCCACATTTCTTTGGTACTTTACTCCACAATTTTCTTTTTCATTCTTTTTCTTTTCTTTTTCTTTTTCTCTTCTTCCTTGTTTTTTATATGGAGGGGTTCCCTTTCTCTCAACACCACAGGTTAAGGGAGACTTTTCTTGCACTTCTTGACTTTCCCTTTCCTTTTCACCACACCCCCAACTTAGGCTTTTGGCCAAAGTTGGCTATTCAATTAACCACAACTCAAGAGGATTATAGGTAGTGGATAAAGAAAGGTTTAGTGTTCATCAAGTTTCTTCTAAAGAAAGGTCAGGCTCAAGGGGTGTTCAACAAAGGTTCACACATACTTACAAGGTAGGCCACAAAAGAGGTATATGTAAAGTTGGCTCACACTCTGTAAAGTTGGCTAAGATCATATCAAGAGATAGCCTTACTTAGTTGATTGGACCAACAGGAAAAATTCTAGGATCTATTATGCATGTTTCAAAGTAAGCTCAGCACACTAGGCATCGAAACTAAAGTCAAACAAGACTCCACACTTTTGCTAGTGTGCAATGGTCATTACAAGAGACTCAATTCGATATTAGGCTAGTCAAAACGAGATGCAAAAAGTTCACATATTGTCTATGCAACTTTATTTGGCCTCATCGTAACCGCGCATTCATGTTCGTTCGATTGAGAGTACTACTCAAGTCATCTGTATTGATCAAAACTGAGACTCAAATTTTTCACAAGAACAGCCACATTCACACACAAGAGGTGGCAAAAATTTTCGGACGGGTTAAAATCATTTTGCAATATAACATAAAATGAGCCATAAGCTCAATCATCCACAAAAACAGTGTAAACACAAAACACAAACATCAAAAGCACACAAAAGTGGGTCCTCACCCCACTACAAAAAAAAAATATTTGTCCTCAAATGTAAATGACATAGAATCTGAAATGCAAAAATAGGGAAAAACAAAGAGAGGGGTAGAGAGAGGATCCTGGCTAGTCGGTCGCTCCGTCTGTCTGGGCTTCAGTGCCCGAAGTGACCCCTAGAAGGACCAGCTCCACTGGATCCAGCAACAGGTGCTAAAGAAGCTTGCACAACAGCATCTATCCTAATTGCTTCCATCTCAGTCAGGTCTTCATCTGCAGCTCCCTCAGTCTTCTCAAGCATCTCTTCATCAGTTTCTGCTTCTGACTCAGGATCAACTATCTGCTTCGCTCTATACCCATGTCCAGTGATGGTTTGAGGCATCTCAGGCACGTCTGGAATCTCTACTGTTCCAAAGACCATGGACACATCGGTGGACATTAGGTGGTCTACATCTTTTCTCAGCTCAGCAATGGCAGCTTTTAAAGTCATCACCTCCTCTGTGGACCCTTGGTTGTGTTCACACACCGCTATATTAACCGCTAGGGCATCAATGGTAGTGCTCAGGGGTGTCACAACATCAGTTAGGGTAACATGGATCATGCCTGGAACAGAGGCCTCTAGACTAACAGCCCGACGATCAGCAGAAAGGGTAAGTTATCCCATTTGGAGTAGGGAAGCTTGGGTGAGTGGAAGCTGGTAAACAGCAACAATAGTAGTGGATCTTGGAAACTGTGCAACAGCAGAAGAATCTGGAGTATCAGCAGGAACAGTGGTGGTAATAGATATACCTGAAGGCCTAGGGGTCGGAATAGACAGAGGTACCTCTACTGCTGATGATTCTGTGCTCACTAACTCCACTGATGCTGCCTTCTTCCTTTCTGCTTGATCCTTAAGGTGCTCGGCTTCAATCCTCGGGATATTAGTAGAGGCTGTGGGTATCACTTCCACATCTTTCTTGGCATCTCGAGGCACCCAAGCTTGTTTACACAGTTTTGTGATCAATACTGGGAATAGAAGTGAGTTCCGGCTCTGCCTTGCTCGTATGAGTATCTCTAAAGCAATGATTGTGCCCAAATTGATTCGAGTTTTCTCTATGATGCACCCAGGCAGGTAGCCTTGGCAAGGTGAAGGACCGACTCATTCTGGGACGACATAATTGTACTGCTAATAAAACCAAACCAAAACCTTGCAGCTATGTTTAATTCTTTCTTTTCAATCGGGGCTCCTTCTGCCAACCACTTTGGAGTATCATCAGAAAATAGTGGGGCTAGTCACTGCTTCAACTCATCTAGCTTGTTTGTTTAGATCATGTGCTGGCAGTGATCCCTAATATTCGTGGACATGCCTAAGATTGTGTTGATCGCCTCACTATCACACTTTAGCCTCCTGCCTCTGACAACCACATAGTCGACTTCTTTGAAGGTTGTTGCTAATTGTTTTTTCTGGGGTATTAGTGCACTGTATGCACTGTAGAACTCTCTTACCCAGCTTGGATTATAAGGGCCACAGACTTTGGTGAATATTTGGAATTTGTGGTACCTTAGGCAGTCCATTATTTTTGGGTGCCTGTCGATTACGCCATATATGGACAGACGTTTTTCTTCCAGGATCGTCCTCAGCCCCTCAGCCTTTACCCTTTTCGTAGACTTAGGTAGAGGTCCCTATACTGGAGGTGCTAATAACATTGCCTGCTATGGAACTGGAGGTATAGTAGTGGTAGACTGGGAAGTCCTAATCTTGGATAAATCATTCAGCTTCTTAGTTTGATGCTCAGCCCTCCGTGCTATCGCCAGATCATCCTCATCAGAATCCACACCTTCACTTTCAGATTGGTTGGGATCATTTCTATAAAAGTAATCACTGTCAGTGCTTGCATCTGATAACTTGTGGATCATGTCTTTGCCCTTGCCTTTCCCACTAGTTGTGGAAAGTTTAGCAACCTTGCTCTTGGATGCAGTTGCATCCTCGTTGATCATAATCCCTTTTGTTTTCTCTTGGGGTGCTCTTGCCATTCCTGCAAAGAATTTGGAAGAAGTTAGAACAACTAATCAAATCCACAGGGTTACAAATGCAGAAAAACTCGTCGAATAGATCGGCGATTCGCCAAGTTGCTTTGGCGAGCTAGGACAAACTCACCGATAGGAATTAGCTTGATAATTTTAACAAATCAGCGATAGGAGAGTCCTTTCGGCGATTCACCGACCCCTTTCGGCAAACAGGGTTTTATCCGCCGAAAGTTATAGTACAACAGAGGTTTAGGGATGCAGGAAGAAGGGTGCTTTAAAGAAACTTTCGGCTAGTTGCCGAATACATTTGGCGAATAGAAGGCTTCCCGCCGAAAGTTACAAAACTCAAATCGCAAGTAATAAGAAATTAAATGCAAGATGAAGATATTAGGCGAACCGCCGAGTGGTTCGGCGAGCTCGAATCAGCTCTTCGAACGGCCCAACGTACCCAATCTCAGTTCACCCTCTCGAATTCAACTCCGCACTCCCCAAAAACAAAATTAAACTATGCACTAGTGCAATTAAGCTTAGATCCATAACATTAAAGCATGAAAAACACCACCCACATGCAACCTCACATAATTTACTTCATTTTAAGGGTGACAAAAATGGGAGTTCAAACAATTAGGATAAAATAAGTAAGGTTTACAAATCGAACTAGGCATTTCAACAATCTAGATCTATCAAAGAGGCCCAGCACACATCAATTTGATAAGCTCAATTTCATAAGAGAACAAATTTTTCAAAGTAGTTTCAGGGTTCAGAAAAACCAACATAATCTGCCGATTGAAGTAGTTTAAAATGCTAGGAGGCAATGTAATCCCTCAGTTCGAGCACCACTAGTTGACTAAAATACCAGCAATGCAAAGAAAATGAAAACACTTATTAGGTGTAGATTTGAAAGATTTGAAATTTAAGGGAAACTGACGATTTGTTATACTTTGAAACCATTAGCCTTTTAAAAAAGTACAGTTTTCACCCACTCGGTGACATTAGCTATGATCGCTGAACTATTCAGTGATGCGCCAAGTAGTCACCTTCCTCGCTGAAGTTTACAGAACTCCCAGTTAAGGTAGGAGTTCAAACGGCGGTGTTCGTCGGGATCGCCAACCAGGTCGCCAATTTGCCAATGACTTTTGCAGTCGCCGAGTTTTACAGACTCCCAAATGAATTGGTCTTGAGTCTAATGGCGGTCTGGTTCGAGTTCACCGAACTCCTTCGATGAATCTCAGAATGGACCTATGTCTTGCCAAACTACACTTTTTTATCCCTCTCTGGATTTCAACCTGAAAAATCAAAACACCATTATTTCTATAATAAAAAAAAAGCATTAAAGACCTTGTTCCCTCCTAGGAAACGCGCGGCATGACACAAGCTAATGCTTAAATTCTAGTGTTGGGGGTTGCCTCACTGTCATGAGGCCACCCCTCTATCGGCTTTGAATATGGAGATGACAGTACCTAGTCTATTTGGGACCCTAGTAGATGAATGAGCATGGCGTGAGAGGTTGTTAGTTAGTTCAGCATCATGACATTCTCTCTTATTTCTTCCAACACCCTGTCGTAATTATTGACTTTGTGTAGGATGAGTAAGAGAACCTCTTCAAATTGTCCACCCTCTTTCTTTGTCACCTTTTTACGCTCGTGAGGGGGAATATGCTTGCCTGTCTTGGTGGCCACCACCTCTAAGTCCAAAACTCTCTTTTTCAAGATATCCAGCTACGCTAGTGATTTCTCTGCCTCTTGACCTTTTTCTTTCTCATTGTTGGCCATGGCCATGTGGTCGAAGAGGCAGGATGCTTGTGCATAACACAATTGGATGATACCACCAGGAGAGAGTAGGTCAACCACCATTCGATTTTCATGGCCAATCCCTCTATAGAAGCATTCCAGTAGTATACGTTCCGAAATGTCATGAGCTGGGCACTGATGCACGAGGGCTTTAAACCATCGCCACAACTCGTGAACTGACTCCCCTTCCTCTCTATTGAAACTTAAGATGCCATCCCTGAGCATTAAATTTTTCTTTAAACGGAGATAATCCAATTTATCACCAGCTTCATTATTTACACTCATTTCCCTGTTTCTGTCAAAAAACAAACAAACAAACCACAACTAGAAATAAAGTTAGTAAACTACGACTACCAAAAGTAAAATTCGTCTTAAACCAAAAACTTTCACGTAACACCAATCCCCGAAAGTGGTGCCATTTTAATGTTTGTGTAATCAACAACACGTCTTACAGTTCGAGTGTTTATGATCGTGCAATAGTATAGTAACCAAACCAAGGGTTGGGGTCAAGTCCCAAGGGAGTGGGTGTGAGAATTAGTGGTTAAGGGCAAAAGTGCTAAAGCTAATCGTAGCTAAAGACTTTGGCAAATGAAAACATAACAAATTAAAAAGGGTGACGCAAGCGTCAAGTATCAAATGGGGGTTTGTAAGCAAGAAACAACTAAAGCAGTGAAAATAAGGAAAAATACAAGTATGGAGACGGGATTCTTGGGATGTGATAGGAATACGGGATAGACTAAATCACTGGGTACATGCTTTTGATAGTAAATTCATTGAGTATTTGTGACTAGGCTAGACTTTAAGGGGGATAAGCTCTCTCTCGAGTAACTTACCCCGTTTCAAATGTGTTTCTCTCGGACACCTACTTGCTACATGAAGAACAGCCTCCGCCTTACCCCACTCACTCTCTCGAGCTGAATGTTAGGATATGGGACTAGGGTTCACTCTCTCAAGCTGAACCTCATGTCGACCCACTCCTTAGGCCATCAATTTAGCGGTCTTAGTTTTACGACCTCTCTCTCGAGCAAGCCAAAAACACATATATGAGATTATATTTGCAACTACAACCTCATTAAGTTCATCCATAACCACTAAATGAAATCACATTTAAAGTACGAATAGACTATCAGCAAGCAAGACCCAACAACTAATCTAACCCATATTCACAAAATCACACCCCAAGAATTGGGGTTTTAGCTACGCATGAAAAAAAGATAAAGACGTATACCAATATCAGTTTCCATCAATGGGTATACAAGATTAAGTCTTAAAACAATCCAAAGGTGAAAAAACCAATAGATCCAAATCCAATTCCTTGAATTTGAAGCCCTTTGAAAACTCTAAGTTCTTCAAAACCCTCTCCAAAACTTAGAGAGAATATCTCCAAAACTCTCTCAAACTTAATGATCTAAAAGCTATATAAAATAAGGTAAAATTCGCTCCTAAGAATAAAAACTGAACTAGTATTTATAGTTTTCAGAAAATGTGCTCCGAATGATCTTTCGACGACGTTAGTGGAAATTGCCGATGTATTCGGTAATCCGCCCTTTGATCTACTTCGTCGCCTTTCATCAGTTGCCTTCAGCATCTTTGTGTCTTGGGTCATTGGGCGATGTAGCACTGCTTCGCAGAGTCGCTTGGTGATACGCCGACTGCTCCTTTTCACCTCAATTTGCTCCTTTCCTTCGGGGCTCAGCATACTGGAACAAAAGGCGAATATACGATCTATTGGCGATTCGTCGAATAGGTTTGGTAATTCGCAGATCTTCATTTCTTTGTTCTTTTAGCATCTTTTGCTCCTTTTTGCTCTATAGTATCCATGTTTTCCCTCAAACTTCAAATACCTTAAGCTTAAAAGTTTTCATCAGAAGAAAAATTTTTTAAGGTGTTTTGCGAATATTATATTTTGCTTTAATGAGTACTTTGAGATAGTTGAGTTATATTTTCTCTTCAAAGCTTTTAATTTACTTGATTCAAATCTTCCACTAAGTAGTTAGCCAGACCAAAGGTTCACTTGGAAGCCAACAATGGTTCTCGAGTGTCGACCATGTCCAAGGTGTACGCTTGGGGCATGACATGTATCATTTAGGGGGCACCTTACTTTTCTACAAAGCACATATGCTAGACTAGGAAGGTAAGGGTACTTCTAAGTACCGCTATAGAAATCCTTCCACTCAGACACAATATACTCCACCGTATTTATTAGGAGCCCATCTATAATGAAATCTACTCTGATTTGTGTGGTCCTTTTAAAGTGAAGTCAAAAGGTGGTGCATCTTACTTTGTAACTTTCGTTGATGATCATTCTCGCAAGCTAGGGTATATTCTTTAAAATCAAAATATAAAGTACTTAATGTGTTTAAGGAGTTTCAAGCCTTATTTGAGAGACAAACAGGAAAGAAATTTAAAATGTATTCACATTGATAATGGTGGTGAGTATATTGATCCCTTTGATAGCTACTGCAAATTACAAGGAATTCGTCATCAGAAGACTCCTCCAAAGACTCTTTAATTGAATTGATTGGCAGACAGGATGAACAAAAATTTATCCATTTGTCCAAATTCCTTTTAGGCTGAAGCACTTAACACTATTGCGTATGCTATCAATTTGTCTCCTGTTGTTTCTTTGGATGGTGATGTTCCAAATAATGTTTCGTTTTCTAGGGATGTTTTTTATGATCACTTGAAAGTGTTTGAGTGTAAAGCTTGTGTGCATGTTCCAAAAGATAAGAGGTCAAAATTATATGTTAAAATTAAGCAGTGCATCTTCATTAGTTATGGTCAAGATGACTTTGGATACCGCTTTTATGATTCAGTTTATAAGAAGCTTATTAGAAGTCGTAATTCTTTGTTCTTTGAAGATCAAACTATTGAATATATTAACCAGTAACTTGGTTGATGTTAATCTAATCCCTATTATTGATACATCTTTTGCGCATGAATGAACCTAAGGTAATGATCAAGGTGTACAACTTAAAGGTGCTCATATTTGATGATGTTTTGGTTGATCATCAACCAACTCATGTTGATATCAATACTTTATATGCTCTAGGAATCTCTTGTAGAAGATTTACTAGGGAAAAGAAAAACACAACACGCTATTCTCCTAATGAGTACATCCTTTTGGTTGACATGAGAGAACCTAAAGGTATGATGAATTGATGTTAGCAACTCGTAGAGATAATTGGAAAGAAGCCATGGGAGACAAGCATGAGTTTTGTAGATTTTCAACATGCATGAAAGCCTGTTAAGAGCTCCTCCACTTGAACTCCATTTGGAACCTTAGATAGAGGGGGAGTTTGCTGAGCTATGGCCCATTTTCAAGCCAAAGACCCATTGCCTAATTCTATTTGGCAGAGGATTGGAATTATTCTCCTTTTATTGTTCCCTATCCTATTTGGAAAATGATTGGAATTGTAGTCTTATTATGAGTTAGTTTTGGCTTTATAAGGAAAAGCACCACTTTATAAATAGGATGGTTTGAGAGAATTATCCAATTACTCATTATTATTATTATCTTTGAAAGACATTAGGACATAAGAGAGGTTTTCTGAGAGAGCTTTCAACAAGAGAGAAGAAAGAAGAAAAATGATTCTTTTGTTGTAGTCTTTTTTCTCTGACCAGTAACCTTCAGATCATGTTTGTTGATTAATTAACCGTTGGATAGGGCTTCAATTTTGACTGAGTGTTTCTGACATCTTGATGGATGATTTTAATGGTGAAGATCAGGTTCGAAGGTGAGAAGAATCTAGTTTTAGGTGCCAAACAATAGCTGAGTTTGGGTGGTTTTCTTTTTATTTATCCTTTATTGGTGTAGCTATTGTTCTTCACATTTGGCAATTGTTGTGTAGCTATTAGAAGAATATGTATAACCCTCTTATTATTATAGTGAAGCAATTCAGATCTCGATAACCTGTGGTTGTTACCTTTGATTTAAAGGGTTTTTCCACGTTAAATTTGATGCTCTTTATTTTTGAGTTTTCATCTTTTCGTCACAACACCTAGGATTTTGTTGTGGTCCTTCTGATTTATTTTAAATTCTTTTTTATGCCAAGTGATGTAGCTAGTGGACATTTTTCACATGTGGATGTAAGAAGATCATATGGTGGCAGTAATACTAATGGCAATCAATAAAGTTTCATTCACTTGTATTAGATAATTAAATATGATAATGTTGATTGAGTGAATGTATCCGGTCTTTTTATGATTAATGCAGGTTGAAGTGGATTATGTTTAATGCTAGTTTTTAAGACTAATGATAATACTGGAGTTGGAATTGAGGTGTTTAATGTTAGTTTTTGAGACTAATAGTAATAGTTGTTATATGTTAATCTCATTATGACTTAATTATATATTTATGTTACTTAATTTAGTAAGCGATTTGAATAATCAAATCATTCAGCTTTAGAGTAATTAATGTGGAAAAAAGAAAGTATCAACAATAGACACCCAGTATTAGAACATGTTCAATTGCAGGGATACTAGCCCCCACTAAATAAGAAAATGTCGGGCTTGAATCCCCAACGAAAAAACCTGCAAGGGTTCTAACCCCCAAAATCTTCCTTTTAAAAAAATATATTAAATAAGCAAATTTACGAATTGATGGGGGCTTTAAACCGCCATTATGAAACCGCTATAATTTATAATAATGGTCAGCAAAAAGACCTCTGTAAATAGTTAGCGTCGAACACTATCGCGTTGCTTTTGAAGATCTTTGTGACAATTTACACTGCGTGGTGATGATCGCCAGAAATTCTAATTTTAGAGCATTTTTGTTTTGTAGTGATACTAGATACATTGGAGAGTGGTGAGCGAGATGGAAGAGATATAAGGAGCCGAGCGAGATTTATTTTGTATCCTAGATACATGTGAATCTACTTGGATACTATGTATTTAAAACAAATTACACCTAAAATTGACCTCAATCTTCTATGCAATTCTATAGTCTTTCATGAAAAATATCCATATATCTCTAGAATCTTCTACTAAGAACTTGTTTTATTTCCTATGTAAGCTATCCACATGGACAACTTTGTGACATGTGGTGCTTATATGGAGTGATGACATGACGAGTCATTACAATATTCTTAGAATAAATCAATTAGAATGAACTGAATGGTACTCAAATTTCAATTTTTGTCATTATGATTTTTATCATTCTTACTTCACACCTTCTTTTCTATTGACTCCCTCTGTTCCATTTTATGTGACACTTTTTTAAATTTTGAGATTTAAATAAATCTATTTTTTTATTGTAAGTTTTCATTGATCTTTTAAACATTTTGAACTATCAATCATTGTGACTTATAATAAATTTTTTTGGGTATTAATTGCTCTGATTTTCTTATCATAAATAGGTTTTTCTTTTAGAAAAAAAGGAAAATAGAAAATCTCCATATTTGGCTAGTCATTATCTTGTAGTAAAATGTTTAGGACTCTATAAATAGAGGTGTTTTCTTTCTAACCTAATCAGCATTCATAATGTAGTCATAGAGGCTTTGGGAGTTTTGGTTAGGGGGAGAATTTGTGGGATATAAATGATACGTTATCACTTGTGTGAACCTCCCATGTATTCAGACTGAATTGGTTGAGGTTATGTCTCTCTATATTTTGTACTCTCATATTTATATACTTTCTCTATTTCAAAAAGAGTGGTCTAGTTTGACTTGCCATGGAGTTTAAGAAAATAAAGAAGACTTTTAAATATTGTGTTCCTTAATTAAAGTTATGTAAAATGTACAAAATTGTCCTTTAATCTTGTCACCTTAAACATGCCACGTGGAAAGTTGAAATTAAAATATTACAAAAAAAAAGGTCATTTTATTTTAAACAGACTAAAAAGGAAAGGAGATCATTTTTTTTAAATAGATGGAGTAGTGGATTGCTCATCTTCTTTATAGATGTTGATCGACTGATCGAACCACATTAAGTCTTTGTATTTTGGTATATTTCTCATTTGTCTTCTATTCATGGTCTCTCGAGGTTTGCTTTGCTAGCTTCCGTATTATACCTAATTATTTTGGTTCTAACAAGTGGTATCAGAGTCAAGTTCAATGGTTCCAGGTTGAATGATGTAGCCAGGTTGAATGGTTCAATGATGGAGTCAGGTCCAATGGCTCAATGATGGAGCCAGGTTTAGTGGTTTGATAATCGATGATTGAACCAGGTTAAAAATTGGATGTTCATCTTGGCGGGTGTAGTTTTAGCCGCAACCTATTTGACATTAATGAAGATTTTGCTGGAGAAATTGTTTAAGAGAGGTTCTCTGTGTTGAGATATAGATTTTGCAAAGGAGATTATGAAGAGGAGATGCAAGATGTTGAAGATTATGTGAAGAAGGTAGAGTAAATTTATTTTGTCAGAAATTCAAACCAAGGGGGATATTTGTTGGGTATTAATTGCTTTGAGTTTCTTATCGTAAATAGGTTTTCCTTTTAGAAAAAAGGAAAACAGATAATCTCCATATTTGGCTAGTCCTTTAGTTGTAGGAAAAGGTTTAGGATTCTATAAATAGAGGTTCTTTCCTTCTAACTTAATCACCATTCACAATATAGTCATATGGGCTTTGAGAGCTTTGGTTAGGGGAAGAATTTGTGGGACATAAGTGATATGTTATCACTTGTGTGAACCTCCCATATATTTAGAGTGAATTGGTTCAGGTTATTTCTCTCTCTATTTTGTACTCTCATATTTATGTAGTGGATCGCGCTTATCTCCTTTGTGGACGTAGGTCGATTGACCGAACCACGAACCACGTTAAATCTTTGTGTCTTTTGGTATATATCTTGTTTGTCTTCTTACTTATGGTCTTTCGAGGTTTGCTTTGGTACCTTCTGCATTACACCAAATTATTTCGGTCCCAACACTTTTTACATAGTTTACAAATATATAAATTTCATTTAAAAGAATTTGAAGATTCCAAGCGCAAATTGTCTGTCAAACTTAAACTGTTTGACTCTTGAAAAATAAAAAGTATCACATAAATTGAGATAAAAGAAATTATTTTTTTCACTTTCCTTTAATCCTTCTTATAACATTTTAAGACTATCTCCAAAAAGATTAATAATCTTTCCTTAAGTAATATCTCCTACTATTTTATGTTGGCGTCACGTAAGATGATAAGATATTGGGTAAGGGAATTAATGGTTAACGAAAAATACTTTTGTAAAAGTTGGATGACAAGAAATTTTGTTAAGAAAGTGTGATGGAGGACAAATGTGAATTTTTTTTTTGCCGAGAAAACATGTACAAATATAATCCTTTTTCGTGATATAATATTGCATATATTGTAATTTTAATTTCAATACTATATATAAACTAGTATAACATAAATAAAAGTCTATAATGAAAGTTAAGAGGGGGCGAATTAAAATTTTTTAGTCGACTTCTTGGGTGGAACAGTCCACTCACCTGCAGGTTAGTATCACAGTATAAAATAAGAGTAACTTTAGAAAGTAAATTGACACAGAATATTTTATACTGGTTCGGAACACCGATGTGGTGTCTAATTCCAGTCCCTTTGGTTACAAGGGTTTCCTTAAGAGCGTGTTGAGCACTTGGGTGTTACAGAATGCTATAATTGAGAGCCCTATCTGATATACAAATCAGATCTTCTTCTTTGACACAACCTCTACTTGTATAACCTACACTCAGATCTTTCTTTCTATTTTCTTTTCAATTGTTCACTCAAGTGTGTACAAAGTTTTATGAAAGATAAAAGAAGATTACAATATAAGTTCAAGTAAAGTGCGTACTTCACAACTAAGGCTAAAGGAGGTTTGAATAGATAGGTTTATGCTCTTGTAAGGAAAACCCAAGGGTGTTTATCTCAATCAAGGATATTGATAGATTCCTTGATTAAGGTGATTTGCTAAATCATATCCATATTATATATGTGCATGATACAATTGCATTGCTTCATTCTTTGTGAAGATCTACTCGATTATTCTCGGCTGGCTTAATTCTTGGCAGGATTGTTGATTATTTGCTGGACTTCTGATTATTGATTTCGTCATATCAATCCAGATATGCTTGTCTTTGAAGCCTGTGTGATTCTTCGCATAATTGTTGAGACTTGTTTTCATCATATCAATCAAGTTATGCTTGATTGATTCTGGAATCTCTTACTCATTTCTTTCCTTTCTTTGGTTGCTTTAGGGATTCTTGGCATAATTGTTGAGACTTGATTTCATCATATCAATCAAATTATGCTTGATTGATTTTGGAATCTCTTACTTATTGCTTTTCTTTCTTTGGTTGATTTAGGGATTAGGACATATCTTTTTTCTTCTTTATGCTTTACGTTTGGTTCCTTTTTTATGTATTTGCATGTGAAGAGTTTGAATAATTGTTTAAGTATTACTTATCAAAATCAATTGCATCTATGGAGTTAACAATCTCCCCTTTTTTGATAATGACAATTAATTCACAATTTAGTATAATACTCTGAGAGACAATAAAACTTCCCTGATCTTTCTGTGTGTAAATCCCGTTAGGAATTATAGGTCCCCCTGTCTTCGTGACTCCCCTGTTTGTGTTGGCTCCCCCTGTCTGTATGAAAATTGTGGGAGCAAAAATCTCCCCTTTTGGTATAATCAAAAAGGAAAAAGCATGCAGGGTAACGATAAAACAAGAAATAGTAGATAATATCAGTGTAGCAGTTGTGAGGATAACTGTCCTTAATACGCAGTCTAATAGACAGAGATAGGACTGAAAAGGAGGTTTGAACCACAACAGCAAGGTTGTTGTTTGGGGAGCTGACTCCACTCTTAAGAGAATCAACTTGTTGGATCAGCTTGTTGACTGTGGAGATTCCTTCCTGTTTAATGTCGTCATAACAAAGCGCAACTTACCAACGTACGAAATACCTTTTCAACAACATCACGAAGAGTCTCCAAACCAAGTTCTATTGCCAAAATGTGAGTCTTGAGTTCATCATTGTCTTGCAACAACAGGACAGCTAACTCTGCAAAAAAAATTATTGGTTTGATCGTTTCAGCTCTAGCCTTTACAGAGTCCTTTTTCAGCCATTTGTTTTCTACCTGCACATACCCCATACTAGAGAAAGTACGAGAGTCATGAGTAGAATTAACAGCAACAGGTGTAAACATAGGGAGATCTACAAGGAAATCCAATAGAATACGCGAGATGAGCAACCTATATGGCAAGCTTCCAGTGGGATTAGTGTCTTCAGCACTTTTCAGCATGTATTCTTTGAACCATAACGCCTAATTAAAAAGTGGTGCTTCTTAATTAGGCAGTATAGAACAATCACATCCCGAGTAGAATTACTGCTTAGATATTCTTTCTTGGGAATAAGAGTGGTAGCAACAATGTGCGTCAATATTCACTGTTCAAAGCAAGGAGATAAAGGACCAAAATTTGGCAAGTTACACTGGTGCTTTTTTTTTAATCATTTTTGTCACCTGCAAAATCAGCGTCTGAATAATTAATTAAATGAGATAAGTGAGGATACCCTATCCCCAAGTCTCTAGTTCTAATTAAATAGCGAATGATTCACTTTGTGGCAGTAAGATGTGATTCCTTTGTAGCAGATTGAAACCGTGCACACTTGTAGACACTATACATGATATCCAATCGACTTGCGCTGAGATAGAGTAGTGCTCCAATCATTTATCGATCTACGTCTTTTCCAGGTGTGTTTGTTATAAGGAAAGTGGATGGACTCATGGGGTTCCGAAAGCTTTTTTTTTGGAGCTCGAACTTCTTGATAAGTTCCTTTATATATTTAGTTTGACTGATAAAAGTTCCATCAGTTGACTTTCTATTAGTGCAAAGGTTTCATCGTAATCAATACCTTCCTATTGAGAGTATCTTTGAGCTACTAATCTTGTTTTCTTACAAATGACTTTTCCATCTTCATTGGGTTTATTTCGAAAGACCCATTTAGTTCTACTTATTGAGCAATTCTTTGGTCTTTTGGTAAGAGTCCATACTTGGTTTTCGCTCGAATTGAACAAGTTTTTCCTTCATAGCTTGTTTCTAGGATTCATCTTCCATTGCTTCATTTATACATTTTGGTTCAATCTGAGAGACGAGTGTGACAGAGGCCTGCTTTTTCAATGAAGCTCTGGTTTGCAGTGAAGCATTTTGTTTCCCCATGATGAAGTTGTTTGGATAGCTAGCTTTATGTCTCCATTCTCTGGACATACCAATTTTATCAATTAGAATAGTCGGCTCTGGTTCTAGGATAGCTAACTCTTCTGCAGCAGTTTGAGCAGGAGCATATTTCCATAGTTCATGCGGAGTTTTCTTCAGTATGAATCTGATGAGGCACCTATTTAGAATGTGACAGACAATGCTTATTGCTTCGGCCCAGAAGTGATCGGAAAGGCTGTGATCAAGCAACATAGTTATGGCTATGTCATGTAATGAGCGATTTTTCCTTTCTACTATGCCATTCTACTAGGGTGATCTAGGAGATGAAAGTTTTTGAGAGTATCCATTTTTATCACAGAATTCTTCACAAGATTTATTTTTGAATTCTCCATCATGATCTTTATGAATTGTAGAAATAAAATACTATGCTTCTCTTTGGACTTTCTACAGAACACAAGTTGACAGGCGTCACAGAGTTGACTGATGCTAAGAAAATCATGTTTGAGTCCCTTCACCAGGTATACTTCTGATAAATCACATGATGAGCTAATAGTGATTGATCCAACTCCTACTTCTCCTTCTGCATTATCTCCGAGCCGTACATATCCTCTATCGATTTTGTTAAGAGTTTTGTAATTTTCTTTCTTTCCGCACATATGTCTGGAGAATCCACTGTTCCCTTTTTGTAGGTTCTTTTGGTCTACTCTTGAAAAATAAGTAGATTAATTTCTTTTTGGTACCCAAGTATTTTTGGGTCCTTGAGGGTTAGGATTAACAACTTTTGGTCTCCAAATCCATTTTCCAGAAGAAAATTTCCTACAATTAAAAGATTTGTGACCAATGTCACCACAAGTATAACAAGATAAATTAACATAAGTTTCAGCAGAATGATAAGAAGAATTAGATATAGATCTGTTGGATCTGTTGGAGCTATGATTAGGAGATTTTCTCATGTTATTGAGAGTATATCTTTTGGATATGACAAAGCTATGATTAGGAGATTTTCTGATACTATTCAACTGCATTTTTACTTCCTCTAGTGTTTCTTCTAGTAAGTCGACTTTAATATGACTTGCTTCGAGAAGAATCTTTCAATCTTTCTTTTCTTAACCAATCTCATTCTATTCATCAATGACTTTATGGCAATTCGTCAGTAACCATATCCAAAGAGTCTCGTAAGTCATTACAGTTTGGGCAATTAAAGGTCTTACCTCACTTATTTCACCTAGTGTCATGAAGCATATGTTGGCGGTTTCATCATGATCATCTTCGGATGTTTCTCCTTGACTCCAGGCTTCGAGATTTTTTGGATCTTCATTTCTTCAATTATTTCTCCTTTTTCATTCTGGGCGGTTTTGTTTTATATGTCTTGGTTTTTCACAATAGTAGCAGCAATCACCATTTCTTTTGAATTCATTGTTCTTGAATTCCTATTAAGGTCTTTGTCTTCTTTGTCTAAGCATTTGTCTGACTCATCTATTTATGAGATTCATACTTTCGCTTTGATATTTATCGACTTCTTCCTCGACCTCGAATGGTTCAGCTGTAAAAGCAACAATTTTTTATCATCTTTGTTGTACCTTTTAATATGATTTTGTTCATAGGCCATTAGGTTTCCACGAAGTTCATCATAGGTAATTTGTTGCAGATCTCCATCTTTATGAATAGCAGCTTTAGTTTCCCAAGCCTTAGACAGACTTCTTATGAGTTTTCTAACTTGTAATCCGTTGGATTACACCATTCCAAGAGATTTGAGTTTGCAAACAATTTTGCTAAATCTCGAGAACATTTCTTCTATGTTTTCATTTTCAGCCATCTTAAATAATACATATTCGTTAACCAGTGAACTGATCCGAGCTTCATTTACCTTGCTAGTTCCTTCATAAAATATTCTAACTTGTCCCACATTTATTTTGCAGTTTCACATGTTGAGATCTTGTCGTATTCAGCTCCACTCACTGCACAATATAACAAACTTATAGCTCTAGCATTAGTTTGAATTACCTTTTGTTGTTCCTTTGTGATATTGAAAGATTCGGGATCAAACGGCTTATCAGTGGCATCTTTTCCCATAAGTCCGAAAATAGGCTTTGGACCCTTCTTGATCACAATCCATGCTTGTAAGTCATTTGAAGAAACAAAAATTTTGAATTTATCTTTCTAGTGGGAGTAGTGTTGGCCATTAAAGCATGGTGGTCGAGTTGAAGAATGTTTATCTTAAAGTAGAGCTCCAGGAATTTGATAGTTTGTCATGGATCTTTGCTTACGTGTGTTTAAACATTTTATCTGTGAGACCTGCTCTGATACTAATTGAAAGATAAGAGGGGAGTGAATTAAAATTCTTTAGTCGACTTCATGTGTGGAACATTCGACTCACCTGCATGTTAGTATCACAGTATAAAATAAGAGTAACTGCAGAAAGTAAATTGACACAGAATATTTTATACTGGTTAGGAACACCGATGTGGTGCCTACTTCCAGTCCCATTGGATTACATGGGTTTCCTTAAGAGCGTGTTGAGGGTGTTACGGATTGTTACAATTGAGAGCCCTGTCTGATATACAAATCAAATCTTCTTCTTTGACACAACTGCTACTTGTATAACCTACGCTCAGATCTTTCTTTCTCTTTTCTTTTCAATTGTTCACTCAAGTGTGTACAAAGTTTTATGAAAGATAAAAGAAGATTACAATATAACACTACTAAAAAAACAGTGAATACCGACCTAAAAATTACCGACCTCAAATGGAGGTCGGTAATTTCCGACCTCCGGAGGTCGATATTCTTAAAAAGAATAAAAAATTAAAAAAACTTTAGAAAACCGACCACAAGTAGTCGGTTTTTACAATAAAAACCGACCTCTTGATGTCGGTATTAAATAAAATAAATAAATAACAATATTTTGTTTTTTTCTCAATTAAATATAAAAAACAAAATTGAGAAATATTTTGATTTAATTTTATTAAAATTGTCTTCCAGAGGACGGTTTTGTGTAAAATAAAATACAAAAAATATTATAATATCAACTTCCGGAAGTCGGTAAAATTAAATAGTATGTAATTAAATTAATTTTCATTAAAATATTTATATAGTGACTTCCATAAAATTAATAAATTAATATTTTCAATTAACTTTAAATAAATCATCTTCCGGATGACGGTTTATATAAATTAAAAAATAAATTAATATAAAATACCGACCTCATGAGGTCAGTATTTTTATTTTATCCAAATATTTTAATAAAAGCGACATCCGGAGGTCAGTTTGCTTAAAATGTTCCTATTAATCATAATTTTGCTAGCATAATACTAAATTTTTATTTTACACCTACAATTAATTATTTTAAAAAGTTTAACAATTTTGTATACTTTATAAATAAAAAGTTAGAATACGTGGAATAACCAAAAACATCAATAATCCATATTTAGAGTATGAAACTATGTTAATATGAAAAACGACTACAAGTAGTCGGTTTTTTATGCAAAATAAAGCGGGAAAAAAAATACCGACCGCTGGAGATCGGAATTTTTCCCCAAAAAAATGAATTACAATAAAAACCGACCTCATGATGTCGGTATTAAATAAAATAAATAAATAACAATATTTTATTTTTTCTCAATTAAATATATAAAAAAAATTGAGAAATATTTTGATTTAATTTTATTTAAATTGTCTTTCGGAGGACGGTTTTGCATAAAATAAAAAATAAAAAATATTATAATACCGACTTCCGGAAGTCGGTAAAATTAAATAGTATGTAATTAAATTAATTTTCATTAAAATATTTATATAGTGACTTCCATAAAATTAATAAATTAATATTTTCAATTAACTTTAAATAAATGGTCTTCCGGATGACGGTTTATATAAATTAAAAAATAAATTAATATAAAATACCGACCTCATGAGGTCAGTATTTTTATTTCATCCAAATACTTTAATAAAAGCGACATCCGGAGGTCGGTTTGTTTAAAATGTTCCTATTAATCTTAATTTTGCTAGAATAATACTAAATTTTCATTTTATACCTACAATTAATTGTTTAAAAAAGTTTAATAATTTTGTATGCTTTTATAAATAAAAAGTTAGAATACGTGGAATAAACCAAAAACATCACTAATCCATATTTAGAGTATGAAACTACGTTGATATGAAAACCGACTACAAGTAGTCGGTTTTTATGCAAAATAAAGCAGGAAAACAAAATACCGACCTCTGGAGGTCGGAATTTTTCCCGAAAAAAATGAATTACAATAAAAACCGACCTCTTGATGTCGGTATTAAATAAAATAAATAAATAACAATATTTTATTTTTTCTCAATTAAATATATAAAAAAATTGAGAAATATTTTGATTTAATTTTATTAAAATCGTCTTTCGGAGGACGGTTTTGCATAAAATAAAAACAAAAAATATTATAATACTGACTTCCGGAAGTCAGTAAAATTAAATAGTATGTAATTAAATTAATTTTCATTAAAATATTAATATAGTGGCTTCCAGAAAATTAATAAATTAATATTTTCAATTAACTTTAAATAAATCGTCTTCCGGATGACGGTTTTATATAAGTTAAAAAATAAATTAATATATAATACCGACCTCATGAGGTCGGTATTTTTATTTCATCTAATTACTTTTAATAAAAGCGACATCCGAAGGTCGGTTTGTTTAAAATGTTCCTATAAATCATAATTTTGCTAGCATAATACTAAATTTTCATTTTACACCTACAATTAATTGTTTAAAAAAGATTAACAATTTTGTATACTTTTATAAATAAAAAGTTATAATTCGTGGAATAAATAAAAAAATATCTATAATCCATATTTAGAGTATGAAACTACGTTGATATGAATTAAGAGATAATTATACTTATATTTGTAGAGTAATGTACAAATTCTATCAATCTGTTGTCAAATGATGAACTTAATATATCATGTCATCATGTACAGGTGAAGAGCTAATTAACATATAATATAATCTATTTGAGTATGAAATGCGAGATAATATTATTATATACGTTCGATCTTGAATGGATGTCAAGTGTAGTGATAATATCGTAGGCAATGATGACATGTAAAGGATAATTCATTGGAGTATGAAATACGTTGATTAATTATATATACTCCTTGAGTAGTTTAACAAATCAAGTCTTATATATATATATATATATATATATATATATATATATTAGTGGTTCAAATATGAAATACATTATCAATTAAAGAAATACCGATGATCAATTCAAGGAGATTTATATATTAAATTTGATATTGATAAACTTTAATTTGTTGATCGATAAAATTAAATTTATATAATTAGGAGCTATATAATTTAAATTTATAAAATTAACTTGATCGATAAAATTAAATTTATTAAATTAAACTTCTGTTGATGTGTAGATAAATTAAATTTATATATATATATATATATATATATATATATATATATGTAATTTTAATTAATAAAATCAACCTCAAGAGATGAGTTTATATTAAAATAAATTAATAAATACCGACCTTAAGAGGTCGGTATATTTAAATTATTATTTTATTTAAATAATATCGACATCTTGTGGTCGGTAAATTAAACACTTCTCTTAAAAAAAGAATGATAGTATCAAAACCCTAAGTCATCTCTCACTCCACTCTCAGTCCTCTCTCACCCCGACCCACCCCCATCTTTGCCCATCCCCACCCATCCCTGCGCCACGCCACGCCACGCTACACTACCAAGCTCGGAAAAATGAATTACAATAAAAACCGACCTCTTGATGTCGGTATTAAATAAATAAATAAATAAAAATATTTTATCTTTTTTCAATTAAATATTAAAAACAAAATTGAGAAATATTTTGAATTATTTTTATTTTAATCGTCTTCCGGAGGACGGTTTTGTGTAAAATAAAACAAATAAAAAATTATAATATGGACTTCCGGAAGTCGGTAAAATTAAATAGTACGTAATTATATTAATTTTAATTAAAATATTTATATAGTGACTTCCAGAAAAATTAATAAATTAATATTTTCTTTAAATAAATTGTCCTCCGGATGACGGTTTTATATAAGTTAAAATATAAATTAATATAAAATACCGACCTCCCGATGTCACTATTATTTAATTAACATGATTACTTTTTATTTATCTTAAAATTTAATGTGATACCGACCTCATGAGGTCGGTATTTTTTATTAAATCTAATTAATTTTAATAAAAGCGACATTCGGAGGTCGGTTTTATGAAATACGTTGATTAATTATATACTCCTCGAGTAGTTTGACAAATTAAGTCTTATATATTAGTGGTAATGTACAAATTCTATCAATTCGTCGTCAAATCATGAACTTAAAATCTCATGTAATGATGTAGAGGTGAAGAGCTAACATATAATCCATTCGAGTATGAAATGTGAGATAATATTCGTAGAAATGTTATGATAACAATTAATTATAAACTTTATATTTATATAATTAATTGTTTAATTATTTGTACGTATAACCTTCAATGTTTTATCTCGTTTTATGAAATAGACAATAGAACGTCGTAAATTACTGTACAAAGCAAGTTCTATCAAGATTATTACGTTCGATCTTGAATGGATGTCAAGTGTAGTGATCTTATCATAGGCAATGACATGTAAAGGATAATTCATTGGAGTATGAAATATGTCGATTAATTATATACTCCTCGAGTAGTTTAACAAATGAAGTCTTATATATTAGTGGTTCAGATATGAAATACATTGTCAATTAAAGAAATACCGATGATCAATTCAAGGAGATTTATATATTAAATTTGATATTGATAAATTATTGATAAAATTAAATTTATATAATTAGAAGGTATATAATTTAGATTTATAAAAATTAAATTGATCAAGAAAATTAAATTTATTAAATTAAACTTTTGTTGATGTGTAGTTAAATTAAATTAAATATATATAATATACATATATAATTTTAATTAATAAAATCGGCCTCAAGAGGTGAGTTTATATTAAAACAAATTATTAAATGCTGACCTTAAGAGGTTAGTGTATTTAAATTATTATTTAATTTAAATAATATCGACTTCATGATGTCGATATTTATTGAATATTTTTAAATATTAATAATTATTTTAAAAGATGCCGACATTCCGTGGTCAGTAAATTAACACTTCTTTTTAAAAAAGAATTATAATCTCAAAACCCTTTAAGTCATTTTTTTCACTTCAAGCCTCTCTCACTCCTCTCTCACGTCCGACCCATCCCCGACCGCCGCTGACCCCCACATATCCCCGACCAACGCAGCAGCAGGAGGTCACGCCACCATCCCGACCGTTGCACCGCCTCGATTAGCGTGGCGATAAGAGTCACTGCAGAAATAAGATAGTCAGAGCAAAGAGAGGCACAAGACCGACCAAAGAACAGGAGGTCACGCTGCACCTCCATCTCGACGGCGCCCATCCCGACCACCCAACGCCTTCTACTTTGATTCAAGGTTAGGGTTTCATAATATTATTTTTAATTTCTTTCAATTTGAGTGTTGAATTTGTTAATTAGTGTATTGAATTAGTTTTTTTATTGATTGTTAGTTAATTCGTAAGTGAATGATTTAGGGTTTTTGATTGTTAGTTTGAATTAGGGATTATTTGATTGTTAGTTTGTGTTTGTTGATTGTGAATTGAAAATTTTAATGTTAGGGTTAGTTTGAATTAGGGTATCTTAGGATTTGTTTTAAATTTGGTATTTCTTGAGTTAATTAGTTTGATTTTGGAATTGTAAAATTAGATTGAATTAGGGTATTTAAGGAGTTGTTTGAATTTGGGTATTATTTGAGTTAGTTTGAATTATTATTGAGATTTTAGGACTAATAGTTTGAATTTGGGATTAGGAATAGCTAGCTAGTTTGAATTTAGGATTTTAGCACTAGTTAGATTTTGGATTTTAGGACTAGTTTGAATTTGTGATTTTAAGACTAGTTTGAATTTTGAATTTAGGACTAGTTTGAATTATTATTGAGACTTTAGGAGTACTAATAGTTTGAATTTGGGATTTTAGCACTATAGTTTGGTTTTTGAATTCTAGGAGTACTTCCAATTTGTGATTTTAAGACAAGTTTGAATTTGGAATTATTTGAGTTAGTTTGAATTATATTTGGGGAGTTGTTTGAATTTGGGTATTATTTGAGTTAGTTTGAATTATTATTGAGATTTTAGGACTAATAGTTTGAATTTGGGATTTTAGCACTATAGTTTGGTTTTTGAATTCTACGAGTACTTCCAATTTGTGATTTTAAGACTAGTTTGAATTTGGAATTTAGGACTAATAGTTTGAATTATATTTGATATTTTAGGCTAATTAATAGTTTGAATTTGGGACACTAGCTAGCTAGTTTGAATTTGGAATTCTAGGGATTTGAATTAAAACTTAATTAGAATTAATAATTAATTATAACTTGAATTTACTATAAATTGAACTTAATTAGGAATATGAACTTGAAATTAGAACTTAAACTCGGAACTAATTAGCTTGAATATATAACTAATTAAGTTTAGAAATTAGATATGAACTTGAATTGAAACTTGAACTTATTATATATATATATATATATATATATATATATATATATATATATATATATATATATATATATATATATATATATATATATATATATATAACTAATATTCTTGGATTTGAAGTTTATATTTAACTAATTTAAGAACTTTTCGTGCTAGGCAACTGAGGAAGCTCAACATCTAAAAAAGTTGATACAAGACGATATTGCTTCTTTCATCAAAGTTGGAGATAAGGTTGGTGCTTCTAAATTTCTTAAGTTCAAGTACAATTGTTTTCAATAACGTGTTTGTGTCCATCTAGTATTAATACTTAGCTTTAATTTTACGAATAATATATTTGTTAAGCATAAGTACCAACACTAGTTGATCCTATTGATGATAAAATTGATTTTCTTGCAAGATCGATTTGTGTCCATCTAGTGTTGATATTAAGCTTTAATTTAGGAATAATGTGTTTGTTAAGCATAAGTACCAACACTAGTTGATTCTATTGATGACAAAATTGATTTTCTTGCAAGATCGATTTGTGTCCATCTAGTGTTGACACTTAGCTTTAATTTAGGAATAATGTGTTTGTTAAGCATAAGTACCAACACTAGTTGATCCTATTGATGACAAAATTGATTTTCTTAGAAGATCGATTAGTGTCCATCTAGTGTTGACACTTAGCTTTAATTTAGGAATAATGTGTTTGTTAAGCATAAGTACCTACACTGGTTGATCCTATTGATGACAAAATTGATTTTCTTGGAAGATCGATTAGTGTCCATCTAGTGTTGACACTTAGCTTTAATTTAGGAATAATGTGTTTGTTAAGCATAAGTACCAACACTAGTTGATCCTATTGATGACAAAATTGATTTTCTTGCAAGATCGATTTGTGTCCATCTAGTGTTGACACTTAGCTTTAAATAAGTTAAAATAAATAATGTGGTTTAGTTAGTGAATTTAGTTGTTGGAATTAAGTCAAAACTAATGTAGTTAAAGTTAAAAAGTTGTTAAGTTGTTTAAATAAGTTAAAAATAAATAATGTCGTTTAGTTGGTGGATTTAGTTGTTGGAATTAAGTCAAAACTAAACTACTTAAAGTTGTTAAGTTTTTTAAATAAGTTAAAATAAATAATGTGGTTTAGTTGGTGGATTTAGTTGTTGGAATTAAGTCAAAACTAAACTATTTAAAGTTGTTAAGTTGTTTAAATAAGTTAAAATAAATAATGTGGTTTAGTTGGTGGATTTAGTTGTTGGAATTAAGTCAAAACTAAACTAGTTAAAGTTGTTTAAATAAATTAAAATAAATAATGTGGTTTAGTTAGTGAATTTAGTTGTTGGAATTAAGTCAAAACTAATGTACTTAAAGTTAAAAAGTTGTTAAGTTGTTTAAATAAGTTAAGATAAATAATGTGGTTTAGTTGGTCGATTTAGTTGTTGGAATTAAGTCAAAACTAAACTAGTTAAAGTTGTTAAGTTGTTTAAATAAGTTAAAATAAATAATGTCGTTTAGTTGGTGTGGATTTAGTTGTTGGAATTAAGTCAATACTAAACTACTTAAAGTTAAAAAGTTGTTAAGTTGTTTCAATAAGTTAAAATAAATATGTCAAAACTAGTTAGACTTAGAAAGTTGTTAAGTTGTTTAAATAAGTTCAACTGTTATTTAGCTGTTGGAATCAAAATTATCATTATTGTTTGTGTAGATGGATCCTGATCGTAGTTGGATGTATAATAGAAACAATCTTGGTCGAGCGGGTATGATTCCAGAATTCGCAGAAGGTGTCACTAGATTTATAAATCATGCAAAGACACTTGATGATTTTTTAATTTCAAGATTGATTAGGTGTCTGTGTGTTAATTGTGAAAATGTGAGATATCATACAACAGAGACTGTTGATATGCATCTTATGATGAATGGATTCAAACCATGGTATACAGTTTGGACTAGTCATGGTGAGGTTGAAAGTGACACTATGTTTAATAACTTTGTTGTCGGTGAAAGTAGTAGATCTACCGAGCATAATTATTTCCAAGGTTCTAGAATGTCAGATATGGTTGATGATGCTTTTGGGATGCATTCTGATTTTGAACAAGGAGAAAATATAGAAGAAGCTCCTAATGAAGAAGCAAACATCTTTTATGAACAATTGCGTGATTGTAGTAGTCCTTTGTTCAACGGGAGTCAACACTCTAAATTGTCTGTTACAGTTAGATTGTTAAGTATCAAATCTGACAATAATATTTCTCAAGGAGCAATGGACTCTATGATAGATCTTATGAAGGAATTAGTTGATCTCAATGTAGAGATTCTTGATTCTTATTATAAAGCAAATGCATTGGTGTCTAAGTCAGGACTCTCCTCGATAAGAATTGATTGTTGTGAAAAAGGTTGCATGTTATACTATAAGGAGGATGTCGATCTAGAGTCTTGTAAATTTTGTAGTCACCCTCGCTATAAGACTGGTTCTACCAGAAAGAAACTTGCTATTAAGGGGATGCACTATTTACCTCTTATACCAAGACTGAAGAGGTTGTATGCATCAAATAGCTCTGCTCCTCATATGAGATGGCACTGTGAAAATAGAAGGCCACATGGTGTCATGTGTCATCCATCTGACGGAAAGGCCTGGAAACATTTTGATAGAACTTATCCAGATTTTGCTGCTCAACCAAGGAATGTTAGGCTGGGTTTGTGTGCGGATGATTTCACCCCTTTTTCAGTTGGGGATGCACCATATTCTTGTTGGCTTGTGTTTATTACACCGTATAGAGGTTCAATCTATGACTATCCAGAAAAGGCGTATCAGAAGAAGAAGTCTTGGTATTGTGGTTCATCATCCTCAAGCTTTTATGGCGGGGAAGAGAGACAATATCTGCAATGGAGAGTAAGATAGCTTATCTCAATGCCGAGCTTGCTGTTATAGCTAAAAGAGAGAAGAAGAGAGAAGAAAAAGAGAGGAAGAGAGAGGAGGAGATTGCGGCAGCAAAAAAGGTAGAGAACAAGAGGTATGCAGCGCTTCAGGCCCAACTAACTTTTCTTTTTGAATCAGGAAATATTCTTCCTTCATGTCCAGCCAGCAGTGATGGATCTAATCAAGAAGGTGATGAAAATGATAAGTCTGATAAGGAGAGTGATGGTGATGAGGAGTAGTTGTATCTATTTGACATTTTAGACTTCTATATTTTTGGAATTGTTTGATTGTATTTTAGTTTATTTTGAAGTTGGATGAAGTTTATTTTGAAATAGTTTAATGTATATGTTGAAAATGTTGTGTTGTTTTGGTTGGATGAAGTTTATTTGGAATTCTTTCGGTTGTTTTGGTATAAATATGCAGGTGGGCAACTAAAATTGCAACAATTTCCTGCCAGTTTTGTAGCGGAAAGCCGACCTCCGAATGTCAGAATTTCAAAAATAAAAAAATAAAAATATCGACCTCCGGAAGTCAGAATTCCAAAACTAAAAAATAAAAATACTGACCTCCGAAGGTCAGAATTCCAAAACTAAAAAATAAAAATACCGACCTCCGGAGGTCGGAATTTAAAAAATACAAAAATAAGATTACTGACCTCCGATGGTCAGAATTTCAAAAATACAAAAATAAAAATACCGACCTCCGGAGGTCGGAATTTAAAAAATACAAAAATAAAATTACCGACCTTCGGAGGTCGGAATTTCAAAAATACAAAAATAAAAATACGACCTCCGGAGGTCGGAATTTAAATAATACAAAAATAAAATTACCGACATCCGGAGGTCAGAATTTCAAAAATACAAAAATAAAAATACCGACCTCCAGTGGTCAGAATTTCAAAAATACAAAAATAAAAATACCGACCTCAGGAGGTCATAATCTTAAAAATAAAAAAATAAGAATACCGACCTCCGGAGGTCAGAATCTCAAAAATGAAAAATAAAAATATTAAGATTATATTAAATATAAAAAAAATTAACAAATACCGACATCCGGATGTCGGTATTCCAAAATATGAGAAATAAATATTCTGACCTCAGGAAGTCGGAAATAATAAAAATAAAAAATAAAGAAATATATAAAACTGACCTCAGGAAGTCAAAAAATAAAATAATGAATTTTCCGACTTAAAATAAAAACTGACCTTGAGAGGTCGGTATTGAATAGCGACCAAGTTTTTTCCGACCTAAGCTGGGATGTCGATTTTAGGTCGGAATTACAGGGAATAGTGACCTCCGGAGGTCGGTATTTGTAGATCGGTATTCACTGCTTTTTTAGTAGTGATATAAGTTCAAATGAAGGGTGTACTTCACAACTAAGGCTGAAGAAGGTTTAAATAGATAGGCTTATGTTCTGGTAAGAAAAACCCAAAGGTGTTTATCTCAATCAAGGATATTGATAGATTCCTTGATTGAGGCAATTTGCTGAATCATATCCATATTATATATGTGCATGATAAAACCGCTTTGCTTCCTTTTTTGTGAAGATCTACTCGATTATTCTCGGTTAGCTTGATTCTTGGCAGGATTGCTGATTCTTGGCTAGACTGCTGATTATTGATTTCGTCATATCAATATAGATATGCTTGTCTTTGAAGCTTGCGTGATTCTTGCCATAATTGTTGAGACTTGATTTCATCATATCAATCAAGTTATGCTTGATTGATTCTGGAATCTCTCGCTCATTCTTTCCTTTCTTTGGTTGCTTTAGGGATTCTTGGCATAATTGTTGAGACTTGATTTGCTCATATCAATCAAATTATGAAATTATGCTCAATTGATTTTGGAATCTCTTACTTATCGATATCCTTTCTTTGGTTACTTTAGGGATCAGGACATATCTTTTTTCTTATTTGTGCTTTACGTTTGATTACTTTTATGTCTTTGCATGCGAAGAGTATGAATAATTCTTTAAGTATCATTTATCAAAGTCAACTGCATCTATGGAGTTAGCATGTATAAGATTTATTATATCTTTTCCCGCTCTTTCACTTTGAGAATTTATCCGTTTATGAAATTTTATTTAGGATTTAATATCTCAAAATGTTACTCAATTATGTGGATTTATGTAGCAATGTTATTGAACTTTATTTTATATTATACGTAAAATTATTCAATTTAAGATTTTTATTTTATAAACCACTCAATCAAATTTATCATTAAAAAATCTAACATGGTAAAATATAATTATGAACTCCACAAATTAAAAAAAATAATCACTTCTTATACTCGAACCTACCCACAAATTAGATAAATCAACGATTACAGATTGGTAAGTAAATATTTCCAACATCATTTTAGGAAGAAATTGAACTCTAAAAATGTTTATGTTACTAATAAGAGAAAAATTATTATTAAAGTAATAATAGTAAAAAAAAAATCACAGTAAAGTCAAAATTTCTAAATTCTGATACTAAATTTAATATATTTAAAGAGTAACATTGCACTACCCCTATTATTTATTATTTCTTAAGATGCGTGTAAGGGCTTGTTTGGTATTGCTGATAAAAAACTGTTTATTTTTAGAAGCGCTTTTTTAAAATAGCTTTTTAGAAAAGTGTTTTTCATAAAAAAAAAAAACAATTTTTGTTTGGAAAATTAATTTGAAAAAAGTGTTTTTGATAAGCAATTTGTGTTTGACTAATTTTTCTTAAAAAAATGCTTTTGAGAGTGAAATAATAAAAAATGACAAGTATCAAAGTGATTTTAATATTAAGATTATTTTATAGAGACAAACTATTTTAAACATCTAATACAAAAACTTTAAGTACATTTTTAATATAATTAATTAAAATGTACATATTCAAATTTTCAATCAATATTATACATAGATAAATATTGTTGAAAAATAATATTGAAAAGAAGAATATTTTTGTTTTTTGTTATCTAATCTCTGGATTCAATCTTAGCTATTATCCTTTTTTTTTTTTTGGTTATAATACTCTAAATTTTTTAAATTTTCATATTAAAATAAAATAATACATAAATTAAGAAAATAAAAATTTGTTATTTGTTACTTTTTTGGGAGAGTCTACATCTTTAATTGCTACTTTTCCTCTTCTTTTTTTTAATCCTAAAAATTATTTTTGGTACTTTTATTTCTAATTTTTTAAATAATAAGTAAAATGATATATACAATACAAAATATGAATAATAATATAAAAACATATATAAAAATTTTATTATATAAAAATAAAAAATAAAATTCTTGAATGAAAATTAACCAAACTTCTGAGATATGTTAATTAATAAAGTATATATTGATAAATAAGGGATATTTTAGTTTTAAAAAAAATAATTTTTTGCTTCTGCTTTTGCTTTTTTTTAAAAAGCAGAAAATTTTAGCTTCTTCCCAACAGCAGAAAAACCGCTTCTGCATCAATTTAAAAGCAATTTTAAGGATTTGCCAAACAATTAATTTTTCAAAACAAATATTTTTTTCTCAGCACTTCTGGCCTCTCAACAACAATGTTGTCACGATCCAGACCGTCGTGATTGGCACCCACACTAACTCTCCGGTGGAGAACAATTACTACAACCCAACTACGCAACTTAACGAAAAAAAACTAAGCATTTAAAGATACGGAAGCGGGTTTAAATGACTAAATAAAATACGGATTTCCCATAAACTTCGAAGGTCTAACAAAACAACTAATGCGGAAATTTAACCCCTATAACTGAAAGTCATTGTACCAAAACTCTGATTAACTAACAAGTCTAAGAAAAGGTGGTGCAACCCTGAAAGCTAAAACTAACCGCCTAAACAAATAGTCTGAGTCCGAAAAGAGTGAACTAAACAAGAAAGATCCATGGCAACCTGAAAGAATTGGCTCACCCTTGAATCTGGTCACGATCAATAGTCTCCTAACTGAGGTCTATCAGTAACCGCCTGAAAATGTCATGTACTCAACAAAAAAAGAGTAAGTGCGGTATCAGTACACAAAACACAGTGTTCTGCTAGGATCACACGGCTACTCCCATAAGCACAATATACAACGAACAAATACAACACAGTAAGCAACACATATACAGAATACATAGATCAGTTCTTATTTTAGGAGCAACATACAATTCCCCAATATCAATGACAAGTAAACAAGAACGTAACAATCACAAGTGGTCCTCTCATAGAACCCACACCCAAATTGTTAGTGTGTCGGAACGTGACACCCGATCCAATATACATGTGTCGGAACGTGACACTCGATCCAATATATGTGTCGGAACATGACACTCAATCCAATTTATGTGTCAGAACGTGACACCCGATTCAATCAGCACAACCACAATCACAATCACATCGATAATGAACAATACTCAAATCATACAATCAAGTAACAGGTTCATGGCATATGTTGTTCACATATCATCATTTTATTAAATTGATTCACATTCCCTATTCAGATACATGCACACATACAATAAAGAGATTATCCGGCATATATCACACAATAGGAAATCAAATCATCACCTACCTCGAAATCAAGCTTGAATACTCCTAAGACACTTGAGCCTTCCCTTTCCGAAGTCTTTCAACTTGTTATTAGTATATAAATAAGTAATTTAGCGCAAGGATCAATAAACAAGGTCTAATTAACTCGGATTAAAACAATCTTCATAAAACAAGACCAAACCCATGATCCTAATGTTTAGCTAGGGCTTTTTTCCACCATCAACTTCAGGCCAAAACCATCTCCAACAATAATTACCCAAGATTCTAAGTTCTAGCAATCGAAATACGGATTAAGGAAGTAAAATCCTTACCTTTAGCACTAAAATTCATGGAAAACTATCAAGAAATTGCTCTGGGTCATCCCTTAGCTCTTAAGAACAAAGTTTTGCAGAAAATAACGAAATTGAGGATTTTCCCCGACTTAAGTCGCGACTGTCCCGCCATAGCGGCCCCGTCCTGGCGGGATTAATTTCTCCCTGGCTACTTGCACGGAAACAAAAACTCAGATTTTGAGATACAAGATCCAATTTCACAACACACCTTAAACCCGAGACGTTCTAAAACTATCCTTTCACGCCAAGATCAGTTTCGGGAGTTCTACTCGCCCGAATTCGATTATGTAAAGTCGTACATGCTCTTTAACATCTTGGCTATCCACTCATGTGATCAAATTCGTAATTAGATCCCCCATTCAATACCAGATTTCTCTAGACCTCACCTAACTCAAATTTCGTCCAAGTCTGGCTTAGGCTAGAAATTTCTAAGTTACTACAAAAAAGTTTTCTGGCCCAAAATATTTTCCCATTGGCTTTTCCATAAAGACGGGAACAGGTCGTTACAAATGCCAAACATGCTCTAAGTCAATAATGAACAACTATTATGGGGCGGAGAGAGAGTAAGTAATTACTCTCTCCCTCCAACAGTAGTTGTCCACTCTACTAAAAATAGTTTTCCAACAATACTTGTCAAATTTAGATAATCAAGAGATAATTTACCTTTTGTGTCTTTTTTACCCTTGCTATTAAATATTACTTCCTCTGTCCCTAATTACTTATCCACTTTTCCTTTTATAGTTGTCCCTAATTACTTGTCCGTTTTGACAAATCAAGAAAGGACACTTTTTTTACCTATTATACCCTCACTTTGAAAAAGGTTGAACTTTTTGAAAATTGTAAGTTCTTAACGCATCTACTTCATAATTAATAGGAGTAAAATGATAAACTTACAATGTCAATAATTGTTTTCTTAATAAGAGTGTCAATTCAAAAGTGGACAAGTAATTAGGGACAGATTGAGTATTTTTCATCTGACACATTTTTCAAAGCATTAAATTTAATAAAGTCAAAAGATAACATAATACTCCCTCCGTCCCATTTTATATGTCACCTATTTACTTTGCACTTGCATTAAGAAAAAATGTAATTTTGCCCTTCTACCCTTATTTAATATTTTCTTAAGTCAACTTTATTAATAAATGACAAGATTAATTAACTATTTTATCAAGGGTATGATAGGCAAAATATGATAATTTATGCATAAATTTTATAAAATGACAAGTATTGTGATCCAGCAATTTATAGAAAGGGATGACATATAAAATGGGACAGATGGAGTAATATTACCCCTATTATTTATTGTCTCTTGAGGAGTGTGTCAAGTCACTAATAGATAACTATTATTAGACAAAGCAAGTATTGATAATTTGTAGTATTTAACTACAATTAATCAAAGAAAAGAAAGAGCTAGAAATGGCAGAGCTCACTGTAAAAAAATGAATTGATCAAATTGATTGGCAAATTGAATTAGCGATCGATTTATTAATAGATCTGAATCTCTTGCTAAAATATTTTTTGAAAATATTTACTTACCAATCTAAATTCGTGTTTTTTTTTTTTGGTGTGTGGTGGGTGGGGGTTATAAAAATGAGTTATTTTTAACCACGTTTATTTGTGAAGTTCATGTTGTTTACCTGACATAAAAAGATAATTTAATTTGCCACATTAGATATTTTTTTATTGATAAATTTGACTGAGTGATTTCATATGTTAAAGAGTTTTAAATGATAAATTGACTTAGTAATTTTGTATAGTAAAAAGATTTTAATAATAAATTGACTGAGTGATTTTGTATGATAAAAAGTCTTTATTGATAAATTTGACTTAGCGACTTTATATGATAAAAAATCTTAAATTATATGTAAAACAAAAATATAATGACTTTATTACATAAAATTTCATAATCAAATAATCTTTTAACATATTAACTCTTCATTTTGCGAGTGTAAGTCATGAGCAAATAACATATTCATTCTAATCTTCCTTAATCCTATGAGATTTCTAATTTTTTTCATTTAATTTAGATTGGAATAGACTTTAAAATTAGGCCAAGAAAATACATCTTCTGATACTTTCTATAGTTTAGATTAAAATATTTCCCAATATATTAGAAAATCCTCATAAGAAAATATCTCTTGATATCAATTTTGAAGTTATACCTTTTCTCCTACATTATTTTAATTTTTTTTCTAATTAAGTTTGCTAAATTCAGTACCACTTATAAGAAGTTATATAAAAAAAAATAAATGAATTATATCAATCGCGGGTACGTATACTAATTTTAAGGTAAAAAAGAACAGATCTTGTGAAGAGACTGCAAAACTTAATTACCTTATTTATAAATAAATTTTTTTTTATAGCATCAACATAATATTATTCCATGACTTTTATTACATACTATTTAAATTACGGAGAATTAAATAGAAGATTTACCGCCGATACTATAATATTACCAAAATTTTCTAAGTTATCATTGTCCTTGCTAAGAGTAGAGGAATAAGCATAACCTGGTATTGTTTGAAATCCTTTTTCACAATAAAAAGAAGCTATTTGGACTGATTTTCCTATTGCGTGCACGTTACTATATTGACCTTCCTTCAGATAATACTCTTCCGCGTGTGTTAAAACATCAATAGCGGATTGGTAATAATCCAAACATAAATTGTAAATCGTTTTCAAGTTATCATCATTTGTCTGATCTAGAAAGGCGTGAATCTTTGTTTTTGTTTGGGAGGCATTTGAGAATGCTAAGTTGATAGCCTCTCTTGTTAACTCATAAGGCCTCCTATGAGGATTTAGGCCAAATACTTGTAAGCAAAATCTTGGACTCTTGGATTTGATGCACATTTGGGATAAATAATTACTTGTACTTGGTGTTATTAAAGAAGTAATAATTAGGCATAAAATCAGTGTTGTGCCCAAGGAAGAAGAAGAAGAATATGTTGTCATTGTCTTGTTTTCTTGTTTTTTTCCTTTTGATTGATGGATTTGTGATAATTTTATAAGGGTGAAATTGATTCTCATACATAATACTAATTATTGTAGCTTTCACTTATAATATATCAAGTAAAAAATTTAATATATTACCAAATATGCATAAGATTTGGTTGTGTATATATATAGCTATCTATTAAATATATAACAATTTAAGAGAAAAGACATAAAGTCACCACTGAAATTGTTTTGAATTTTCAAAAAGACACTTAAAGTTTGTGGGAGTCCTATTATCCCATTATTCTTATTTATAATGAATTTATTGTCTCATTTTGAGCTTAGGTGGCAGATTGAGTGTGGTTCAATCACCATTGGGGCGTGAGTCAAGCCAAAAAATAAATAAATATTTATTTTAACATCTATTTAATTAGAAATATTACTTTCTTTTCCTAACTTTTATTTTTTTTAATTGAACTCTCTCAATTCATTCTTTTCCTTTATCTTCTTCACCCAAATTCAAAAACTCAATTACCTTTTCTTCATCTTCTTTAACTTAGAAGATCCATTTACTTCATCCATTTTTATCACTTTTTTTCTTGTCTCTTTCTTTTCTTTGTTTCTTTTTCTTCTTTTATCCTCTTTTTTTTTAAAAAAAAAAAAAAACACAAATGTGAACTTCATTATTCGATTGATTAGAGAGTACTATGAAACTCCATTTTTATTTTTATTTTCGGTCTGAATATAGAACTTCATTACCTTGTTTTAGTAACTTGAGAGTTGAATTGATTTTTTTAGTGATGATTTAGTGGCGAAAATAGTGTTGTAACAGGGAAGCATCATGGAGGCTACGTTGAAGGTGACAATGGTTGCTACTTTTGGAGGATTTACAACAAAGAACAAAGGATTTGAGTAATTAAGTTGAAGAAGAAAGAGGGAAAAAATGAAAATAAAGTTAATAAAAATAGAAAAAATGAAAATGAAATTAAAAATTAAAAGAATTTAATATGTGGCAAACAACAATTGGTGCGTAATTGCAATTCTTTTCTAGCAATTGAGGTTGGGTGAAAAGTGGATATTTATAGCACTCTTAAATTGTTCAATGGGGTAATAGGACATCCAAAAAGTTAAGGTGTCTTTTTAAAAATTCGAGACAATTTCAGTGGTGACTTTATGTCTTTCGGAACAATTTAAATGTATCAACATAATTTGACTTGAGATATAATTTTTTTTAGTAAATTTATAATTTATTTAAATTGCTTACCAAAGATATTAAGGAATATTTACATTGACCAATTGAATTACCGCAATCTAATCAGATTTTTTTTAAGGAAAATTATTTACTACTTTATATAAGGACCACTTGTTTTATTCGAAAATATAAATAAAGGAAAAAATGACTAAGTTTTGAAGAATCGATTAAACTTATAGCTTAAGAGAAATCGAATTTCCAAAATAACAGAGTCGCCACTTAATTTTTAGTAAAAATCAAGAAAAAACTTAAAGATTTTCAAAAGACCAAACAGATAAAATCAATTGAAAATGAAAGGGTTCGAGTTCAAATGTACATCCCGAGAAGGTGTTAGGCCCTCAGAATGTCCGCTAACTTGCGGTTGACCGGCGATTTGACTAAGAATGATTTTGACTAATTTTGAGACTTTAACTAAGTAAAAGAACTCATAACGACTTTAACTAATTTTTGAAAATTTTGTCTAAGTAAAGAAACTCATAACGACTTTAACTAATTTTTGAAATTTTTATCTAAGTAAAGAAACTCATAACGACTTTGACTATTTTTGAGAAAATAATAACTAAATAAAGAGAAATTCGTTTTTATTTATTTACTATTATTTCATTCTTATTATTATATATATAGATTTTTATTTTTTTCTAAATTTATAATCTTGAAGAGAAATAAACTAAGGGAGAGGTTTTCTAAAGAAAAATAAATCGCGTGGTTGCAAGACTAATAATAATAAAGTATCTATATATATATACACATATATATATTATCTTTTATCATATATATATATATATATTTTAATATGAGAAAGAAACGGCTACCTTTGGGGGAATTAATTAAAGTCAAACCAAAATTAAATAAGATGTTAGTTTATACAAATAATAAGCAAAGAGTAGGGAGAGAGATATCAAATTTGGCCCAAATTTATGAACCTGTCCTAACACTACAATATCAAATTTATGGGTTTTGGCCCATTTTCGTGTCCAAGAGCCTGTGTATACAAAAATTGTATATCGGTGTATATAGGCCATATCTGGACCCGTTTTCATGTATATCGGACTGTATACCAAGTGTATACAGCCCTCTTCAACTCTTGCAACCTGTATTTCAATTTTTGGACCTGTATATCACTGCATTTTGACTGTATATCACTGCATACAGCAAGTATATCGGTGTGTACAACCCCTGTTTCGGGCATTCCGGAGTTTGGAAATTTGATTTTCAGCCCCTTGTTTATCGTTCTCCAACCTTGTTCATTGATTCCCTGCTGGCTGACCCAAGGATAAGGGAATTTGGGCCACGATGGCCCAAATGAAATGCAAAGCGAGAAAGAAAGCTCACAAGGCTCGGGCGGATTCATGCGCGAGAAGAACATAAAGAAAAATATACATTAGCATTTACTTGCGATGGTAGTAGCAAAGTAACCACATAAATTTTAATTGATCTAACAATGCTCAAAGATCATGTAATTTCCAACTCAAAAAACTCAAATTTTCCAAAAGGGAAAAGCGCAAAGCAAGAAGAGCATGGATGACAGTAGTATCAAATTACAAACTATTGGTGATAAGATGACTAAAATTCAAGAGAGCATGTCATTCACTACTATAAATTTATATCCAAATGCTACTGCTATAGGAAACTCATTTACTACCTCATTATTAAGATAATGAAAATGTAACAAAATCAGGAAATAAACAACTATAAACATTGAAACGCTATTCATTCGAATTAAAACACCCATAATGAGACCCAATAATAATTCAGCTGAAATGGAAGTAAGCAAAGTTGCACTTTATAATCAAAAAATTCACAAATCGATTTAGGGGAACCAGCATCACAAAATTTCAGATTTAACAACCCAAGTGCTAAAAAAAAAAAAAAAAAAAAAAAAAAAACTAATCATAAATGGCCACATAGATGCATTTCAAGCAAAGAACCGAATCACTACTACCATATAGCTTTAGAAATCTAAATGCTCACATTAGCTCTAGCTGCTATAGTTGAATATATAAAAAAAATAAAATAAAATGGAGTCAAAACTATAAATGACGACCTTTCTAAATAAACTTTATTGGCAGAGACTATTAGAAAGGAGGAAAAGAACACAACTCATGCTTAACAAAACATATGGCGATGGGGCAGTAATGTATCATGGAGATATGTCTACCTAGACAAAACAGAAAACTCGACCAATATATCACATACGAGATATGTTTCGAATAGACAGGGCGTGAAAGGGAATTAACACAACTGAATCAACCTCCCACAATTCAAAACACCAGATATAAAGCACTAAGCGAGCTCGAGATATTGATGTCTTGCTTCATTCCTTCAACTTGTGGTGCAAGAACGACGAGAGCGACCTCGAACACTAAACAATATTACAAATTCAAGATGAACAGGGGTAGACTAAGACAGGCAGAACAGTTTGGAAACCGAACGAAATGCAATTGTGAAGCCCCAAAAAGAATAAGAAAGTAACAATTTTAGGCTAGAAGACGGCTTCGAAATACATTCATTATCCACACATATACACTCGGATCCTATTCAACAGGCCAGCAACCAAAACTTAAATCACACCAGGGATCCATATCTTTAATGGACTACCAGAATAGTGCAATCATTTAAACAACAAATAAAGACTCGGATTAAAAACCGTAAGAAGAGCGAGGATGTATACCTTTTTAGAGGCAGCGAACTGGAGACGAGATGAGCTTGCGGCGACACTTCACCCCTAACTTCAACTTGAAGAAATCCTATGAATCCCAACAACCCAAAAACGTGGAGAGAGAAAAAAAAATCTCTGTATTTCAAGTGTATCTCTTGTATTTTTATAGGACTGTTGCAACCCAGTGATTTTTTCCTCAGTAAGTTCTTGCTAATTTTTCCAACTTTTTTTTTTTTCAAATTTCCCTCCTCCCCAATATTGAAAAGAAAAAGGAATATATAGAAGGAGATTAGGGTTCCAAAACTAGGGGGAAACAGACCAATTCCAGATAGAAAGGACCAATTCAAATTTCAAACTTCACCATTCACCATTTAGGAGAGACACCTTTTCTTGCAATTTTCGCCCCATTCCGGAAGAGGAAAGGGCGAATCGATGTCTCAGATCGACTCTAATGTCCTTGAGATGCTACGTGGAGCGATCTCACACTAACAAAGACGAAAACGCGTGCCTGGTGGCTGAAAAACGGACTGCTGGAACAGTACTGGGTTTCTGATGAGGTTTGATGGGATTTAGAAGCGTTGAAAGAAGAATTGGGAACGTTGGAATTGTGCTGGCTTGTTTTAGAGTTGGAGTGGGTCGGGTTAAATGGGAAATCTGGGAATGGGCTGGGAATTGGGTCGGCTAAAGTTGAGGTTTTTGGGGCTGCTGAAATTTGCTGGAAATTGGCAGATTTAAAGCCCAAAATTTGGTTTTAAAGTGGGGCAAAATTGTAATGCAAAAAATGACCACAAGAATTACAATTATGGCCAATGGGAATTAAAAAGTTAGCCAAATTGAGTTTGATTTAGGGAATTTGACTAAAATTTAAACAAGACGAATTAATATGGATTAATTAACAAACTTTTTAATTTTAACGAAATAAAATAATTGATCTTAATTATAAAATGATTAACTAATTGTCCTATAATCATAATTAAGACTAGATTACATTATATATATATATATATATATATATATATATATATATATATATATATATATATTTAACTCATAAGCATAAAAAGTGACGCATCTCAACTACTAAAAAAAAAAGTAATAAACTAATTGAATATGTGCACCTATATAAAACACGTTAATCACATAAATAAGTAAAATAATTTTAAAAACTTGAGAGATATTTTGAGTTTTTCACGAAACCAATTATTTCAAATTGTTTGAAAATTATGAAGCTCAAAAATTAATTCCTATCGTGGCGGGTCAAAATTGAGTGTCAACAACTGTCCCTCGTTTTACTCTGATTGATGCAAGAAATTTGAGGAAAATGAAATTGACTAATCCAATTTTGACCGACCACATATTCGTCTTTTCTGGGAAATGGGATTTTGCACGGACTATAAGCATTATGGACGAACCCTGGAAATGGGTTTCCTACAAATTTCGGGCTATATGAGAATTCAGGCCACTTGTAGTTCTGTATGCTTGATTTGACGCACGAATATGAAAGAATTCAGAAGCTATCTCAATATCGAATTATGAAGATACCGAAATGCTAGGGAATATGATTTAAGAGTGAATGTTGGAATACAGCCGAGTTTTCAACATTGATTCTGCCTACATATCCCTCAACATAGGGAATCAGGCTGCTTGTAGTTCGACTCGATCGGTTGAAAAGGAAATCGATTATGCAAGATAACCTTTAGTTCTGGAAGAGCAACAAAGTGAATCGAGTTATGAAAAATAAGCTTGCAAACTCTTAGCCATGAATGTGGTGTACTTCACACCCATAATTAAGAATCTGCGTGGACGTAATTTCCAAAGCTCCTGGCGCATTGTCACTCAGATTTGAAAGTCGCTTCCGGTAGAGACCGAAAATTTCGAATGCGAAAAAGAAACCGATAAACCTAAAGAAGAACCCACATGCCTTTTGATAGGGGTGTGGTTTGATTGTGGTGGAAGTCGCTCCTCTGCTCGCGTCCTAAGAGTTTAGCACTCCTCTGTGGACTATGTCCCAGTTCGCTGCTAAGAAAAAGTTCCACGTCGTGCTGCCTCCTTTTTGATGTCGTCCGCACCTGTGGTTTGTTTTGGAGAATTCATCCTCTCGGATGCTCTCGACAAAGACTGAGATAAAATTCATTAGCATAAAAATGCAATTCAAATGGAGAGATAGCGTATTTTACCGTGTTGACACTTAATTTCTTCCTTTGAACATTTGACATCAGCTTCATTGGGTTTGACGGAAGCAAATAAAGCTTGTGTCTCATATATGCAATGTAATCTTCAATGTACTCTTTCTTTGATGTCGAAATAAGAAAATAAGTTGATGTAATATGTTGATAGTTCTCTTGATTATTGGTTTTGCAAATGAAAATGATGCAACTGATGTTGATTTTTTTCACGATGCATGGTTTCCTTCTTTGCGATGCATGTCTTTCTCTTGCTATGCATGCCTCTTTCTCTTGCAATGCATGACTTCTTTCTCTTGCAATGCATGTTTTCTTTCTCTTGCAATGCATGACTTCTTTCTCTTGCAATGCATGAATCTTCTCTTGCAATGCGTGACTTCTTTCTCTTGCAATGCATGTTTTCTTTCTCTTGCAATGCATGAATCTTTCTCTTGCAATGTATGTTTTCTTTCTCTTGCAATGCATGAATATTTTTCCCGCGATGCATGAATCTTTTATTTCCGCGATGCATGAATTTTCTCTTGCAATGCATGAATTCCTTTCTCGCGATGCATGAATGTTTCTCCCGCGATGCATGAATCTTCTCTTGTAATGCATGAATTCCTTTCTCGCGATGCATGAATATTTTTCCCGCGATGCATGAATCTTCTTTTGCAATACATGAATTCTTTCTCGCGATGCATGAATCCTTTTCCCGTGATGCATGAATTTCTTTCTTGCGATGTATGAATTCCTTTTTTCCGCGATGCATGAATTTCTTTCTTGCGATGTATGAGCCTTTTTCCCGCGATGCATGAATCTTCTCTTGCAATGCACGAGTTCCTTTCTCGCGATGCATGAATATTTTCCCGCAATGCATGAATCTTCTCTTGCAATGCATGAATTCTTTCCCGCGATGCATGAATATTTTCCCGCGATGCATGAATATTTTTTCCTCGATGCATGAATCCTTTCTTGCAAATGAATGGATTTTCTCTTGTATTGCATAAAGATATTTATGATGCCCCCCGATACCAAACGAAGATAATATTTCACCGAACAATGTAGGTGATCTTCTAGGTATTTTGGTTGCGGCATTGTCTTTTCGGTAATATAAATAAAAATGACCCTCGGAGCAGTGGTATCATCTCATTTGACAATACAATATGAATGACTCTCCGAATAGTGGCATCGTCTCGTTCAACAGTATAATATAAATAACCTTCAAGGTAAGAATATTATCATATATGATAATATAATCCAGGCAAATGTCCTCTAGGTATTTTTGGTGACTGAAAAATAATAATATTGCTCTCTTCATGGTTTTTGTTTGTTCTGTCTCTGATCGTCGTAGCATGTTCGTTATAGATTTCGCCTTGTTGGGAATTGAACAATAATATTTCTATTCCTAATTCTTTGGTGTAAGAAGCATAAAATATTTCCTGCATCCACAGAGAAATTGTTAGTTTTGGGGAGATCCTCGCTCCTTCAACTTCTCCATATTAATTGGATGGTGGAATATGCTGATCTTAAGATAAACCTATAGACCTGCATCCATAGAAAAATTGTTAGTTTAAAATGAACTGATCTGTGTCAATCTCTTCAGTTGCCTGTGCCGTGTTTGACCATCTCCGGTTGAATTTTCTGATCTCCCGTTTCTTGATAGATAGGACAAAATATTTTTATGCAAAATGATTAGAAAAGGAAAGAAAATTTTTAAGAAAACTAAATTTTCAACAAGGTATATTTGGAAAAGTCACTGCCAAGTGTCATGTCACGTTGAGCTTAATGAACGCCTTTGAGATTGACGTCTCGAGGTCTATCTGATTACTTGCTGGGCAATATTCAAAGTTGTTCCAAACTTTTGAGGAACCTTCTTGAAAATTTTTGAGGTCATCCTCAAAAATTTCTGTCCCAGTTAACTATCTTGATATATCTTTAGCTGTTGGTGAGCAAATCATGAAATTTTTGAGATCTTCTCAAAAATCCTGTCCCAGTTGCGAATCTCAAGGTAACTTCAATCTTGACTTTGTTAGAGAGATATTCTTCTTGAGAATTTTTGAGTCCCTCTCAAAAATTCTGTCCCAGTTTCTAATGTAAAGAAAAATAGAAATCTTACGGAAAATGTGACCGAGCCGTTGTGGCGCCTACGTATCCCGTTGAGGCAGGAATCAGGTCAAACGTAGTTCCCCTTCTCGAGGATTAACAAAAGTAATAAAATTACAAGGAAATTGACCGAGGCCGACATAGGCCGCCTACGTATCTCATTCTTGAGAATTCAGGTCGAACGTAGTTCAAATACAAAGAAAACATTAAAAAGGGATAAAAAGGGGTGACCGAGGCCGACATAGGCCGCCTACGTATCTCATTCTTGAGAATTCAGGTCAGACGTAGTTCATTACAAGAGGGATAAAGTTTTAAATAAAGCGGTTACAAGCAAATAGAGCGATTACAAGGAAATGATGGAAATACAAACTGAAACTTCACACATAATATCTCTTGACAGCATCTGAATTGATCGGTTTCGGCCATTCGGTTCCATCCATCTCCGACAGGACCAAGGCACCTCCGGATAAAACTTTGCGAACCATGTAGGGTCCTTGCCAATTTGGTGCAAATTTCCCTTTATATTCGTCCTGGTGAGGGAAAATTCGTTTGAGAACCAACTGACCAACTTCAAACTTCCTGGCTCTTACTTTCTTGTGAAAAGCACGAATCATTCTCTGCCGATACAGTTGACCATGACAAACAGCAACCATTCTCTTCTCATCAATCAAGGTTAATTGGTCAATCCGCTTGCGAATCCAATCGGCATCATTCAACTCAGCCTCCTGGATAATTCTCAACGAAGGTATTTCAACTTCTGTAGGTATAACTGCTTCCGTTCCGTATACTAACAAATATGGAGTAGCTCCAATGGATGTTCTCACAGTTGTTCTGTAACCCAACAAAGCATATGGCAGCATCTCATGCCAACTTCTGCGATTTTCAATCATTTTCCTCAAAATCTTCTTTATGTTCTTGTTGGCTGCTTCTACAGCTCCATTCATTTGAGGACGATAAGCGGTCGAATTTCGGTGAGTGATCTTAAATTGTTCACATATTTCTCTCATCAAGTGACTGTTAAGATTCGCTCCATTGTCGGTAATGATGGATTCTGGTACTCCAAACCTACATATCAAATTGTTGCGAACAAAATCAGCTACAACCTTCTTGGTTACCGATTTATATGAAGCAGCTTCCACCCATTTGGTGAAGTAGTCAATGGCCACCAAAATGAATCTGTGTCCGTTGGATGCGGCTGGCTCTATTGGACCAATGACATCCATGCCCCAGGCTACAAATGGCCAAGGCGAACTCATAGCATTGAGTTCATGAGGCGGCACTCGAATCAAATCACCATGCACCTGACATTTATGATATTTTTGCACAAACTTGCAACAATCACGCTCCATAGTCATCCAAAAATAACCAGCTCGGAGGATCTTTCTCGCCAAAGTGAGCCCATTCATGTGAGTACCACAAACTCCAGCATGTATCTGTTCCAGAAGCTTTGCGGCTTCCCTGGCATCGACACATCTGAGAAGACCTAAATCTGGAGTCCTCCTATAAAGAATTTCTCCGCTTGCGAAGAAATTGAGGGCCATTCGGCGTATCGACTTCTTCTGGTTGAATGTTGCATTCTCAGGATAAGCTCCGGTCTCTAAATACTTTTTGATGTCAAAATACCAAGGCAAACCATCTGGTTCTGCCTCAACATGTGAACAATGGACAGGCTGCTCTTTTACGTCTATATCCACTGGATCAATATAACTCGTATCTGGATGTTTGATCATTGATGCAATGGTGGCGAGAGCATCGGCCAACTCGTTCTGCGTCCTGGGAGTGTGTCTGAACTCAATCTTGCGGAACCTTTTGCACAACTTCTGTATATACTGCACGTACGGTGTGATCTTTGGGTTTTTCACGGCCCATTCCCCTTGAACTTGGTGAATTAGCAAATCTGAATCTCCAATAACCAACAACTCATGAACGTTCATATCAATTGCCATCTTCAGACCGAGGATGCAAGCTTCATACTCAGCCATATTGTTCGTGCAATTAAATTGGAGTTTGGCTGCCATAGGATAGTGCTGACCGGTTTCTGACACTAAGACCGCTCCGATACCTTTCCCTTGGTGATTCGCCGCTCCATCAAAGAATACCCTCCAACCGGGGTATGCTTCAGAAATATCTTCACCCACAAATGCAACTTCTTCATCGGGAAAATAAGTCTTGAGTGGTTCATACTCTTCATCAACTGGATTCTCCGCAAGATGATCAGCCAAGGCTTGTGCTTTTATCGCCTTCTGAGTCACATACACAATGTCAAATTCACTCAAAAGCATTTGCCATTTAGCCAACTTCCCGGTCGGCATTGCTTTCTGGAAAATATACTTCAACGGATCCATCCTGGAAATAAGGTATGTGGTATAAGAAGACAAATAATGTCTTAACTTCTGAGCAATCCAGGTCAAAGCACAACATGTTCTCTCTAAAAGAGTATAACGGGCTTCATATGGAGTGAATTTCTTGCTCAAGTAATAAATAGCTCGTTCCTTCTTCACGGTTTCGTCATGCTGACCAAGCACGCATCCAAATGCGCTATCCAAGACAGATAGATATAGCAACAAAGGACTTCCTTCTCGAGGAGGGACCAACACCGGTGGATTGGACAGATAATTCTTGATCGCATTAAAAGCAGTTTGACATTCTCCGGTCCATTTGGTCAGGGCATCTTTTTTCAACAACTTGAAGATTGGCTCACACACCACGGTGGACTGAGCTATAAATCGACTGATGTAGTTCAACCTTCCCAAAAAACTCATCACCTCTTTCTTGGTCTTCGGGGGAGGTAACTCTTGGATCGCCTTGATTTTGGAAGGATCAAGCTCAATGCCTTTCCTACTGACTATAAATCCTAACAATTTTCCGGCTGGCACTCCAAAAGCACATTTAGCAGGATTTAACTTCAGATTGTATCGACGCAGGCGATCAAAGAACTTTCTCAAGTAAGTCAAGTGATCCGAACTCTCGCGGGACTTGATTATGACATCATCTACATATACCTCAATTTCTTTATGAATCATGTCATGAAAGATAGTCGTCATTGCCCTCATATAGGTAGCACCGGCATTCTTAAGACCAAAAGGCATCACTCGATATTGATATACACCCCAGGGTGTGATGAAAGCTGTCTTTTCTGCGTCTTCTTCATCCATCAGAATCTGGTGATAGCCCGCATAACAATCCACAAATGACTGCATCTCATGCTTAGCACTGTTATCAATGAGAATGTGAATGTTTGGCAATGGAAAATTATCTTTTGGGCTAGCTTTGTTGAGATCTCTGTAATCAACACAAATTCTGATTTTTCCGTCTTTCTTGGCAACTGGAACAACGTTGGCCAACCAAGTTGGATATTGCGTCATTTCCACTACTTGAGACTCAATCTGTTTGGTAATTTCTTCTTTGATCTTCAGACTCAACTCAGGCTTGAATTTCCTAGTCTTTTGTTTTACTGGACTGAAATCTGGATTAATTGGCAATTTGTGAGACACCATATTCGTACTTAATCCTGGCATATCCTTGTAAGACCAGGCAAATACATCAATGTATTCCCCAAGCAAGCGGACCAGGTCCATTCTTTGAGCTTCGGTCAGATGGACGCTAATTTTGACCTCCTTAACACATTCCTCATCTCCGAGATTTACAGTTTCAGTTTCTTCAAGATTTGGCTTATGTTGATTTTCAAATTGTCGAAACTCTTCGGTAACATATTCGGGTACCTCACTTTCATCTTCATACACCTCGCATTCATCATTACCAGCCTCATTTTGTTCATTTGGCTCGTGACATGACATGACATTGGCAGGTTTTAAATTGATATTACTGAAATCATAAATAAACAAAATTAGGAACGTGAAATATAAATAGATAAGTAAATGAATTTTCGATAAAAGAGGCTTTCATTTAAATTGAAAAGCAAGCGCAAACTATGGCCATGGCCGAGACCATTTTGCCTTTTTAAACATCACAAGGGAATTTTAAAACTTTAAACAAGTAAAACTGCATAAAGGGTGGATCTCAGGCCTCTTTCGGACTACCACCTATTTTAAAACAAACATAAACATATGTCTTTTCTACCAAGCTGCACGGGAAATCAGGAGCGGTGTGGAGCTTCAATTTTGTAATTGCTCCTCAGGTTCTGCATCACGGATGCCCGATGTCCCAGCGTCTTCCTCGATGATCGATCAATCTCTCAAAAGGCCCCATATTCCTTCCCCGAGACCATCATCATTAACATACTCTCGCACTGGGAACGACTGGTATAGATGAGGGATTGGTCTGGCCAATGCTTGGTCAATATTCTTGTTTTTCATCTCTGCTTCATCATCTGCGGGGACATACCCCAAACCAAACTTTGCTCCTCTGGTGGGAATTTGGATAGGCTCGACAATTCCTTGAGAGTGCTTTCCTAATCCAAAACCTGGCTCCAAACCATTTTGAAGCATAACTGTAGCAATCATCTTGTACACGGGAGGCATAGGAGGCTGCAGGGTCAAGTCATCACCGGTGGCATTTACCAGCTCCACCATGTAGAAATCACAACCTCGAGAGACATCATCAACAATTGGTGCGTACCCGTTGGAATGGCTCCCTTCACCATATATGACCAATTCTTGGTCCTTCCAAACAAATTTCATCATTTGATGAAGGGTAGACGACACAGCACCAGCCATATGGATGAATGGTCTTCCGAGAAGCAAATTGTAGCTGGTGTTGATATCCAACACCTGGAACTCCACATTAAAGTCTGCGGGACCTACCTGAATATCCAAGTTTACCGCACCCAGTGTGTCTCTTTGCATTCCATCAAAAGCTCTCACATTGACTTGGTTCTGACGCAGCTTTCCCACGTCGAATTTTAAGTTGCCTCAAAGTTGAAAGTGGACAAATATTAAGACCAGATCCGTCATCGACCAAGACACGATTGATTATCTTGTCTCGACATATACAGGTGATGTGCAGAGCTCTATTGTGCATCTTGCCTTCAAAGGGCAGCTCTTCGTCACAAAAACTGATTCGGTGTCCTCGAATGACCTGGTTTATCATGGTCGCTAGATTGTCACTGTTAGTACCCACGGGAACATAGGTGTCATCCAAAGCCCTCATCAGAGCCTGTCTATGTATCTGCGAACTCATCAACAAGGCCCATACAGAAATCTGAGCCGGCGTCTTCTCCAAATGCTTCACGATTGAATAATCTTTCGGCTGCATTTTCTTCCAGAACTCCTCGGCTTCGGCTTCACTGATTGGTCTCTTGGATTGCTCTTTCTTCTGCACCCCCTGGGATAATTCTTCTGGTGTGTAACATCTGCCGGATCTGGTCATACCTTGGGTAACAGCCGTTTCAATCACAAACTTTGGTCGGTCGGGAGTTTATCGTGGTACCAAGGCAACAACCTTCTCGGGTGTCAGAATCACAAACTCCTTTTTCTCTCTAATGCTCAACGAAGCCACAGCCCTTTTCAGGTTATCAGGAGCGATCGGGACTATCGCCTTTGTTACGCACCAATCGCCATCCGTCTCTATCATGTTGATAGTGACGCCTCCATGATTTGGCAAAGGATTACTGTTGACATTGGGCGCAACTGTCTGGAGGGAGACCACTTTCTGGTTAATCAGGTCTTGAATCTTGTGCTTCAAGTTGATCTGATCCTTCAGATCATGCCCAACATCATTGGAGTGATATGCACACCTCTGATCGTGTCCAGAAACTCGAGCTAGTGTCAACCGCTTGGGCCCCATCGATGGATATATCCTGCCACGATTAATCGCCGAATAACTTTGTTCGCTTTCCACGAGCGGAGTGAAAGTTACGCGAGCTTCTTTCGCATCTAGACGGGGATCGTAATTGCCTTGTTTAGGAGGCATTTGACGATAATTGGGGCATTTGACGGAGGGTTTGATATTGGGGTATGGGTTAGCTTGGTAATTTGGCCGGAGCTCGGTAGTTCTAGGGTGTATTTTGCAAAGGAGCTGGGTTTGGTATGTTGGTGGATGAGTTTGGTAATTTGCCTGAACATTGGCACAGTTGGGGGCGATGTTTTGATAGTGATGAGGGGGAGTTTGGTAGACTGGAGGGGGAGTTTGATAGATAGGAGGGGAAACTTGGTAGCTAGGAAGGGGAGCATTTTGATAACTGGGAGGAGGGGTATTGTGGTAATCTGCCTGCGCGTGACAAGCCGGGTACAAATTATGTGAAGGTCGAGAACGACCTTGGTATGATGGGGAATTTCTTGGGATCTTTTTCCCTTCGTAGGAAATAGAAGACACATCTTCTCTTTTCTTCTTTAACAAACCCGAGGATCCGGGCGAGGCAGCAACACGGGTAATCTTTCTGGTTCTTGATCCATCTTCGATAGTCTCACCTACTTTGACTATCTCAGCAAATTTTGCTCCAACGAGCAACATAATTCTGTCATAATATTCGGGTTCTTGAACCCGCACGAACACTTCAACAATTTCTTTCTCAGACATAGGAGGCCGAACCCTAGCTGCCTCCTTTCTCCATCTGTATGCAAATTCTCTATAACTTTCATTCGACTTCTGCTTCATCTTCTCTAAAGAATAACGATCAGGGATGATCTCTACATTGTAGGCGTACCGTTCGATAAAGTCTTTGGCCAGAGCATTCCAGCTAGGCCACTGTCTTGTCTCATGAGAGGTAAACCATTCCAGGGCCTCTCCACTCAGACTTCAGCTAAAAAGCCGCATCAGTAAGGCTTCGTCTCTTCCAACTCCTACGAGCTGGTCACAGTAGGCCCTCAAATGTGCCAGAGGGCTCCCTGTTCCTCCGAAAACGTCGAACTTTGGCACCTTGAATCCTTCCGGGAGGTCCAAGTTCGGATGAATGCATAAGTCTTCATAATTCAAACCGGCGACTTCAGGAATACACTGTAACTCCTTCATGGCTTTCCGGATCTCTTCCTTCATGTCCAGCTTGGCAGTCTCCTCCTTTGACCTCCACTCCCTTTCTCGCTCTTCGTAATGGTCAAGCTCAGAACCATTGACATCATGCTCATTGGGGACCGGGATTTGAAAAGTGGTTTTCTGGGGTAGTTGTGGAGCAATTGAGGGACTTTGGGCATTTTGGGTGGCTTGGTAATTTTGGGGGAAAGTTTGGGGGTTGGTATGTTGATTTTGGTGGCGGAGGAAAGTTTGTGGGTGGCTAACGTTTTGGGTTTGAGGGGGTGGGCCAGTTTGGAGGTTGGCATTTTGGGGAGGAGGTGGCATTTGGAAGTTGGTATTTTGAGGAGGAAGTGGTGTTTGATAAGAGGCGGAGGCATAATGGGGGTTTTGGGTGGTTAGGTCGATAACTGTGGGGTCGTGAGCGGGACTGGAGGGTGGGTTATGAGCTTGTTCTGCATTTGGAGGAGGAAAGTGAAGTGGAGGCCTTCCATCTGCTGGAGCAGTAAAAGCTGGATTAGGCAAATCTTGCCTCCTCTGCATCTCGACCCGCATCTCAGCGATCTGTTGCATCAGTTGCACGATTAGCTCATTCTGATCGGCGACGACGGGCTGAGCCACAACAACATCTGTCAAGCCAGTATCTTCAACGTTATCACCCATTGTCGATTTGCCCTTCCGAGAACTTTGACCAGGGAAGGAATCTGTAGGCCCTTTTGATCTTATAAAGTAGGGATGTTCAGCCAGCTTATCGACACAGATCAGTTCTGACTACCTGTAGAGGAAAACAACTCAAAGACAAATACGTTAGTTTTGATTCAAGACAAATAATACAAAATATCACATAGCAGGCATATAAACACATAAGAGTCGCTTTGTTTGAGAACATGTTAACCCACGAATAACGGGAGAATGACTTTTTTTTTTTTTAACAAGCAGGAATTTACTCGTTTCATTTTGAGGCTATTGACTCAGAAAGGTTAAATTGCGTTGAGCTAAGGTCTTCTTGCTGCATCTCTCGACATATTCAATGTTTCCTTGTAAAATGAAGAGGAAAAGAGAATTTTTAAAGGATAAGGGCCGGGCCTTAAAAGGCTGCCTACGTATCTCGCAAGGAGAAATCAGGCCCTACGTAGTTCGAATACAAAAGGGAATTCTCATTTTCATTCATTCATTTGGACTGATTACAAGAAAGGTGAAAAGAAAACATGTAATAAAGCTCCTAAAACAAAGACTGTGCCTTCAGAAAGGCTTCTTCTTTTGACTTGTCAAAGCACTTTGGCTGCCTCATGGCCGATCAGGGGAGAAATTCAACTTGAATCCTTCCCTTGTTGATTAGAGATTCTAGATCATAGCGGAACTCGAGGCACACTCCAATGTTATGATCTATGGCATTGTGATAAGGGCACGACTTCCAGATTTCAATTCCAACGGGATCAAATGTTTCATCATCCATTTCGATAGGGGACAAGACCCCCTTTCGAACCAACTCACAATAGATACCTAACAGCGATCTCTTAAAATGCGTGAAAAAGTGACAGTAAAACACAGTATGATCAGTGACCGGTATACTAGGCTCCGGTTGGTCACATGTAAGAAGAGTGTTGTCACCCCACATATGGGGGATTCTCCCAATTCTGATTAGGTCGCGGATCTTGGCCTTAAGATCCACACATTCTTCTGTTATATGCCCATTTCGGTCTGGATGATAGGCACATGTCTTACGTGCGTCTCCTAGTTTACCCCCGGAAGTGGTTCCCTTGAGGGGTTTCAGGATGTGTTCAGTCTGAAGACGTTCGTAAATAAGAGCACATGAGACGACTTTTGCTCCCACGTTATGTTCCTGTCGATACGCCTTGAGGGTGATTTTCTCATTCCCTTCTTTCCAACATCCCTGGAAAGGAGGCCTGTAGACAATCTCTTCCTCCAGTTCTTCTTTAACAGCTTCAGGTCCAATGCCTTCGGGACCGCTGGCGTTGGCCTCTTGGTCGAAGAAAGGGTACTTTCCATGTATCTTTTGAAGTCTCATGGTTACGTCTTTGTTGAAGACCTTGTGTTTCTTCCGCATAGCAGCTGTCTCTTCACTCACGATAACGTATCTTGCCATCATAGCTGCTAGCTCCTCATCTAGCGTCACATTTGCGGCTTGTGCAACCGCGGTGGCGATCTCCACTGCTACTCTCCTTTCTCTGGTCTCTTGGATTTCTTGTCTGAGCCTATTCAACTTCATCCTCAAGTCCTCCTCAGTTAGCTCCATCTCGATATTTTTTCCCTTTTCCATCTTAGCGGCAATTTCACCTTTCCTGAAGAGACAAAGTAATGTTTTAGGATTTGGTAGGGAGATTTTGTTTTTGGTAGAGAAACTCAAGACTCGGGAAATTTGGTCGGACATTCTGGGAGTGACTTGTATTTAGAATTGTAAAGATTTTAAGATGACTTTCGAAAAGGAGTGGGCTAAAATGTTCTCATTCAAAGCAACAAATCACATAAATAGTTAAGCACACAAGTAAACAAACAAATATTGCGTCCTAAACATACATGTGACCCTTTTGTGCCAAGGGTAGGCCTAGCGAATTGAAGGATGCATATGTCTTTTAAACCAATTCATTATCCCCAAATATTTCACTAATAGCATTCAAAATAATGTTTAACAACATGTAAATGGGGAAAATAGTTCAAAAAGGAAATAAGAACAAAACAAAGTACAAATGAAAGCAATCCCACGCAGGGGACGATAATAGATTTCAAGCTTCCCCTGAACTTTCGCCTAGTCTGGTTCTCTTGGCGATGCTGACTTCTTCCCACGTAGCATATATGTTCGCCCATAGGTGTTCTCTAGCCAATCGAGCCCCTTCTTGATGTCCGAACCTCTCGACCGACTGAATCTGTTGTTCCATACTGTCATCTAATTCCGCTAAGCATTGTCTTGCCCTTCGTAACTCTTGCTTTAACTGAGTTATGACTCTGGCGTCTTCTGAATGCCGACGCTGATGCTCCAACTCATTCCTGTCGAACTTCTCTTGGAGTTGATGAAGTCGAATTTGATGTTTGGCTCCAACATCTGCAATAATATGGGGAACGTTTGGGCCAGGCTCGATAGTTCCGGCAAGACTCTTCTTTAACCATTCCTTGTACTCCTTAGAACATTCGGGACGGAACCTGTTTGGTACTGGCTCACCCAATACCCTCCGAGTCTTCCATGTTCTACGTATATCTTCAACATAGGAGATTCTTCCATCTTCATGATCGGTTGCAAATTTCTTCATATCCGCGATTTGGGGAATCTCCTGTTTCCCTTCTAGTTGTCTAAGGACTCGATCGGGAGCATATGGCCTAGTCCCTCTTAACCCGGCAAATATCAAGTAAGGGACCTTTTGCGCTCGAATCACCATTTGCTTTGTCACCCTCAAACATTCTATTGACCACTGCACATTCTCTTCTCTTAGCCCTTGAAGTCTTGGATACCAGAATTTTAGACCTCCAGTTTTGTTGCAATGATCATGGTACATCCACCAATCGTGACCTGCAAGTTGGTCTGATCGCCTTAACGGGTCTGATTCTTCTGGATTATGGGCCTTGATTAAATGTCTCATCATCCACCATTGAAGTATCAAGTTGCATCCCTGAAAGAAACGCTCTCCGTTCTGACACTTGTCCAGAGCCCTATAAATGTCGGCTAAAATCATGGGCGCCAAAGTGTAGTATTTGGTTGCCGATCCGTAGTCCACTCCATAAAAGATTGCGTGAGTAACCATTACTACACTTGGATGGATAGTGTAGTTTGGTCCCTGAGGAAATACCATCGTCCCCAGTAAGCATATGGCGAAGGCAAGAGGATGTGTCTCCTTCCACTTCTCTTCTGAGACAAACTCTTCTTTGAACTTCTCATAGGCTCTTGCGCGTCCGAATCGATAGTAGAGCTTTCGAAGTGGAATGTTTGGCCCAGGCAGCTTGTCCATCCAATCGACTTTGACGAGTGATAGTTTATCTTTGATTTCGGCAAAATCCCATGTTTTGGGGAAAAGGAGATCTGTATCGGGTTGACGTTTCCTTTTGTTGCACATGTCGACACTTTCATAACTTGCTAGGACTTCTTCGATAGTCGGCGTCATTTCCACTTCTCCGAACCGAAACATCATATTGTCGCTGTCCCAGAACTTTACCATTGTCCCAATTAAACCGGGTCATGCCACCATTTCCATTAGTGACGGGAGATTGCCTATGTGTCTTTGAACTTTTCTCTTATCCCCGTTGTTCATGAATTTCCACCAAACCTGGAGATATAGGTCAGGTACAGTCACTATTCGGGTTCTCAGAGGCTCATGTGCTGGATTCATCCTACAAAAAGTAGACAAAGATAAGTTACCCCCACCCCCGTGGATAATTAATTTGTTTAAAAATGACATATACATCCTTCAATTAAACACATAAGTATGATCGTCTTTTATTGGCCAATAATGGGTCAAATCGACGCAGGGTGGGCTTCTAATGGGCCCAACACGCCTTGGGTGTTGGGTCAACTTAGTTCAAAATGCACTAAAATATCGGGATTTGGTTTCGCTCTACGCTAGTTGACTAAGAGTGGCTTTAGAAAGACCGGGAACCCAAGCGGACAACTTAGGCTGGAACTCACGATAACCATTAGACGCATGACGTACCAATAAATCACCGATTATTTTGGAAAAGGGTTAAGTATAAAAAAGTTCGGTTGCGGTTCCGCAAAACCGTCCTTTAATATACTATACATACATATTGGAAAATGCCATGAAATGCAATAACAGTTATATAAACAATTTAAAACAAGTTTAACGCAAATAAACAATTCATCAGTTAATAACAAATTAGTCAAACAAGTCAAATCCTATGGTTAGAACTTAATTAAGTCCCCAGCGGAGTCGTCATTTCTGTTTTATTCGAAAATATAAATAAAGGAAAAAATGACTAAGTTTTCAAGAATCGATTAAACTTATAGCTTAAGAGAAATCGAATTTCCAAAATAACAGAGTCGCCACTTAATTTTTAGTAAAAATCAAGAAAAAACTTAAAGATTTTCAAAAGACCAAACAAATAAAATCAATTGAAAATGAAAGGGTTCGAGTTCAAATGTACATCCCGAGAAGGTGTTAGGCCCTCAGAATGTCCGCTAACTTGCGGTTGACCGGCGATTTGACTAAGAATGGTTTTGACTAATTTTGAGATTTTAACTAAGTAAAAGAACTCATAACGACTTTAACTAATTTTTGAAAATTTTGTCTACGTAAAGAAACTCATAACGACTTTAACTAATTTTTGAAATTTTAATCTAAGTAAAGAAACTCATAACGACTTTGACTATTTTTGAGAAAATAATAACTAAATAAAGAGAAATTCGTTTTTATTTATTTACTATTATTTCATTCTTATTATTATATATATAGATTTTTATTTTTTTCTAAATTTATAATCTTGAAGAGAAATGAACTAAGGGAGAGGTTTTCTAAAGAAAAATAAATCGCGTGGTTGCAAGACTAATAATAATAAAGTATCTATATATATATACACACATATATATATTATCTTTTATCATATATATATATATATATATATATATATATATATATATATATATATATATATATTAAGATGAGAAAGAAACGGCTACCTTTGGGGGAATTAATTAAAGTCAAACCAAAATTAAATAAGATGTTAGTTTATACAAATAATAAGCAAAGAGTAGGGAGAGAGATATCAAATTTGGGCCTTTGGCCCAAATTTATGAACCTGTCCTAACACTACAATATCAAATTTATGGGTTTTGGCCCATTTTCGTGTCCAAGAGCCTGTGTATACAAAAATTGTATATCGGTGTATATAGGCCATATCTGGACCTGTTTTCATGTATATCGGACTGTATACCAAGTGTATACAGCCCTCTTCAACTCTTGCAACCTGTATTTTAATTTTTGGACCTGTATATCACTGCATTTTGACTGTATATCACTGCATACAGCAAGTATATCGGTGTGTACAACCCCTGTTTCGGGCATTTCGGAGTTTGGAAATTTGATTTTCAGCCCCTTGTTTATTGTTCTCCAACCTTGTTCACCGATTCCCTGATGGCTGACCCAAGGATAAGGGAATTTGGGCCACGATGGCCCAAATGAAATGCAAAGCGAGGAAGAAAGCTCACAAGGCTCGGGCGGATTCATGCGCGAGAAGAACATAAAGAAAAATATACATTAGCATTTACTTGCGATGGTAGTAGCAAACTAACCACATAAATTTTAATTGATCTAACAATGCTCAAAGATCATGTAATTTCCAACTCAAAAAACTCAAATTTTCCAAAAGGGAAAAGCGCAAAGCAAGAAGAGCATGGATGACAGTAGTATCAAATTACAAACTATTGGTGATAAAATGACTAAACTTCAAGAGAGCATGTCATTCACTACTATAAATTTATATCCAAATGCTACTGCTATAGGAAACTCATTTACTACCTCATTATTAAGATAATGAAAATGTAACAAAATCAGGAAATAAACAACTATAAACATTGAAACGCTATTCATTCGAATTAAAACACCCATAATAAGACCCAATAATAATTCAGCTGAAATGGAAGTAAGCAAAGTTGCACTTTATAATCAAAAAATTCACAAATCGATTTAGGGGAACAAGCATCACAAAATTTCAGATTTAACAACCCAAGTGCTAAAAAAAAAAAAAAAAAAAAAAAAAAAACTAATCATAAATGGCCACATAGATGCATTTCAAGCAAAGAACCGAATCACTACTACCATATAGCTTTAGAAATCTAAATGCTCACATTAACTCTAGCTACTATAGTTGAACACAAAAATGAAATAAAATGGAGTCAAAACCGTAAACGACGACCTTTCTAAATAAAACTTTATTGACGGAAACTATTAGAAAGAAGGAAGAGAACACCACTCATACTTAACAAAACATATGGCAACGAAGAGATGTCTGCCTAGACAAAACAGGAAAACTCGACCAATTTATCACATACGAGATACATTTCAAATAGGCGGGGCATGAAAGGGGATTAACATGACTGAAGCAACCTCCTACAGTTCAAAACATCAAATATAAAGCACTAAGCGAACTCGAGATACTGATGTCTTGCTTCATTCCTTCAACTTGTGGTGCAAGAACGAAGAGAGCGACCTCGAACACTAAACAATATTACGAATTCAAGATGAACAGAGATAGACTAAGACAGGCAGAACAGTTTGGAAACCGAACGAAATGCAATTGTGAAGCCTCAAAAAAGAATAAGAAAGTAACAATTTTAGGCTTGAAGACAGCTTCGAAATACATTCATTATCCACACATATACACTCGGATCCTATTCAACAGGCCAGCAACCAAAACTTAAATCACACCAGGGATCCATATCTTTAATGGACTACCAGAATAGTGCAATCAACTAAACAACAAATAAAGACTCGGATTAAAAACCGTAAGAAGAGCGAGGATGTATACCTTTTTCGAGGCGGCGAACTGGAGACGAGATGAGCTTGCGGCGACACTTCACCCCTAACTTCAACTTGAAGAAATCCTATGAATCCCAACAACCCAAGAACGTGGAGAGAGAAAAAAAAATCTCTGTATTTCAAGTGTATCTCTTGTATTTTTATAGGACTGTTGCAACCCAGTGATTTTTTCCTCAGTAAGTTCTTGCTAATTTTTCCAACTTTTTTTTTTTTTTCAAATTTCCCTCCTCCCCAATATTGGAAAGAAAAAGGAATATATAGAAGGAGATTAGGGTTCCAAAACTAGGGGGAAACGGACCAATTCCAGATAGAAAGGACCAATTCAAATTTCAAACTCCACCTTTCACCATTTAGGAGAGACACCTTTTCTTGCAATTTTCGCCCCATTCCGGAAGAGGAAAGGGCGAATCGATGTCTCAGATCGACTCTAATGTCCTTGAGATGCTACGTGGAGCGATCTCACACTAACAAGGACGAAAACGCGTGCCTGGTGGCTGAAAAACGGACTGCTGGAACAGTACTGGGTTTCTGATGAGGTTTGTTGGGATTTAGAAGCGTTGAAAGAAGAATTGGGAATGTTGGAATTGTGCTGGCTTGTTTTAGAGTTGGAGTGGGCCGGGTTAAATGGGAAATCTGGGAATGGGCTGGGAATTGGGTCGGCTGAAGTTGAGGTTTTTGGGGCTGCTGGAATTTGCTGGAAATTGGCAGATTTAAAGCCCAAAATTTGGTTTTAAAGTGGGGCAAAATTGTAATGCAAAAAATGGCCACAAGAATTACAATTATGGCCAATGGGAATTAAAAAGTTAGCCAAATTGAGTTTGATTTAGAGAATTTGACTAAAATTTAAACAAGACGAATTAATATGGATTAATTAACAAACTTTTTAATTTTAACGAAATAAAATAATTGATCTTAATTATAAAATGATTAACTAATTGTCCTATAATCATAATTAAGACTAGATTACATTAAATATATATATATATATATATATACATACATACATATACATACATACATACATATATATATATATAGGTATGTATGTATATATAACTCATAGGCATAAAAAGTGTGCATCTCAACTACTAAAAAAGAAGTAATAAACTAATTGAATATGTGTACATATATAAAACATGTTAATCACATAAATAAGTAAAATCATTTTAAAAACTTGAGAAATATTTTGAGTTTTTTCATGAAACCAATTATTTCAAATTACTTGAAAATTGGGAAGCTCAAACATTAATTCTTATCGTGGCGGGTCAAAATTGAGTGTCAACACCACTTATTATTTTTGTTCATTTTATGGTCAAGGATACAATAAAATAAATAAATAAAAACATGACGAGAATGATTATTCGATATTTTTTCTTTAACAACAACAATTATATTATATTTTTTTAAATAATTTTTATTTTAGTCAGAAGTATTTCAAAAATATAAATAATTTATATCAAATTTGACTATATTTGGGCTTGTTACATTTCAAATATTACGTTTATGGATTGATTAAGTTTCTATACAAATATTTCTTTGTGTATCTAGAGTAGTTGGTTTTGTTCACTAACTTTCAAAATTAAAATTAATAATTCTTTCTTTATAAAAAAAATATATCAAAATTTAAGGTAAAACGAAGTAGATCATTCTTTTGCAAAAGCAAACGTAAAAAAATCATATTTCGATTATTGGCATACTTGCCTTAACACGTTAGTGTTATTACATATTACTTTTGTAATGACGAAGAATTAAATAGAAGATTTACAGCAGACACGATAATATTACCATACATCTCCAAATACTCATTATCTTTAGTAAGAGTGGAGCGATAAACATAACCTAATATTCCTTGAAATGCACTCTCACAATAAAAAGCAGCATCTTGGGCAAAGTTTCCAGCTGCATTCACACTACTATATAAACCTTTTATCATATAGTCTTGCACTGAGAGTCTAAATTCATCATTCGTCGATTGGTAATAATTCAAACATATATTATATATCTCTTATAAGTTATCGTTGTTCGTATGATTGAGAAATGCATGAATCTTTCTAATTGACTTGGAAACAATTGGCAACGCCACGTAGATGGCTTCGGCTGTCAATTGAGAAGGACTCCTATGAGGATTTAAGCCACAACTTTCCAAGCAAAATTTTGGATACTTGGATTTGATGCACACTTGAGACAAGTAGTTGCTTGTACTTGGTGTTATTAAGAAAGCAACAATTAAATATAAGACTAATGTTGAGCCATAAGAAGATGATATTGCCATTGTTTTGTTTTTCTTTTTGATTGATAGGTTTGTGGTAATTTTGTAAAGGTCAAACCATTTATAAAGATGACTAAATCTAGAGATGATTCTGTGTAAAATCTAAATTTATTAACAATTTAATTAAAGTTCTATATATGTACATGGTTATTTTTAGAGATAATTATATTATAGTGCGGCTCATAAAGTTACTCTCCATAATTTAATGGATGAAATTGTTTTCTTCCCGCAATTTTGGTTTAAAAAACAAACTTTTCTCTCAACTTTGAAAAATAATCACTCCCCTCCATTTATGTTATGCAAAATCTATTTTATCCTTGTCATTTATATTCTTCTCTTTATGGAACATTTTTTTATTTTGTTCATATATTTATCTTATATACTAAATCAATATTTATCACTTTTCTTTTTTTTAGATAAAATTTATATTTTCTATAGAAAGTTTTTTTTATATAAATTAAATAAAAATAATTAAAATATCTTATGATTTAAAGAAGTTTATATAAAGAGAGAGATGGAGAAATTGAAAATCTAAGGATACAAATAACATAGACATTCAAAAAGTCAATTAGGATAAAAAAAGAGGAGAGGATGATTATTTCTCAAAGTTGAGGGTGAGTTTTATTTTTAAAGTAAAGTCACGGGGTGCTAATGATTTTCACCCATAATTTAATAATAATTTTCAATGCTTACCCAAATTGACCCAATTTCATAAGTAAAAATTTTAGGAATCCATGGTGTAAGGAGTAAATTACATCTATCTCTATATTTTTCAAATTTATAAAAATCGATTCAAATTTCTGTCACCCGGATACATAGCCGAAACATTGGAAAAGTTTCATGTTACAATTAAAAGGGAAAAAAACATAAAATTAAATATTAAATCCACAAATCACGAATCACGTTGTTGTCATTGACAATCAATCTCTCTCAATTCGTAACATCTTTAAATAATTCAAATTTCAAATTTCTTCTCTCAAATCTAAAAAATCCTTTCAAATTTGATTTAAAACGTTGAAAACTTTAACTGATACATAATGAATATATATATATATTTTGATGTGACATTCAAGAATCTGGAAAAGTGGCTTGAGTTATGAATGATACAGAGGTGATGGAATAGTTGTTGGACAAAATATTTCATTTGTGTATCTCAAATTAGCAAATGAATTGGAGATCGATGAATTGAGAAAAAAAACTGAAAATCTGATACATTGTAGAAGATAATTCATTTTCAATGATTATTAGAAATGACATGTGAGTAAAATTGTACTTGGAGGTGAAAAAATAAGAGCCTGATTTTGTAATGTATCCACTGTTGATATAACAGACAGAAAAGTCAGAGAGATACATTGCTTTGATGCTACATCGGGTGAAATTATTTGTATCGAAGGTTCATAAAAGGATGTACAAGCTCTTGCTATGGTTGAATAAAAAATTGGTGCTTCATATTATATACTGGATTAGAAGTAACAAATTACATAATTGATTCAAACAATACAGAGATGAAGGAGAAGGAGAGACAATTGGATAAGGATAAAGCAACACTCGTCTCTGCAATGACATAAAATATAAAATAGAGTATAGCTTCAATTTCAGGATAAAGAAATCTGATAATAAAAGGTATGAAATTAGATGCTTTATGCTATGTAGTAGATTTATTTATTTATGATGTCGAGATGGATACATAAGTTATGATACATTGTTATTTCTAAAATATTAAGTGGATTGTTGATTGTTGTAATCCTATATGATACATTAAAGTATTATAAATTGTTCGTGAGGTGTTTGTTTTTATATTGATATATTACTAAGGGGTAGTTATTAAGTACCAAATATATGTAGTGTTATTTTTTGTGAATGTATCATGGCCAGAGAATTTTTAGATTTGTGTTTTTGATATGGATATATAAGTCATGATAGATTAGTATTCCTCACAATATTTTGTAAACTGCTAAATAATTTAATCTTACCTGATACATTATAGAAATAAAGGTTGCCTGTAATGTTTTTGTTTTTTTATCTGTGCATTATCGTGTGGTCATTATTAAGTATCAAATACATGTTATGTTCTGTTTTTTTTTTTTATATAAATGTATCATTATAGACGAATGTGTATTAAACAGTAATTTGTATTAATGTGTATGGCTAGTAATATGTATTCGATACGTGTAATGCAGATTAGCCAATAATATGTATCAGATACATGTTGTATTAATTTGAAAGTAAGAATTTTGATGAAAAAAAGGGGCATGATTCGTTACTATTTGTCTAACTTCGTATTTTTGTGAATTACTATTGCCTATTTATGAGTGATACACATGAGATGTTGCTGATTTGTAATGTATCTGAGACATATAATGAATTAATAAATAAATTGTGCAACTATGTATTAGCACGTTTTTTGGATGATTGTGGTTGAAGTATGAAGGCATCTTGTAGGAAAAATTCAGATATATTCCAAGTGAGGTACTTCAATGGTGAACATACATGTCCATTGAAAGATAGGATATTAATAAAGGTCCAAACTACATTTATGTTTGTTAGTGGTGTGATAGCTCATACATTGGTTTATCATAAAAAAAATCCATACTCCAAATAATATAATTGAGGATGTTAGAGAAGTCTATGAGATTAAGATTTCTTACCAACAAGCATCACGTGCTAAGTACCGTGCACTACAGATGGAAGGGGTAAACTTGTCGATGGATATAGATAGATATCCAAATATATCTATATGCTAATTCTCACTAAATTAATATAGGTGGGATCATAAAATATTAGTATTTATAAAGGTATTATATAATCGATAAGTTAGTATTTATTAATTTAAAGAGTGTTTCGACACCGAAAAATTTATTCGGGAATGAAATCTCAGAGAATTTAAATAAAACTCACTTGTGAAAACGTCATTCATGAATTAGAGGTCATGATTAATGATCTTGGTTACCACAATAAAATGGATGTTAATAACTTGTTGGATGGGTGAAAATGATACATGTATGAAAAAGATAAAAATATACTTTGAACTTTGTTAGAAGGGCCCCTATGTGATTATTTTTTTTTAAATTAAAAGTTAAAAATAAAAATTTAAAACTATTTTTTCATTTCCGTTAGATAAAAGGTATATGTGAGCTCCTTTTGTAACGGTAAGGGTATATATGCGTCACTTTCATGACGAGCGTATATCAGTTCTAAATGGCGAAATTGATGAGAAAAGAGGACAAATATACCCTTGAACTATCGTAAATGGTATTCAGATAACCTCCATCATATTTTTGGGACATTGGTGTCCTTGCCTTCTAAAAACTAGAGCATATATACCCTTGATACTAACGGGCATACATTTGTCATAATCTTATCCACAGATCCGACATTTATTAAATATCGGATCGACGGATAAAACTACGCCACGTGTCCCTATTTAGTCTTCTGTTAAAGTGAAGGTCATATATGTTCTAGTTTTTGAACGGCAGGTGCACCAATATCTCAAAAGTATGACGGAGGGTATCTGCATACCATTTATGATAGTTTAGGGGTATATTTATCCTTTTTCCCAAATTTATGGGTATATAATGCCCTTTTCCCTTAAATATTTATCAAGAAAATGTGTCATTCTTTTCAAGACTCTCACATATAATTAAGGTATTGTAATAACTAGTTAAAATTTTAGTGTATTATCAAATAGAAGAGTACATTTTTATGGAGTTTTCGTCAAATAAGTGGGATCCAACATGAATAAAATATTGATAGTATCATTAAAAATTGATCAAATAAGAAAATCTGTCATTATTTTTTAGACTCTCACCTATAATTAAGGTATTGTAATAACTAGTGAAAAAATTAATGTATTATCAAATATGCAGAAGATTTAGTTGTATAGATATATAGTAATTACTCCCTCCAATCACTTTTACTTGGCACTTATTACTAAGATAGATTTTCATTTATACTTGTCATTTTTCACATATAAAAAAAAAGACAATAATTTTTTTTTCCATATTTTACCTTCAGCATTAAATACTTATTTTTCAAATTATTTTCTAAAAAATCATTTAATAGGGGATAGTTTTGTAAAATACTTATATCATTAATTATTTTCTTAAAGATTTGTTCCATGGACGTCCCTAAAGATTTGTTTACTTGTGAAGTTGTAGGTGGGAATCTTATATCGAGGTTTACTCTTTATGGGCCTTCTTACTCGCCTTTTAAGAGCAAATACATGCATTTACATTAAAAAAAAAAAGGCCTTTAGCGATAATAAATTAATGATAAAAATTTAATTTTCAGTAAATATATTTATTAGATTGATTGACCGGTCCTGTAACTTTTGTTATACATCCATCCCGATCTCAAACAATTATTAAGAAAATGTTATTATAGATATTTTTTTTTAAAAAAAAAAAAGAGTGAAAGAACAAAAATAATAATTCTCAATGAAAATTTACGAAAAGCTAATGCACCAAATTGTTCTCCCATTATGGGCATTCTTTCTCAAATACATGACTTTTGATACATTATTTTTTTACTAATGTCGAATTATATAGAAACCCTACAGCAGACACAACAATACTACCAAAAATACCCAAGCTCTCGTTGTCCTTTGCAAGAGTGGAGTCATAAACATAACCCCATTTTCTTTGAAATTCATTTTCGCATCGAAAAGCATTTAATTGGGCTATGATTCCTGCATCGTTCACGTCAAAATATTGATCTCTCTCCAGAAAGTTCTCCTGCGCTCTTCTTAATGTATCAATAACAAATTGGTAATAATCCAAACAATAGTTATATATATCTTTTAAGTTAAAGTCATTTGTCTGATCTGTAAAGATGTGAATCTTTTTTGTTATCTCGGAGGCGTTAGTCAATGTTAAGTTGATGGCCTCTAGTGTCAACTCATAAGGTCTCCTATGAGGATTTAGGCCAAAAACTTGCAAGCAAAATTTTGGACTCTTGGATTTGATGCAAATATCAGACAAGTAGTTACTTGTACTTGGTGCTATTAAGGTAGCAATAATTAGACATAAGATTAGTGTAGAGCAAAAGCAAAAAGAAGAGGAAGATGTTATCATTGTCTTGATTTTTCTTGTTTTCCCCCTTTTGATTCCTTTATTTGTAGTAATTTTATAAGGGGGAAATTCAATATAAATGAAGCTATATCTCAAGATGATTATGCGCAATAATATGTGAGAGAATATTGTTTATTAAATAGATTATGTAAATTCTGATATTATTATTAATTTAAGGGAAAATTTAATTTAATTTCTATATACAATATATTTGTTTATATGCCATGTTTAGAATTTTCATTTTCGTTTAAACTTCCAAAGATTTATGTATATTTCACAGCCTTTTGATCTTGAATAATTTCCTTCCATAAAAGTTTTATATTTAAAATTTGTGACAAGGTGAGATGTATCATATCAGACTTCAAAGCTTACCATTTTTCTTATTCCTTTTCTTTTTTTTGAAAAACCAAAATGATTTGGGTGTATTTGGTTCTATTTGTCATATAATTCTTCTACAGATGACTTTGTCAACTAAACATTTAAAGGTTATTAAAATATATTATTTTAATCTACTCTAATCATTGACAAAACTTATTAGACATTTATTATGTTGAAGAAAAAATAAAGATAAGATAAGAAAAGGCTTAAAGCTTTCAAAAGACAAAATTATTCTTGTTAATTGAAGAAAGAAAGATTTTTGGTGATATGTTTGAGATTTTTCTTTTAAAAAAAATATTATTTATTATAATAAAAATGTTGTGGAAATTTATATTTGATTTGGATAGTGATGTGTTATCCACATTAGCGTGATTGAAAGACATACACATGGTTAGAAGAATTTAAAAATAATATATTTTAATTCTTTAAAGATTCAATTGGCAACATCAAGAGTAGAGAGATTCAAGTGACAAATGGAGTCAAGTACAAGTAATCAAGGTCATTCCACCTGTTAACAGAACTACTTTAATTGAAGAACAAGAGGCAAGAGTTGCATTACAATGTAATAGAATTCGTCTAAATACAAAAGAATAGGAAGGCTATATATAAGCATCGATTAACTAAACCTAACCTAATAGGAATCCATTAACTAAACCTAACCTAATAGGAATCCATTAACTAAACCTAACCTAATAGGAAATAGGCCCAATAACAAAATCCCAAACATAGTAACATATGGACTAACATCCCCCTCAAACTCACAATGCAACAGCAATAAGCATTGAGAGTTTGTCACAAAAAAAACTGAAATCGAGACGCCGACTGCACCTTCGTAAAAAGATCAGCAATCTGCAACACACTTCATCTGAGCATCAGGTGCAACCTCCACAGTTTGGTTTGAGTTCAGGCTTCCCTCTGTGAACATCCTCTGCAGCTACAATGACGCTAATAAAGAATTTAATCGCTTTCTTCTTTTTCTCTTTGGCAGCATGATGGAGAGGAGTCCATGCACATGCACCCTTGGCTCGAGCATCGATATCAGCACCTCTCTCAAGCAATTCATCCATAACTCTCACGTGACCTCCCTTAGCAGCAAGATGAAGTGGGGTCACACCAAATGATGTTGGCCTCCCTGACATCACATTTGCATCCATGCCTTCATTAAGAAGCCTTCTAACATGTTTCAGGTCACCTTTCCGAGCAACAATGTGAAGTGGAGTCCAACCGCGATCATCTGTATCACCTGAAGTCATACGCATTCTTCTTGATCGTCGAGTCGAACCAACAAGATTGATCTGTCTTCCTACTACGAGAAAAACCCAGAAAAGTCTTCAATAGACAAGACCCAAAACAAGTGATAGTCAAGAACTTAGCGGAAGCAACAAATCAAAAACCGAACCCTAGTTCGAACAAATAAAAAATCGATCCCTAGTTCGAACAAACCAAAAAACCGAACCCTAGTTCGATCAAATCAAAAAACCGAACCCTAGTTCGAACAAATCAAAACCGAACCCAAACAAATCAAAACCGAACCCAAACAAATCAAAGATCGAACCCAAACAAATCAAAACCGAACCCAAACAAATCAAAAACCGAACCCAAACAAATCAAAATCGAACCCAAACAAATCAAAACCGAACCAAACAAATCAAAAACCGAACCCAAACAAATCAAAACCGAACCCAAACAAATCAAAATCGAACCCAAACAAATCAAAACCGAAACAAATAAAAAAAAAGGAACCAACCCAAAACGAACAAATCAAAAAATTCGAACCCTAGTTCGAACAAATCAAAAAAACGAACCAACCCAAAACGAACAAATCAAAAATTCGAAAATAGTCACCAACAAGATACACGGTGGCCCAACTTTTGCTAACATAATCATTGGCCAGACGGGCAGCATATATGGGTGCCACCCGCTGGCAGCGGAAGCTCTTTGATTGTTTACCAAGATCGTAGAGGCTCTGATACCATGTTAACAGAACTACTTTAATTGAAGAACAAGAGGCAAGAGTTGCATTACAATATAATAGAATTCGTCTAAATACAAAAGAATAGGAAGGCTATATATAAGCATCAATTAACTAAACCTAACCTAATAGGAATCCATTAACTAAACCTAACCTAATAGGAAATAGGCCCAATAACAAAATCCCAAACATAGTAATTACATTGTAATGCAACTCTTGCCTTGTTCTTCAATTAAAGTAGTTCTGTTAACACCACCTTTTGAAAATTGTGGAGAAATTTCTTGAGAAAAATGAATAGAAAGTATCATTCTAAGTTTTGAAAAAATTCATGATATTAACTTGGTCAAATGAAATTAAATGAAAGTTACCTAATTAAGGTAATTAAAAATTTAGGAGTGCATAGTAAAATTTTAAAAATTTTAAAAAGTTTTTTCTCCTATTTTAAATTTCAAAATTTGAAATTTCCCCCTCTTTTATTATTTTTTTCATCTTTCTTTCGGTCTCTAGATTTTTCTCTCCCTATGCCCAATTGCCCATCTTCTTTCTTTCTCTCTTCCTCCATCACATTCTTCTTTTTGTCATCTTCGCTATTGTCATTACCGTCGACGTTCATTTTTTTTATCTCATTCTTTTTTATTATTTTTAGGAATTGTTTTGATTTTGTTTTGAAAAAACTTAAAATTAAAATTATATAAATCATTGAACGAAGAAATTTCAAGATGAATTGAATAGAATATCAATATAAGACTCAGATATAACATGTGCGGAGCAAGCCTATACTGACCTGCAACTGCTTTCTCATTGGCTCCATCAGGTTCCATAGTCTCATCATGAGAAAGTTTTTTCTTTCTCCGGATATACTAACAACTTTCCTTGGTATCCTATCAACAGGTCAGACAATATCAGTAGTGGAGGAATGAGTCAAAATTGTTGGATCAATTGACTAACCTTGTAACTTTTATTATACATACATCCCGATATCATATGATTATTTTTTTTAAAAAAATTACTCCAATAAACAATGAAAAGGTGAAAGAAAAATAATAATAATAATAATGATTCTTGATTAAAATTTCTGGAAAGCTAATGTAACAAATCGTTCTCCCATTATTGACTTTCTTGTTCTAACACATGAATTTTAATATGTATTAATTTTTTATTAATGTCGAATTATATAGAACATTTATAGCAGATATAATAATACTACCAAAAATACTCAAGTTCTTGTTTTCCTTTGTAAGAGTGGAGTCATAAATATAACCCCATTTTCTTTGAAACTCTTTCTCGCGTCGTAAAGCATTTACGTGGGCTATCATTCCTGCATCGTTCACATCAATATTTTTTTTTCCTTCAGAAAACGCTCCTCCGTGCTTCTTAAATAATCAATAACAAATTGATAAAAATACAAACAGTAACTATATATATCTTTTATACGGTCTGTCTGATTTATTAAGATGTGAATCTTTTTTGTGGTCTCCGAGGCGTTAGCCAATGTTAAGTTGATTGCCTCTACTGTCAACTCGTAAGGATTGTCATAAGTATTTAGAGAAAATACTTCGCGGAAATGATCAAAATGATTCTTCATATATAAGGGTTGGACTATGTTGATCCTTAATATATATCACTTGATAGAAATAGTCCTTAATGTATGTAAAATGAGTATCATTTTGGTCCTAAGCCCTAAATTTAACTTTTCTCTGTCAAAAACTAATGTCACTTTCTCAAGCTCATCCCTGTCTTTTCCTTGATTGCTGCCTCCCTTTCTACTTCTCTCTTAACTGCCATCTTAAATAGATTCTTTTTAAAAAATTTCTCTTTTCATTTTTGAACTATCTTTTGTGTAGTGTTCATTGATCCTTAAAATAGATGAAATTTTATTTTTTCCACCTATTTGTAAAAGTTCATATCTATCGAAAATTATTTGAAATTTGACTCCTTGTAGAAACAACCAACAGTTTCCACAATGAGCACGAATAAAGATTAAGTCTTCTACAAGCCCCTCCTATCACAATGAGTATTGAATTTTTCTAAAGGAAGAGGAAGAGTTGACGAGTGAAAAAAAATAGCAAAAATTCTCCATTATTTGTTACTGTTAATTTGTAATCTCTTTTGAATGAATTAGATCATTTTTGGATTGGATGAATTAATTGGTTAATTCAATGAAACATGAAATTAATAGGTGAGCTTTTTTTGGCCCTTTCACCTAGTCCAAATGAATTTTCAGTTTCAGTTGACCCAGAAGCTAAATATTACTTAAAAGAAGGAGAAAAAAAAAATGTTTTGTATAGGCTGCAAATGTTATGGGTGAGTTGGAATAAGCATCAATATATGAGGTGGACTAAAATTCACAATATGAAAGAACATCTACGGAAGAACCAGAAGGGGAGGGCAGGAGAAGAGAGAGATGAGTTTGGGAGGGAGACGTCAATTTTTTAACATAGAAAAGTTAAAGTTAGGGCTTAGGACCAAAATGATACCCATTTTACATACATTAAGGACTATTTCTATCAAGTGATATATATTAAGGATCAACATAATCCAACTCCTATACATGAAGGACCATTTTGATCATTTTCTCAAAATACTTCCAAGCAAAACCTTGGCTTCTTGGAGTTGATGCACACTTGGGCCAAGGGATTACTTGCACTTGGTGTCATGAAGAAAGCAGTGATTAGACATAAGATTAGTGTAGGGCCAAAGAAATTAGAAGAAGAATATGGTGTCATTGTTTATAAGGTTCGTGGATTTGTAATAATTTTATAAGGTTGAAATTCATTGTAAATGTGGCTATATATCAACATGAGAGATTAATATTGTCTATTAAATATATTACGTAAATTCTGAATTATCATTAATCTTGGATTTGATGCAAATATCAGACAAGTAGTTACTTGAACTTGGTGCTATTAAGGAAGCAATAATTAGACATAAGATAAGTGTAGAGCCAAAGAAAAAAAGAAGAAGATGTTGTCATTGTCTTTATTTTGCTTCTTTTCCCCCTTTTGATTCCTTTATTTGTAGTAATTTTATAAGGTGGAAATTCAATATAAATGAAGTTATATCTCAAGATGATTATGTGCAATAATATGTGAGAGAATATTGTTCATTAAATAGATTATGTAAATTTGATATTATTATTAATTTAAGGAAAAATTAATTTAATTTCTATATACAATATAATAGTTTATATGCCATGTTTAGATTTTTAATTTTCGTTTAAACTTTAAAAGATTTATGTATATTTCACAGACTTTTGATCTTGAATAATTTCCTTCCATAAAAGTCTTATATTTAAAATTTGTGATAAAGTGGGGTGTATCATATCAGACTTCAAAGCTTACCATTTTTTTTTTTTTTTTTTTTTTGAAAAATCAAAATGATTTGGGTGTATTTGGCTTCATTTGTCATCTAAATTCTTCTACAGATGACTTTGTCAACAAAACATTTAAAGGTTATTAAAATATATTATTTTATTCCCCTCTAATCATTGATCAAACTTATCATACATTTATTGTGCCGAAGAAAAAATTAAGATAAGATAGGAAAAGTCTTAGAAGAGAATAAAATGAAAGTTTTCAAAAGACTAAAAATTATTCTTAGTTAATTGAAGAAAGAAAGAGTTTTGGTAATAAGTTTGAGATTTTTCTTTAAAAAAAATAGTATTTATAATAATAAAAATGATGAAGAAATTTATATTTGATTTGGATAATGATGTGTTATCCACGTCAGTGTGATTGAGAGACATACACATGGTAAGAGAAAATTTAAAAATAATATATTTTAATTCTTTAAAGGTTCAGTTGACAACGTCGAGAGTAGAAAGATTCATGTGGCAAATGGAGTCAAATACAAGTAATTGAAGTCATTTCACCTTTTGAAAAATTTAGGAGTGCATAGTAAAATTTTGTAAATTTAAAAAGGTTTATAGGTTTATTGCCTATTTTAAATTTCAAAATTTGAAATTTCCCCCTCTTTTATTATTTTTTTCATCTTTCTTTCGGCCTCTAGATTTTTCTCTCCCTATGCCCAATTGCCCATCGTCTTTCTTTCTTTCTTTCTTCCTCCATCACATTCTTCTTTTTGTCGTCTTCGCGATTGTCATTACTGTCGACGTTCATTTTTTTATCTCATTCTTTTTTATTATTTTTAGGAATTGTTTTGATTTAATTTTGAAAAAAATAAAAATAAAAATTATATAAGTCATTGAACGAAGAAATTTCAAAATGAATTGAAAAGAATATCAATATAAAGCCTAGTGCCCTGCAACTACTTTCTCATTGGCTCCATTAGAGTTCATAGTCTCATCCTGAGAAAGTTTTTTTCCTTCTCTAGATATACTATCAACTTTCCCTGATATCCTATCAACAGGTCGGACAATATCAGTAGTGGAGGAATGAGTCAAAATTATTGGCTCGATTGACTGAACTTGTAACTTTTATTATACGTACATCTCGATATCACATGATTATTTTTAAAAATAAAAAGTTACTACCAATAAACAATAAAAAGGTGAAAGAAAAATAATAATAATTATAATAATAATTCTTGATTAAAATTTATGGAAAACTAATGTAACAAATCGTTCTCCTATTATTGACTTTCTTGCTCCAACACATCAATTTTAATATGTATTAGTTTTTTATTAATGTCGAATTATATAGAACATTTGTAGTAGATATAATAATACTACCAAAAATACCCAAGTTCTTGTTTTCCTTTGTAAGAGTGGAGTCATGAATATAACCCCATTTTCTTTGAAACTCCGTTTTCCATCGAAAAGCATTTACTTGGCTTATCATTCCTGCATCGTTCACATCCATATATTTTTTTCCTTCAGAAAGCGCTCCTCCGTGCTTCTTAAATAATCAATAACAAATTGATAAAAATTCAAACAGTAACTATATGTATCTTTTAAACGTTCGTCTTTTGTCTGATATGTTAAGATGTGAATCTTTTTTGTGGTCTCGAAGGCATTAGCCAAACCTTGGATTCTTGGAGTTGATGCACACTTGGGTCAAGGGTTTGTCATAAGTATTTAGAGCAAAAACTTCCAAGCAAAACCTTGGATTCTTGGAGTTGATGCACACTTGGGCCAAGGGATTACTTGCACTTGGTGTCATGAAGAAAGCCATGATTAGACATAAGATTAGTGTAGGGCTAAAGGAATTAGAAGAAGAATATGGTGTCATTGTTGTAAGGTTAGTGGATTTGTAATAATTTTATAAGGTTGAAATTCATTGTAAATGTGGCTATATATCAAGATGAGAGATTAATATTGACTATTAAATATATTACGTAAATTCTGAATTATCGTTAATTTTATTAAATTTCTATAAATGATATGTTTATTTTTATGGCATGTAAGATTTTAGATTTCTGTTTAACCTTTCAAAAAAGATTATGCATATTGAGAAATTTATTTATTTCACAACCTTTTGAAATTAAGTAATTTCCTTTCGTGAAAGTCTTACGTTTAAAATTTGATGTAAATTGGGTATATTATATCAATGGACTTCAAAGCTTACCTTAGAAAACAAATGGACATAAACATTTTTTCATTTGTTTCTAAAAATAATTATTTTTTTGAAAAAAGAAGGGATCTAATGTGATTTGCCTTTGACATAAGAGGCTAACGCTTATGTTTTTATATTTATGGTATTCCATTAGTCTATTTTGGTACGTTAAAGGGGAAAATATAACTCATAAATGTATTACCTAACTAAGACTAAGGAATGATATTAAACTAGGTATATGCTAAATTTTCAGATCAAAATAGTAAGTTGAAATTTTGAATCTATTATTTCAGTATACTTATAATATCGTGATATTTGGTATAATATATAGTATAAAAAAGTTGAAATACTTATTATCGTTTCAAATATGAGCTCTAAGCTAAACTTAATATAAAATATTAAAAATAGGAGCTCTAAGCTACAGTGAAAAGGGGTTTTAAGCTAGATTTGAACCCTAGTCTCCGGGATGGCTTCTTTAGGTTGTACCAACAACACAAGGGATCTCATATGTTTTTCCTAGGTGCATTGCTTATTATATCCTAATTTCTATCAATTTCTCAAAATATATATATATATATATATAAGGATTTAAGGAATTGAGAACATAATCAAAATGAAATCCTATTAATTATTCAGGATTGTAAAACTATATGATTTTGACATAAATCTATTACTATAATAACTCAGTCAAGAATACATACTTGAATCAGCCATTATAATCTTGACTTGAATTGAGCGGAAGTCTTTTCTTTACCCTTTACAAGGAACTAGTTTTCTTTCCTTTCTCTTTACCTTGTGTGTATTTGGAATCCCGTAGATGGGATAAGTCAGGGGCGAATTTAAGCTTTATTTTTGGGTCAATTGAACCCGTACTCATTCGACTAAATTTGATATATTACTTCTATAATTATTAAAGAATATATTAAATTAAAACTTGTTGAACCCGTTCTCAAGATGGCTGGATGGCTCACTGGTATGACTGCAAGATTTCAACACAAAGATCGCAAGTTCGATCCCAGGCAGCCCCAATTCGCTTCAATTTATTTTTATTAACTAAAAACATGTTTTTTATTGAAAAAAAAATTAAATTCTAAAAGTTCTAAAAGTCAAAACTTCAAAAGTTTCCTTCCCACCCATGACCCACCCACTTTTCAAGTTCCAAATTCCAACAATATATTTCTTCTCTCCTCAAATTTGTTTTTTATTTTCCACACAAAGAAGAAACTTCAAGCTTTCAAGTCTCCAACTTCAAGTCAAGAATCTAGAGAAATCATCATTGTCAAAGTTTAAGGTAATTTTAGTTTATGATTTCTCTTTTTAATAAACAAACTAACAAGATAATATATATATCACTTTAATTTTAGGGTTTTCATATAAAAAAATCTTGTCATTACTTATAATAGGAAATCATCAATAGCTAAAGAATTGATTATCTCAAACTTACATATTTTGCGGATGTAACTTGTAAGGAATGTGTTTCATATTATATTATCAATTTTGAAGGGTGTGATTCCTTTTTTATTTTTAATGTGAAAGGGGTGTGATTCCCCTATTTTTTTAATGTGAAAGGGGTGTGATTCCCTTATTTTTTTAATGTGAAAGGAGTGTGATTCCCTTATTTTTCAAATGTGAAAGGGGTGTGATTCCTCTTCTTTCTATGAATATGTGATTTTGAATGCAAAAGAGGCATAAGTCCTCTTTTTATTATGAATGTGTAATTTTCTTATTGTTAAATGTGAAAGGGGTGTGATTCCTCTATTTTAGTTAGATTTGCAAGGATTGTGATTCCTCTATTTTATTTGAACTTGCAAGGGTGTGATTCCCTTATTTTTTTATTGTGAAAGATATGCGATTCTCTTATTTTTTTTTTAAATTTGCTAGTTAAATTTGTGACTAAGTTGAATAGTTATTTGAATATGTAGGAACATTTATCCTTAAATATCTGAATGGATAAATTTTTGATTAAGCAACCACGTTCTAGTAGCGGTCCATTTGTTAGTTCACATGTAGTTCCAGAAGCTCAAAGAGAGACAATTACACCTTCTTCTTCAAATGTTGGTTGTATTCTTGGGGTTGGATCTCTCAAACGGGATCCCGGAGGAAGAAAACCTATCTTTGAATACGATTCTAATATTCGAGATGTTGTGAGGAGACATTATATTTTGATGGGGCCTTATCAACCAAAACTTCGTGTATATCCTAAAACAATATTTGGGACTAGTAATCGGCAATTTAATCCTGAGTGGTTTAATGCTCCAAATTCTGCTTGGTTGGAATATAGCATAGATGATGATGCTATATTTTGTTTGTGTTGTTATCTCTTCAAGAATGAATTTGAAAGTCGTGGTAATGCGAGAAAATCATTTACACAAGATGGTTTTAAGACTTGGAACCATGGTCCGGAAAGAATTCGATTGCATGTTGGTGAGGTGAATAGTATTCATAACAAATGTTTGAATAGGATGCTTGATTTTGCAAATCAACGTCAATCAATTCAATCTTCTCTTCACAAGCAAAGTGAAAAAACAAAAAGTGATTATCGAATTCGTTTAAATGCCTCAATTGATGTGGTAAGGTTTCTCCTAAGAAATGGATTGCCATTTCGTGGTCATGATGAGAGTGAAGATTCTGATTACAAAGGTCTTTTTCTTGAACTTTTGAAATTTCATGGGGTTAATCGTCCGGATGTGGAAAAGGTGATATTACAACATGCTCCAAAAAATGATATGATGATTTGTTCAACAATTCAAAAGGAGATTGTGGATGCTTGTACTAAAGAAACAACTAAAGCTATCATCAAAGACTTGGATGGTGATTATTTTGGAATACTAGTTGATGAGTCAAAGGACATTTCACATAAAGAGCAAATGGCACTAGTTTTACGATATGTTAACAAAAACGGAGAGTTGATAGAAAGCTTTTTGGGTATTGTTCATGTGGGTGATACATCCGCAAGATCATTGCAAAAAGTAATTTACTCTTTACTTTTGGATCACTCGTTATGCCTATCAAGACTCCGTGGACAAGGTTATGATGGAGCTAGTAATATGCAAGGAGAAAAAAATGGCCTAAAGTCTTTGATTTTGCAAGATGCTCCGTCAGCATATTATATTCATTGTTTTGCTCACCAATTGCAATTGACACTTGTGGCTGTTTCTAAAAAACATCCGGATGTGAAAAATTTCTTTTATGTTGTCACTAATGTTTTGAATACTATTGGGACATCTTTTAAACGCAGGGACTTACTTCGACAACACCAAGTTGAGAAGTTGGAAGAATTGCTTAAATCTGGAGAAATTCTTACCGGACAAGGATTAAATCAAGAACGTGGCCTCCAACGACCGGGTGATACTCGTTGGGGATCCCATTTCAAGACCTTGGAAAATTTCATGATTATATTTTCTTCAATTGCTAATGTGCTTAAAGATATGAAAGAAAATTCTCCACATGATCTTGATAAACTTGCGGTAGGTAACCTTTTAGATAAAATTCAAGAAATTGAATTTATCTTTGTGTTGCATTTGATGTTCAAGATGTTGCTTCTTACAAATAAATTGAACAAAGCTTTACAAAAGAAAGATCAAGATATTGTCAATGCTATGGGATTGCTTAATCTTTCAAAGAGAAGATTACAAAGAATGAGAGAGAGTGGTTTGGAGTCTTTGATGGATGAGGTTTCTTCATTTTGTAGTAAACATGATATTTTGGTTCCCGAAATGACTGAAGACTATCCAAGATCGAAGCGTAAGAAGTCCGAAATTTCATATTTACATCACTTTCGTGTGGAAGTGTTTTATGTAGTTACTGATTTGCAACTTCAGGAGCTCAATAATCGTTTTGATGTTGTGACTAGTGACTTACTCCTTGGCATGGCTAGTTTGAATCCGGTTGATTCATTTGCTAATTTTAGTAAGAGCAGAATAATGAAGTTGGCCGAATATTATAAAAGTGAGTTTGGTGATAATGAACTTCGAGATCTCGCTTATCACTGATAGTTTCATTGTCTATGCTCGAGAGTGTGATAGCAAATTTCTCAACTTGAAGGGGATTAAAGATCTTGCTACGATGATGGCACAAACAAAATTGGATCAAACTTGGTCTCTTGTTTATTTGCTTGTAAAGTTGGCTTTGATTTTGCCTGTTGCTACGGCAAGTGTGGAAAGAGCATTCTCCTCAATGAAGCTCATCAAAAATGATCTACGTAATAGCATTGGTGAAGAATTTTTGAATGGCTGTTTAGTTTGTAAGATAGAGCGGAAGATATTTGAAAATGTAAGTAATGATGCTATTATAGATCGTTTTCAAAATATGAAGTCTCGTCGAGTACAATTGTAAATTGATGATATTTTTTGTGGCAATGTAATTTTTATGTATTGCTCGCCTAGTTATTGTTATTATAAATTTTTTGATCTTATCTTTAAAGCAATGGTGCACCCGTTTTCTTGAAATCCTAGATTCGCCTCTGGAGAGGACCAAACGGTTAATTCCCACTTTCCATCAAAGTAGGTAGTGGGGAGTTATAGGTAGTGGGATTATATCCAAAATAAACTTTTCATAGTTATCCAATTAGAATTTTATTAGTAATTAAATATTAAACCAAAACAATATTAATGTGATTCATAAAACTAACACATGTGGACCATAAAACTAACATTCTCCCACTTGGCACACGTAACATCATTTACTTAATAGTCTAATAAACATTTCAATTACAATATGCACATATACTAAATCCAACACCATTTGTTGTTTGAACAAATCAATTAATAGGAGTCATGGCGGTCATACATCACCTTTTGATATACCATCATCCATGTACTACAATATTAGTATATTGCCCAACATAATCTTTAAATACATAATGGTCCAACAATAATGCTTAGAATATCTTTATATAAAATAAAACATGTCATCATCATTCTCAACATAATGTATACAAGAGAAAATAGGTAATAACAGAAACATATATATAGTTGAGCTCAAAGTGTCAATTGCATAAGCATAATAAAATCTTTACAAATAGTCATTCATTGCTATCAATAAGACTTATTCTTTCAACATGTTCAACAAATGTTTTGGGCGGTAATCCTTTCGTCAAAGGATCAACAATCATAAGTTTGGTGCTAATATGTTCAATTGTCACTTTATGTTTCTGGACTTCTTCTTTAACTTAGAAGTATTTCAATTCCATATGCTTGGCACCCTTTGAATAGTTATCGTTTTTAGAGAAGAAGACTATTGCAGTATTATCACAATAAATTTTCAGTGACTTGGAAATACTATCAACTAGTCCAAGTCCTGAAATAAAGTTCCGCAGCCAATTAGCCTGAACGGTGGCCTCAAAGCATGCCACAAACTTAGCTTCCTTAGTAGATGCAGCTATAACAGACTGTTTCACACTATTCCATGATATTGCTCCTTAATCTAATAGGAACAAATATCCAAATGTAAATTTTCTTGTATCCACACAACCAGCATAATATGAATCTGAATATCCAATCACATCAAGATGATCAGATCTTTTATAAGTGAGCATATGATATTTAGTTCCTTGCAAGTATCGCAACACTTCTTTGCAGCTTCCCAATGATCCATTCCTGGATTATTTTGATATAGGCCCAGCATTCCATCAGCGAAATTGATGTCTGGTCTCGTACGTGTTTGGGCATACATTAGACTTCTAACTATTGATGTATAAAGAATATCATTCATTTGCTTATGTTCCGCTTCATTCTTTGGACATTGATTGAGACTAAATTTATCTCCTTTCTGAAATGGAACGGGACTTTATGAGCATTTTTCCATTCTAAATCTCTCTAACACTTTATTAATATAGGCTTTCTGAGACAAACCCAATAATCCTTGTGATCTATATCGAAATATTTCTATCCCAATCACATAGGATGTCTCTCCCATAGCTTTCATTTCAAGATTGTTAGAGAGATATCTCTTGGTATCGTGCAACAAACCAAGATCATTAGTAGCAAGCAAGATGTCATCAACGTACAGGACTAACATAATAAACTTACTCCCACTGATCTTCAGATATATACACCAATCAACAGTGTTTTCCTTAGATCCAAAAGTTACAATAGTTTCATTTTGAGTGAAACCTTTTGCAACAAGTCTGGCCTTGTGACGTTCGATGTTGCCAGTTGAGTCACATTTGGTCTTAAAGATCCATTTACACCTAACTCTTTTGCAACATTTTGGTAATTCAATAAGTTCTCACACTTCATTCTATTCCATAGATTTTAACTCATATTTCATAGCATTTATCCATCTACCAGAATTATTACTTTCAATAGCTTGTGAAAATAAAACTGGATCATTATCAATTCACAATTTGGTTTGTCACGCCCCGAGTCTACACCCTAGGTGGGATTGGCACTCGAGAACCATTGTTGGCCTTGGCCTGGCTTAACCCTTAGCGGAAGACTTTACTCAAACATAACTGTACTTTAAAAGTATACTGAAAGCTAAAAGATTATTTAGAATGTATTATAATTAAACATTCACTGGCCAAATTGGCAACTCAAGTCTCAAGCATAACTGAAATGGAAAGACTTGAGAACTAACATCAAAACTAATTGTCTATGAAGCCTCTAACAACTGAAATGGACATTGGGACAAGACCTACGACATCCTAACGAACTAACTATAAAGCAGTAAAAAAGGGTCCTCCAAAAGCAAGATGGCTCACCAACAACTCTGAAGCTTAACTAGAATCAACGAAGCACTGGATACTGATCCTGGTTACCTATATCTGCATTATAACAACGATGCAAGCCGAATGACGTTAGTACATTAAATGTACGAGCATACGAGGGGAATTCTAAAACAAGACATAAGCTTGAAAAGGGAACTGAAAGAACATACTTAGGCTCAACTCAACTCAACTTAACTCATTTCAATATACAACAATAATATAAATGCAATATAAAGAAAAACTTTTAAAACATGGATAACAACTCTGTGTATTTAGAAATACAATAGTAACTCTATATGTATGCAAAGATACAATATAAACTCTGGATGTATATAAAAATACAATTTACTTTTGTGTATATAAGAATACAAAATACTTATGTGCGAGTTTCTCTAACCAACAATCATCACTTAAGAGCTATGTGATGATACATCATTTTGCCTCATGCTGCCAGGGCTGTCCTACACCTTGTCAAGGGCATAGAACCTAAGTCACAAGCGAATCCACTAGTCTATGCTAAAAAGCACTAAGGAATCATCTAAAAAGTATGACCATTTTTCACCCCATGATGGCTACATGGTTTATGGGGGCTGGGAGTTTTTTGAACTTTCCTCTATATCGGTGCTCAATACTACTCTCAAAAGATACTAGCTCATATGTTTAAAAACATAACTTATTTCTGTGGTTTGAGATAATTGCTCAAAACTTAGCTCAAAGGCTCTCTTGGAAATCAAAGTTTCCTCTCTTGCTTAATTGTGAAAGCATTTGTTCTTTACTGAAAACTAGCTCATAGGCTCTATTGGAAATCGGTGTTTCCTTTATTGTTTAAATGTGAAAACATTTACTCTTTGGGGATACATAGTCCCGGTATACTCTTTTGAAGAAATGAACTTCAAACTTTACTCTTTACTCAACTCAAAACTTGTAACGACTTGATTCTATCGCTAGGGAAAAGCCAAAGGGGAAAGAATTGGACCAGAAAACTTTTGAGTAGTAACTTGAAATTTCCTAGACTAGTCCAGATTTGGACGAAATTGGAGTCAGGCGAGTCTAGGGAAATCTGCTAATGAATGAGGAGTGTAATAATGAAATTGATTGCATGAGTGGATACTTAAGACATTAAGGAACTTGTACGACTTTACGAAATTGAATTCGGGCAAGTAGAACTCCCGAAATTGATCTTAGCGTGAAAGGGTGTTTTCTGAGTATCGTGGGATGAAGGTGTGTTGTGAAACGGGGGTTTGGAGCTCTTAATTCGACATTCTATTTCTGTGCAAGCCGCTGTGGAAGGATTATTCCTGCTAGGCCGAGGCCGCCATAGCAGGACAATCGCGATTTAAGTCAGAAATAAACCCCAAAATTGTTTTATTATGCAAGTTTCGACTTTAAGAGCTAGGAGATGACCCCAGGTGCTTTCTTGGGAGTTTTCCACCATTCTTGAGGCTAAAGGTAAGGTTTTAACTCACCGAATCCATTTTTTGATCCGTAGAATGTAAATTCATGGGTGATTATCGATGGGGTAGGTTTTGATCTGGAAATTATGTGGAAAAAGCCCTAATCTAGGTATTAGGATCTTGGGTTTGGTCTAGGGTTATTGGGTTTGTTATAATCTGAATAATTAGACCTTTGATTGTTGATCCTTGCGTATATTAATTATTTGTAGACCTAGAACAAGCGAAAAGAATTCGGAAAGGGAAGATTCAAGTGCCTTAGGGGATTCAAGCTTGGATTAGAGGTAGGTGATGGTTGTGATTTCATGTTGGTGTTATATATGTTTTTAATTGCTCATTATAATGCATATATATATGCGAATGTAGCATTATTGATCACCCTAATCATAAATGAGGGATAATTGAATAATTGTATGCCATGAATCACCTCTTGTTGTATGATTGTGAGAATATACATTGTGATTGTGATTGTGGTTTGTTGAATGGATCGGGTGTTACCTTCCGACACACTAACTTGAATTAGTTGCCACTTTTCAACATAAATATGGGATCGGTTGCCACATTTTGGCATAAATATGGGATCGGTTGCCACGTTCTGGTATAAACATTGGATCGGGTATGACGAACTGATACACTAACAGTATTGGTTTAGGTTCCATAAGAGGATCATTGATTTGGGTTCCATGAAAGGACCATTGAATTATGTTGTGTATCTACTTGTGTTGATTATGTTCAAATCTAATGGTGATTGAGGTTGAAGATTGTTTGTTGCTATAAAATAATAACCAAGGGGTATTACTAAGAACGTGGAATGCTACATTGATCCTGAAAAGATGACTAATATTGTATATGTTTGGTATATGTCTGTTTTATAATGTTGTGGTTACTTGCATGTGTTTCACTAATTGAGATAGTTGTGTGATCCTACCAGTACACTGTGGTTGTGTACTAATACTGCAATTGCTTGTTCTTTGTTGAGTACAGGGCATCTTCAGGTGGTTATTGATAAACCTTAGCTAGGTGACTGTTGAGCGTGATCGGATTCAAGAGTGAGCCAATTCTTTCAGGCTGTCATGGATCTTTCTTATTTAAGTCCACTCTTTTCGGACTCAGACTATTTGTTAAAGGTGTTTGTTTAGTTTCGGGGTTGTACCCCTTGTTCTTAGACTTGTCGTTAGTAGAGTTTTGGTACAATGACTTTTAGGTTCTAGGGGTTTTTCTTCAACATTTGTATGGTTAGTTAGTGATTTAAACCTTTGGAGTTTATGGGAACTCCGTATTTCTTTTGGTCATTTAAACCTGCTTCCATATTTTTAAATGCGTAGTATTTGGTTAAGTTGTTCGTTTGGGTTATAGTAATGGTTCTCCCACCGTAGGGTTAGTGTGGGTGCCAATCACGACGATCTGGGTCGTGACAAAACTCAAGCCATAAAACAAAGTTAAAACATTTGTAAAACTCTATGAACTTGTCTTGACTTGACTCTTAACTTTCCTTGAATTGAATTATGGATTCAAGGCTCATGATCTCATGTTGTTTAGACGTACCTTAGAGTATGGTAATCAACTAGAAAACATAGGTACGTTTCAAGGGAACTGAAACGGAAAGAAGTAGGAAAGGGTAGAAGAGCTGGCGTCCTTGGCGCTCTGAGTGGCGCTGGGTACCAGAGGCAAAACTATAGAACTGGGGATGGAGCGCACTGGCTGGTGCAACGACCCAGAGTACCCCTTTTCCCCAGAATTTTGATGAATTTCCTTGGTCATTTTTCAACTCTAAACCCTCTAGATTCAATTGGTTCCTTCCCCAAACACTTAGATTCTAATACATAACCAAAGTATGCAAGAATCTACTCAAAACAACCTTAGATCTCATGCAACTAACTCAAACTTCTCAAAACTTCAACAATCAAGATTTAAACGAAACTTTCAACAACATCCATTAAGAACTCATAAACTCTTCTTTCAAGAACATAATTAAGATGAATCAAATCGTGATTGGCGCATGGGTGAACAAACCCAATGCTATGTGAGCTCACATACATCGTAGGGATCAACCCTTGGTGAAATCCACAAGCAAATCTTCAAGAACGCGACGATTCTAAGCTTCTTCTCCTCTTTTCTCTTCTCTCAAAATTCTAACTTATTTTTATGAAGCGTAAACTAAATCCAATCAGTTTAGACCCCAACTAAATTACCAAAAACAAATTTAATTAATTGGTTAGTGAAAAGACCATAATACCCCTCTAAAATCCGATTTTGACTTTCCTTATCTAGACACCCCAACTTCAAATGGACATATCTCCGTCATACGAACTTGAAATTGAGTAAACTTGGTGGCGTTGGAAAGAAAATTCAAAGATCTTTCCTACGGTATCTTGTAGCACACCTAACTCATCCTGAGCTAGGAGTTATGGTCATTTGAAGTTGACCAAAAACTCATACTTAGCTTAACTTTGTCAAACTTTCCAAATTTGATTATTTCGAAAAACGGTTTCTTTTTAATTCTAAGTATTTCTAGTAGCGAGGTGTTACACAATTTTTGACTCGTGTAAATATAACAAATAGTCATCAGAAATAGCTGATCTCTTTTGTCTTTGAGATTTTCTTAATGCTACTTCTTGTGGTAAATCTATTGCAGTTTCATTAATTATCGCTTCATTGAGATTAACATGAGCATCGATTTCTTGTTCTTGTTGATTGTTAGGTTGTACAAAAGCTTCAGGAACAACAACTTTAAAAGAAGTAAAAGGTAAAGGAACTCTCACCCTAACTTCTTTAATTTCCACTTTACGTGGTTCTTCACTCCCACTAACTTTACCATTCTCAATGAACTTAGTATTTCCATTTTCAACTATTCTTATACTGTGATTAGGACAGTAAAATCTATACCCTTTTGATTTTTTCTGGATAACGAATGAAGAAACCACTGATTGTTCTTGAATCCAGTTTCTTTTCTTGTGGGTTATCAACTCTAACTTATGTCAAGCAACCCCACACATGCAGGTGCCTTAAACTAGGTTTCCTACAAGTCCACAATTTAAAAGGAGTTTTTGGAACTGCTTTACTAGGAACCCTATTAAGTAATTAAACGACAGTCCTTAAAGCATACATCCACAATGAAAGAGGTAAATATGAATTACTTAACATACTCCTAACTATGTCTATTAATGTACGGTTACACATTTTTACTACACCAGTTTGTTGTGGCGTTACAGGCATTGTGTATTGAGCATATATGCCATGCTTTAGAGGAATATGGCTAATGAACTTGGATGTTGTCCAGTTTCATCATATCTTCCATAATATTTACCACCTCTATCTAACCTGATTATTTTCATCTTTCTATCGAGTTGTCTTTCAATCTCAACAATAAAGACCTTTAAGGCATTTATTGCTTGAGACTTTTCATGCAACATATAGACATACCCATAACGTAAAAAATCATCAATAGAAGTTATAAAATATCTTTCTTTACTGAAAGATGCGATATCAAAAGTATCACATATATCCGTGTGCATAATTTCAAGGAGCTGTGTGCTTCTTGTGGCTCATTTCTTTGTGTGTCTTGTTTGTTTTCCTTTAATACATTCCACACAAACGTTAAGGTCTGTAAAATCCAAATTTGAAAGAATTTCATTCTTAACTAATCTTTCCAATCTTTCTTTGGATATGTGACATAAATGTTTTTCCCACAAGAAAATAGATTTTTCATTCACCAAACTTTGTTTGGTTCCAATATTATGTTGTAGAGTTAACAGTGTTTCGACAAATAGATTATCAAGATTCAGTTTGTATAAGCTATCACAAAGAGTACCAGTCCTAATGAGATAATTATGTTGAAACAAACTAAAACATCCATTACCGAAATTAAAAGAGTATTCATTCTTATCTAACTTAGATAAAGAAACTAAATTTCTCAAAAGATAAGGTACATAACAAGTTTTAAGTAAATATAAGTGACGCCCAGTATCAAGGATCAAATGGTAAGTCCCTATATCTTTAACTGGAGCTTTCACTCTATTCCCCATATACACATATCTTTCATTCTGGTTTATGGTTTGTGTTGTAAGGAATCCCTGCATCGTATTAGAAACATGAATAGTACAGCTAGAGTCAATCCACCAAGTATTATAAGGAATTTCAGTTAAATTTGATTCGAGACATGTAAAAGCACTAGGCTTACCTTTCTTCTCGAGCCATGCCTTAAATTTCAAGCAATCTTTCTGAAAGTGTCCAGATTTTCCATAGAAACGACAGTTATCATTTTTGTGTTCCTTCTTACGCACTTAAGAGGAGGAATCATTAACTTTATGGTGCCTCTGTTTTCCCTTAGCATGTTTCTTTCCTTTCTTTCCAGCTGCTTGATGACTTACAAAGTTGATGGAGTGGGTTCCTTGATTCTTGAGCCTTATTTCCTCCCGAACCAACATTTCGTGCAATTCACGCCCGTTCCATTTGTCTTTCATGGTGTTGTAGTTCATATGGAAAGGGCCGTACTCAGACGTTAATGAGTAGATGATGAATTGTACAAGGAAATTTTGTTCCACTTCCATTCCCAAAGACTTAAGTCTTGTTGCTACGTTTATCATTTCAATGACATGCTCATACATGGGACGTGAACCATCAAACTTCATGGTGGTCAAAGTACCCATTAGTGTCCCAGCAAAAGACTTATCAGTAGTTTGAGAGAATTCTTCCACAAGTTTCAGAAAATCTTTTGCATTTTCAATTTTGGGAAGAATAGTCTTAATGTTGCCCGCAATATTCATTCGCATAAACATTATGCCTAATCTTTTAGATCGATCCTAATGCTTATAATAGGACCTTTCTTTAGTACTGCTAGTTTCAGTAATAACAGTTAGCTTCTCAGTGTAAAGTGCAACATCAAGATCTTAAACTTTGAGATGAAATTTGATCTGTTCGCACCAATCTGAGAAGTAAAGATTGTTAAAGGTCGTAATAGAGGCAGAGTGCAAATGAAGAGCAAATGCTGCAAATATAATATGCTCATTTGTTAATACTTTGAGTTATGAATTTAAACATACTATCAAATTCAGAAATGGTTTATAAATTCTTAAATGTATATTGATGTCCTCCTTTGGGCGATGATGCTTAAAAATAAATTTTGTTATTCGATAATTTTTAATACATCAATTAATAATATTTATTATCTTTGGATAAATAAATAAAATTAATGATAAATCTAAGTTATCTCCTTAATGTTAAATGGTTATATAAACAAGCAATCAATCTTTGGGTGATTCATAAATGTCTTATAATCAAAAACTTCAATTTATCCATAAGTGTTATATCGGTTATAAGCATCAAAATAATGGATAATTGAATTTAAGTTTAATCATTATTATTTTTGAATTATTTCTTCAAAGATTAGACCAGTTTGGTGATTAACTAATCTCATATATAATTTCAAATTGTTCAAGTACTGTTATTTTCACATAATAGAAACATTAAAACTTTTGCATGCTTTTCGTGAGAAAACTTAATCTTCTTATACATACTGACTAAAATTCATAATAAAATTGCTATTGAATAAGTGTTACTGGACACACAAATCAGAGTTAATAATTGCCAAGTTGACCCCACATAAAAAATCGTTAAGGCAATTTTTTTTTTCATTTCATCACCTTAAATTCCTCCATCATCAACATATATATTTATTTTACTTTTATTTTTAAATCATGTTGACATAACTCAGTAGGCAGCAAACACTAAAATTCATATTACAAAATTGAGATATAACTAGAGCTATAAAATAAATCAGTCTCCTAACATATTCAAATTCATATTTGTAACTAACAGTAATTATGACTCCTAAAACTTCATAAATAGGATTCATAACATTGAAAGAAACCTAAATCTTAATGAAAAATCATTAGTTCCTCAACCTGGCGTTGATACCACATGTAAGGATTAAGGAATTCAGAACATAATCAAAATGAAATCCTATCAATTATTCAGGATCGTAGAACTATATGATTTTTACATAAATCTATTACTATAATAACTCAGTCAAGAATACATACCCGAATCAGTCATTATAAACTTGACTTGAATTGAGCGGAAGTCTTTTCTTTACTCTTTACAAGGAACTAGTTTTCTTTCCTTTCTCTTTACCTTGTGTGTATTCGGAATTTCGTAGATGGGATAGGTTATTCCATTTTAATAGGCAGAGAGAGGACCAAACGGTTAATTTCTATTTTCCATTAAAGTAGGTAGTGGGAAGTTATAGGGAGTTATAACCAAAATAAACTTTCCATATTTATCCAATTAGAATTTAGTTAGTGATTAAATATTAAACCAAAACACTATTAATGTGAGCCATAAAACCAACACACGTGGGCCATAAACTAACAATATATACATGTAGTTATTTTTTAAATTAATGGGTGTACGTGCACCCACTTAAAGGTGTGGGTCCGCCTGTCACGATCCAGACCATCGTGATTGGCACCCACACTAACCCTCCGATTGGAGAACCATTCATACTAATTAGCTAACCAACTTAATCAAAATACTAAAGTATTTAAGGTTACGGAAGCAAGTTTAAATGCTAATGAAAGAATTAGGGAGTCCCCGTAAACTCCAAACCAATAGTCTAACAACTAAACAAATGCAGAAAATACGCCTAGAACATGAAAGTCAATGTACTAAAACATCTAACAAGACCCATAAGTCTAACAAGAAGGATTACAACCCCAAACTAAACTAAAAACTAACTAGAAAATCTAAGTCCGAAATGTGGACATAGACAAAATGAGAACTCGTGGCAGCCTGGAAGAACTGACTCATCCTTGAATTCGAACAACGATCACTGATCTTCTAAGCGAGGTTTGTCAATAGCCGCTTGAAGATGCCCTATACTCAACAAAGAAAGAGCAAGTGCAGTATCAGTACACAACCACAATGTACTGGTAGGATCACGTGGCTATCCCACTAAGTGCAACATATATAAGTCAATACAATATAATAATAACATGCATACACCGAACATATACAATATCATCAATATTTATGAACAACAAACAGTTTCACAATTCTCAAGTATCACAGTTATATCAAGTCATTGGTCCTCTCATGGAACCCAAACTTAAACTGTTAGCATACTGGAACGTGGTACCCGATCCAATGATTATGCCGAAATGTGGCAACCGATCCCATAATTATACCGGAACGTGGAAACCGATCCAAGTTAGTGTGTCGGAACGCAACACATGATCCATTCAACAAGCCACAATCACAAACACAAGTATATTCTCACAATCATACAAGCAAGTTATGATTTCATTGCATTCATCATTCATCTTTCCTCATTTACAATTAGTGTGATCAATAATGCAACATTCACATACATACATGTATCATAATTAAGCAAGAACAAACATACATCACACAACATGAAATCACGACCATCACCTACCTCGAAACAAGCTTGAATCCCCTAAGAAACTTGATTCTTCCCTTTCCAGATTTGTTCCGCTTGTTCTTGGTCTACAAACAATCAAAATAACACGAAAATCAATAAACAATCACTAATTACCCAGATTACTAACAATCATATCAACCCTAGATCAAACCCATGATCCCAATATCCAAATTAGGGTTTTTTCCACCATAATTCTCATATCAAAACTCTTCCCCATTGATAATTACCCATTAGATTACGTTCTACGGATTAAAAAATAGATTCGGGGAGTAAAAATCTTACCTTTAGCCTTAAGAATGGTGGCAAATTGTCAAGAATAGCCCTAGGTTCGTTCCTTAGCTCTCAAGTTCAAAAATTGTAGAATAAAGACTTTTTGGGGTTTATTTCCAACTTTAAGTCGCATCTCCCCCGCCACGGCGATACCACCCCACTGCAGTGGCCCCGTCCTGGCGAAACAAATTCCCTCCGTAGCGGCTTGCACGGAACAGTGAGTTAATTTAATAATTTCAATACCCCCATTTCATAACACACCTTCAACCAACGACACTCAGAAACTACTCGCTCACACCATGATCAGTTTTGGGAGTTCTACTCACCCGAATTCAATTTCATAAAGTTGTACGGCTTTCTTACCGACTTATCTATCTTCTCATGTGATCAAATTCATAATTAGATCACCCAATTGGTACCAGATTTCCCTAGACCTCACAGACTCCGATTTCATTCAAATCTGGACTAGGTTGGGAAATGTCAAGTTACTACGAAAAAGTTTTTCAGCCTAAAATTTTTTCCTGTTCGCTTTTCTATAACGATGGAACTCGGTCATTACAATAGATATCAATTTACCCATCACTCGTCCCCGAGTGACAAACTTAGGAAAAACAGGCTAAAGAAAGAATGGAGTAGTACCTGAATCGATGAACAATTGGGGATACTTGTCTCCCATGTCCCTCTCAGTTTCCCAAGTAGCTTCCTCAACTAGACGATGCTTCCATTGAACTTTCATGGACTTAATCTCCTTGGTCCTCAGCTTAGGCACATCACGATCAAGAATTGCAACCGTTTCCTCCTCATATTGGAGGTCTTTGTCTAACACGATTGAGTCACATTTAATGATGTAATCCTCGTCACCATGATATCTCTTTAACATGGACACATGAAAAATCGGATGAACTCCAGATAGATTAGGAGGTAGAGCCAACCTATATGCTACTGGACCTACACATTTAAGAATCTCGAAGGGACCAATGTATCGCAGACTTAGCTTGCCCTTCTTGCCAAGTCTCATCACCCCTTTCATGGGTGATACCCTAAGAAGAACATTCTCACCAATTTGAAATGCCATGTCCCTCACCTTATGATCTGCATACTTCTTCTGTCTACTCTGGGCTGCTAAGAGTTTAGTTTGGATGCTCCTTACCTTATCTTGAGCATCCTTCACTAAATCAACCCCCAAAGGTTTCACATCTCTAGCCTCGAACCATCCTATGGGTGATCTACATCCCCTCGCATATAATGCCTCAAACGGTGCCATATCGATGCTAGAGTGATAACTATTATTATAGGAGAAATCACATAAAGGTAGGAACTTATCCCAATGTCCTCCAAAATCAATCACACATGCCCCCAACATGTCTTCTAACACTTGAATAGTCCTCTCCGACTGCCCATCCGTCTGTGGATGGAAAGTTGTACTAAAAGTGAGTTTTGTGCCCAATTCATCATGTAATTTCCTCCAAAACTTGGAGGTAAACTGCGTACCACGATCTGAGATGATAGAAAGGGGCACCCCATGCAACCTCACTATCTCTTTCACATACACCTTAGCCAATTGTTCAGCGTTATAATCTATTATTACCGGAATAAATTAGGCTGACTTAGTCAATCTATCAACCACTACCTAAATATAATCGAACTTCCCCAAAGTCATGGGAAGACCAACCATGAAATCCATGGCTATCATTTCCCACTCCCATTCTGGAATTGACATTCTCTTAAGCAAACCTTCATTCCTTTGATGTTCATACTTCACTTGTTGGGCAATTTTGACACTTATCCACAAACTCCGCTATATCTCTCTTCATTTTCGGCCACCAATAAATTCATTTCAAATCTCAGTACATCTTGGTAACACCCGGATGAATGGAATATCGTGAACCATGAGATTTTGTCAACAATTTCTGAATTAAGTCATCAACTCGAGGAACACAAATCCATTCTTTAAAACTGAGCACACCTTCCACATCAAGAGTGGTCTCTTGTGCCTTACCAATCACAGTCTTCTTCTTAAGTTCATTCAAATTTTCATCCTCAAATTGTTTGGCCTTGATCTCTTCAATGAATGTGGCCCTAACTTCAATGCTAGCTAACAACCCACCTCTTTCTAAGATGCTCAACCGTATGAACTTAGACTCAAAGGTCTGAATTTCCTAAGCCAAGGGTCGCTTGGATACACTCAAGCAAGATAAACTACCCATACTCACCATTTTTCGACTCAAAGCATATGCCACCACATTAGCCTTGCCCGGATGGTATTGAATGGTGACATCATAATCTTTAAGTAACTCCATCAACCTTGCTGTCTCAATTTCAGATCCTTTTAAGTGAACACATGCTGCAAACTATAATGATCAGTAAACACTTCACACTTAACACCATAAAGGTAATGCTGCCAAATCTTAAGGGCAAACACTACCGCTGCCAACTCCAAATCATATGTTGGGTAATTCATATCATGCACCTTTAATTGACCAGATGCATAAGTTCTAACATTCTTATCCTGCATCAACATAGCACTTAAACCAAAATGTGAAATATCACAATAAACAATAAAATCTTTACCTTCTATCGGTAATGCTAGAATAGGTGCGGTGGTCAAGAAAGTCTTGAGCTTTTGGAAGCTCTCCTCATATTTTTCAATCCATTCAAATGGTATCTCTTTTTTGGCCAAATTTGTCAAGTGAGTGGCAATAGAAGCAAAGTTCTTCACGAATCGACGATAATAGCTAGCGAGCCCCACAAATATCCTAACTTCCATCACAGAGCTAGGCCGAACCCAATTCTTAACCGAATCTTTTGAGGATCTACCATTACCCCTTCTTTTGAAACTACATGTCCCAAAAATGCAACATAAGTCAACCAGAATTCACACTTAGAAAATTTCGCATACAACCTTTGTTTCCCCAAAACACCCAGAACAATACGAAGATGATTGGCATGTTCTTCCTCACTTTTCGAATAGACCAAAATGTCATCGATAAAGACTATAACACACGAGTCAAGAAATGGATTGAACACGCCCATTCATCAGACTCATGAAGGCTACAGGAGCATTAGTCAAACCAAAAGACATAACTAGGAACTCATAGTGCCCATAGCGGGTTCTAAACTCCGTCTTGGGCGCATCCTCAGTCCTAATTTTCAACTGATGGTAGCCAGACCTTAGATCAATCTCGGAGAAAACTGATGCACCTTGTAATTGGTCAAAAAGATCATTTATTCGAGGCAAAGGGGACTTGTTTTGAATAGTGACCCTACTCAATTGCCGGTAATCTATACACATTCTCATACTACCATCATTTTTCTTAACAAACAAAACTGGAGCACCCCATGAGGAAGCACTAGGACGAATAAATCTCTTATCAAGAAGCTTTTGGATTTGAGCCTTAAGCTCTCTTAATTCTGTCGGAGCCATGCGATATGGAGGGATAGAAATGGGATGAGTAACAGGTTTTAAATCAATGCAGAAATCTATATCTCTATCTAGAGGCATACCAGGCAAATCATTAGGAAACACTTCTCTAAATTCTGACACCACAGGAATAGACTCAATAGATGGAGACTCAACCTCAACATCCCGAATATGAGCCAATTAAGCCAAACAACCCTGCTCTACCAGTTTACTAGCCTGAATGGAGGATATGATCTTAGCTTGCTTAGGCTTGTACACCCTTCCCACTCTAACTTTTTCCTTCCCGGAATTTCTAGAGTTACAGACTTAGTATTACAATGAAGCACAACATAATAGGGGGACAACCAAGTCATGCCTAAGATTATATCAAAATCAGTCATATAAAAAATCACCAAAATCAGCCCAAGTCTGAAAACCCATAAACAAAATAGGACAAGCACGATAGACGTGGGCGACTATGACAGACCTTCAAATTAGGTAGAAATATGGATGGGGGCATCAAGTATATCACAAATCACAGCAATTTCTGAGGCAAATCGCACGGATACATAAGAGTAAGTAGAACGCGGATCAAATAACACATTAGCTATCCGATCACAAACAAGAATAGTACATGTGATCATTGCGTCAGAAGTCTTTGCCTCATTCTTGACGGAAAAGGCATAACACTAAGCCTTATCATCTTAACGGGCGACTTCCCTACGTGGTTGCGCTGTACCTCTGCCTGAGTTACCATTTCCTCTACCCCCACGGCCTCGCTGATTACCTCCTCGCCCACCTTATGGATGCCCTCGACCATTATTACCATTTCTCGCGGGTACTACTGCTCTAGTCTACTGCTACGCGGACTCCATCATACGTGGATGGGGATAATCTCTCCTCATATGCACAGGTTCTCCACAATTGTAACATGTACGATCAAAAGATGGACTGCTGCCCGCCAAAGGTGCGGCTCCCTGACTATCCTGAATCAAATTATGAGGTAGAGTTCCCGAGTAATTACTTGTAGAAGCAGGCATAGCGGACTGAATTGGCTTGGCTGCAAGTGTTGGCCTCCCTGACCCTTTGGAATAAGAACCCTGAAAGTTACCCGAGTTCTTTGCCCTTTTAACCAATGCCTTAGCCTAACCGTCTCGCCTCACCCCCTCCACTTTCTTAACAAAGTTTGTTACCTCATTAACATTCCTCCATGTAGAGGTCATATGAACAGATAATACCTGCAACTCAGAATTTAGTCCCCTAATAAAAAAATGGATCATCTCCTTCTCAGTAGTCACCAATTGAGTAGCATATCTGGACAAGACATGGAATTTGGCATCATAAGCAGCCACTGACATACCACCTTTCTCCAAAGACATGAACTCGATCTCTCAAAGTCCTAAGCACAAATTTCTCTAAAAACAGAGCATGAAATTGGGTCCAAGAGAGTGGGGTAAAGTTGAAGACCTGCACTCCACATAAGCTCTCCACCTTTACTTAGCCACACCTTGAAGTTGAAAAGTCACAAACTCAACCCCATGCTAATGGACAATTCCCAACTTATGAAGTCTTTCATAGCAGTCTAAAATAAACTCATAACCAAGAAATATAGGAGGATTTAGTTTCAAAAACTTAGTCAACATTTCATGCTCATTAACAGTCATAATAAAACCCAACAAAGGACGAAAGAAAGCATTATTACCTCCAGTTCCACCCACCTTGGGTGCAGTGATAGTTACAGGGGGATTGGTAGGAGCTTGAGTTGCTTGAACAGAGGGAAGCACTCCAGGACCAACCAATTCTTTCAAGAACGACATGATCTTTTGAGCTAATACTGGGTCCAAATGAGGAATACTTGTAGTCTCAGTCGACACCTCTTCCTCTTTCCCAACATTCTCCTCATCCTCAACCTCTATGTTCTCCTCTACCTCTTCATGTTGCACAGGAGGTGCCTCATTTCTAGGAGCATATCCAATCTGTGCTCCATCCCTAATAGGTGTTGCGCTTCCTCGGCCTCTATCCTAGCTCTTCCTCTACCCCTGCATCGATCGCGACCTCTCGCTGCAGATTCCTCAGCTGGAGCATTGAAGGGAGCTATGGGTCTGACGCCGTTGAATCTAATGTTAACCATCTGCGGACAGAAGAGTGAAAGAGGTTAGATATCAATTTGAATCACCAAATACCAATTGGAATCAAGTTATAGCACAAACGGAGACAAAAGAAAGTAGAGAGATTTTCTAAAGCCCGATTGCCTCTCGAAGAAAAGTACAGACATCTCCGTATCGTTCTGCAAGACTCTACTAGACTCATTTTGGTACATCGAGATCAAACGAAACTAGGCTCTAATACCAACTTTTTCACGACCCAGATCATCGTGATTGGCACCCACACTAACCCTCCGATGGGAGAATCATTCATATTAATTAGCTAACCAACTTAATCAAAAAACTAAAGCATTTAAGGTTACGGAAGCAATTTTAAATGCTAAGGAAAGAATTAGGGAGTCCCCATAAACTCTAAACCAATAGTCTAACAACTAAACAAATGTGGAAAATACGCCTAGAATCTAAAAGTCAATATACCAAAACATCTAACAAGATCCATAAGTATAACAAGAAGGGTTACAACCCCAAACTAATGTACTAACAACTAACTTGAAAATCTAAGCCAAAATGTGGACATAGACAAAAAGAGAACTCATGGCAGCCCGGAAGAACTAGCTCACCCTTGAATTCGAACAACGATCACTGATCTTCTAAGCGAGGTTTGTCAATAGCCGCATGAAGATGCCCTGTACTCAACAAGAAAAGAGCAAGTGCAGTATCAGTACACAACCACAGTGTACTGGTAGGATCACGCGGCTATCCCACTAAATGCAACATATATAAGTCAATACAACATAATAATAACATGCATACACCGAACATATACAATATCATCAACATTATGAATAATGAACAGGTTCACAATTCTCAAATATCACAGTTATATCAAGTCATTGGTCCTCTCATGGAACCCAAACCCAAACTGTTAGCATACTGAAACGTGGTACCTAATCCAATGATTATGCCAGAACGTGGCAACCGATCCCATAATTATGCTGGGACGTGGCAACCGATCCAAGTTAGTGTGTCGGAATGCAACACCCGCTCTATTCAACAAGCCACAATCACAAACACAAGTATATTCTCACAATCATACAAGTAAGTCATGATTTCATGGCATCATCATTCATCTATCCTCATTTACAATTAGTGTGATCTAATGCAATATTCGCATGCATACATGCATCATAATGAAGCAAGAACAAACATACATCATACAACATGAAATCACAACCATCACCCACCTCGAAACAAGCTTGAATCCCCTAAGAAACTTAGTTCTTCCCTTTTCAGATTCGTTCCGCTTGTTCTTGGTCTACAAATAATCAAAATAACACGGAAATCAATAAACAATCACTAATTACCCAAATTACTAACAATCCTATCAACCCTAAATCAAACTCATAATCCCAATATCCAAATTAGGGCTTTTTTTCACCATAATTCTCATATCGAAACTCTTCCCCATCGATAATTATCCATTAGATTACGTTCTACGAATCGAAAAATGGATTAGGGGAGTGAAAATCTTACCTTTAGCCTCAAGAATGGTGGAAAACTGTCAAGAAAAGCCTTGGGTTCATTCCTTAGCTCTCAAGTTCAAAAATTGCAGAATAAAGACATTTTGGGGTTTATTTCTAACTTTAAGTGGCGTCTGCCCCGCCACAACGGTACCACCTTGCTGTAGCGGCCCCGCCTTGGCGACACAAATTTCCGCCATAACAGCTTGCACGGAACAGTGAGCTAATTTAATAATTTCAATACCTCCATTTCATAACACACCTTCAACCAACGACACTCAGAAACTACTCACTCACACCAGGATCAGTTTTGGGAGTTCTACTCACCCAAATTCAATTCCATAAAGTCGTACGGGTTCCTTAACGACTTATCTATCTACTCATGTGATCAAATTCATAATTAGATCACCCAATTGCTACCAAATTTCTCTAGACCTCACAGACTCCGATTTTGTCCAAATCTAGACTAGGTTGGGAAATCTCAAGTTATTATGAAAAAGTTTTTTGGCCTAAAAAATTTTCCCATTGGCTTTTCTTTAACGACGAAACCCGATCGTTACTTCACCTCTGCACACCTAATAAGTAATAATAATACAAAGATGGGATAAAAAAATGGGTGGTACTTTTTGGAGTATTTATATTTTTACAAGGTGATTAATATAATGATTAGTCACCAAAAAACAGATTTAAGATTATTTTTTTCTTAAAAATGGAAGGATTTTGTTTCTAATTAAGGATCATCCATACAAAAGGGAATTGGTCTAAGTGATGTAATTCCAATTGTACATATCTTTCCAAACATTAGTAATACTAGAAGGAGATGCATCAAAAATATAAAGATAGTTTATAATCATAGGTGGATCCTTTGATTTCCTTCCGAGTTCTACTAGTGTGTCTGCAATCCTATTAGCCTTCCGCAGGATGTGTTTCAGTGGCGGTACTCGCAGCTACTCAAGCAAAAGCCTGCAATTAGTTCAAATGTGTGAGTATAGAATGTTGTCATTTTTTAGAGAGTTTAGTAATATTCGAGAGTCTGTTTCCACCACAATGTGCTTAAGCTTCCAAATCCATAGGTTGGCAGTAGAGAACTGATTTTTGGAATCCTTTTTTGAGGTTAAAATCATGTTGTAGGCACTCCTCGTGGTGAATTTGTCATTGTTATTTTGATTTCAATAAAACACATCTTTTTTAGGCGAGGAGGCTTGGAGATAAATATTATTAATGGAAGTTAAAATTTGGTAGTTAAATTCGAAGGAGATATGAGAGAAGTCCCAACCATTATTCTCAACACATCTGAGACTACGAGCTTTAGGTCCAATTTATTCCGCCTTTTGAAAACTATGGAGAAGATTCTTGAGAAAAATCAACAGAAAGCATCATTCAAATCTTTAAATTAAACTTGATGATATTGACTTGGACAAATGAAATTAAATGAAAGTGACCCAATTAAGTTAATTAAAATATAGGAGTGTAGAGTAAAATTTTGAAAATTTTTAGAAAAAAAATTCTACTATTTTAAATTTCGAATTTGAAATTTCCCCCTCGTTTATTATTTTTTCCATCTTTCTTTCTCTCTTCAGATTTTTCTCTCCATAGGTCCGTCTTCATTCTTTCTCTCTTCCTCCATCATATTCTTCCTTTTTGTCGTCATCACCATTGTCATTATCGTTATCGTTGATGTTCATTTTTTTATCGCATTCTTTCTTTTTCCGAATGAGTCAAAATTATTGGATTGATTGACTGAACTTGTAACTTTTATTATACATACATCTCGATATCACATGATTATTTTTTAAAAAATAAGTTACTACGGATAAACAATAAAAAGGTGAAAGAAAAATAATATTAATAATAATAAATCTTCATTAAAATTTATGGAAAGCTAATGTAACAAATCGTTCTCCCATTATTGACTTTCTTGCTCTAACACGTGAATTTTAATATGTATTAGTTTTTTTCTTAATGTCGAATTATATAGAAGATCTGTAGCAGACACAATAATACTACCAAAAATACTCAAGTTCTTGTTTTCCTTTGTAAGAGTGGAGTCATAAATATAACCCCATTTTCTTTGAAACTCCTTCTCGCATCGAAAAGCATTTACTTGAGCTGTCATTCCTGCATCGTTCACATCAACACATTGTTTTTCCTTCAGAAAGCGCTCCTCTGTGCTTCTTAAATAATCAATAACAAATTGATAAAAATTCAAACAATAATTATATATATCTATTAAATGTTCGTCTTCTATCTGATCTATTAAGGTGTGAATCTTTTTTATAGTCTTGGAGGCGGTAGCCAATGTTAAGTTGATTGCCACTATTGTCAACTCATAAGGACTATCATAAGTATTTAGAGCAAAAACATCCAAGCAAAACCTTGGATTCTTGGAGTTGATGCACACTTGGGCCAAGGGATTACTTGTACTTGGTGTCATGAAGAAAGCAATGATTAGACATAAGATTAGTGTAGGGCCAAATGAATTAGAAAAAGGATATAGTGTCATTGTTTATAAGGTTGGTGGATGTGTAATAATTTTATAAGGTTGAAATCATTGTAAATGTGGCTATTTATCAAGATGAGAGATTAATATTGCCTATTAAATATATTATGTAAATTATGAATTATCATTAATTTAATTAAATTCCTATATATGATATGTTTATTTTTATGGCATGTTAAGATTTTCGATTTTGGTTTAACCTTCCAAAAAAAAAAAATTAAGCATATTGAGAAATTTATTTATTTCACAACCTTTTGAAATTAACTAATTTCCTTCCATAAAAGTCTTTATGTTTAAAATTTGAGGTAAATTGGGTATATTATATCAATGGACTTCAAAGTTTACCTCAGAAAATAAATGGACATAAACAATTTTCCATTTGTTTTTAAAAAATGTTTTTTGTTAAAAAAAAAAAAAGGGGATTCAATGTGATTTGCCTTAGACATTAAGAGGCTAACACTAATGTTTTTTATATTTTTCATTTTATATTTATGGTATTAGTCTATTTTGGTACGTTAAAGGGGAAAATATAACTCATAAATGTATTACCTAACTAAGACTTAGGGTGTGTTTGGTATGAAGGAAAACATTTTTTGGAAAATATTTTTCAATTTTCTCATGTTTGGTTGGGTTAAATATTTAGGAAAATGTTTTCCAAATCAACTCATTTTCCTCAAATTTAAGGAAAATGACTTCCCTTCAAAACTTAAGGAAATCATTTTCCACAACTCTCTTCCAACTTCAAATTCAACTTTTTTTGTTGCCCCATTTCAAACCAGCCCCCCTAACCCCCCCCCCCTTTCCCCGCGCCAAAAAAAAATTTAAAACTTGTTTTTAAAAAATGTTTTCAACTTCAATTTTTTTAACCCACTCTCACCCCTACCCCCAGCCCCCTACCACCACCACCACCCCCTCCTAAAAAAATATTAAAAGTTGTTTTTAAAAGATATTTCTAATTTCAATTTTTTATTTTTTTATCCCCCCACCCCCTACCCTCATCCCCCATCAGCCCCCCACCCCCTTCAAAAAAAATTTAAGTTTGTTTTTAAAAAATATTTTCAACTTCAAATTTTTTATTTTTTCACCCCTACCCTCGACCCCTCCCCCTACCAAACCCCCACCCCACCCCCCACCCCAAAAAACAATTTAAGTTTGTTTTTAAAAAATATGTTCAATTTCAAAAATTATTTTCTACTCTAGTAAAAATAAAAGATATTTCTGAAAAATATTTTTCATTCATAAATCAAACACTAAAAATTTTTTCCGGAAAATATTTTCTACTCACCAACCAAACAGGAGAAAAAAAAGTCAAAAATCTACTCATTTTCCAGGAAAACATTTTCCTTCATACCAAACACACCCTAAGAAATGATATTGAATTTGGTATATACTAAATTATCAGACCAAAATAGTAAAACTTAAAATTTTGAATCTATTATTTCAGTACTTATAAAATTGTGATATTTGGTATAATGTATGGTATAAAAAAGTTGAAATACTTATTATCGTTTCAAAATGCATACTTACATACGCAATACAATATAACAAACCCAATAACTAAACCAACGCTATTCAAATTCAAAGAACCGATAGATATATTTCACTAATTCGTAATTGGAATTATAAAGAAATTAAGAACTAAAAAGGAAATTGAAGAACACAAGTAGAAGAAAGGGATGAGAAGAATCAGAGAAAGGGGATGTGAGAACTAGACATTTTTCTCAACAATTTGCATAATTCCTGAATCGCATACCACTACTTTTTTATGGAACCGGTTTCATGCCCACCTCTCAACCAGGATCCCAAATTAACTTGACCCTATTGCTTATTCTCGATCCAATAACTCTTGTCAGCCAATAACACTGTTTCCTCCTTCAATACTTATTTTCCCACAATATTTCTTCAATCCCTTATTAAGATTTAGCGAGTACCACTGTTTCCTCCTTCAAGAAATGTCATTTTGGGTAGAGACGTGGTACAACAATTTTTTTGTTTGTTTTCCACCCGGTGTTTGGAGCTCATATTGGAGCTCCGACTAAATTCGGATCGCAGGGCCCATTCGGGGGTGGCGCTCCCAAAAGGGACGTGGTACAACAATTTAACACGTCATACACGTCAAGAGATCAAATCCAGGATTTTGATTTTAATTTAAACCTGTGACTTTTAATACATACTACGTTTTTACTAATGTCGAATTATATAGAAGATCTATAGCAGACAGGGGCGAATTTAAGCTTTATTTTTGGGTCAATTGAACCATTCGACTAAATTTGATATATTACTTCTATAATTATTAAAGAATATATTAAATTAAAACTTGTTGAACCCGTTCTCAAGATGGCTGGATGGCTCACTGGTATGAATGCAAGATTTCAACACAAAGATCGCAAGTTCGATCCTGAGTGCCCAATTCGCTTCAATTTATTTTTATTAACTAAAAACATGTTTTTTATTAAAAAAAAAAAATTAAATTCTAAAAGTTCTAAAAGTCAAAACTTCAAAAGTTTCCTTCCCACCTATGACCCACCCACTTTTCAAGTTCCAAATTCCAACAATATATTTCTTCTCTCCTCAAATTTGTTTTTTATTTTCCATACAAAGAAGAAGCTTCAAGCTTTCAAGTCTCCAACTTCAAGTCAAGAATCTAGAGAAATCATCATTGTCAAAGTTTAAGGTAATTTTAGTTTATGATTTCTCTTTTTAATAAACAAACTAACAAGATAATATATATATCACTTTAATTTTAGGGTTTTCATATAAAAAAATCTTGTCATTACTTATAATAGGAAATCATCAATAGCTAAAGAATTGATTATCTCAAACTTACATATTTTGCGGATGTAACTTGTAAGGAATGTGTTTCATATTATATTATCAATTTTGAAGGGTGTGATTCCTTTTTATTTTTAATGTGAAAGGGTGTGATTCCCTATTTTTTTAATGTGAAAGGGTGTGATTCCTTATTTTTAATGTGAAAGGAGTGTGATTCCCTTATTTTTCAAATGTGAAAGGGGTGTGATTCCTCTTCTTTCTATGAATATGTGATTTTGAATGCAAAAGAGGCATAAGTCCTCTTTTTATTATGAATGTGTAATTTTCTTATTGATAAATGTGAAAGGGGTGTGATTCCTCTATTTTAGTTAGATTTGCAAGGATTGTGATTCCTCTATTTTATTTGAACTTGCAAGGGTGTGATTCCCTTATTTTTTATTGTGAAAGATATGTGATTCTCTTATTTTTTTTAAAATTTGCTAGTTAAATTTGTGACTAAGTTGAATAGTTATTTGAATATGTAGGAACATTTATCCTTAAATATCTGAATGGATAAATTTTTGATTAAGCAACCACGTTCTAGTAGCGGTCCATTTGTTAGTTCACATGTAGTTCCAGAAGCTCAAAGAGAGACAATTACACCTTCTTCTTCAAATGTTGATTGTATTCTTGGGGTTGGATCTCTCAAACGGGATCCTGGAGGAAGAAAACTCATCTTTGAATATGATTCTAATATTCGAGAGGTTGTGAGGAGACATTATATTTTGATGGGGCCTTATCAACCAAAACTTCGTGTATATCCTAAAACAATATTTGGGACTAGTAATCGGCAATTTAATCCTGAGTGGTTTAATGCTCCAAATTCTGCTTGGTTGGAATATAGCATAGATGATGATGCTATATTTTGTTTGTGTTGTTATCTCTTCAAGAATGAATTTGAAAGTCGTGGTAATGCGAGAAAATCATTTACACAAGATGGTTTTAAGACTTGGAACCATGGTCCGGAAAGAATTCGATTGCATGTTGGTGAGGTGAATAGTATTCATAACAAATGTTTGAATAGGATGCTTGATTTTGCAAATCAACGTCAATCAATTCAATCTTCTCTTCACAAGCAAAGTGAAAAAACAAAAAGTGATTATCGAATTCGTTTAAATGCCTCAATCGATGTGGTAAGGTTTCTCCTAAGAAATGGATTGCCATTTCTGGTCATGATGAGAGTGAAGATTCGATTACAAAGGTCTTTTTCTTGAATTTTGAAATTTCATGGGGTTAATCGTCGGATGTGGAAAAGGTGATATTACAACATGCTCCAAAAAATGATATGATGATTTGTTCAACAATTCAAAAGGAGATTGTGGATGCTTGTACTAAAGAAACAACTAAAGCTATCATCAAAGACTTGGATGGTGATTATTTTGGAATACTAGTTGATGAGTCAAAGGACATTTCACATAAAGAGCAAATGGCACTAGTTTTACGATATGTTAACAAAAACGGAGAGTTGATAGAAAGCTTTTTGGGTATTGTTCATGTGGGTGATACATCCGCAAGATCATTGCAAAAAGTAATTTACTCTTTACTTTTGGATCACTCGTTATGCCTATCAAGACTCCGTGGACAAGGTTATGATGGAGCTAGTAATATGCAAGGAGAAAAAAATGGCCTAAAGTCTTTGATTTTGCAAGATGCTTCGTCAGCATGTTATATTCATTGTTTTGCTCACCAATTGCAATTGACACTTGTGGCTGTTTCTAAAAAACATCCGGATGTGAAAAATTTCTTTTATGTTGTCACTAATGTTTTGAATACTATTGGGACATCTTTTAAACGCAGGGACTTACTTCGACAACACCAAGTTGAGAAGTTGGAAGAATTGCTTAAATCTGGAGAAATTCTTACCGGACAAGGATTAAATCAAGAACGTGGCCTCCAACGACCGGGTGATACTCGTTGGGGATCCCATTTCAAGACCTTGGAAAATTTCATGATTATATTTTCTTCAATTGCTAATATGCTTAAAGATATGAAATAAAATTCTCCACATGATCTTGATAAACTTGCGGTAGGTAACCTTTTAGATAAAATTCAAGAATTTGAATTTATCTTTGTGTTGCATTTGATGTTCAAGATGTTGCTTCTTACAAATGAATTGAACAAAGCTTTACAAAAGAAAGATCAAGATATTGTCAATGCTATGGGATTGCTTAATCTTTCAAAGAGAAGATTACAAACAATGAGAGAGAGTGGTTTGGAGTCTTTGATGGATGAGGTTTCTTCATTTTGTGGTAAACATGATATTTTGGTTCCCGAAATGACTGAAGACTATCCAAGATCGAAGCGTAAGAAGTCCGAAATTTCATATTTACATCACTTTCGTGTGGAAGTGTTTTATGCAGTTATTGATTTGCAACTTCAGGAGCTCAATAATCGTTTTGATGTTGTGACTAGTGACTTACTCCTTGGCATGGCTAGTTTGAATCCGGTTGATTCATTTGCTAATTTTAGTAAGAGCAGAATAATGAAGTTGGCCGAATATTATAAAAGTGAGTTTGGTGATAATGAACTTCGAGATCTCAGTTATCAGCTTGATAGTTTCATTGTCTATGCTCGAGAGTGTGATAGCAAATTTCTCAACTTGAAGGGGATTAAAGATCTTGCTACGATGATGGCACAAACAAAATTGGATCAAACTTGGTCTCTTGTTTATTTGCTTGTAAAGTTGGCTTTGATTTTGCCTGTTGCTACGGCAAGTGTGGAAAGAGCATTCTCCTTAATGAAGCTCATCAAAAATGATCTACGTAATAGCATTGGTGAAGAATTTTTGAATGGCTGTTTAGTTTGTAAGATAGAGCGGAAGATATTTGAAAATGTAAGTAATGATGCTATTATAGATCGTTTTCAAAATATGAAGTCTCGTCGAGTACAATTGTAAATTGATGATATTTTTTGTGGCAATGTAATTTTTATGTATTGCTCGCCTAGTTATTGTTATTATAAATTTTTTGATCTTATCTTTAAAGCAATGGTGCACCCGTTTTCTTGAAATCCTGGATTCGCCTCTGATAGCAGACACGACAATACTACCAAATATACTCAAGTTCTCGTTTCCCTTTGTAAGAGTAGAGTCATAAACATAACCCCATTTTCGTTGAAACTCATTCTCGCACTGAAAAGCATTTAGTTGGGCTGCAATTCCTGCATCATTCAACTAAAACTATTGACCTTCCTTTAGAAAGTGCTCCTCTGCGCTTCTTAAAGTATCAATAACATATTGGTAACAATCCAAACAATAATTATATATATATATCTTTTAAGTTGAAGTCATTTGTCTGATCTGTAAATATGTGAATCTTTTTTGATGTCTCGGAAGCGTTAGCCAATGTTAAGTTAATGGCCTCTCGTGTCAACTCATAAGCACTCCTATGAGGATTTAGACCAAAGACTTGCAAGCAAAATCTTGGATTCTTGGAGTTGATGCACACTTTGTCCAAGAGATTACTTGTACTTGGTGTCATGAAGAAAGCAATAATTAGACATAAGACTAGTGTTGAGCCAAAGGAAGAAGAGGATGTTGCCATTGTTTTGTTTTTGCTTGTTTTCCCCTTTAGATTGGTAGATTTATAGTGATTTTATAAGGTTGAAATTCAATGTAAATGTAGCTATATTTCAAGATGAGAGATTAATATTATTCATTAAATAGATTATGAATTTTTCTATATATAGTATGTTTGTTTTTATGCCATGTTTAGTTTTTTCGTCTTTGTTTAACCTTCAAAAGTTTTATTTATATTGAGAAATTTATTTATTTATTTCACAGCCTTTTGTTCTTTGATATATATATTGATAAATATATATATCAATAGACTTCAAAGTTTACCTGAGAAAAATGGGCATAGACAATTTTCCATTTGTTTCAAAAAAATATATTTATTTTTTTTTAAAAAAAAAAAAAGAAGGAAAAGAAGGGATTCAATGTGATTTGTTTTGTCATCAAAGGATGTGGTGCAGTGGATGGTGTTGCTCCTCCCATAATCAGCGATCTCGGATTCGAGTCCGGATATGAAAAAATCCTTAGTAGGGAATGCTTCACCCAAAATGGAGCCCTAACGCAATGTGAATTCGAATTGATCAGGCTTCAACAAGGATATTAAACACCGAATAGAAAACCACAAAAAATGTAATTTGTCTTTGCCATTAAAAGGCATATATATATATAAACTTATAAAATTGCAATATTTTGTATAATATATGGTATAAAAAAGTTGAGATACTAATTATATTAAGTAAATAACAATAAAAAGATAAGCTTTTTAAAAAAAAATAAAACGGTTGGTAGTTTTTTTGCAGTATTTATTCTTTTAGATTTTTTATGGGTGAAAATTATTTTAGTCCTCTAACTTTTTTTTAGAAAAAACAAATACAGTAAAACCTCACTAAATTAATACTCGGTAAATTAATAATCTCTTTAAAATAATATTTTTCTCCGGTCCCGACTTGGCCCAATTGAAAATAGAGTAAATTTTAGATTTAGCAAACATAAAAATCAAATTTGTATGCTATAACTATAGTTTGTATAATTGCACTCCACAGAAAACTTTATGTTTGCTATGACTATTAATCTGTATATTTCGGTATACATATACATAAAAATATGTATTTGTATATTTCGGTATACAAACTAAAACATAGTAATTGTATATAAACAAAATTACTACATATATACAACACATATGTATACCGAATGGGCCCTGCAAAATCTGTATTTATATATTTCGGTATACAAACTAAAACATAGTTATTGTATATAAACAAAATTACTACATATATACAACACATATGTATACCGAATGGGTCCTGCAAAATCTGTATTTGTATATTTTGGTATACAAACTAAAACAATAATTGTATATAAACAAATTTACTATATATATACAACACATATGTATACCGAAATATACAAATATAGATGGCAAAAAATATGGAATGTTTGTTGCGAATTACAAATAAAAGAAACTATGACTATATAGCATTTAATTTGAATTAATAGTTTGTTATTTCATACAATTTTTCCTTGAAAAATGTCACATTTCGATAAAATATATAAGATAATTTTTGGGGGTAAGTGCGGAATTTGGGCTATGTTTAACTTTATCATAGTCTTTTATCAATTAAATGCTTTTTTGTAAAATTCATCTTCTTTTTCTTTCTTATGTAAAATTATTTGGGCTCCTTCTATTAGCAATTTTAAGTATTGTATGTCTTGTGTTTTAAGATATTCTTCTAAATATGTTTTTATAATATTTTCCCATGAATCTATTTCAGTCATAATTTCTTTCCAGAGTTGGAAATATTCTTCGTTTATCATATTTTAGTCACTATTATAATCACTATCATAATTTGGGTGGTACATATCTATGTAAGCTGTACTTTCGTATAATTCTTTTATTATTTTTCCTATGTTATCAAACCAATCTTGTCTAAGTAGTTTGTTTATCTCTTCTTCTTCATATTGCATTAATTTTTCCCAGATTAATTTTCTTATGGTAGGTTCAGTAATTTTTTCTAATACTTTAAAGATAAGTATCTTATAATTATTTTCAAAATAGCTATTATTAATTTCTGCAGTAGGTATATTAGCAATGTTCATTAATGTTAATATTTTTATCTTATCGATTTTAGCAATTTATTAATTTATTCCCGTCTTCCATGTCTACCATATGGTAACCTTATGATAGCTTATTATGACTTAGAGTATTCGTTTTTTATCATCCGGTCACTACTAGCATGATACCTTTTTCAGATACTACCTTCCTAAACAGCGCATCAACACTTAGGTACTTCCCTTAACACGGCCTTCTTGCCTTCACTGGTTTCCCATTTAGGATGCATAGTTCTAGAAGTCTTCTCCTACTTTTCTCTATGCTAGCAAACTAGACAATAAATATTGAATAATTCTAATTCATAATAATAATCATAAGCATATCACATAATATTTATGGTTGACAGGAATTAATTACTTTAGCTAAACATGATCATTAATTCATATAGTTTATAATCATAACATAAATCATAACTAATTTATGACTAAGTATAGATCATAAAAGGTATATAGTCATACCTCAGTAGTTTTTGCTAAGTCTTTCTCCATTTGGGGAATTTTAAGTAATTTTTATTGAAAATATATGTTTTTACAAAGCTGGAATATTAGAGATGTAAGAGAGAGATGTGGTGAGATTTTCGGATGCCTTTTACAAATAAAATCCTATCCTATATATACTTACAAACTAAGGATCTATGTTGCAAAATAAGAAAATTAATTACAAAGTAAGTCCCTAAATATTTACATCTTAGTCCCCTACATAAGTCACTTTCTTCTTTATCTTCTTTGTCTTCTTCTTATCCTTTTATCTTGACTTTTGAAGTTGATTCCTTCAATAATTGTTGTTTCTTTAAGTTTCATCCGTCCACTTGGTTTTGTCTTCTTTCGTCACATGGTGTTGTCCTTCTTTTTCAAAAAAGTAGATTCCTTAATAATGGAGTCTTCTTTATCTCTTGGCCGTCCACTTGTTGTTAATAATTGTTGCTTGTTAATTTTTTGTCTGTCCATCTGTCTTCTAATCTATATCGACATCTGGTATGTAGTTGTTTGTACCGCTGCATCTGCTACATTCATGTTCCGTATACTTTCTTCCAATAAGTTTGCAATACTGATCTAGGCTATCTTCTGAAATAAATCCCTTTCTAATTGCTTTTGTCATAGGTTCTTGCTCTAGTTTAAGTAGTGTTAAGGCCCAATTTTTTACTTCTAATTTGTCCATATATCTTAATTCCTTTGCTGTGGAGTAGATTAATAAGTGGTTCCTTGAACAATACTTTCATATGTAATTCGTTTCATCATAGACATTTGATAATTCTGTTAATATTGTGCTAAGTCCAATAATACGTTTATTTGTGTAAAAATCTGGTAACTCTGCTTTTTGTATAACTGGTTGAGCTGTAATTTCCTCTGGTATAATATAGTCCTTCGTCATTCCTATCTTTATCACCGTAATTACTGGTTTAATTTCGTCGAATAATATCTCTGCTGTAGCTGAATAAAATCTTACATAGAATAATTGTCCTTTAGTAACTCGTTTATAATTCATAAACGCTTGATGTAATTCTGGTATTAGGCTAAGTTCATCTCCTGTAATTGTGTATACAGTTGATATAAGTCCATAAGAGTAACATGTAGCTACTAAGTTTGGTTTAGTACCTGGTAAAGCAATTAGTTTGTTATAGTTTTGTAATTTCTGGGTAATATATCCCTGATGGTTTTTTAATTTTTCCGAATTTTCTATAGGTTGGGTATTTAGGTATTTTTGGATTTTCTCAATGTTTTCAATATATGTCCGGGTTATATGGTTATATGTTTTCTTGGCTTGGTTAAGTGAGGTTGCATATGTATGTACTTGAGGGGGTACGAATAATTCATTTTTTGGTATGTGAGGTGGGGCATAAGGCTTTTCAAATACCTTATTCAAGTTAAAGTTTTTTCTTTTTGTAACAGTAGTAAATGATTCTTGCATATTTTCTTTAGATGTACCTGCAATATTAAGCAAATTGTTAGTAATTTGGGTTTTTAGGTGTTTCCCAACGTCACCTTCTAGGTCTGGTTATTTTAAGTGCTCCGACTGCACTACTAGATCTGGTTTTTTATTGTGGTCCGACTCCACATATTTTGTTTCCATAACTGATACTCTGTTGTTGAGCATCTTAAGTTGTTCCAATATTTCGTTCATAAGTACTGTATTTGTAAGCTCTTCTTCAAAGTCTGTTTGCACAGCTTTGTCTTGATAAGTAATCTGCAATAACATTCTTGTCAGTCTTAATTACTTCAATAGTAAAAGTAAAGTTTAAAATATTTAGTACCAATCTTCTAATTTCTTTTGTAGTAACTGAGTCTTGTACCTTTCTTGTTAACCACCATTTTACTTGTGTATTATCTGTTCTAACAATAAATTTGTTATATACAATATATGGTTCAAATGCTAATAAACATTTATATAATGCAAATAATTCTTTTCTATTAATTTCCCATTTACCTTCCGTTTCCGTAAATGTTCCTGAGTAATATCTGCAATGATGTTCTATTTTTCTCATTTTCATATTTATATTTTAATACTCCTCCATAATTATTTTCACTTGCATCAGATTCTACTATATAATTGAATTTTTTATTTTCATCTGGAAAACATAATTTTGGTAATTTTTTGCATTGCTCTTTTATTTTTTGGACTTGCTTTTTATCTGTATCATCATAATTATATTCAATATCTTTTTTCAACTTCTTTTGTAACGGTTTTAAATATTCTGCTAATTTAGGTATATATTCTCTTACTTGGTTTACTAATCCTAAAAAGGATTGTAATTTCTTTTTTGTATCTAATATTTCTTCTGAATTTATAATTTTTTGTACTATATGTTGCTGCATTTTTATTCCATTTTTATCTATTTGTATCCCTAAAAATTCTATTTGATTTTTCATTATTTCTGCTTTATTTTTACTTAAACTTATTCCAGATTCTTCTATTATATTTATAAATTTTTCTACTAATATTATATGTTCATCATATGTCCTTGAGTATAAGAGTATATCATCTATATATACTATACAATTTTCTAGTTTTGTAAAATATATATCCATAAAATGTTGAAATCTAAAATCCTGATTTACAATCAAATTTACTAAAATAATTATATCCTTGTATTTGTCTTATTTTTAATATTTTATTTGGAATTGGATAATTATAAGTTTTAGTTTTTGCATTTAAATTTCTATAATCTATAACCATTCTACTTTTTCCTCTTTTTTGTTCACTATGTTTATTAACTATAAATGCTGGGCTTGTATGTTTACTATTACTTTCTTGTATGTATCCTTTTTCTAATAACTCTGTTATATGCATTGTAAATTCTTTTAAGTCATCAAAATTATATTTTAAAGGTTTTTGGGTTATTATACTATTTTCGTCTATTAATTCTATTTTTACCGTAATTTTATGTTTATTCCATCCTTTTAATGGGTCTTCACTATATAATTGTTCTAGTCTATTTTTTATTGGACTTAATTTATCTATTGTGAATACTATGTATTCTATATTGTTGGCATTAATTGGCATATTTTCTAATTTTTGTGTAATATTTTCACTTCCTTTTATCCATTCTGTATCTTTTCTTATTTTATTTCCTACTCTTTTTGCTCCTATTTTATGATTACATGGTGTTGTTAACCACCAGTGAGTTTTAGTTATTACATGCGGATAATATTTTTCTAGAAACGGTATTCCTAGAATTATATCTTTTGTAGGTAAATCATAATTATAAATTTCATCTATTTTAAGTATCTTATCCCATATTTGTATTTTTATATCTTTTGCCTTAAAGTGTATTAAACTTCCTTCATTGTTAAATCCTTTTACTACTATAGGTGTTTTTAATTTTATCCACTTATCTTTTGGTAAACAATTATATTTACATATATTAACTTCTGCTCCTGTATCTATCATTGGCGTATAATATCTATTATAATATCCTTCTATTATTATTTTCATAAGTACATGTATTTTCATAATATTATTCTTTTTATTATTATTATCTTATTATTATAGGTAATAGTTATGTAAGTAGGTTCTATTTTGTAAGGTTTCATTTCTTCTAACCATTTTAATCCTAAGATTATATCTGCTTGTTGTTCTTCTCTAATTTCTAGTTTTATTTTCATAGGTATTTCTGCTATTATTATTTCTTTTTCTATTTCTAGTTGAGCTACTATTAATGATGGTAAATCTGAGCATTTTTGTTTTGTCATTTTATTTATTTCCATTTCTTCTTTATTTAATAACTTATCTATTATATAATTATCTTCTTGTTTTGTGTCTATTAATATTATATGTTCTTTTTCTTCTATTATTCCTATTATGTAGTACTTATTAGAGATTATATCATATGCTATCTTTTTTGTGTATTCTCTTTGTGGATTATTTTTAATTTTTCTAGTTCTTCCTATTCTTTCTTCTATTATTTCTAAGTTTTCGTTAGTGTCAATTTCTTGATATGAGTAATTATTATTATCTATTATTTTAACAAACTGTTCAAATGGTGTTTCTATCTCTATTCCTTTTATTTTACTTTTTGCAGTTATTTTATGTTTAGTAGTTAGTACATATAAATTTTTACATCTAGCTGTACATATTTTACTTCCTGGGGTTAATGTTATTCCATTTATTTTCCAATATAATACTAATGCTTTATCTATATTCTGGTCTGTTAATGCAACTGAATAATTAGTATTAACTGTAAATTTAAATTTTTGGTAGATTAAGTTTCCTCTTACTGCTGTAATTACACTTTTTTCTATAGGTTCTATTATTCTATCATCTGCTAAGTATATTTCTATTGGGGTATCTATTCCTTCTTTAAAACAAGCTTTTACAAGTATTTCTATTCCTCCTAAATGTACATATTTAATTTGTTCTTTACTTTTTATTTTCTGTACTTCTTTATTTAATTCTCTTTTATTTATTATTGGTATTTCAGCTTTTCCTTGAGCATATTTACAATCTATAATATGTTCTTTTTTGGCTAATTATGTAAAATTCTTCTCTATTTCTTTTAAAAGGATTTTTTATTAGTGGCATACTAAATATCTTTTCTACACTTAAATCAATTTCTTTTCCTTTTACTTTTTCAAATATATTATTATCAAAAATTATTTTCTGTTCAGAGTAATCATCTGTTGTATATTCTTCTCTTATAATTTCTATATTTTCTTCAGTCATTTAATTGTTCTATTTCATTATCTATTTCATTATCTGTCTGATATTCTTCTTCATTTTCAGATATTTCATAAATACTATCTTCACTTTCTAATTCATAGTCGAAGTATTCTATTTGTAAACAAACCTCTTCTTCTATAATTATTTCTGATATGTGTTTTTTATTAGGATTTTTTGGTATTTTACAATCTTTTGCAATATGTCCTAATTTTCCACAATTATAACATTTACATTCACTTATACTTTTCTTTTGTCTATATGGTCTTTTAGATTTTGTAAAATATCTTTTTCTTGGATTTCTATATTTGTGTTTTATTTTCTTATAATTCTTAAACCTTTTCTTTTTATGTTTTTTATAATATTTATCATCACAACCAAATTGTGGTGCTATCTTGTCTCTACAACATGCTAAATTTTTTATTATTGTTTTTTCCATTTTTATATTTTCTCTATATTGTTCACATGTATTTGCATACCATTGTTTTACAAATTTTATTCTAGCTCCTAATGTATCATGTAATTTTGCTTCTTCCCATGCCTTTATTATTTTTGAACTGAATGGTTCTGGTAATTTTGTAAAATATAAATGTCTTATTCCTGGACTTTCTTGTGTATTATATACTCCTTTATAATAATATTCTTTATATGCGCAAGTGTATTCATCTAAATAGCACATATTACATATTCCTAATTTATTCATTAAATTTCTATTAATTATTTTATCTTTATTCCGTTCTTCTTCCTCTGTTGTCATACTACTAAATTCATTTCTTATAGCTGTTTCATATTTATAAAGTATGTCCATTACTGATGTTGTTTCTCTAGCTTGTATATCTTTACTTGATCTTAGTGTCTTTTTACTTTCTTCTTCTAGATTTAAGAACCATAATTTTACTTCTCCAATAAATGTTCTTTCTATATATCCTGGTACTTCTAATATGTTGATTTTATTATCTATTATCTGTTTTGCTATGTATCCTATCCATAATTGTATAGTTTGATTTATATCTGTTACACAATCTAAATTTAAGTATTCAGGTTGTAAATTTATTTGTTTAGGACTCCATTTTTTTATGTTTAATCTTTTATTCCATAATGTTTCATAACTATCTGAACTTGTATAATCTCGTGTATATGTCTGTGGTTTTTCATGTTTTGGATATGTTCTTCTTGTACTAGGTTCTCCTGTTTCTTTCATTTTTTCGTCATAATTTACTTCTACTTCTGTATTTTCTATTAGTTTTTTATTTTCTGTTTCCATAATTACTGTATATGTTTCACTTATCTCTGAAGTTTGGTCTACTTCCATATCTTCTTCTATAGTTTCTATGTGTACTTCATTTTTATTTTGATTTTCTACTACATTTTTCCAAATTTTTTCTTTATATTTTTGTATTTCTGTTAATAATTTATTTTCTTCTTCTTGTTCTTGCTGTTTTTCATATATTTCCTTTAACATTTGTAATTCTTTTTCTAATTCTTTTATTCTATTGTTTTTTGTGTTTGTTATTTGTTGTATTTTTTCTTCATTTTCTATTTTTATTTTTTCTATTTCCTTTTGTCTATCTATTTCTTCATTTTCTCTTGCTATTCTTATCATAGCTGTTAAACTATCTTCTAGTTTTAATTCTTCTTTTTCTAACATTAAGTATAATTGATCTCCTATTTTTTTATATTTTCGTCCAAGATTCGAGCAAATTATTTTTATCTTTAATCCATCGTAATTTTCATATGTTTTTTCACTCACTGCAAATTCTTCTTTGTTCATTTTATGTATGCATTAATCTTTGTTTTAGCTTAGTTATAAACTTGTATTCTAATATTGATACCTGTGTGATTAATTTGTCTAATCTATGGATGTCTTCAGTCGTTTTGTTAGTTTGTTTGTTCAATCTTTTATAATCTGTATATAAATCTTTTAAGTCATGTTTTAACTGTTTATACGTCTGAGTATTTTTATAAGGTCTTCTCATTTTTTTACTAATTATTTTAATCCTATGATTACTTTATTCCTATGCTCTGATACCATTCTGGGGGGTAAGTGCGGAATTCGGGCTATGTTATTATTTTTCATAGTCTTATTACTTAAAAGTATTTGTGTCCCTTCTATTAGCATATTTAATTATTGTATATCTTGGGTTCTAAAATACATTTCTAATTAGGTGAATGATTTTTTGTATAATTCATCTTCTTTAATATTTCTTTATTACAAATATATCTAAGACAATTTAGTGAAATATGATTCTACAGTTTTTTTTTTTTTGTTAAAATTTAATTCTAGTTGATGTTCATCTCTAACTTCTGTTATAGTATCCAAAAGTTTCGATGTTTTCTTTTCGAACTGCACATAAGATTGTGAAGAGTTCTAGATGCGATAAGTGTTTCCTTACGCGTCACTGGTTCCAAAGGCATTGTATCATCTTCAACTTCATCATCAACATTGTTTTTTTCTGATGATATCCTCAATTTCTTCTAAGTTTAGACATTTGAACATGTGTCATTTTCATTCGGGTAATCAACAGGTTATTGACGTCAATTTATTGCGGTAACTGAGATCATTAATCATGACCCCAAGTTCATGAATGACGTTTTCACAAGTGGGTTCATTCAAATTCTTTGAGATTTCATTCCCTCAACGAATTTTGCAGTGTTGAAAACAATTTGCTATTGTTTCTTGCTGAACATTTATTGTCCGTGTTGGAATTGCAAAATTGACAGCATCCAAAACATTAATCTTTCCTAGATCCGTTTGTCCCACTTTATAGCTTTCTAATATTCTATGATAAAATATATTGCGATAATACATCTTGGAAGCTCTTATTATTCCAGCATCACAAGGTTGAATCTCAAAATATTCTATAAATTAATAAATATTAATTTATCGATTAAATAATATATTTTATTGCACCTCCCTCAACTAATATTATAGTGTCATTTACGATTGATAACAAATATGAATAGGATTTAGTTGTATATGTATAATCCGAGCGTGTGAAAGGAAAAATCCCTATTTTAATGCAGCATATTAATTGCCCAAAAATTAGTTATTTTTCCTTTTTGAAGCCTTTTCTTTTTTGGAAACATTTCCTTGACATTCAATATTATAGTGTCATTTATCATTAACATTAATACCAATGGTATTAAATTTATATTAAGAAAAATACCTCTTTGTAATTTTAATAATAAATAGTACTGAAATGAGGTGAACATAGACCAACCATTTGAAAAGGAATATCCCTATTTTAATTCGGCATACTTATTGCCCAAAAATTAGATTTTTCCCTTTTTGAAGCATTTCTATAATTAAAAAAATACAAAACAATGATATGTTTATTCTAATGCTAATGCCAAATACATGAATTTATCTGCATTATATACCGAAACAAAACTATTAAAGAAAGTCAAAAACTCGTGAAAATTAATCGATTTTAAAAGCTTTGAATGTAAATTAATTTTTGAGAGGAATATCCTGATTTTTTTTTGGGGGTGGGGGGCGGAGGGGTGGGGGGTTGAAATATTATTTTTTGAATAAATAGGCACCTCATCGATCCTAATAGTATTATATAGTTAATATATTCTATAACACTAGTAATATTTGTTTTATCAAAATTTAAGAAACACCCAAAAGTGTTTTTTCACTCCAAGTTACTCAAAAATTTAGAAACAATTCCAATTTGTATTCACATATTCAGACAAGACTTCAATTTTCAAATCACAAAAGTATAAACAAATATATTAAATTGATTTGATCAATTGATTAATATATAGTTGATATAACAAAAGCATTAAATTATTGAGAGAATAGTTTTTCCTTCAACAAGACTTTGTTTGAAAAATCCATTGTGAATGTGTTACACAATCCGTTTCAGTCGTTATGATAGATCAATGGTGAAAGAATTTGCACCATAAATTTTTGTGGATAGTGACTTAAAAATTTTATGCTAGGCTAGGCTAACCTTGGAAAGAATCTGGGCTAAGTGGGGTGTAATGTCTAGGCTTGGTTGATATTTTCTTGTAGCCAACACATTAAGGAACCTATAGTGCTTTACAAAATTGAATTCACGTAAGTAGAACTCTCAAAATTGATCTTGGCATGGAAAGGATAGATCGGGACGTCAAGGGAAGTATGTGTGTTGTGAAAAAGGCACTTTTCAGAAATTTCCGAAGCAGCAATACTTTCGCATAGTCCCTATCGTGCAAGGCTCCCGCTATAGTGAGCGTGTGCAGGCGCTATAGCAGGGAAAGTTTCGCTATAACGGATTTGGCCGTTATAGCGAGGAAAAGGGGATTTTATACAGAATCAGCCTCAAAACCTCTTAATTTCTACAGTTTGTTCTTGAGATTTGAGAGGGGCGATTTAGGGCAGATTCTACTCAATTTTTTACATAATTCATCGTTAAAGGTAAATTTGTTACTCCCCAACCTTGTATATTCATTCTTAAGCCTTAGAATATATGATATTACTCTTATCGGAAGATTTTGACATGATTCATGGTAGAAAATCCCTGAGTTGGGGAGGACGATCATGAATTGGCCTAGGGATAGGATTTGGTTATAATCCGAGTAATGCTTAGGTCATTTTAGATTAATTGTTGCATTTATTTAATTGTTTAGACCAAGAACAACCCAAGACACTTCAAAAGGGGAAAGTTCTTTAGAGTTTTCAAGAGGCATAATTCAAGGTAGGTGATGGTTGTATGTTTCTGATTTATGTATGTATGCATGTCTACTGCTTGTAGTATCATTTGTGCAATGTATGTTAGGAAAAACATAGAGAAGCATATGGAATGACATCATTTTGATAATCTCATACAATGGACCTATTTATGTGACTTGTGACTTTCAAGTGGTATTTTTCATTGTGTTAGTGATTTGTGCATGATTGTAAGTGATTGTTGATTGGCTCAGGTACAACACCTGATATGACACTAACTCAATTGGCTCGGATACCACGTTGGTACAATAACAATAGTTGGCTCGAATACCACGCTGGTACAATAACAATAGTTGGCTCGGAAACCATGATGATACACTAACAGATCGAGTGTGGGTTCCATGAGAGGATCAGGTATATGTTTATGGTTCAATAAGAGGACTAGACATTTGCATTTGTGATCATGTGAGATATGTATCTAGGTATTTGTTGTTTCATGATATGTGACTAGGAGTCTATATTAATTGGTGATTGTTATTATATGTATTGTTATGTGTTACTGCATTTTGGTAAATTGCTTACATTCATATCTTGGACTGATCGTGTGATCCTATCACTACATTGTGGTTTGTGTACTAATATTGCACTTGTTCTTTTCTTGTTGTGTACGGAGCATCTTCCAATGGTTGATCTGAGACCTTAGTTAATAGATGTTTGACTTCAAATTCAAGGGTAAGTTATTCTTTCATACTGTCGTGGATTCCCTTGCTTTTGTTGTCCATCTTTTCGGACTAGGACATTCTTCGACTATTAATTTATTGTTTTTAAACTTTAGGGTTGCATCTCCATTATTTTAGACATTAAAGTTTTGGTACCACAATTTTGAATTTTTAGGGATTGTTATTTCTGTAAATGTTTTGACTATTGAATTGAGTTTATGGGGACTAAATTCATTAGTTGTTTTTAAATTGTTTTATGTGATGAACTACTTTTAATAAATGGTGTGTTGGGTTAGTTATTGGTTCTCCCACAGGTGATTTTGCGTGGTTGTCAATTACTATGGTTTAGATCGTGACAGAATGCTATTATTTATTGTATGAGAAGAAAAAGTCTACAATTTATAGATGTTCAAATTTGTCTCTCCAGAAGAGAGTCAAATATGAAAGATTTATATTAGCCTTTTTCAAAAATAGTAAAAATCAATTATGAGATAGTCAAATATGAAAGATTTATATTATCCTTTTTCAAAAATATCAAAAATCAGTTATTGTAAGTGGTCAAATTCAAATCAGATAATCCCATAAAATGGCTTTTCCAAGATTTGAGTTTAATTTATTGGTTCAAGATATAAATGAGCCCGTTGAACAGAAGCGAATCTAGGATTTCAAGAAAACGGGTGCACCATTGCTTTAAAGATAAGCCATCTTGAGAACGGGTTCAACAAGTTTTAATTTAATATATTCTTTAATAATTATAGAAGTAATATATCGAGTTTAGTCGAATGACCACGGATTCGGGTGACCCAAAATTAATACATAAATTTGCCACTGCCGTTGAACACTTCAGTTTACTAGGCCTGAAATCTAACATTTGTACATATCTACTAAAATTTTGAATATATATATAAAACTTTTATCATGCACTATTATTTTATTAACGTCGAATTATATAGAAGATTTACGGCAGACACAACGATGCTACCAAAAATCGCTAGGTTCTTGGTATCCTTTATAAGAGGGGAGTCATAAATATAGCCAACATTTCTTTGAAATGCAATCTCGCATTGATAAGAATGTAATTGAGCTATGTTTCCTGCAGCGCTCACACCAAAATTTGGACCTTCCTTCAAAAAATGCTCTTCCGCATCTTTTAAATTACGAATGATATCTTGGTAAAAATTCAAACAGTATTCATATATCTTTTTTAAATTTTCATCGTTTGTCTGGTTGATAAAGGTGTGAATCTTTTCTGTTGTCTCGAAGGCATTAGCCAATGTTAGGTTGATGGCCTCTCGTGTCAACTCATAAGTACTCCTATGAGGATTTAGGCCAAGGACTTGCAAGCAAAACCTTGGACTCTTAGATTTGATGCACACATCAGACAAGTGGTTACTTGTACTTGGTGTCACGAAGAAAGCAACAATTAGACATAAGACTAATGTTGAGCCAAATGGAGAAGAAGAAGAAAATGTGAACGTTGTCTTGTTTTTGCTCATTTTTCCCTTTTGATTGATGAATTTGAAGTAATTTTATAAGGGTGAAATTCAATGTAAATGTGTAGCTATATATCAAGAAGATTGTGTGCAATAAAGTTTGAGAGAATCTTGTTCATTAAGTAGATTATGTAAATTCTGAATTATCATTGATTCAATTAAATTTCTATATATATATATATATATATATATATATATATATATATATATATATATATATATATATATATATATATATATATATATATATATATATATATATTCATTTTTATGCCATGTTTAGAATTTCCATTTTCCTTTAATTAACCTTAAAATTTTTTTATGTATATTGAGAAATTTATTTATTTCACAACCTTTTGATATTGAATAATTTCCTTCCATAAAAGTCTTAATATTTAAAATTTTGGGTAAAGTGGGGTGTATCATATCATATCAATATTCAATATACTTCAAAGCTTACGTCTTTTTTTCTTTTTTATTTTGAAACTAAAGAGTAGTTTCTTTATAGAATAGGCATAAACAATTAAATTCCCATTTTTTTTTAAAAAAAAAAAAAAGGAAAAGAAGGGAGTAAATGTGGTTTGCCTTTACCATTAAGAAGTTACATTTTAGTTTTTTGGTATTTGTCTGTTGTGGTACATTAAAGGGAAAATATAACTCATGAAGACTTTTGGTACTTGTCCTAATTGACAAATGCTTAATTACGTTGCAAACAGTGAACAAAAATATTAATTCTCCATAAAATTTATGAAATTCCTAATTATTGTAACAAATCGTTTTCCTAGTAGTGAGATGTAGAGTTGTCCACATCTTCATCCTAGTGACGATGCTTTGAAAGTCTCTGTAGCCCCCTTCCAAGAAAAATACAAAAAAAGAATCAATTGTTTTCTTATCATTGATATATATTCTTGATCTAACTTATCAGACACTACTTTTTACTGATTAAGGATTATATAGAAGATCAACAGCAGACACAATAATACTACCAAAAATCTCCAAATTCTCATTATCCTTTGTAAGAGTGGAGTCATAAGCATAACCTATTTTTCCTTGAAACGCATTCTCGCATAGAAAAGCATTTACTTGGGCTCTATTTCCTATAGCGTTCACGGCACTATATAGACCGTCCTTCAAAAAGTGTCCAGCCGCGTCTTCTAAACCATCAATGACAGATTGGTAATAGCGCAAACATTGGTTATATATCACTTTTAAGTTATGATGTTTTGTCTGATCTAGAAAGATGTGAATCTTATTTTTTGTCTCATAAGTATCTGTCAATGCTAAGTTGATAGCCTCTTGTGTCAACTCATAAGGACTCCTATGAGGATTTAGGCCAAAAACTTGCAAGCAAAATCTTGGACTCTTTGATTTGATGCACACATCAGACAAGTGGTTGCTTCTACTTGGTGTTATTAAGGAAGCAACAATTAGACATAAGACTAATGTTGAGCCAAATGGAGAAGAAGAAGAAGAAAATGTGAACATTGTCTTGTTTTTGCTCATTTTTCCCTTTTGATTGATGAATTTTGAAGTGATTTTATAAGGGTGAAATTCAATGTAATCTCAAAATGATTGTGTGTAATAATGTGTGAGGGAATTTTACATTAAGTTAAATGATGTAATTATCTAAATTATCATCAATTTGATTAAATTTCTATATATGTAATTTTTATGTCATATTAGACTATCTATTTTTTCGTTTAACATTTCAAAGTTTTATGCATATTTAGAAATTCATTTATTTCACAATCTTTTGACCTTGAATAATTCTCTTTTGTCAAAGTTTTATACTTAAAATTTGAAATAAAACTAGGTAGATAATGTCAATAGACCTCAAAGCTTACCTTATTCCCTTTATTTAGTAAAACTAGAGAGAAATTTTATACATTTTTCCATTTGTTTAAAACATAATTATTTTAAAAAAAATATCTTCATCGTATACTGGAAGGAAGAACAGGAATTCAACATAATTTGTCTTTGCCATTAATAAAAAATGATAATTTTAATATTTCAAATTTCAGATTTATGATCCAATTAATTTGTTCTGTCAAAGGGAATATATATATATATATATATATATATATATATATCTATATATATATATATATATGATACCAAATAATAGTCTTTTAAATAATTAATAATAGTCTTTTAAATAATTAAATATCTGTTATAATAGTCTTTTAAATAATTAAATATCCGTTAGGATAGTAAAGTAAGATTAAATTGCGTTTGTAAATTAGGTTGTAAAATCCTACTCAGTACTCCCTCATCCGCTTCCCTTATCTAGTTTAGTAGTTTATAGTTTACTAAATCTATGTATTTTCTCCCAAATTTACTTTTTCTTTTTTTTACTCTGTTCATCTCTTTTCCTTAACCTATGTTTTTAGCAACTTCTTCTTTAACCAAACCCCGGGATACATAGTCCTTCGGTTCTCTAACCATGGCGGACTTTCAACTTCCCTAGGTATTTACAGGTTAATCCATCGTTGTTACTAAAAGATAAGGAACTAACAATTTACTAAGAGTAAATAATAATCATCATTGATACAGACAGTACATAGATGAACATTATAAACATTATAACATAACAAACATTACTTAACAAACATTACTGGGAGAAAACACTAAGATCTAGAAAACACATATAACTGCTTACATGATAGTTGTCGGAGAGAGGTTTCCCTTTTAGGAGTCCCCGAGTAACCTTGTAAAGACTTGCGAAAATAAACACTCACACTTTTTTACAAACAAGCTCACTTCACTCTTTTTTTTTTTTTTTTTTTTTTTTAAGGGAAGGGAAATATGTAAACTTCTTCAAACTATTTTTATTATGCTTTCCTTGTTCTCCGCTCTACCCTCTATTCTTACAAATGGTCTCTTATTTATAGGTGAAGAAAGACTCCCACGGACTTGAAACTTCAGATTTCAAATATTGAATAATCTTGTTTTTCCTGCCTGGTGCTCTTTGGGTCCCATCGTCACATGGCCTTTGAAGACTTTTTCAAAATAATCGTCCGCTTTGAGTAGTGGTGTCCTCTTTATAGTCTATAATGGCTTATTACATCACTGCTTACCTATTCTTTTTTGTTCTTTTCTCTTTATCATCATGGCTTACATATATTCTACGTGTCTAGTTGTGTAGTGCTACGGAGTCGAAACTCATCCCTGAGTCGTCGTCTTCGTTTGGGTCTTGAGCAAGTTGATCCATTAAAGAATTGTATTCGTCACTTCTACTTCCAGAATCTTCAAGATCAGAATTTATTGGTTCTGGTTTTGGGTTTGGATATTCTTGTATAACTTCTTTAGTCTTCTCGCTGAGTAACTTGTGAATAGAACTTTGTATTAATTGTTCAATTCTTTTATCTTTTTTTTCTTTTTAAAAGGAAACCCTTAGTCTTCTTGCTTGTCTCTGTTCCTGTAGTGGCTATATTTTTAAAACGTGTTGGTAAAATTCTCACACTTTTTGGCAAAGTGTCAGCCATTAACGGATTTGATAAGTCTTTACCCGTTACCATTTGAACGGGACTAGCTGTATCCTTAGCCGATACAATAGCTCTTTCTACATTCTTTGGGGAATATACACCTGTCTTATCCATTTTAGAATGAGATGCAGAACTCTTTGAATTGTCTGTTTTCTGTAATGGTATCGTCTGATTGATATTGGATTGTGAGATCATTTTTATTCTTTCTTCCAGGAAATGAACATGTTGGGTCAATTTTTCTTTTTTTCAAGTCTATCAATATTTTGATTTTGTCTTCTAAAACCCTCAGTCATTGAAGAACAATGATCACAAAAGATGATTTTGTCTGTGCCTTTCTTGATGTTGTATTGTATAAACTGTCTTGTAGTTTGTCTTAATGTTGGGCTTATGAAATAATTTGGCCCCAAAGTTCCTCTTGCATAGTCAAGGCTTCATTCAAATCATCGAATCCTTTGAAAAGGGGAGTGGGGAAATCATTTATCGAATCTATTACCTCAATCCATGTCTGGAAAGTACCCGCTAGTCTTCCTTGAACCACCACATAGAATTTGAACTTTTTATTCTCATGTTTCTCGGTAAAATAGTGGCTTAACGAATTTAATAGGGAAATAAAATAGCTATTGTCTCAGGGTATTTTATTGTAAGCTATCCATAGGTTGTCTATCAAACATCTTTAGGGTCTATCTATCTTGGTTTATGGTTTTACTCGAAAACTCAGGCTAGAAGGGGGATGGAAAATCAGATTTTTGTTTTCCAAAATAAAGTCTTTCTATACTTGGTGTGTTTAGTCTGACTTCTTCCAATTTTGTCTGATGTTTGAACAAAGTGTTTCTTAACATTGTCTGTAGATATAAGTCTTTGTCTTTTTGGGTCGTAGCGCTGCTTGACCTGCAACTGTTTTTTCCTGTATTCATACTGACACAAAATAGTTAGTTTTTATAAGTCTATTAAGTTGGTCTGCTAAATAATTATCTTTTCCTTTTATATGTTCTAGAGTAATATTATATATTGAAGTAGCGTCTAGAAAATTTAACCATCGCCTTTTACTATTACTTTTTTCCATTTATTTTTTGGTGAAACTTTACAGTGGCTTCACAATCAGTTCTTACTAGGATTTCTTTTTTATTATAATGTATAATTTAAAACTATTTAGACCGTAGATTACTGCTAGTATCTCTGCGTCTATACTACTCATATTTCCTTTTTCTTTGTATTTTCCGCTTTAATATGCACAGATTTTTTCAACTTTTTTGTCTTCATACTTGTTTTTCTTTGTTTTTAACACTGCTCCCCATCCTTCTAAACTTCCGTCTGTTTCTACTATTAGATAGTCCATTTCTAATGAGAGAGATAGGTCTGGTATGTTTTTAATCATTTGTTTAATTTTTGAACTAATTTTATATCTTCAGTGTTGAAAGTCTTTTATCCATGTGCTCCTGTTTTTGAGTAAAGAGGTCCTGCTACCTTTTCTAGGTCTTTTATAAAATTTCGTGCATAATTCAAGATTCCTTGAAATTTTTGTAATTCTTTAGTGTTATCTAATTTATCAGGCATATCTAAAACCTTTTTGGCGATATGAGGTTGTAATTTTATTTTTCCATTTCCTATTTCTACTCCTAAGAATTTTATAAGACTTTTGCATAACTCATCTTTTTCTTACTAATGATTATTCCGTTGTCTATAAATAGTTTAAATACTATTTGTAAATGTCCTAAGTGTTCTTTGATAGTATGACTAAATACTAAAATATCATCTACGTATACTAGGATAAAATTTTTATATTCCCTAAAAACATTATCCATTTTTCTCTGAAAAATTGGAGGAGCTGTTTTTAATCTGAATGGCATCACTAACCATTTGAAGTGCCCTTCTAGGCAAGTAAAAGCAGTCCATTCTATGTTGTCTTCATGCATTTTAACCTGCCAATATCCAGATTTGCAATCGAACTTGCTAAAAAAATTTCTTCCTTGTATTGGATTTATTAATTCTGATTTATCTGGTAACTTATAGTCATCCATTCTGGTATTGTCATTAAGTCTTTTATAATTTTGTTACCATTCTAGCCTTTCCTCTTACTATTTCACCATGATTTCTTACCATAAATGTTGCTGACCTATGTCTTGAAGTTAATCTTCTTATTACTCCTAATTTTAATAATTCTTTAATATGATCTTCGAATTCTTTTAGGTCTTCATTTGTGGACTCTATCGAAGCAGTTTTAATAGTATGTTCTGGATTAATGATTTCAAGTCTGCAAGTTATATGATTGGCTTCCCAATGTTTTAAGGGTCTTTCTCTAATTATTTCTAGCCTATCTAAAATTGAAATTACTTCCTCTAGATCATTCTGATTTTTTATTACTCCTATATGCTGCAAACCTTTTTTGAAATTGTAGAGTTTTGTATTTATCTCTATTAAATTATAACCTTTCTCTATATGTTCTTCTGAAAAGCTTAGTTCTAATAATTCGATTTCTTCAATTTTTTCTTTCTCATCTACAACATGTATTTTAGTACAAGTACATTCTTCTCCTTTATTGCATTTCAAGGTACTTGTGTTACGCTTGTTTTTAAGATATCTAGATCTTGTTGGAATGACTTCCATTGTTATTGCGGTCTGGGTAATATTTTTAGAGAAGATTACTCCGTCTCGAGTAAGGAGACAACTTCCATTGTTATGTAATAAGAAATCTAATCCTAAAACAAAGTCTACTCTAATATTTAAATCTCTGACCCATATTTTTTCCAATTTGTACGTAGGTGTATAAAAGTTTGCACATGTGTTTAAGAAACTTATTTGTGCATTACTAACATAATGGTTATATATATTTGAAGATCCATCCATATGCATGGCGCTTTGTGGTTTTGAGAATTCTTTTATTACATCTAAAGGCAAAATACATCTATTTATTATACTCTTTGTGCATCCTGAGTTTACTAGGCAAGAGTTTCTATCTCGTATTCCTGAATCCTTATTCTGGTTAAGATTTTTATGGTATTAATTTTCTTGTCTTCGTGCAAATTAATCCTTCAAATGACTTGTAGTTTCTTTTTCATTTAAAAGTTCTATTTCATGATCAATTTGGCTAGTGTCTTCTACACCTTTCCCCTTTTCTAATGCTACTTCTTTTCCTTTTCTATTTTGCTTATTCTTTCTTCTAAACTATCCATTCTATCTTCTAAATTTTTTATCGTTTTTTCTTTTGTAATAACTTGCTCGTCTTTGATTTTAATATTAAATATTTTGTCTATGCACCAAATGCATCCTTCTATATAACAGTTCATGCAATTTGCTCTTTTGTCTTTCCTCGAATATCCTGTACAGTTGAAGCATCACTGACTGTCTAATCCTTTCCCTTTGCAGAACTGGTGGTCACATTGTATATTAACAAAGGTGTAATTCGTTAAGTTGTTTAAATCTAACTTTTCTAATCGTATTTCATTTATTAATGTTTCTTCTTCTGAATCAGATGAATTTTGTCTTCCGTCTTCTAGGGCATTTATGCTTATTACTAAATATATACTTTCGTTATCTGACATATATTCATCTACATTTATTAAGGTCTTTTGAAAATCTTCTATAAGTTGGGCATTTCTTGTCGTACTATTGTTTCTTCCTGGATAAGTATTGGCTAGATGTTCTTCACTTCCGCATGTGAAACAAGCTAGTCTATTTTTGTAAATTCTGTTATTATTATGTTTTCGTACATGTCTGTCTTTATTTAAGTAAGGCTTTTTTGCCGTTGATTTTCTCAAATAATATTTCTTCTTAGGTTTGTATTCTTGAGTATTTTGGTGTGTTTTCTTATATTTTCTTTGTGGTTTATTTTGATCATAACTCTGTGTTGTATATATATTTTTACAGAATCCAGTCTCGTTTTGTTTTAACTGTTTTTGTATTTGTATATTTGTACATTTGTACATTTTTCTTGTAATACCTCCATTACGTGCTGTATTTTATGTCCTATAGACCAATTTCCGTTTGGGTTTTGTATTACTCCTTCTCTTTTATTCAATCTTTCTTCTATTTCTCTTCCTAGGGCTCCAGGGAGCTTATTAAAAAGTTTCTTTTCTAAACTTTGGTCAAACGCATTACCACTTATAGCACAATAATAAAAATAGTCTTTTAGAAAGTTCTTTATATGACACCAATTATTTATGCTAAGTTGTTCTAATTTTATTAACGCATTCTTTTGTAATACCACTAATTCGTTGTTTGGATCTTCTCCTGTTATTATGTTGTGTATTTTATTTGTAAAGTTATACGGGTTTGGTCCCATGTTTACTAATTCTTGAAATTCTTGAGGGTAAGTTATTTTTTATGCTTCCCACATTCCTTTAATTGATTCTCCTATAAAAGTCTCCATATAGATATACATGGTTTCTGCATCTGTTTCACTATAACGGTGTATATAGTCTGCTACTACTATTCCTTTCCATACGTCTATTACTAAATTCCATAATTGAGGGTCATGTGCTGCTATATTTAGTATTTTTCCTCTGTCTCCCACGTCTTGTAGTTTGATAGGAACTTCTATTGTCATTCTTATTCCGATTGGTTTAACCATTTCTGGTTCTGTAGCTGGGTCTTGTCTAAACACCCTATGTCTTGGTAAATTACCTATGGTGTATTCTACCGGTGGTACAGGTGTGGTTTTTTGGAAGGGACTTGAACTGGTTGAGGCGGTTTCCATAAATTCTTTTAAACTTCGGGTTGTTTCGTCATCACTTTCACTCTCGTCTATGTCTCTTTCTTGTCTACTTTCACTTTCTTTTTGTCTATATCCATAATTGTCCGTTCTAAATTTGCATTCTTTGAAGTGTTGTTCTACCATAGAAAATTCTATTCTTTCTAATTTACAGCCTTTACATTTAAAAAGTGTTGATTTATCTAGTTGGTGTAATTCTTTCGCCCTTTCTATTGATATATCTACTTCATAGTCTTCTTGTTTTATGATTTGAATATTCATTCCTTCCATATTGATGGTTGTTTCATTATCTTCTAAATCTCCATCTATTTCTTTCTGAGCAGTATATTTATAGTCTATAAATTGGATTGAGGTCTGTCCTTTATTACTAGTATATGTGAGGTTGTCATTTGGTCTTAAAACTTCTTTTTTACAGAATTTTTCTAAATTCCATTCTCTACCCGCATATTCTTCTGAGTCTATTTTTAAAGGTTTCATTAATTTTATCCCTTTATTTCCCATTAATCCTACCGCATCGTCTATTTTAATTTTAAATTTAGAACTGCTGTTTGTGGCTAATTTTCCTATAAAACCAATGCACATTAATAAATTATTTCTGCAATTCATTTCTTCATAGCCTTTAGTTTGTATTCCTATTTTTATATATTTACCTAATTCATTAGAATTTATCATGAAGTCTATACTACAATAAAATATTCCTCCATTATTGGTCATATCAACTTCTGTTAAACATATTATAGATCTTTTTGAGTCTGACCATCTATCATCGTATAGAGTGATTACAACTTTAGTACCTAGATTTTTTCTAGTTAGTCCTTTAAGTCCAATTACTACCAATCCCATATGCATGAGATTCATTCGTCTTTTTTGAATTTCTTTCAAAGATTCTTTACTAATTAAACTTATATTTTCGCTATTGTTTTCTAATACGCATAACTATTCTTCTCTATAATGTATGTATAAGTATGTTGTTGAAGAAAACAGTCCTGTGTTATACAATACTTGTGGATTTAATAGTCTTAATCTATTTTGTTGAAAAATTTCTATATCTTTATCTACGTCTATTATTTCATCTAATTGCTGACTGCTGCTGGGTCTATATGAATTTCTAGCTAGCATGTTGTTCCCTAATCTATCTTGAAAGAAATTGGCCCTTTGTCTTTCTTTGGAACCTCTATTCCAATTTGAAAAAATGTCCATGTTTTGTCCTTTTTTGTTATTTTTTGTCTATCTGTTTGGGGAGTTATTTCTATATGTTTAAGTTGATTAATTAAATTTTGTACGTCGTTATCTTGTTCTGTTTTTTCTTTAGGTATTTTAGTTTCTAATAAACTATCTAATTTTTTATTTATTTCTGAGATTTTATCTTCTAGTTTCTTATTTAATTATAATAGTGCTAGAATTATTAAATTATTTTGTTTTACTCCTATTAGGTCTGTTTTACCTGGTGGTGTATATTCGGATAAACCTTCAGGGTTAACTTGAAATTGAGCAGCTCTTTTTAGAACTTCTTGGTAAAAAGGGTCGTTCATGAAAGAGTTAAGTCTTGTAGTTTAGTTAAGTCTTTCTTAATTTCTTTAACTTCTGCGTGGATTTGTTCTATTGTAGTATTGCTTTTATTTTTTCCTGAAAGTAGTTGTAATTTTGTATTTATATCTATTTGTTGTGTTTTTAGAAAATCGAAATTCTTTTCTATTTTTTCTAATGATTTATTATGTTGAAATTGCAGATTTTCTATTGTTTCTATTAACACTACTAAAAAAACAGTGAATACCGACCTAAAAATTACCGACCTCAAATGGAGGTCGGTAATTTCCGACCTCCGGAGGTCGGTATTCTTAAAAAGAATAAGAAATTAAAAAAACTTTAGGAAACCGACTACAAGTAGTCGGTTTTTATGCAAAATAAAGCGGGAAAACAAAATTCCGACCTCTGGAGGTCGGAATTTTTCCCTGAAAAAATGAATTACAATAAAAACCGACCTCTTGATGTCGGTATTAATAAAATAAATAAATAACAATATTTTATTTTTTTTCTCAATTAATGCGTAAATAAATCGTCTTTCGGATGACAGTTTATATAAATTAAATTAATATAAAATACCGACCTCATGCGGTCGGTATTTTTATTTCATCCAAATACTTAGCGACATTAGGAGGTCGGTTAGTTTATTACACAATAGTTTATGCAAAATAAAGCAGGAAAATAAAATACCGACATCTGGCAGTTGGAATTTAAAAAATACAAAAATATAATTACCGACCTCCGGAGGTCAGAATTTAAAAAATACAAAAAATAAAAAATTCCGACCTCAGGAGGTCGGAATTTAAAAGAGGTCAGAATTTCAAAAATACAAAAATAAAAATACCGACCTCCGGAGGTCGGAATTTAAATAATACAAAAATAAAAATACCGACCTCCGGAGGTCGGAATTTAAACAAATACAAAAATAAAATTACCGACCTCCGGAGGTCAGAATTTCAAAAATACAAAAATAAAAATACCGACCTCCGGAGGTCGGAATTTAAATAATACAAAAATAAAAATACCGACCTCCGGAGGTCGGAATTTAAACAAATACAAAAATAAAATTACCGACCTCCGGAGGTCGGAATTTCAAAAATACAAAAATAAAAATACCGACCTCCGGATGTCGGAATTTAAAAAATACAAAAATAAAAATACCGACCTCCGGAGGTCGGTATTTTTTATAATACAAAAATAAAAATACCGACCTCCGGAGGTCGGAATCTAAAAAATACAAAAATAAAAATACCGACCTCCGGAGATCGGTATTTTTATGGAACAAAAATAAAAATACTGACCTCCGGAGGTCGGAATTTAAAAAATACAAAAATAAAATTACCGACCTCCGGAGGTCGGAATTTAAAAAATACAAAAATAAAAATACCGACCTCCGGAGGTCGGAATTTAAATAATACAAAAATAAAAATACCGACCTCCGGAGGTCGGAATTTAAACAAATACAAAAATAAAATTACCGACCTCCGGAGGTCGGAATTTCAAAAATACAAAAATAAAAATACCGACCTCCGGAGGTCGGAATGTAAATAATACAAAAATAAAAATACCGACCTCCGGAGGTCGGAATTTAAACAAATACAAAAATAAAATTACCGACCTCGGTCGGAATTTCAAAATTACAAAAATAAAAATACCGACCTCGGATGTCGGAATTTAAAAATACAAAATAAAAATACCGACCTCCGGAGGTCGGAATCTAAATAATACAAAAATAAAAATACCGACCTCCGGAGGTTGGAATCTAAATAATACAAAAATAAAAATACCGACCTCCGGAGATCGGTATTTTTATGGAACAAAAATAAAAATACCGACCTCCGGAGGTCGGAATTTAAAAAATACAAAAATAAAATTACCGACCTCCGGAGGTCGGAATTTAAAAAATACAAAAATAAAAATACCGACCTCCGGAGGTCGGAATCTAAATAATACAAAAATAAAAATACCGACCTCTGGAGGTCGGAATTTAAAAAATACAAAAATAAAATTACCGACCTCCGGAGGTCGGAATTTCAAAAATACAAAAATAAAAATACCGACCTCCGGAGGTCGGAATTTAAAAAATACAAAAATAAAATTACCGACCTCCCGAGGTCAGAATTTTAAAAATACAGAAATCAAAATACCGACCTCCAGAGGTCGGTATTTTTCAATACAATAAAAACCGACCTCTTGATGTCATTATTAAATAAAATAAATAAATAACTATACTTTATTTTTTTTCTCAATTAAATATATTGATTTAATTTTATCGTCTTTCGGAGGATGGTTTTGCGTAAAATAAAATAAAAAAAAATATTTTAATACCGAGTTCCGAAAGTTGGTAAAATTAAATAGTATGTAATTAAATTAATTTTCATTAAATAAATCGTCTTCCGGATGACAGTTTTATATAAGTTAAAAAATAAATTAATATAAAATACCGACCTCATGAGGTTGGTATTTTTATTTCATCTAATTACTTTTAATAAAAGCGACATTCGGAGGTCGGTTTGTTAAAACTGTTCCTATAAATCATAATTTTGCTAGCATAATACTAAATTTTCATTCTACACATACAATTAATTTTTTAAATGAGTGTAAAAATTTTGAATACTTTTATAAATAAAAATTAAAATTTGGAATAAATAAAAAAATATCTATAATCCATATTTAGAGTATGAAACTACGTTGATATGAATTAAGAGATAGTTATACTTATATTTGTAGAGTAATGTACAAATTCTATCAGTCTGTTGTCAAATGATGAACTTAATATATCATGTCATGATGTACAGGTGAATAACTAATTAACATATAATATAATCTATTTGAGTATGAAATGCAAGATAATATTATTATATACGTTCGATCTTGAATGGATGTCAAGTGTTGTGATAATATCGTAGGCAATGATGACATATGTAAATTAAAGGATAATTCATCGGAGTATGAAATACGTTGATTAATTATATATACTCACTGAGTAGTTTAACAAATCAAATCTTATATATATATATATATATATATGTATATTAGTGGCTCAAATATGAAATACATTATCAATTAAAGAAATACCGATGATCAATTCAAGGAGATTTATATATTAAATTTGATATTGATAAACTTTAATTTGTTGATCGATAAAATTAAATTTATATAATTAGGAGGTATATAATTTAAATTTATAAAATTAACTTGATCAATAAAATTAAATTTATTAAATTAAACTTCATTGATGTGTAGTTAAACTAAATTTATATATATATATATATATATATATATATATATATATATAAATATATATATATATATATATATATATATATATATATATATAATTTTAATTTATAAATATAATTTTAATTAATAAAATCAATCTCAAGAGATGAGTTAATATTAAAATAAATTAATAAATACCGACCTTAAGAGGTCGGTATATTTAAATTATTATTTTATTTAAATAATATCAACATCCCGTGGTCGGTAAATTAAACACTTCTCTTAAAAAAAGAATGATATAGTATCAAAACCCTAAGGCATCTCTCACTCCACTCTCAGTCCTCTCTCTCACCCTGACCCACCCCCATCTTGCCCATCGGGCTTACTTTTCAAAGTGGTCTTTCTCGATTTGGACGAAAAGGCTTGGTTGAAGGCAAAATTCGTGTAATTCGGTATTATAAATAAATAAATAAATAAAATATTTTATTTTTCTCAATTAAATATTAAAAACAAAATTGAGAAATATTTTGAATTAATTTTATTTAAATCGTCTTCGGAGGATGGTTTTGTGTAAAATAAAAAATAAAAATTATAATATGGACTTCGAAGTCGGTAAAATTAAATAGTATGTAATTATATTAATTTTCATTAAAATATTTATATAGTACTTCCAAAAAAATTAATAAATTAATAAATAAATCGTCATCCGAATGACGATTAATTTCAAAAATACAAAAATAAAAATACCGACCTCCCGAGGTCATACAGAAATCAAAATACCGACCTCTGGAGGTCGGTATTTTTCAATACAATAAAAACCGACCTCTTGATGTCGGTATTAAATAAAATAAATAAATAACTATATTTTATTTTTTTCTCAATTAAATATATTGATTTAATTTTATCATCTTTCGGAGGACGGTTTTGCGTAAAATAAAAAACAAAAAAATATATTATAATACCGACTTTCGAAAGTTGGTAAAATCTCATGTAATGATGTAGAGGTGAAGTGCTAACATATAATCCATTTGAGTATGAAATGTGAGATAATATTCGTAAAATGTCATGATAACAATTAATTATAAACTTTATATTTATATAATTAATTGTTTAATTATTTGTACGTATAACCTTCAATGTCTTATTTCATTTTATGAAATAGACAATAGAACGTAGTAAATTACTGTACAAAGCAAGTAATTCTATCAAGATTATTACGTTCGATCTTGAATGGATGTCAAGTGTAGTGATCATATCGTAGGCAATGACATGTAAAGGATAATTCATTGCAGTATGAAATATTTTAATTAATTATATACTCCTCGAGCAGTTTAACAAATGTAGTCTTATATATTAGTGGTTCAGATATGAAATACATTATCAATTAAAGAAATATCGATGATCAATTCAAGGAGATTTCTATATTAAATTTGATATTGATAAATTATCAATAAAATTAAATTTATATAATTAGAAGGTATATAATTTAGATTTATAAAAATTAAATTGATCAATAAAATTAAATTTATTAAATTAAACTTTTGTTGATGTGTAGTTAAATTAAATTAAATATATATAATATACATATATAATTTTAATTAATAAAATCGGCCTCAAGAGGTGAGTTTATATTAAAACAAATTATTAAATGCTGACCTTAAGAGGTCAGTATATTTAAATTATTATTTAATTTAAATAATATCGGCTTCACGATGTCGGTATTTATTCAATATTTTTAAATATTAGTAATTATTTTAAAAGATATCAACATTCCGTGATCGATAAATTAACCCTTCTTTTTAAAAAAGAATTATAATCTCAAAACCCTTAAGTCATTTTTTCACTCCAAGCTCTCTCACTCTCAATCCTCTCTTAAGTCAATTTTTTTCACTCCAAGCTATCTCACTCTCAATCCTCTCTTTAGTCAATTTTTTTCACTCCAAGCTCTCTCTCTCTCACTCTCACTCCTCTCTCACGTCGTCCGACCCATCCCCGAGACCTCGACCGCCCTGACCGTGATATCCCCGACCAGCAAGAAAGCCAGGAGGTGGCGCCACCATCCTCGACGGGTGCGCCGCCGATCAGCAGCAGCGCATAGGCGGCAGCAGCAGCAGAGGCATCTCGCATCGGCGCCGCCTCCATCCCGACCGGCGCAGCAGCAGGAGGTCACGCCGGCGCCTCCATCTCGACCGGTGCCGCCTCCATCCCGACCCACTGCCCTTCTTCTTTAATTCAAGGTTAGGGTTTCATAATATTATTTTTAATTTCTTTCAATTTGATTGTTGAATTTGTTAATTAGTGTATTGAATTAGTTTTTTTATTGATTGTTAGTTAATTAGTAAGTGAATGATTTAGGGTTTTTGATTGTTAGTTTGAATTAGGGATTATTTGATTGTTAGTTTGTGTTTGTTGATTGTGAATTGAAAATTTTAATGTTAGGTTAGTTTGAATTAGGATATCTTAGGATTTGTTTGAAATTTGACATTTCTTGAGTTAATTAGTTTGATTTTGGAATTGTAAAATTAGATTGAATTAGGGTATTTAAGGAGTTGTTTGAATTTGGGTATTCAATTTGAGTGTTGAATTTGTTAATTAGTGTATTGAATTAGTTTTTATTGATTGTTAGTTAATTAGTAAGTGAATGATTTAGGGTTTTTGATTGTTAGTTTGAATTAGGGATTATTTGATTGTTAGTTTGTGTTTGTTGATTGTGAATTGAAAATTTTAATGTTAGAGTTAGTTTGAATTATATTTGGGGAGTTGTTTGAATTTGGGTATTATTTGAGTTAGTTTGAATTATTATTGAGATTTTAGGACTAATAGTTTGAATTTGGGATTAGGAATAGCTAGCTAGTTTGAATTTAGGATTTTAGCACTAGTTAGATTTTGGGATTTTAGGACTAGTTTGAATTTGTGATTTTAAGACTAGTTTGAATTTTGAATTTAGGACTAGTTTGAATTATTATTGAAATTTTAGGACTACTAATAGTTTGAATTTGGGATTTTAGCATTATAGTTTGGTTTTTGAATTCTAGGAGTACTTTCAATTTGTGATTTTAAGACTAGTTTGAATTTGGAATTTAGAACTAATGGTTTGAATTATATTTGATATTTTAGGCTAATTAATAGTTTGAATTTCGGAAACTAGCTAGCTAGTTTGAATTTGGAACTAATTAGCTTGAATATATAACTAATTAAGTTTAGAAATTAGATATGAACTTGAATTGAAACTTGAACTTACTAAAACTTGAATATATATATATAAAACTAATATTCTTGGATTTGAAGTTTATATTTAACTAAACTTGAATATTATTGATGACAAAATTGATTTTCTTGCAAGATCTATTTGTGTTCATCTAGTGTTGACACTTAGCTTTAATTTAGGAATAATGTGTTTGTTAAGCGTAAGTACCAACACTAGTTGATCCTATTAATGACAAAATTGATTTTCTTGCAAGATCGATTTGTGTCCATCTATTCATGTGGGCGTGTTCTTTCATTTTCTATGTTGATGCTTGTTTTCAAATTTGCTCGTATTTAGGAAATAGGCAGTTGACGAATATCAATGTTGCTGTGTGTTTGTGCTATGTAGTAACTAATAATTATTGAATCTTTTTCTAGTGTTGAAAGAGTTGATTTTGCGGGCTAGGCAACTAAGGAAGCTCAACATCAAAAAAAGTTGATACAAGCTTCTTTCATCAAAGTAGAAGATAAGGTTTGGTGTTTCTAAATTTCTAAAGTTCAAGTACAATTTCTTTTATAATGTGTTTGTGTCCTTCTAGTATTGATACTTAGTTTAAATTTTGTGATAATTTGTTTGTGTCCATCGAATGTTTGTTTAGCATAATTAAGTACCAACACTAGTTGATCCTATTGATGACAAAATTGATTTTCTTGCAAGATCAATTTGTGTCCATCTAGTGTTGACACTTAACTTTAATTTAATGTGTTTGTTAAGCATAAGTACCAACACTAGTTGATCCTATTGATGACAAAATTGATTTTCTTGCAAGATCGATTTGTGTCCATCTAGTGTTGATGCTTAGCTTTAGTTTAGGAATAATGTGTTTGTGAAGCATAATTAAGTACCAACACTAGTTGATCCTATTGATGACAAAATTGATTTTCTTGCAAGATCGATTTGTGTCCATCTAGTGTTGATGCTTAGCTTTAGTTTAGGAATAATGTGTTTGTTAAGCATAATTATGTACCAACACTAGTTGATCCTATTGATGACAAAATTGATTTTCTTGCAAGATCGATTTGTGTCCATCTAGTGTTGACATTTAACTTTAATTTAATGTGTTTGTTAAGCATAAGTACCAACACTAGTTGATCCTATTGGTGACAAAATTGATTTTCTTGCAAGATCAATTTGTGTCCATCTAGTGTTGATGCTTAGCTTTAGTTTAGGAATAATGTGTTTGTTAAGCATAATTAAGTACCAAAACTAGTTGATCCTATTGATGACAAAATTGATTTTCTTGCAAGATCGATTTGTGTCCATCTAGTGTTGACACTTAACTTTAATTTAATGTGTTTGTTAAGCATAAGTACCAACACTAGTTGATCCTATTGATGACAAAATTGATTTTCTTGCAAGATCGATTTGTGTCCATCTAGTGTTGATGCTTAGCTTTAGTTTAGGAATAATGTGTTTGTGAAGCATAATTAAGTACCAACACTAGTTGATCCTATTGATGACAAAATTGATTTTCTTGCAAGATCGATTTGTGTCCATCTAGTGTTGACACTTAACTTTAATTTAATGTGTTTGTTAAGCATAAGTACCAACACTAGTTGATCCTATTGATGACAAAATTGATTTTCTTGCAAGATCGATTTGTGTCCATCTAGTGTTGATGCTTAGCTTTAGTTTAGGAATAATGTGTTTGTTAAGCATAATTAAGTACCAACACTAGTTGATCCTATTGATGACAAAATTGATTTTCTTACAAGATCGATTTGTGTCCATCTAGTGTTGATGCTTAGCTTTAGTTAGTGAATTTAGTTGTTGGAATTAAGTCAAAACTAATGTAGTTAAAGTTAAAAGTTGTTTTGTTGTTTAAATGAGTTAAAATACATAATGTCGTTTAGTTGGAGGATTTAGTTGTTGGAATTAAGTCAAAACTAAACTAGTTAAAGTTGTTAAGTTATTTAAATTAGTTATAATAAATAATGTGGTTTAGTTAGTGAATTTAGTTGTTGGAATTAAGTCAAAACTAATGTAGATAAAGATCAAAAGTTGGTAAGTTATTTAAACAAGTTAAAATAAATAATGTGGTTTAGTTAGAGAATTTAGTTGTTGGAATTAAGTCAAAACTAATGTAGTTGAAGTTAAAAAGTTGTTAAGTTATTTAAACAAGTTAAAATAAATAATGTCGTTTAGTTGGTGAATTTACTTGTTGGAATTAAGTCAAAACTAATGTAGTTAAAGTTAAAAAGTTGTTAAGTTATTTAAACAAGTTAAAATAAATAATGTCGTTTAGTTGGTGAATTTAGTTGTTGGAATTAAATCAAAACTAATGTAGTTAAAGTTAAAAGTTGTTAAGTTGTTTCAAAAGTTAAAATAAATAATGTCGTTTAGTTGGTGGATTTAGTTGTTGGAATTAAATCAAAACTAATGTAGTTAAAGTTAAAAAGTTGTTAAGGTGTTTAAATAAGTTAAAATAAATAATGTGGTTTAGTTAGTGAATTTAGTTGTTGGAATTAAGTCAAAACTAATGTAGTTAAAGTTAAAAAGTTGTTAAATTATTTAAACAAGTTAAAATAAATAATGTCGTTTAGTTGGTGAATTTAGTAGTTGGAATTAAATCAAAACTAATGTAGTTAAAGTTAAAAAGTTGTTAAGTTATTTAAACAAGTTAAAATAAATAATGTGGTTTAGTTAGTGAATTTAGTTGTTGGAATTAAGTCAAAACTAATGTAGTTAAAGTTAAAAAGTTTTTAAGTTATTTAAACAAGTTAAAATAAATAATGTCGTTTAGTTGGTGAATTTAGTTGTTGGAATTTAATCAAAACTAATGTAGTTAAAGTTAAAAAGGTGTTAAGGTGTTTAAATAAGTTAAAATAAATAATGTGCTTTAGTTAGTGAATTTAGTTGTTGGAATTAAGTCAAAACTAATGTAGTTAAAGTTAAAAAGTTGTTAAGTTATTTAAACAAGTTAAAATATATAATGTGGTTTAGTTAGTGAATTTATTTGTTGGAATTAAATCAAAACTAATGTAGTTAAAGTTAAAAAGTTGTTAAGGTGTTTAAATAAGTTAAAATAAATAATTTGGTTTAGTTAGAGAATTTAATTGTTGGAATTAAGTCAAAACTAATGTAGTTAAAGTTAAAAATTTGTTAAGTTATTTACACAAGTTAAAATAAATAATGTGATTTAGTTAGTGAATTTAGTTGTTGGAATTAAGTCAAAACTAATGTAGTTAAAGTTAAAAAGTTTTTAAGTTATTTAAACAAGTTAAAATAAATAATGTCGTTTAGTTGGTGAATTTAGTTGTTGGAATTATATCAAAACTAATGTAGTTAAAGTTAAAAAGTTGTTTAGTTGTTTAAATAAGTTAAAATAAATAATGTCAAAATTATCATTATTGTTTGTGTAGATGGATCCTGATCGTAGTTGTATCTATTTGACATTTTAGACTTCTATATTTTGGAATTGTTTGATTGTATTTTGAAGTTGGATGAAGTTTATTTTGAAATAGTTTAATGTATATGTTGAAAATATTGTGTTGTTTTGGTTGGATGAAGTTTATATTCTTTGGGTTGTTTTGGTATAAATATGCAGGTGGGCAATTATAATTACAGCAATTTGTGCGCTTTATAGCAGAAAACCGACCTCCGGAGGTCGGAATTTCAAAAGTAAAAAAATTAAAATACCGACCTCCGGAGGTCGGAATTTCAAAAGTAAAAAAATTAAAATACCGACCTCCGGAGGTCGGAATTTTAAAAATACAAAAATAAAATTACCGACCTCCGGAGGTCGGAATTTGAAAAATAAAAGAATAAAAATACCGACCTCCGGAGGTCGGAATTTAAAAAATAGAAAAATAAAATTACCGACCTCCGGAGGTCGGAATTTTAAAAATAGAAAAATAAAATTACCGACCTCCGGAGGTTGGAATTTTAAAAATACAAAAATAAAATTACCGACCTCCGGAGGTCAAATTTGAAAATAAAAGAATAAAATACCGACCTCGAGGTCGGAATTTAAAAAATAGAAAAATAAAATTACCGACCTCCGTAGGTCGGAATTTTAAAAATATAAAAATAAAAATACCGACATCAGGAGGTCGGAAATTAAAAAATACAAAAATAAAATTACCGACCTCTGGAGGTCGGAATTTCAAAAATACAAAAATAAAAATACCGACCTCCGGAGGTCAGAATTTATATATTAAAAATAAAAAAAGTAACAAATACCGACATTCGGAAGTCGGAAAATAAATTAATGAATTTTCCGACTTAAAATAAAAACCGACCTCGAGTGGTCGGTAAATACCGACCTCCGGAGGTCGGTATTGAATAGCGACCAAGCTTTTTCCGACCTAAGCTGGGATGTCGGTTTTAGGTCGGAATTACAGGGAATACCGACCTCCGGAGGTCGGTATTTTTAGGTCGGTATTCACTGTTTTTTTAGTAGTGTAAGTTTAGTATTTTTTCATCTTTCAATTGAATGTGCTCTACTAAATTTATTATTAAATCTATAATATTATTTAAATGATGGTGATCGCTATGTAAGATATGGTCTCCTTCTATAAAGTTACACTTGATTACTAATCAAAATTTTAATCTTCTATATTTCTTTTCTGAGATAACTTCTAAGTCTAAATACTCTAATTTCTTTATACTTCCTATTGTATTATTTTTATCCCAAGTATATGGTATTTCTTTTCTTATTGTATCATTCTAGTCTAAGTTTTTGGATATAATAGTTAATTCTTGATCCTATTGTTGGTACCTGTAAATCTATTTTTCTAATTTCTTGGTTCATTAATTATAGTTCTTCGGTAGATAATATGTCTGAATACAACTGTTGTTGTTCTAGATATAATGATTTTTGTTCTATTAGAAAATCGTATATATTTGAATAATTTTCTTTCATGCGTAATAAATACCAATAGTATTCTAGATCTATTATTATCTGTCTTTCGTAAGGTTGAGGCCTTCTTTTATATATTCTTGTTGGCATGTATTAAAATATTGTATTGGTTTTATACAGAAATGTAACGTATGCTCTGATACCAAATAATAATCTTTTAAATAGTTAATAATAGTCTTTTAAATAATTAAATATCTGGTATAATAGTCTTTTAAATAATTAAATATCCGTTAGGATAGTAGAGTAAGATTAAATTGCATTTGTAAATTAGGTTGTAAAATCCTACTCAGTACTCCCTCATCCGCATCCCTTATCTAGTTTAGTAGTTTGTAGTTTACTAAATCTATGTATTTTCTCCCAAATTTACTTTTTTTTTTACTCTGTTCATCTCTTTTTCTTAACCTATATTTTTAGCAACTTCTTCTTTAACCGAACCCCGGGATACATAGTCCTTCGGTTCCCTAACCATGGCAGACTTTCAACTTCCCTAGGTATTTCCAGGTTAATCCATCATTATTACTAAAAGATAAGGAACTAACCATTTACTAAGAGTAAATAATAATCATCATTGATATAGACAGTACATATATGAACATTATAAACATTATAACATAACAAACATTACTTTGATAAAACACTAAGATCTAGAAAACACATATAACTACTTACATGATAGTTTTCGGAGAGAGGTTTCCCTTTCGAGAGTCCCTGAGTAACCTTGTAAAGACTTGCGAAAATAAACACTCACACTTTTTTACAAACAAGCTCACTTCACTCTTTTTCTTTTTTTTTTTTAAGGGAAGGAAATACGTAAACTTCTTCAAACTATTTTTATTATGCTTTCCTTGTTCTCCGCTCTACCCTCTATTCTTACAAATGGTCTCTTATTTATAGGTGAAGAAAGACTCCCACGGACTTGAAACTTCAGATTTCAAATATTGAATAATCTTGTTTTTCCTGCCGGGTGCTCTTTGGGTCCCATCGTCACATGGCCTTTGAAGACTTTTTCAAAATAATCGTCCGCTTTTGAGTAGTGGTGTCCTCTTTATAGTCTATAATGGCTTATTACATCACTGCTTACCTATTCTTTTTTGTTCTTTTCTCTTTATCATCATGGCTTACATATATTCTACGTGTCTAGTTGTGTAGTGCTACGGAGTCGAAACTCATCCCTGAGTCGTCGTCTTCGTTTGGGTCTTGAGCGAATTGATCCATTAAAGAATTGTATTCGTCACTTCTACTTCCAGAATCTTCAAGATCAGAATTTATTGGTTCTGGTTTTGGGTTTGGATATTCTTGTATAACTTCTTTAGTCTTCTCGCTGAGTAACTTGTGAATAGAACTCTGTATTAATCGTTCAATTTTTTTATCTTTTTTTTCTTTTTAAAAGGAAACCCTTAGTCTTCTTGCTTGTCTCTGTTCCTATAGTGGCTATATTTTTAAACTTACTGGTAAAATTCTCACACTTTTGGCCAAAGTGTCAGCCATTAACAGATTTGATAAGTCTTTATCCGTTACCGTTTTAACGGGACTAGCCGTATCCTTAGCCAATACAATAGCTCTTTCTACATACTTTGGGGAATGTACACCCGTCTTATCCATTTTAGAATGAGATGGAGAACTTGTTGAATTGTCTGTTTTATGTAATGGTATCGTTTGATTGATATTGGATTATAAGATCATTTTTATTCTTTCTTCCAGGAAATGAACATGCTGGGTCAATTTTTCTTTTTCTTTTTCAAGTTTATCAATATTTTGATTTTGTCTTCTAAAACCCTCAGTCATTGAAGAACAATGATCACAAAAGATGATTTTGTCTGTGTCTTTCTTGATGTTGTATTGTATAAACTGTCTTGTAGTTTGTCTTAATGCTGGGCTTATGAAATAATTTGGCCCCAAAGTTCCTCTTGCACAGTCAAAGGCTTCGTTCAAATCATTGAATCCTTTGAAAAGGGGAGAGGGGAAATCCTTTATCGAGTCTATTACCTCAGTCCATGTCTGAAAAAACCCGCTAGTCTTCCTTGAACCACCACATAGAATTTGAACTTTTTATTCTCATTTTTCTCGGTAAAATAGTGGCTTAACGAATTTAATAGGGAAATAAAATAGCTATTGTCTCGGGGTATTTTATTGTAAGCTATCCATAGGTTGTCTATCAAACATCTTTAGGATCTATCTATCTTGGTTTCTGGTTTTACTTGGAAACTCAGGTTAGAAGGGGGATAGAAAATCAGATTTTGTTTTCCAAAATAAAGTCTTTCTATACTTGGTGTGTTTAGTCTGACTTCTTCCAATTTTGTCTGAGGTTTGAACAAAGTGTTTCTTAACATAGTCTGTAGATATAAGTCTTTGTCTTTTCATAGATTCTATACTAATTAAACTTATATTTTCGCTATTGTTTTCTGAAACGCATAACTGTTCTTCTCTATAATGTCTATATAAGTGTGTTGTTGAAGAAAACAGTCATGTGTTATACAATACTTGTGGATTTAATAGTCTTAATCTATTTTGTTGAAAAATTTCTATATCTTTATCTACGTCTACTATTTCATCTAATTGCTGACTGCTGCTGGGTCTATATGAATTCATTATTCTAGCTAGCATGTTGTTCCCTAATCTATCTTGAGAGAAACTGGCCCTTTGTCTTTCTTTGGAACCTTTATTCCTGTTTGAAAAAATGTCCATGTTTAGTCCTTTTTTGTTATTTTTTGTTTATCTATTTGGGGAGTTATTTCTATATTTTTTTAGTTGATTAATTAAATTTTGTACGTCGTTATCTTGTTCTTTTTTTTCTTTAGGTATTTTAGTTTCTAATAAACTATCTAATTTTTTATTTATTTCAGAGATTTTATCTTCTAGTTTCTTATTTAATTCTAATAGTGCTAGAATTATTAAATTATTTTGTTTTACTCCTATTAGGTTTGTTTTACCTGGTGGTGTATATTCGGATAAACCTTTATGGTCAACTTGAAATTGAGCAGCTCTTTTTAGAACTTCTTGGTAAAAAGGGTCATTCATGAAAGAGTTAAGTCTTTTAGTTTAGTTAAGTCTTTCTTAATTTCTTTAATTTCTGCGTGGATTTGTTCTATTGTAGTATTGCTATTATTTTTTCATGAAAGTAGTTGTAATTTTGTATTTATATCTATTTGTTGTGTTTTTAGAAAATCGAAATTCTTTTCTATTTTTTCTAATGATTTATTATGTTGATATTGCAGATTTTCTATAGTTTCTATTAACTTTAGTATTTTTTCGTCTTTCAATTGAATGTGTTCTGCTAAATTTATTATTAAATCTGTAATAATATTTAAATGATGGTGATCGCTATGTAAGATATGGTCTCCTTCTGTAAAGTTACACTTGATTACTGATCCAAATTTTAATCTTCTATATTTCTTTTCTGAGATAACTTCTAAGTCTAAATACTCTAATTTCTTTATAGTTTCTATTGTATTATTTTTATCCCAAGTATATGGTATTTCTTTTCTTATAATATCGTTCTAGTCTAAGTTTTTGGATAAAATAGTTAATTCTTGATCCTACTGTTGGTACCTGTAAATCTATTTTTCTAATTTCTTGGTTTATTAAATATAGTTCTTCGGTAGATAATATGTTTGAATACAACTGTTGTTGTTCTAGATATAATGATTTTTGTTCTATTAGAAAATCGTATATATTTGAATAATTTTCTTTTATGCGTAATAAATACCAATAGTAGTCTTGATCTATTATTATCTATCTTTTGTAAGGTTGAGGCCTTCTTTTATATATTCTTGTTGACATGTATTAAAATATTGTGTTGGTCTTATACATGATTGTAACGTATTCTCATTGCCATTAAGGAAGAAACGATTAAGCATAAGACTTTGAAGTGGAAGAAGAAGCCATCAATATTATCTTGTTAATTTTCCCATTTGATTGTTGGAATTTGAGGTAATTTGATGCCATATTTATAATTGCCATAATGGTGAAATGCAATGTGAATGTATTGTGTGCATTCACATTAGCAATTTGATTAAATTTCTATAAATGTTTATTACTTTTCTCTTCTTCTTTTTGCTTCTTTTTTTTAGTGGAAATTCGTTACTTCAATTAATGTGGCATAATTCAAATTTTGAGAGTTAAATAGTTTAATTTTGATCTTAGATTTGAAAAATATTTTAAAATAAAATTTACAAATTTAAAAAGTATGGAAAATATTATAAATCACAATAACTGATGATTCAAAATATTTAAAAAATATATATAAAAATATTATAATAAAAAAATTATTTGAATCTTAAAATCTAAAAGATCGAAACATAAATCGGGGACGAAGGGAGTATTTTTCTTTGTATGTACTATTATAGTAGTTGATTTTGTTCACAAATTTTTGGAACTTTAATATCTTACCCAATTAAAAATATTAGATAATTATTTATAATTTCATACATTTAGTTATGAGATACAAATATATTATTATATTAGAAGATCTATCCATTTAATATTCTTTGAAAAAGATGTTCCTTGTATTTATATCATTATTAAATTAATGGTAAATTTATAAATATTAAAGTTTTAGATAATTAGAGTAATTTTGGTGAAAAGAATTAATTTAAAAGGGCATAAATCAAATATTTTGGTATATAAATAGAGATATAGATTGATATAAGTAGAAATTGACTAAGCCTCATTTATTTTCATTAAGTGTAACGATCTATCCCAACTGTTATAAGTAGGTCAATGGTAAAAGAAATTGGTCCATAAAATCTTTCGAGTAGTGACTTAAAAACTATAGGCTAGGCTAGTCTGATGCGATGTGAGGTCTAGGACCATCTGGGAATGGGTGGGGTGAAATGTCTAAGCTTGATTTATATTTTCTAGTAGCCAAGACATTAAAAATTCGTAGGGCTTTACGAATCAAATTCGGGTGAGTAAAATTTCCAGAAGCGAACTGGATGTGAAGGGGATAGTTTGGAACGTCAAGGGTCGAAGGTATGTTGTGAAAAATGGACTTTTCAGGAATTTTTGAGTCTCTGAAGTTGTGCAATCCACTATAGCAGGTGACAGGTTGCTATAGCGGGAGTGTGCAGGCTCTATAGCGGGTTGATGGCCGCTATAGCAGGGTCACTACAGCGGGTTGGGTCGCTATAGCTGGGTAAGTTGGAATTTTATGTAAAAAAAAAAAAGACCTAAAACCTCCTATTTTTTGCATCATTCTTCTTGGGTTTGAGAGGGGCGAATTAGGGCAATTCCTATTCAATTTTTCACCAAATTCATCGGTAAAGGTAAATTCATTATTCCCGTATCTTGTAAATAGATTCTTAAGCTTTAGAATCTAGAATATTACTCTTGGGAGAGGTTTTTGACTTGATTTAATTGTGGAAAAAGTCCTGAATTGGATAGAATGATCATGATTCGGCCTGGAGTTAGGATTTGATTATAATCCAGGTATAATTAGACCAGTTTTGATTGATTGTTGTGTTTTTAATTATTGTTAGACCAAGAACAAGTCAATGCACTTCAAAAAGGAAAAACTCAGGTTCTTTAGAGAATTTAGGCTTGATTCGAGGTAGATGATGGTTATATGTTTTTCAATTTATGTATGAATACATGTCTACTACTTTATAGTACCACTGATTCAATGCATGTTGGGGAAAACATAGGGAAGCATATAAATGACAGCATGTTAATAATCTTATGCAATGGACCTTTTAATTTAACTTGTGGTTTCAAGTGCTATTCTTCATTGTGATTGTAATTATGATTGTGCATGTCATTTATATATTATGGTTGCCTCAGGTACCACACCGGTATAGAAATACTAACAATTGGTTTAGATATCACGTCTGATATGAATACTACCCCTATTGGCTCGAATACCGCGCTGGTACACTAACAATTTGTGTGTGGGTTCCATGAGAAGATCGAGTATGTGTAGTTATGATTCCATGAGTATTTATAATTGTGACCATGTGAGACATGTTTCAAGTATTGATTGATTCAGGATTTTATGATTGGGAGTCTATGTATTTGTGATTGTTTTATGTGTTGGCATGTGTTTATTGTGGTGTGGTTATCTGTTTACATTCATGATTTGAAATTGGTCGTGTGTTATTATCAATACAATATGGTTGTGTATTGATACTACACTTTCTCTTTTCTTGTGGAGTACATGACATCTTCCAACGGTTGATACGAGACATCAGTTAAGGGACGTTTGACTTTGAATTCAAACGTGAGCTACTCTTCTGGTATGTCATTGGTTCCTCTATATCTTCTTGTCCATATTTTCAGATAGAGACATTTTAGATTGTTAGGTTTATGTTTTAGTTTCGAGATTGCATTCTAGTTTTGACTATTTAGAGTTTTAATATAATGACTTTCAAATTCTAAGGGTAAAATTTCGCAATTGTTAGGATGATTTTCTTTTATTTGTGTTAGACTATTTTTCCTAGTGTTTGTGTAGTGATTTGTTTCTTATTTAATAGGTTTGAAGGTAGTTGAGTAGGGTTAGTAATTGGTTCTTTCATCGAAGGGTTAGTGTGGTTGTCACCATGGCGGGTCAGGATCTTGACATTAAGACTAAAACATCTAAATCCGAATGCACTTATGTATGATTAAGATGTTATTCTAGATTTGAACATTGAATAATTGAGATTGTTTGTTTTTCAACATATGAATGTGTATGATTTTTTGTTTGTAAACATGATAAATATATAATTCAAATAGAAAAGTAATTCAACATTAAAAATATAAATATAATAAAATAAAATCATAATTTGATTTAAAATATATATATTTATATTCGCTAGTGATGATAGAGATGGTTTGTAGTGATAGTGATGGTGTTGGTGGTTGGTATTAGTGGCTAGTAATGATGGTAGAGATAGGCAATGTTATAGTGACTAGCATGATGGTGATGGTTGGTAGTGATGATGGCGGCAATTGCGATGGTGAAGTTGATTGATGTTAGTAGTTAGTGGTGTTGGTGTTGGGGTTGATGGTTGAAGAAAGTGTGGTGGTTGATGATGTGTTGGTGGTAGTTAAAAGGAATGCTAGTTGTGCTAATGGAGGTTATTGTTAGTAAGGATATAATGATGGAGGTTGGCAACAATTATCATCATAATAACAAAGGTGGTTAAGAGTGGTGGCTAATTAATGGTTAGTGAAGATATGGTGTGATTATTATTATAGCAGATGTAATTAATGGTGGTCATTGGTGATTGTGCATAAAGTGGTGGTGAAAATTATCCATGCAAAAATACTTCTTAATGATAGTACTTTGTTCAAAATCTTAATGATTAAGATCTTTTCAAACAAAATAAGTGGTTAGATCTTCATATAAACAAATACGCTTAATGACGTATGTTGGGTTCTATGCAATTATGATGATTGACAAAGTATTATGAAATGTGTAAGTCAACCTGATTAACAAATACACTGTCTCATGGAATTGAATTTGTAGCAAGATCACTAATGAATAAAGACAAGTGTGCAATAATCAAATGAAATGCATGATAGTTTCGTGATAAACTTAAGGAAACAAACATATGTTGAATTGAAGAGTTGGAGTTCAATTACGACACAAAAGAATCAATGACTTTGATTTGGAGAGGGACTCTAAAGAGGCAAGGAGTTTGATTTAAAGGAGACACATTTGAAGTAGAACTTTAAGTCAAGAAAGTTTGAGTCAATATGAAGTTTGAATTGAAGAACAACTATCTAAAAGTTGTTCTTAAATAGAAGCAAAATCATTCAAAATATAATTATTTTTAAAAAATATCTTCATCGTATAGTGGAAGGAAGAAAAGGAATTCAATGAAATTTGCCTTTGCCATTAATAAACAATGATAATTTAATATTTCAAATTTATGATATCCATTTACTTTGTTATGTCAAAGTAAGTATGTAAATATATATATATATATATATATATATATATATATATAAAGTTTTCATTGCTAGTAAGGAAGAAACGATTGAGCATGAAACTAGTGTTGCGCAAAAGGAAAAAGAGGGGGAGGAGGAAGAAGAAGCCGTCAATATTATCTTGTTAATTTTCCCATTTGATTGTTGGAATTTGAGGTAATTTGATGGCATCATAGTTATAATTGCCATAATGGTGAAATGCAATGTGAATGTATTGTGTGCATTCACATTAGCAATTTGATTTAAATTTCTATAAGGAAAAATCCTTTTGGCCAGAAAATTTGGTCAGAATGGTATTTTACCTATGTTATTTTACTTTTTTGAACATTTTTATCTTTTTAACTTTAATATATTTTAATTAAAAATGAAAGAAAAAGTCAATTTATTTTACAATAAAAAAAAATATTACAGATTTTTTAAATTTCTAGCCAAATTTTCTGGCCATTTAGCATTACCCTTTTATAAATGTTTATTACTTTTCATTTCTTCTTTTTGCTTTTTTTTGGGGGGTGGAAATTCATTACTTCAATTAATGTGGCACAATTCAAATTTTGAGAGTTAAACAGTTTAATTTTTATTTTAAATCTGACAAAATATTTTGAAATAAAATTTACAAATTTAGAAAGTAGGTAAAATATTATAAATCACAATAACTAATGATTCAAAATATTTAAAAGATATATAAAAATATTACAATAAAAAAATTTATTTGAATCATAAAATCTAAAAGATGAAACATAAATCGGGGACAAAGAGTGTATTTTTCTTTGCATGTACTATTATAGTAGTTGATTTTGTTCACAAACTTTTGGAACTTTAATATCTCACCCAATTAAAAATATTAGATGATTATTTATAATTTCATACATTTAGTTTATGAGATACAAATATATTATTATATTAGAAGATCATATCAATATAATATTCTTTGAAAAAGATGTTCCATAGTATTTATATTAATGGTAAAGTTATAAATAATAAAGTTTTAGACAATTAGAGTAATTTTGGTGAAAAGAATTAATTTTAAAGGGCATAAATCAAATATTTTGGTAGTTCAATATTTGGCGATTTAATATATTATGTTTTTATAATATACAGATATAGATTGATATAAGTCGAAATTGACTAAACCTCATTTATTTTCATTAAGTGTAACAATTTGTCTCAACGCCACCACTTTCGCGTCAACCCAAGTCCTTCTCCAAGAATTTCATTCTTTCCAACTAAAATTCCTCCAAACAATTATAAATCACTAATGAAAATCATAATTCTTGGTCATAGAGTTTCAAGAAACTAATTCAAGAAATCTCAAGAAATGTTTTTCTTGATGTTTCTCCTTCAAGTTAGGGTTTCAAGGCTTCTAATCAAGTTCTTCTTCAAGATTCTTTAAGTTTCTTGAAGAACCTTGTTCTTCCATGTATGTAAGGCTATCATAGGGTTGGACTAGTTCGTCCTCACGCCCTACATCTACTTTCAAATCAGTAAAAGAGTAATCTAGGATTCTTTCCCTATATTTGAGTATTCTTGAGATAAGTTGATTTTGAGTTCTTGACTTCCTCATTCTTTTGAAATTTTATTCCTAAGTATTGAGTTTCTATATTTTTATTAAGATCCTTGAGTTGATTTGTTCATGTCTATAATTTAGCATGAACCCTATTTTGAGTTATAAGTCTTGAGAAGTTTATCAAAGCCAACACTTGAGTTTTAAACTGAGTTTTTGAGGAAGTAAAGATGAGTTTTGAGAAAAAGTTTAAAGGTTCTATTTCATAAAGACTTAAGAGTTTCTAATGTTATTTTATTCAAATATATACATATACATATGTACCTATGTTAATTATTGGACTTGAAAGATAAGTTCATAAGTGCATATTTTTCAAGACAGTAAACATGTCTCAAGATTTGAAAATTATTTCAAGTAATGTAAGAAGCTCATTCTTTGTAATGAGTCAATTGAGCACAAATTATATTAATTATTTTGGGAGTAGTATCGAGCACCGAGTTGGGTTAGAGTCTTTTATGATTCGGAAGTCCCATAGAACTACGTAGCTAGTTTAGGATAGGATAGCATTGATTCTTCATGCGACTCCTCACTGCCTCAGAGAAAGCTAATTAGATGAATCCATAGTCACGATATCATCCTAAACCCCGACAAAGTATAGGATGGCCCTGGCAACGTGAGGCGAATTGTTGTATCATTGCTAGTTCAATTGTCATTCCTAGTGCGCGTGCTATGGAATTGTCAAAATAAAATTTAAAACTTAAATATTATATTAAGTGTTATGGTTCATTTTTCATTTGAGTTATCCTAAGTGTTATGGTTCATTTTTCATTTGAGTTATCCAAGTAATTTTAATTATATATGTTATATTATTTGTCCATTGTCATGTTGATTTTTTCCTTTGAATTCCATAACATAATCTCTTCTTATCAAAATATTACAAATTTGTAGAAAAAACGTGGTATGCATGTATTATCATATATCGCGCTGGGGAATCTCCTCCTTGCAGATGTTCTTGTACAATTCGTAGATATTTTAATTTGTGAAACACAACATCTTCATTTAGTATCCAATTTGTTCGAGAGAACCCTTGGAGACTGGGTAAATTAGCCAGTATAGTCATGACTTACCATCATAATCGGAATTCCTTGAGATTAGGAAGGAAAATATCCCTAGAGAAAATCATGATTGTTTTGCATCTACATGTGGAAGAGCTCTTTTAGATTGGAAGTTCTTCTTATGATTTCCGCAGCAAGAGGATTAGATATATATAGTGGCGATCCAATAGCAAAATGTTGATATTTTTCAGATATCTACTGGTCGATTCAACAAATATTTCTCTTCGAAAAATTATTATGGTCGGTAGATTTCTCAATTCTGGCAAAAACATATCTCAAATATACAAACTGAGGTATTACACAAGAGAAATCATATTCAATTGAAAATACGTCCAACACCTTAAGCAATTTGAACTGTAAAACATATGTTTTACATCTGTTTTGGAATATCTACTTGCATTGAAACAAAGGTGGAAAATCAAGACATCAAGACTTATAAAAGACTTTCGATGAGGTGGAAAATCAGGACATCTAACATAATCAGCAGCATACTTGAGCCGAGTGATTAATAGAATTCGACTTCTATTGTCATCATTTGGAAAAATTCTTTGCATTTAGTCTCATGCCTCAGTACTCCATATATCATCTTTGACAATTAGAAATCTCCTACCCTTCATACCTCTATACACAATTTCCATTAGTTGATCACCACTTATTTCTTGATTACTTCCTGTAATTGAAGAGACAACTTAAAAAAACATTTGTCTCTCATTGTATATCTAATCATCTTGCTGCGGAAATCATAAGAACTCACCATCTAAAAGAGCTCTTCTACATATAGAAGCAAAGCAATCATGATTTTCTCTAGGGATATTTTCCTTCCTAATCTCAAGGAATTCTGATTACCATGGGAAGTCATGACTTTGCTGGCTAATTTACCCAATCTCCAAGGGTTCCCTTGAACAGATTGGACACTAAAAGAAGATGTTGTGTCTCACAAACTAAAATATCTACGAATTGTACAAGCACATCTGCAAGGAGGAGAATCCCCCGCGCGATATATGAAAATACAAACATATCACGTTTTTTCTACGAGTTTGTAAGATCTTCATAAAGAAGAGGTTATGCCATGCAATTCAATGGATAAAATCAACATGACAATAGACTAAGAGCCCGTTTGGATTGGCTTAAATGTTGGACAAACCTACGTTTAAGTCAGTTTTTGACTTTTGAAAGTGTTTGGCAAATATAAAAAATAACTTTAAGTTATAAAGTGTTTGGCAAGGTAAAAAATGACTTAAAATAAGTCAAAAATGACTTAAAATAATTGAGAAACCAAAAGTAGGTCTCCCCCTACTTTTTATTTTTTGACTTAAAAGTCATTTTAATTTGACTTTTTATTTTTAACTTAAAAGCTACTTTTTTTAAGCTAATCCAAATGGGCTCTAATAACATAACATATATAATAAAAATTACTGGTGAACATTACATGATGACCACAAAACTTAGTACTGACTTCGACTGAATCATAATTAATGAACATTACATGATGAACACAACACTTAGGATAACTCAAATGACAAAATGAACCATAACACTTAATATAATATTTAAGTTTTTAATTTTATTTTCGATGGTTCCATAACAGGCACACTTGGAATTCCATAACTCATTTATTTTATGTTTTATGATATACAGATATAGATTGATATAAGTCGACATTGACTAAACCTCATTTATTTTCATTAAGTGTAACGATTTGTCCCAACGCTACAATTTTGCGTCAATCCAATTTCTAAGTAAAAAGTTATGACCATTTCAGTTGCTAATACAGTGCAGTGACGAATTAGCCGGCGGAAAAACATTAAAAGGGGTCTTTTTGTCTTTTTACCTTCAAGAAAATCCTAAACGAATTTCATGACTAATATAAGGCTCAAAATAATCAGATTTTCATCTCTTAATCCATCATTTAAAATAATCAGATTTTAATCTCTTAATCCATCATTCTCTTCTCTCTCAAACCCTAAGGAAAAATAAAAGTAGAAAACTTCATTCAAGATTCTTTAAATTTTTTCCAAAATTCTTCTTCAAGGTAAGTCCTTCTCCAAAAATTTCATTCTTTCCAACTCAAATTCCTCCGTACAATTACAAATCACTAATGAAAATCATAAATCTTGGCCATAGAGTTTCAAGAAAGTAATTCAAGAAATCTCAAGAAAGTTTTTTTTTTATTTTTCTCCTTCAAGCTAGGGTTTCAAGGCTTCTAATCAAATTCTTCTTCAAGATTCTTTAAGCTTCTTGAAGAACCTTTTTCTTCCAGGTATGTAAGGCTATCATAGTGTTGAACTAGTTCGTCCTCACACCCTACATCTACTTTCATATCAGTAAAAGTGTAATCTAGGATTCTTTCCCTATATTTGAGTATTCTTGAGATAAGTTGATTTTGAGTTCCTGAATTCCTGATTCTTTTGAAATTCTATTCCTAAGTATTGAGTTTCTATATTTTTATTGAGATCCTTGAGTTGATTTGTTCATGTCTATAATTCAACATGAACCCTATTTTGAGTTATAAATCTTGAGAAGTTTTTCAAAGCCAACACTTGAGTTTTAAACTGAGTTTTTGAGGAAGTAAAGATGAGTTTGTAGAATATGTTTAAAGGTTCTATTTCAAAAGACTTAATAGTTTCTAATATTATTTGTTCATATATATACATATACATATGTACCTATGTTAATTATTGGACTTGAAAGATAAGTTCATAAGTGCATGTTTTCAAGAAGGTAAATATGTCTCATGTTTTGAAAAGTATTTCAAGTAATGTAAGACGCCCATTCTTTGCAATGAGGGATCTGAGCACAAAGTTATATTAATTATTTTGGGAGTAGTATCAAGCACCGAGTTAAGTTAGAGTATTTTATGATTCGAAAGTCCCATAGAACTATATAGCCAGGGTAGGATAAGATAGCATTGATTCTTCATGCGACTCCTCACTGCCTCTGAGAAGGCTAATTAGATGAATCCATAGTCACGATATCATCCTAAACCCCGACAAAGTATATAATGGCCCTGGCAACGTGAGGCGAAACGTTGTATCATTGCTAGTTCAACTTTCATTCCTAGTGTGCGTGTTATGGAATTGTCAAAAATAAAATTAAAAACTTAAATATTCTATTAAGTGTTATAGTTCATTTTTCATTTGAGTTATCCTAAGTTTTGTGTTCATCACGTAATGTTCATCAACTATGATTCAGTCGAAGTCAGTACTAAGTGTGGTGTGAGGTGTGATGCTTATCGTGACCAACGACACTAACCTACAGTACGAATGTCTACGATCATCAATAATATAGTAACACAACCAAGGGTTGGGGTCGTGTCCCAAGGGAGTGGTTTTGAGAATTAATAGAAAAATAAAATTAAGTTATAATTAGTCGTAGCTAAAGACATTAATGAGTAAAAACATAGTAAATTAAAGGGGTGACACAAATGTGTCAAATAACAAATGGGGCTTTGTCACAAGTGTAGCAAAAATAGTAAATATTACAAGAAAATCAAGTATGGGGAAGCGTTCTTGGGGTGTGACCGCAATACAAGTTGAGATAAATAGTTGGGTACATGCTTTCGATAGGAAATTTGCAAGATAATAGTGACTAGGCTAATCTTTAGATGGAAATAAGTTCCCTCTCGGGCAACTTACTCCGTTTCAAATGGGTTCCTCTCGGACACACATTTGCCGCATGAAGGCCAGCCTACACCTTACCCCACTCACTCTCTCAAGCTGAGTGTTAGGATATGGGACTAGGGCTCACCCTCTCGGGCTGAACCTCATGTCGACCCACTCCTTAGGCCATCAGTCTAGCGGTATTGGTTTCGCGACCTCTCTCTCGCGCAAGTCGAAAACACATAGGTGGTTTTGTGTTTGCAACTACAAACCCATTAAATTAAACCAAAACCACTAGGTAAATCACCATTAAAATGCATCTAACCTATCAGCAAACAAGACCCAACAATAATATCAACACATATTTGCTAAATCACACCCCAATAATGGGGGTTTTTAGCCACACATGAACAAGAGATAGAAATTTATACCTAAATGAGTTTGCATTCAAATGGGTATGAAGATTTAAGTCTTGTTACAGGCCAAGAATGAAGAATCCAAGAGACCCAACTCCAAATCTTGAAGATTAAAACCCTCTTCTCCTTCAAGGCTCGAAAACCCTCTCAAGCTTAGAGCAAAAATATCAAAAAAGTACTATTCTATTGTGAAAATTATAATAATGGTCCAACTCTCTTAAAATTAATAAAAAGTTTAGTATTTATAGACTTCAGAAAATAGTGTTGGCGGATCATTCGGCGAGGTTAGTTGAAATCGCTGATTAACTCGGCGATTCTCCCTTTGGTGTAGTTTGTCATCGTCTTGCACTAGCCTTCAACATCATCGTGCTCTGCGCCATTGGGCGACATAGTACTACTTCACGGATCTATTGAGCGAAACTCCGACTGCTCCTTTCATTGCCTTTTTGATCCATCTCCTTCAGGGCTTCGCGTACTGGAAAAAAAGGCGGAGTGCGTCCCTTCGGTGAATCGCCAAGCGTGCTTGGCGATGCTCAGGCTTCAGCTTCTTCGTTCTTTTCAGCCTTTTTGTTCTTTTTTGCGCCCAAGTGTCCATGCTTCCACTAAAACTTCAAATACCTGAAACTTAAGTGTTTTCATCAGATATTTAGAATAAATAAGCATTTAAGGACACTATTTCTATTAAAATAAAGCCCTAAATGAGTAAATTTGTGGACTCATCATGGTGTTCATCATGTAATGTTCAACAGTAATATTCAAAATATATTTTATGTTATTAGTCCATTGTCATGTTGATTTTATCCTTTGAATTACATTACATAGTCTCTTCTTTATCAAGATATTACAAACTTGTAGAAAAAATGTGGTATGCCTGTATTATCATCTATCACACAAGGGAATCTCCTCCTTACAGATGTTCTTGTACAATTCGTAGATATTTTAATTTCTGAAACACAACATCTTCATTTAGTGTCCAATTTGTTCAAGGGAACCCTTGGACATTGGGTAAATTAGCCAGCAAAGTCATGACTTCCCATGATATTCGGAATTCCTTGAGATTAGGATGGAAAATATCCCTAGAGAAAATGATGATTATTTTGCATTTACATGTAGAAGAGCTCTTTTAGATTGGGAGTTCTTCTTATAAGTTCCACAGCAATAGGATTAGATATATATAGTGGTGATCTAATATCAAAATGTCTTATCTTTAACATTTTTCAGATATCAACTTGTCGATTCAACAGACATTTTTCTTCGAAAAATTATTATGGTTGGTAGATTTCTCAATTCTTTCAGAAACATATCCCAAATATACAAACTGAGGTATTACACAAGAGAAATCATATTCAATTGAAAATACGTCCATTACCTTAGTACTTTGAACTGTGAAACATTTGTTTTGGAATATCTAATTGCATTGAAATAAAGGTGGAAAATCAGGACATCAAGACTTATAAAAAACTTTCTATGAGGTGGACAATCAGGACATCTGACATACTCAACAGCATACTTGAGCCGAGTGATTAATAGAATTCGACTTCTATTGTCATCATTTGGGGAAAAATTGCATTTAGTATCATGCCTCAGTACTCCATATATCATCTTTGACAATTAGAAATCTCCTACCCTTCGGACCTCTATACACAATCTCCATTAGTTGATCACCACTTATTTCTTGATTGCTTCCTGTAATTGAAGAAACAACTTAAAAAACATTTGTCTCTCATTGTATATATCTAATCCTCTTGCTGCGGAAATCATAAGAAGAACTCCCAACCTAAAAGAGCTCTTCTACATGTAGAAGCAAAACAATCATGATTTTCTCTAGGGATATTTTCCTTCTTCATCTCAAGGAATTCTAATTACCATAGGAAGTCATGACTTTGCTGGCTAATTTACCCAATCTTCAAGGGTTCCCTCGAGCAGATTGGACACTAAATGAAGATGTTGTATTTCACAAATTAAAATATCTACGAATTGTACAAACACATCTGCAAGGAGGAGATTCCCCAGCGCGATATATGATGATACAAACATATCACGTTTTTTCTACAAGTTTGTAATATCTTGATAAAGAAGAGATTATGCTATGCAATTCAAAGGATAAAATCAACATGACAATGGACTAATAACATAACATATATAATTAAAATTACTGGTGAACATTACATGATGAACACAAAATTTAGTATTGACTTCGACTAAATCATAACTGATGAATATTACATGATGAACACAACACTTATGAAACTCAAATGACAAAATGAACCATAACACTTAATATAATATTTAAGTTTTTAATTTTATTTTCAACAATTCCATAGCACATGCACTAGGATTTCCATAACTCATTTATTTTATGTTTTTATGATCTACAGATATAGATTTATATAAGTCGAAATTGACTAAACCTCATTTATTTTCATTAAGTGTAACGATCTGTCCCAACGCCACCAATTTCGCGTCAATCCAATTTTTGAGTAAAAATTTATGACCATTTCAGTAACTAATACAGTGTATTGACAAATTAGCCGGCGGGAAAACATTAAAAGGGGTCTTTTTGTCTTTTTACCTTCAATAAAATCTTAAACAAATTTCTTGACTAATATAAGGCTCAAAACAATCAGATTTTCATTTCTTAATCCATCATTCTCTTCTCTCTCAAACCCTAAGACAAAACTTTAAGGAAAAATCAAAGTAGAAAACTTCATTCAAGATTCTTTCAATCTTTTTCAAAATTCTTCTTCAAGGTAAGTCCTTCTCCAAGAATTTCATTCTTTCCAACTCAAATTCCTCCATACAATTATGAATCACTACTGAAAATCATAATTCTTGGCCATAGAGTTTCAAGAAACTAATTCAAGATATCTCAAGAAAGTTTTTCTTGATTTTTCTCCTTCAAGCTAGGGTTTCAAGGCTTCTAATCAAGTTCTTCTTCAGGACTCTTTAAGATTCTTCAAGAACCTTGTTCTTTCAGGTATGTAAGGCTATCATAGTGTTGGTCTAGTTCGTCCCCCTACATCTACTTTAGATCAGTAAAAGAGTAATCTAGGATTCTTTCCCTAGATTTGAGTATTCTTGAGATAAGTTGATTTTGAGTTCTTGAATTCCTCATTCTTTTGAAATTTTATTTTCAAGTATTGTGTTTTTATATTTTTATTGAGATTCTTGAGTTGATTTGTTCATGTCTATAATTTAGCATGAACCCTATTTTGAGTTATAAATCTTGAGAAGTTTTTCAAAGCCAACACTTGTGTTTTAAACTGAGTTTTTGAGGAAGTAAAAATGAGTTTTGAGAAAAATTTTAAATGTTCTATTTCATAAAGACGTAAGAGTTTCTAATGTTATTGTAGTCATATATATACAGATACATATGTACCTATATGAATTATTGGACTTGAAAGATAAGTTCATAAGTGCATGTTTTCAAGAAGGTAAACATGTCTCATGTTTTGAAAAGTATTTCAAGTAATGTAAGAAGCTCATTCTTTGTAATGAGTGAATTGAGCACAAAGTTATATTAATTAATTTGGAAGTAGTATCGAGCACCGAGTTGGGTTAGAGTCTTTTATGATTCGGAAGTCCCATAGAACTACGTAGCCAGCATAGGATAGGATAGCATTGATTCTTCATGCAACTCCTCACTGCCTCAAAGAAGGATAATTAGATTGATCTATAGTCACGATATCATCCTAGACCCCGGCAAAGTATAGGATGGCCTTGGCAACGTGAGGTGAAACGTTGTATCATTTCTAGGCTCATGGTAATGGTTGTCGGTTAGAGATACTCCCCACAAGTAAAGTATATTATTTATGTTGTTGTCATTGTATATTTTATTATAAAGCTTAAATGGTTTCACTTCATATCCATGTATTGATTTAGTTGAGCTGTTTTCAGTCATTCAGTTCATTATTTGTTTACTCAGCCTTATTACATACTCGTTCATTCCATGTACTGTTGTCGTTCGACCTGCATTCTCTTATGATGTAGATATAGGTGTTCATGATTATCAACAGGCACTTCATTGAGATTACTCTACACTCCAATGAGCTTTGGTTAGCCTCCTTGTATTCCAGAGAACTTCACAGTTACTTTCCAGTTAGTAGTTTTAGGTGTCGTGAGTCTTGTACCGACATCCTTCCTTAATAGTAAAGGCTTCATAGATAGACAGTTTTAGATAGTCTTTCAGTTTTAGATATTTTATTTAAAACTTATATTTCATACTAAGTATATTCAATAAAGTTTTGTGATTCAATAAACTATTTTTAAACATTTCTTTCAATTTGATGTTTATGTATGCTCAAGTTAGTCTTTCATTTATAGTTAGCCAGGATGAGGGTTCACTTAGGAACCAGCAATGGTTCTTGAGTGGCGGCCACGTCCATGGTGTAGGCTCGGATCGTGGCAGCTATAGCCTGGTAAGTTGGAATTTTATGCTAAAAAAGAAGACCTAAAACCTCCTATTTTCTGCATCATTCTTCTTGGGTTTGAGAGGGGCGAATTAGGGCAATTCCTATCAAATTTTCACCAAATTCATTGGTAAAGGTAAATTCATTACTTCTCTATCTTGTAAATAGATTCTTAAGCTTTAGAATCTAGGATATTACTTTTGGGGGGAGGATTTTGACTTGATTTAATAGTGGTAAAAGTCCTGAATTGGATAGAATGATCATGATTTGGCCTAGATCTAGGATTTGATTATGATCCAAGTATAATTAAACCAGTTTGGATTGATTGTTGTGTTTTTCATTATTATTAGACCAAGAACAGGTCAAAGCACTTCAAAAAGGAAGAGCTTGGGTTCTTAAGAGCATTCAGGCTTGATTCAAGGTAAGTGATGGATGTATGTATGTATGTATATATGTTTACTACTTTATAGTATCACTGATACAATGCATGTTGGGGAAAACACAGGGAAACATATGAAATGACATCATGTTAATTATTTTAACTTATGGTGTTAAGTGTTATTCTTCATTGTGATTGTAATTATGATTGTACATGTCGTTTGTGATTTTTGATTGGCTTAGGTACCACACCGGTATAGAAATACTAACAGTTGGCTTAGATATCACGCCTGATATAAATACTACCCCTAATTGGCATGGCTACCGCGCTGATACACTAACAATTTGTGTGTGGATTCTAGGAGAGGACCGAGTATGTGTAGTTACGATACCATGAGTGGACCGGGTATTTGTCATTTTGATCATGTGGGACATGTTTCAAGTATTGGTTCATTCAGGATATTGTGAGTAGGTGCCTATGTATTTGTGGTTGTTTTATATGTGTTGGCAAGTGTTTATTGTGTTGTGGCTATCTGTTTACATTCATAATTTAGACTTGGTCGTGTGAATACAATGTGATTGTGTATTGATACTGCACTTTGTTTTTTCTTATAGTGTACATGACATCTAACAATGGTTAATACGAGACCTCAGCTAAGGGACGCTTGACTTCGAATTCAAAGGTGAGCTACTCTTCCAGGAAGTCATTGGTTCCTCTACATCTTCTTGTCCATCTTTTTAGACAAAGACATTTTAGATTGTTAGGTTTATGTTTTAGTTTCGAGATTGCATTCTAGTTTTGACTATTTAGAGTTTTAATATGATGACTTTCAAATTCTGGAGATTAAATTTCACAATTGTTAGGATGATTTAGTTGAGTTTATAGGAACTCAATCGTTTATTTGCGTTAGACTATTTTTCCTAGTGTTTATGTAGTGAGTTGTTTCTTATAATAGGTTTGAATGTAGTTGAGTTGGGTTAATAATTGGTTTTCCCATTGGAGGCTTAGTGTGGGTGTCACCACGACGGGTTAGGGTCTTGACACTAAGACCAAGACATTTGAATCTGAATGCACATATGTAGGATTAAGATGTTATTCTAGATTTGAACACTGAATAATTAAGAATGTTTGTTTTTCAACATACGAATGTGTATAATTTTTGGTTTGTAAACATGATAAATATATAATTCAAATAGAAAAGTAATTCAATATTAAAAATATAAATATAATAAAATAAAATCGTAAAATCATAATTTGATTATATATATATTTATATTCGCTAGTGATGATAGAGATGGTTTGAAATAACGGTGGTGGTGGTTGGTATTAGTGGCTAATAATGATGGTAGTGATAATTATGATGATAGAGATGGATAATGTTGTAGTGACTAGCCCGATGGTGATGGTTGGTAGTGATGGTGGCGGCAATTATGATTGTGAAGTTGATTGAGGTTAGTAGTTAGTGGTATTGGTGTTGGTGTTGGTGTTGATAACTAAAGAAAGTGTGGTGGTTGATGATGTGTTGGTGGTAGTTAGAAGGAATGCTGGTTGTGGTGATGGAGGTTATTGGTAGTAAGGATATAATGATGGAGGTTGGCAACAATTATAATTATAATGACAAAGGTGGTTGGTTAATAGTGGTGGCTAATTAATAGTTGGTGAAGATATGGTGTGATTATTATGATGGTAGATGTAATTAATGGTGGTCATTGGTGATTGTGCATAAAGTGGTGGTGGAAATTATCCATACAAAAATAATTCTTAATGATAGTAAAACTTTGTTAAAAATCTAAATGATTAAGATCTTCTCAAACCAAATAAGTGGTTTGATCTTCATATAAAAATATACACTTAATGGCGTATGTTTGATTCTATGCAGTTTTGATGATTGAAAAAGTAATATGAAATGTGTAAGTCAACCTGATTCATAAATACACCGTCTCAAGGAGCTGAATCTGTAGCAAGATCATTAAAAAATAAAGACAAGTGTGCAATAATCAAAGGAATGGATGATGGTTTCGTGATAAACTTAAGGAAACAAACATGTGTTAAATTGAAGAGTTGGAATTCAATACGACACAAAAGAATCGATGATTTTGATTTGAAGAGGGATTCTAAAGAGGCAAGGAGTTTGACTTGAAATAGAACTTTAAGTCAAGAAAGTTTGAGTGAATATGGAGTTTGAATTGAAGAACAACTCTCTAAAAGTTGTTCTTAATTAATAGAAGTGAAGCCATTCAGAATACTTGTGCACTTATCGAGAAAAAAAGGCAATTGAAAAATTAACTTTGCAAGTGCTACCAAAAGATTGAAGGAATACATTGAAGAACCAAGTCCTATTATATAGTTTATGTATTAGGAGTTTTTCTTTGAGTGGTAATGTTGACGTAATCCTAGTTTAGTGAGTTCTAAACTAAATTGGGGGTGTTGTTGTCATGACCTAGACCATTGTGATTGGCACCCACACTAAACCTCCAGTGGGAGAACCATTACTACAACCCAAACTAACAAATTTTATCAAAACTAAGGCATTTAAAGATACCGAAGCAGGTTTAAATGACAACAAAAATGGAGTCCCTATAAACTCACAGGTTTTTAACAAAGAACTAACCAAGCTAATGCGAAAGAACAACCCCTAGAACCTAAAAGTCATTGTACCAAAACTCTACTAATGACAAGTCTAAGAACAAGGGGTACAACCCCGAAACTAAACAACACCTTAAACAAATAGTCTGAGTCCAAAAAGAGTGGACTTAAACAAGAAAGATCCATGGCAGCCTGAAAGAACTGGCATACCTTGAATCCGGTCACGCTCAATAGTCACCTAGCTGAGGTCTATCAATAGCCACCTGAAGATGTCATATACTCAACAGAGAACAAGCAAGTGCAGTATCAGTACACAACCACAGTGTACTGGTAGGATCACGCGGCTATCCCAAAGGTGAAATATACATAAGCAATCACAACAAAGTAAAACACGCATATACAATATTAGTCATCAATTACCAATAACGAACAATTTCACAAGTCTCAAGAGATATAATTATCCTTTTAGAGAAACATACAGTCTTCCAATATCAATGATCATTAGATATGAACGTAATCATCACAAGAATATACACAGCATAATTCAATGATCCTCACAGGGAACCCAATTCAATGGTCCTCTCATGGAACCCAAACCCAAACTGTTAGCATACCGGTTCGTGGTACCCGATCCAAGTTAGTGTGCCAAAACGTGGCAGCGAATCCCATATTTATGTCGAAACGTGGCAACCGATCCCATGTTTATGCCGGAATGTGGCAATCGATCCCATGTTTATGCCAGAACGTGGCAATCGATCCCATATTTATGCCGGAGCGTGGCAACCGATCCATTCAACAAGCCACAATCACAATCACAATATACATTCTCATAATCATACAATCAAGTGTTGATTCATGGCTTACAATCATTCGTTCATACTCAATTACATTAGGTGTGATCGATAGATTTCATTATATATACATGCATTAAAATGAAGTAATTACAAACATATATCACACCAACATGAAATCACAACCATCACCTACCTCGAATCCAAGCTTGAATCCCCTAAGGCACTTGAATCTTTCCTTTCCGTATTCTTCCCGCTTGTTCGTGGTCTAAAAACATACAATTAATGCAAGGATCAATAAACAAGACCTAATTACCAGGATTATAATCAACATTATCAACCCTATATCAACCTAAGATCCCAATACCCAAATTAGGGCTATTTTCCACCATTAACTTCATATCTAAACCTTTCCCCAATGATAATTACCCAAGAAACTTAGTTCTACGGATCGAAACATGGATTTGGGGAGTGAAAACCTTACCTTTAGCCTCAAGAATGGTGGAAAAACGATCAAGAACTTGTCTGGGGTCGTTCCTGAGCTCTTAAAGTTGAAAAGTGCAGAATAAAGACGTTTTGGGGTTTACTTATGACCTTAAGTGGCGTTGGACCCGTCACGGCCGGTCCTCGCTTCTGGCCCTACTCGCCCTTCTGACCCATTACTGGCAGTAAATATCCTGCCCAGCAGCTTGCACGAGACTAGTGAGCTATTTTAATAATTCCAAGATCTCCATTTAACAACACACTTTTAACCAACGACGCTTAGAAAATACCATTCACACTAAGATCGATTCCGGGAGTTCTACTCACCTGAATTCAATTTCATAAAGTCATACAGATTTCTTAACGAATTATCTCACCACTCATGTAATTAAAATCATAAATAAGTCATCCGATTGTTACCAGATTTCCCTAAACCTCACTGACTCCGATTTTGTCCAAATCTAAACTAGGCTAGGAAATCCAAAGTTACTACTCAAAAGTTTTCTGGCCCCAATTCTTTTCCTATTGACTTTTCTATAACGACGGGAACATGTCGTTACAATAAATACCAATTTACCCATCACTCGTCCCCGAGTGACAAACTAGAAGAAAAGGGCTAAAGCAAGAATAGAGTAGTATCTAAATCATCGATTAACTGGGGATACTTGTCCCACATACTTTTTCTGTCGACTCTGGCTACTAGAAGCTTAGATTGGATATTTCTCACCTTACCCTAAACATCTTTCACCAAATCAACTCTCAAATGTTTCACATCTTCAACCTCAAACCAACTAATTGAACACCTACACATCCTCCCATACAATGCCTCAATGAAGTCATCTCAATACTCGTGTGATAAATATTGTTGTATGTAAACTTAACCACAACAAAAGTGATTCCCAACAACCACCAAAGTTGATCGTACACATGTCTACAACATGTATCAAGGACCTTGACACAATCATCAGGACAAATTCTTTAGCAGTTAAGCATGATAAAATTCCAAGTCAATACTCGCTACAAATAGAAGTGAACCTGAATCAACCAACACGTACTCGTAATACCCAAACAATCACAGTTCTTAACAATATCTCCATCCCACAACATAAATTCCCATGAGCTTAAGTTATAACAAATTTGATCCTTAGAAATCAGATACTCATCGAAGGATATGTCCAAGCATACAACCCCTCCAACAACACTATTGAAATGCTAGATTTAGCAATTGTAGATTACCTCTTAAGAAAAGTAGAATTGGACCCAATTATCCCCACATTCAACCGCACATAATCGATACATGACCTCGACGACTAGAGGAATATTAAGATTGCCGAACAACCACAAGTACACATGGTAGCTCTTCTATAAATTCTCATAAGCAAGGTGGTACATATAGAACCACTAAAATACTTTAACAACTCTAAGACAACACCAATTATGTCATTCGAAATAACCAAATCTTCCCAATCTTCCCATTCAACCAAAAGAACATCGCAAGATTTGATACCCTTGATCCACCACCAGGGATCCACCCACAAAAGTGAAAATACACTAGAGCATAGCTAGTGAATCATACTCACAACACTAACAACCATCATAAACATTCTGACCTTTTACCTTATTATGAACCAACACTTTTAAAAATAAAGCCTTTCTTAGGTACTTAACAATCAATAGTAGTAAACTTATGACTCAACCTAGATGTATGTCCTTTCAAATGCTCAATACCGGTTACAATTGATCATTTCTCACCTTTCCAATTCATACCTTGACGAAATATATCACCACGAATGTAGACTTACAATGACAACTCTGAATTATAAACTCAACCGTATAACACAATCCCCTTATCTATCAACATTAACTTATACCTTGAAGATTTTTATGAATTCATGGATCTTCGCTTATCATTGATCATCTCTCCATCGACCTTCAATACCTTTCGCTAAAAATTCAATCATACTCATTACTAAACTCAAAACAAAACCAAAACACTTATCCTCACACTCGAGCTAATGTCTGTACACTCTTTTCTCAAGTTTTTTTCAATAGTTTTTAACACATCTGATGGACCCATGACACTATTACCATAGCCATAGCAAAACAATGAAATCACGCATCTCTGAACCCAATTATCTACCCCTCTGAAGATACCTCTTTAGCCTTAAGAATCTAATAAAATATTCTTGCTCTCGCCTCTCTCTAAAAGTTGTACTACCTTCTACTATATTTTTCTTCTTTATGACTTTAGCTCTTTAATTTCTATTTAAATGGTGTCCCACCATCTCTTAAAACTTTCCATATAATCACGTTACACACCAATATTAGAAAACCACAACCTTAGATACTCGCAAGTCGTAATTACTATACATAAATTCGCTTAACCAATAATTTTATTACATAGTTGCATCCCGTCACAATCCATCACGAACCCTTATTACCATTACGTGTAGTCAGTCTTGACTATCACTACAAAGCCAACCTTTCATCAACACGACACCTCAAACTCAGGTATACTCATCAAATTCAGAGGACTAACCAATTTATACGCAATTTCTTACTACATCTTCAATTGCATCCACCCAAGTATACACAATGGAACTTTCTTTATCCATAAGCTTGTCATTCCGGTATTAATCCACTCCCTTATGTGTCAAGATAAAATCACCAGTCCTCATACTACCCTCTCTCTTCTTAACGAACAATACAGGAGCACCTTACAGGGAAGCACTAGGACGAATGAAACCTTATCAAGAAGCTCTTGGATTTGAGCCTTAAGCTCTCTTAATTCTGCCTGAGCCATACAATACGGAAGGATGGAAATGGGGTGAATGCCAATTTCCAAGTCAATGCAGAAATCTAAATCTCTATATGGAGGCATACCAGGCAAATCCGCAGGAAACACTTCCTTAAAATTCAGACACCACACGAATAGACTCACTAGAGGGAGACTCAACCTCAACATCCCGAATATGAGCCAAATATGCCAAACACCCCTACCAGCTTCCTAGCCCGAATGGAGGATATGATCTTAGTTAGCTTAGGCTTGTACACCCCTTCCCACACTAATCTTTCCCTATCGGGGATCTCTAGAGTTACCGACTTAGTATAACAATTAAGCCCGGTATAATAGGGGGACAACCAGATTATACCTAAGATTATATCAAGTTAGTCATATCCATCATAACCAAATCAACCCAAATCTGAAAATCCATAAACACAACAGGACAACATGATATACATGGGTAACTATGACTGACTCTTTAATTGGGGTAGAAACATGGATGGGGGCATCAACTATAACACAAACCACATCAAATCCCAAGGCAATTGAACTGACACATACGAATAAGTAGAACCCGAATCAAATAAAATAATAGTCATCCGGGTACAGACAAGAGTAGCTCTTGTGACCACTGCATCACACCCTCAAACTTGATTTTACTCGAAAAAACATAAAACTGAGCCATATCCTCTTGACGGGCAACTTCCTTGCCTGGCTGCACTACTTCTCTACCTGCATTACCATTTCCCTGGCCTCCACGGCCTCGATGATTTCCTCATCATATGCCCAGGTTCTCCACAATTTTAACACACCTTATAACTTATATTCAATTGCTGAACACTAAACTAGATCACGGGGGTTAGTTCGGGTACAATTCAAGTTCTGAAATTGTGACTAGAAAAAACAGAGGAGACAGGGCTAACATTCTGTCTCGCCCTGTCCCACTCTAGAGGAAATAATCCTACATTAGTGGTCTCTCCTTGGCGGGAAAATCCCGCCCCAGCGGCCATAACGGAAATAGAATCCTTGCCAATAATTTTTCTGGGTTTTTTTCTTTCCCAATTTCCCCCAAAGGTTCCCAGCTATAACACATGCATTTTTAGGGAAAATCCCTTTAGCTAAGACAATCATTGTCTACCCCCCCAGTCAACCCAACAAAGTACGCACTTTAGAATCCTTTTACATCGTTTCAATACTACCATACACATATCCCCAGGATACATCCAGACTCTCACGCGGTTATCAGTTGGTCGCAACACACATCCAGATCTCTCACTTATGAACCACATCGTAATTTATCTAGACCCTTGTACCTAATCTTGTGATAAATTTCTTTTCACAACAAGTTTTATGACACTCAAGTAGTCACAACTTGCAGACACGTCCAAATTCTTTAATTAATTCGTTCCATAAACGACCATTACTGATCATTTATGCCTTATACAACCCCTAAGGCCAAATACCAATTGGAACCTTCTCAGTTTCAATTAACTTACGTGTGTCCCTTCAGTCGAAACTATGGTGTCTAGTTCACTTCATTGAGATACCAATTGGAATCGGGAGATACCAATTTGACTCAACTCATACCACAAGAGACAATAGTAGCTAGCAAGTCCCACAAAACTACTAATTTCAATCATAGAACTTGGTCGAACCCAATTCTTAACTGCCTCAATCTTTAACTGATGGTAACTAGACCTTAAATCAATCTTAGAGAAAATTGATGCACCTTACAATTGGTCAAAAAGGTTATCTATCTGAGGCAATGGATACTTGTTCTGAATGGTGACCCTATTAAATTATCGGTAGTCTATACACATCCTCTCTTGCTAGTGATGGTGTTACCACTTTTGTTGGTCTAGTTCGGACCAAAGAGTGAAGGAGGAAAGATATTCATTTGTATCACCCAGATACCAATTGGATTTAGGTCATAGCACAAAGGAGTATAAAGAAGTGAGGTTTTCCTAAAGTCCTATAGCCTCTCGAAGAAAAGTACGGACACCATCGCACCACTGCGCAAGACTCTACTAGACTCATTTTAGTACAATAAGATCAACGAACCTAGGGCTCTGATACTAACTTTGTCATGACCTAGACCATTGTGATTGGCACCCACACTAAACCTTCTGTGGGAGAACCATTACTACAATCCAAACTAACAAATTTTATGAAAACTAAAGCATTTGAAGATACGGAAGCAGGTTTCAATGACAACAAAAATGGAGTCCCCATAAACTCCAAGGTTTTTAACAAACAACTAACCAAGCTAATATGGAAGAGCAACCCCTAGAACCTGAAAGTCATTGTACAAAATTCTACTAACGACAAGTCTAAGAACAAGAGGTACAACCCCGAAACTAAACAACACCTTAAACAAATAGTCTGAGTCCTAAAAGAGTGGACTTAAACAAGATAGATTCATGGCAGCCTGAAAGAACTGGCTCACCCTTGAATCCGGTCATGCTCAATAGTCACCTAGCTGAGGTCTATCAATATCCGCCTAAAGATGCCATGTTCTCAACAAAGAACAAGCAACTGCAGTATCAGTACACAACCACAGTGTACTGGTAGGATCACGTGGCTATTCCAAAGGTGAAATATACATAAGCAGTCACAACAAAGTAAAACAGGCATATACAATATTAGTCATCACTTACCAATAATGCACAATTTCACAAGTCTCAAGAGATACAATTATCCTTTTAGAGCAACATATAGTCTTTCAATATCAATCATCATTAGATATGAACGTAATCAGCACAAGTATATACACATCATAATTCAATGGTCCTCTCAGGGAACCCAATTCAATGGTCCTCTCATGGAACCCAAACTCAAACTGTTAGCATATCGGTTCGTGGTACTCAATCCAAGTTAGTATGCCAGAACGTGGCAGTCGATCCCATGTTTATGCTGAAACGTGCTAACCGATCCCATGTTTATGCTGAAACGTGCTAACCGATCCCATGTTTATGTCGAAACATGGTAACCGATCCCATAATTATGCCAAAATTTGGCAATCGATCCCATCTTTATGATGGCAACCGATCCATTCAACAAGCTACAATCACAATCACAATGACAATGTACATTCTCATAATCATACAATCAAGTGTTGATTCATGGCATACAATCATTCATTCATACTCAATTACATTAGGTGTGATCAATAGATTTTATTCACATACATACATGCATTATAATGAAGCAATTACAAATATATGTCACACCAACATGAAATCACAACCATCATCGAATCCAAGCTTGAATCCCCTAAGGCACTTGAATATTCCCTTTTCGGATTCTTCCCGCTTGTTCGTGATCTAAAAACATACAATTAACACAAGGATCAATAAACGAGGCCTAATTACCTGAATTATAATCAACATTATCAACCCTGGGCCAACCCAAGATCTCAATACCCAAATTAGGGTTTTTTCCACCATTAACTTCAGATCAAAACCTTTCCCCAATAATAATTACCCAAGACACTAAGTTCTACAGATTGAAACACGGATTCGGAGAGTGAAAACCTTACATTTAGCCTCAAGAATAGTGGAAAAAAGTCAAGAACTCGTTTGGGGTCGTTCCTTAGCTCTGAAAGTCGAAAAGTGCAGAATAAAGATGTTTTGGGGTTTATTTACTACCTTAAGTCGCGTCGGACCCACCACAATCTCGCCTCACTCACATAAAGAGCCTCGGCGGTAGAAATCCACGCCAGCACTGCATGGAACCAGTGAGCTATTTTAATAATTTTAAATCCCTCATTTCACAACACACCTTTAACCAACGACACTCGGAAAATACTGTTCACGCTAAGATCGATTCCGGGAGTTCTACTCATCCGAATTCAATTTCGTAAAGTCGTATAGATTCCTTAACAAATTATTTAACCACTCATGTAATTAAAATCATAAATAAGTTAACCGATTGTTACCAGATTTTCCTAGACCTCACTGACTCCGATTTTATCCAAATTTGGACTAGGCTAGGAAATCCAAAGTTACTATCAAAAGTTTTTTGGCCCCAATTCTTTCCCCATTGATTTTTCTATAATGACAGGAGCAGGTCGTTACAGTTGTCTTTAAGTTGGAATAACTTGAAGACTTGGAAACACATACCTTGATAGGGTTGTGTAGAAGTTCAGGAATTATAGTTAGTTTCTAGGATTGCAAGAGTTTTAATCTGAACTCTAACTTGAATTTTAGGAATTAGAGTTATTTTGTAAGATTGCAAGAGTTATAAACTGGATTATGTTGATGTTCATTGATTCAGTGAAGTTGGGGTTAAATTCGGTAAAGGTACAGGTTGTGATTTCTTACATCTTTTAGATTCCCCACGAAAAAATATTGTGTTCTTTACTTATTGTTCTTAATGCTTCGTTGGAACATATTAGGCAACTTGTTTCACTCGTAGGCTAATCAGGAGTAAATCACTAAGTTGTGTGAAATATAAGCGTAAGATTTGAATCATACAGATTCAGACCTTAATTAAGTGCAAAGTGTAACGACCTGTTTTCATCGTTATAGAAAAGCCAACGGGGAAAAATTTTGGTCCAGAAAATTTTTTGGTAGTAACTTGAAATTTCCTAACCTAATTCAGATTTGGACGAAATCGGAGTCAGTGAGGTCTAGGAAAATCTGGTAACCAATGAGAGATCAACTTATGAATTTGATCATATGAGTGGATAGCTAAGACGTTAATAAGCTTGTACGACTTTACGAAATCAAATTTGGACGAGTAGAACTCCTGAAACTGATCTTAGCGTGATCGGGTATTTTCTGACTGTCAGGGGATGAATGTGTGTTGTGAAATAGGGGTTTGGAACTCTTAATTTAGCTCTATGTTTCTGTTCAAGCCACTATGGAGGGATTTATTCTGCCAGGGCGGGGCCGCTATAGCGGGATTGGGCCACCATAGTGGGACAGTCGCGAAATAAGTCAGTATTAAAACCCAAAAACGTTATTATTCTACAATTTTTGACTTTGAGAGTTAAGGAATGACCCCAGGTGTTTTCTTGAAGGTTTTCCATGTCGTTTGGTGCTAAAGGTAAGGATTTCACTCCCCGAATCCATTTTTCGATCCATAGAACTTAGTTTCTTGGGTAATTATCGATGGGGGAGGGTTTTGATCTGGGATTAATGGTGGAAGAAACCCTAACCTGGGTATGGGAATCAAGGGTTTGGCCTAGGGTTAATATTGTTGGTTATAATCCAGGTAATTAGGCTTCATTTATTGATCCTTACGTTAATTAATTATTTATAGACCGAGAACAAGCAGAAAGAATCCAAAAAGGGAAGAATCAAGTTTCTTAGGAGGATTCAAGCTTGTTGAAGGTAGATGATGGTTGTGATTTTATGTTGTGTGATATATGTTTGTACTTGTTTAATTATATTGCATGTATATATGCGAATGTTGCATTATTGATCACACTAATCGTACATGAGTATGAACGAATAACTACATGCCATGAATCACTTCTTAATTGTATGATTGTGAGAATGTACATTGTGATTGTGATTGTGATTGTGGTATGTTGAATGGAACGGGTGTCACGTTCCCACACACTAACTGGGCACATACCGACATAGATATTGGAACGGGTGTCACGATCCGACACACTAACTTGGAACGGGTATCACGATCTCGTACACTAACAATTTGGGTATGGGTTCCATGAGAGGACCCATGACTTGTTATATATATGCGTATTATTGAGAATGTGGAATTGTACATTAATCCTGAAATGATATTGATATTGTATATGTTCGGCGTATGCATGTTTATGATGTTGTAATGACTTGCTTATATTGCATTTAGTGGGATAGCCGCGTGATCCTACCAGTACATTGTGGTTGTGTACTGATACTGCTCTTGCTCTTTCTTTGTTGAGTATATGGCATCTTCAGGTGGCTACTGAAAAAAATATTATTTTAGTTTTTTTTTTAATTATGTATTTGATCGCTTTACATAATTATTTTTTGACTTCTTTAATTATTATTATTTAAGTTTTTATTCTTATTTTATTTTTTTCATTCATTTTTTGTTGTTGTTGTTTTCCAAAATTCTCTTTCAACCTCACTACCGACCCCGAATCCGACCTCTACTAGGGACACAACTCTCAATCCCAACCCAAAACTAGACCTAAAACCCAAGACCAAACCTCAACCCAAAACTCCACCCACTCCTGACCCATATCAAGATCAATAGGGTCGGGAGTTTGATCCCAACTTAGGGTTGTATGTCAAGAGTCGAGGTTGGATTCAGGAGGTGGGAATCAGATCTTGGGTTGGAAGTCGAGTCTTGGATTTGGTCAAGGTCATGAATTTCAGTGTGGCAATGGTACCGGGATCGGGACTACCGAACCGGAACCAGTGTCGTTCGCAAGGAAACAACTAGAACCGAAATGGGACGGGTACAGGGACTACCAACATTTTTGGTCCTTACCGTCCCGGATCCTACCAGTAATCCGGGATAACGGCTACTTTTTTTTAAAAAAAATAATTAATTAATTATTAATTAAAGTCTAATTTATAATTAAAAATTTTTGAAATATTTCTTTTTAAAAGTCTAACTTAAAATTAATATATTTCAAAATATATAACTTATTTTTTAAAAAATATAATAAGATTTAAACTCTTAAAGTTTAAATTTCAAACTTAAAAGTTTAAAAGATTAAAAGTGTAAATTTTATATCAAACTTTCAATTTTCAAATTTTTTAAATTTCAAATTATAACTTTAAGTTAGAGCTTTGAAACATTTGAAATTTGAAATATAATTTAAAAAAAGAAAAAAAAGACTTGTGTTAAATTGAAGACAATAATTTTAAAAAAAAAAACGAATAGCCTATAATTTTATTAATAGTACAATTTGAGTTACAAATATTAGTAGAGGACCTAATCTACGCAGCCACTTTCTAGGAAGGATTCTGTTTGAATTAGACCTCGAATTATCATACTAATATTTCAAGCTCCTAAGGAAGTCTTGTCTTAGATCATTTAACATTTATCTAGTAACAACGATCTGGAATTGGTTGATCGGCTAGTTCCTCCAATCCATCAATGTTGTCGTCACTAAAATCTTGCAACATTTCATCAATATCACTTTCAAATTGTGTATGTAAAGCTGGACGCCCATAATTCCTTCTCTAGGCATTAATCCAATCTCTAAATAATATCGATATCTCCAAGTTGTCTGATGCTAATGAATACCTATGCTCTCCAATTTGAAATCTTGTTGCACTAAAAGTGTCCTCCAAAGCTACTGAAGATGCTTGAATAGCTAGCACATCTCGAGCCACCAATTGAAGTTTTAGAAATCCCTCCCTTGCCATGATTTTCCACCAATCTAAAAGGTCAAGTATACCTTGTCGATCCTTAATAGTTTTCGTTCTCCGATTAAGGTATGCATCAAAATCATTATTTTCATCAGTAGCAAAACCAAGATAACTTTCTAGCATATCATCAATATTATCTTCATCATATCTACACCTAGAAGTTTCAGGTTCTTCATTACATACTACTTCATTTATTCTACGATAATTATATAAGTCATACAATTTTCTAGCTTCAATTTTTATACTATCTTTAACTGTTGTCAAATTAGGTGTTTCAAAATCTTAAATATCTAAATTTAAATATATTTTTTCAACCATTCAACAAAAATATATCTTTTGCTAGTAGTCAAACAATACCATATAAAACAAAATTAAATAAAGAACCCAGAAAGTTCACCAGCAAAGTTTATATTTTCTACCTCAACTAAAGTTAATACAAAAGTAGATTTTTCTAACTCTCGGCTATAGATAAAAGATGTAAAACAGAAATCTAAACCTTTAGCTGAACTTTCCAGTACTAGTGACTATTTTCAGGACTCGAACCTATAATCTGATTGTCACACAAAGAGACAACTATTGAATTTGATGAAATTTTTCTTTTATCAGCTTCTTCAATTAATCTCCTTATAAGTTTCTCCTCAGCATCTCTCAAGAACTTAAACTTTGGTGGAGGTGAAGATTTCATACTCTTAATTTCAGATTCAAATAAAGGATTGAAACTGAATTCTTGAGATTTAACAGGTGGTGAAGACAGAGGAGTAAGAATTAGTGTAATATCACTAAAACTTCTACTTTTCGAACATTTTCTACTTCCATCCTCAGATTCCAAATCCTCTTTCGTTTCCTCTTTAATTGTAGAGAGGAATCGAAGGTTATGTAGCCTCATAAGTTCCGCTTCTTCGTTATCTTCTTTGTATCCTTCCAATTTTAACGATGACGATGATGATGATGATGCACCTAACTCCAAATCTGGATCTTCTTGATTTCTTGTAACTTCTTGAGTGCCAATTTTGGTTAAACAATTAGCTTTTGAAAATCTTTTTCTTACCGATAACAAGTAGTACAATTCTGCAGCAAATACCATCACCATGCAACCAAAAAGGAAACTCAAACCAATGCCTAAACCACCAAACGATGTCATTTTGTTTTTAGATCTAAAATCAACAACACTTTAATCAACACTTAAAACTACTAAAAAAAAAATGTAAAACTAATAAACCCATTGAAGATTTTCTTCAAATTTTAGCTAAAAAGAGCTAGCAATTATGATAAAATTGACAGCAAATTTATTGGTCTAAGGTTTTGGAGACATTTGAAGAAAATGAAAGAATGGATAATTAATACTTTAGTTGGGTTGTTCTACTTTTTTACATAGATACTATCGATATTTAATGAGTTAAAGAAAAAAGAAAAAAAAATTGAAGATGGTTCCTTAAAGATTTTTTTTTTTTTTTTTTTGAAAAAATGATTTTGAATTATTAAAGGCTTGTTTGGTCATGTATTTGGATTTCAAATTTGAAGTTTTGATTTGAGATTTGTGCTTGCTTATGACATTTGAACAAACTTTAACTTTAATTTGAAATTTTAAATTCACATAAAAGGCAGAAATTCAATTCCAAGTTTGTGACTTCAATTAAAAAATAAAACTTGAAATCATAATGTTCTAATTTGCAAAAAAAAAAAAAAACACATAACTTGAAATTTTACAAAAAAATAATAATAATAATAACAATAATTCATGCTAGCTGTGAAGAAATTATTTGTACGTACATGGGATAGGATTATGTTAAAAAAAAATAGCTAGTTACTGTTATTTGATTTATTTGATCAATGAATTGTTATAAATTATATGTATTTGAAAGTGTGTAATAACATACAATCGCAAGCATTTATTTAAAAATGAATATGAGATATGTGATTTGTTGATAGAATATATTCAAATATTGTATTCATGAATGTGATTTGCTTATTTGATAAGTTTGTATAAAAATTTGAAAAATTTTTAATAATCTTTACAAATCGTGAGGTTTTCATTTTTTATGAAAAAAAGACCTTACAGTTTTTAAAATTTAAACTGCATGTTGAAATAAAATTTCAATCACAAATTAGTTTCTTCTCAATTCAATTATTATAAATCATGATTTCAAATAAGTCATGTTTGAATCATTTCAAATTCGTATTTAAAATCCTACTTAAGTATCGTAATTCATAAGGTTTTTAAATATGTAAATTTTATTTTTAAGAAATTAAAGACCTATTAGCCGTATTCGCACCAAAATTTAAATAATTTAACATTTATATTTCGAATAATATCACATAAAATGAAATATATTGCAACATGCCATGTCCCCCTCCACCCTCCACGTGTCTTTTCTTCTTCTTCTTCTTTTTAAAAAAAAAAATTAAAAAAAAAATACAACAACAACAACATCACATAAAATGAAATATATTGCAACATGCCATGTCCCCCTCCACCCTCCACGTGTCTTTTCTTTTTCTTCTTCTTCTTCATCTTGTTATTTTTATTTACATAAATGTTATATCTTCTGTGTCAGTTTACCATTTGAATAGAAGAAATAAGATCTCCTGCATTATTTTTACAAGGGAAAACGGCATAATATACCCCTTCAGCATTGCTATTTATAGATAATATACCTCTCGTTATGAAAATGACTCATAACGAGAAGTGAAAAACTTAATTTTAATTTAATTTATTAATTATTTTTAAAAATAATTATAATCATATGGGGTATATTTGATCCTCCTCACACATATTTTTTAATTTTTTTTGTTTCAACGACTAATTTAAATTTATTATTTTAATGGTCAAATGTATTTATGTTTTACTAATTTTCTTGTAAAATGTATTATAGATGCCCCAATTTTTTTCTTCCAAATACAAAATTTAAATTACAATATAGCTGCAAAAAAATGATTTTAAATTTATTTCCTTACTCTAAAGAAAGAAAGAAAAAAAAGAATAAAAAACTCAAATAATGATAACCAAAGAAGTCTAAAATAATTTATGTAAGAAAAATATTAAAATATATCTTGAACTTTACTAAAAGGATCATATATACCCCTACATGGTTTTTTAAAAAAATTTAAAAAAAAAATTAAAAATTTAAAACTAATTTTTTCACTTCCATTAGATAAAGAGTATATGTGAGCTCCTTTTGTAACGGTAGGAGTATATCTTGAGTCATTTGTATAATGGTAAGGGTATATATAAGTCACTTTCAGGGTTATATCAGCTCTAAATGACAAAGTTAAAGGATATATCAGACATTTTTCTCTTTTTTTACATTTCATCTATTATTTTTTATCAACCTCGTGTTTAAAAAGTCATAAGACTAAAATATAACGAATTGCAGAATCAAATCTTACAAGAAATTTTTTTTTTGCGAAAATAAATTTCTTAAAAATAAAAAAAATAATTATTTATTTAGTAAAAAATTTTAAAAAAAAAAGTAAGTTTCATAAATAATATTTTTCATTTATCGTATCCTCTCCATTTTCAACCACACCTTATCCCCACCACCTCAGATCACTTTCTAATTTGCCCAAATTAATTAGCTTCTTTTGGGACCCATGAATGCGAGAGTTTAATGAAATAGATATCAAGTGTAATAAGGATAATATAGTCAAATTGTTAAGAAATATAAAAAGATTTTATAATGTTTTAAAGCTATTTTTAAAATAAATGAATCTTCAAACCGAAAGAGTATATTTTTATAGATTTTTTGTCAAATAAGTGAAATCCAACATAAATAAAAGATATATTAGTTAAATAAAATAATGTCACATAAATTTAGGTAAACAGAATAATATTTTGTGAAAAATCATGAAAAATAAGAAAAATACAACAAGTAAAATAAATCGTAGAAAATAAAATGAATAGTAGAAAGCAGTGGTGAATATATGATTTCTACTCAGGAGGTTCAAAATATATATGAAGTAAACGTGTGAAAATTACAGGATAACTAAAAAGAGCCATTGAAGGACAACACTAATTTTAACCCACTAAATTTTAACCCGCATTGGCATGTCCCGTTTAATAGTTTTAACTACATCGAGTCCTATCTAAAATATGTTGTGCTTTATTTCCCCTTCCACTTTGCAATGTTCAACTTTTTCTGAATTAATGTCCTTTCAATCATATGTCATCTTTGAAATTAATATACAGTTTTGGAATCTTGGTCAAGCACAAATAGAACTCTAAATATTAATAAAGATATAATCAAATTGATTAGTCAAATACAAATTGCTAATATGCAAACATACTTTGATAAAAAGTAATTTTCATAATAACAAATTTAGTATCTTAGTCATAGTTTTATTATTTTAGCTTTTACACATATTTATTAGTAGTATCCAGTTTTTATTCTATATTATATTCTTTGTAAAATATATAGAATTTTACACAATAATTTATACAAATATTATTTATGAAAAAAATAAAAGAAACAATCAAATGCTATGTTAATTAATTATTAGTTCTCATCCAACTCCAACCCAAATTCCCATATATTTTTGGTGATATGGGTATTAACTATTAAATAACCCCAACTATCGTGGGCATATTTTTTAGGTGAAATAGTTTGATGGACCCTTGTATTTATATCAGTTTGTATTCTGAACCCTTCTACTTACTTCTTTGTCGTCTGGATCATTAAACTCAATTAAAATGAGACTTTAAGCCCCTCCAACCATGTGTGTATCTCACTCTCCTTTATATAATTGACATGTCATATCCACGTCAGATATATTAATGCCACATCATAATTATTTCATAACTATTTTTTAAAATTATTAACCAAAATTATTTAATAAAATGTAAAATAATAACATTTTAATTTATTTTTGGCATTTTTTAAAGTGAAATTCCATACATCCAATTCTCCCTATTTTCACTGTTTCACGACCAAAATCGATCGGAGAAAGCCATCGTCGCCGTTTTTGCAGGCAAAATCACATATACTTTCTCCCTCACCCGTCTTCATCTCCGGCCGCGCACCATTACTATTTTTCTTTCCTCCTCCAACCTCCACAAAAACAACAACCTAAGCCACCGCACCACCAGATCTGGCCGAAAAACCTCTTCACTGCCATAACTGCACCCTCACCCACCTCGTTCTCCTCTCCACTAGCCAGTGTCGCCTCTCTCTAACACTCTACTGCGAAACAGTGATCACTTCTCTCTCTCACGCCACTGCGATTCAGTGGTCTCCGATGAGCGCTGGTCCGCTTTCTCCCTCCGTGATTCTACCCATTTCTTACCGGAGAAGGAACTAAGGATGCTAAGAGCTGGCTCTTACGGCCTCTGACAGAAAACAATTTGCAGCTATTTGCACTTGTTGCAATATGGATCTCAAGCAAAATACACGATTCTCCTTCTCCAAGTGTCAAATCCTTCAAGTCTCTGGCTGACAATACCATTAAAGAGCAGCATTTTATAACAAAAGATTTTCTGGAAGCTGAGCTAGTGTTAATGCAGGTATTGAAATTTGAGATCAGCATGTTAAGCATTCCCTTTCGATTCTTCGAAGATCTACTTACAAAGTTCAGTGAAATTGCCAGAGGTGGAAAGCAATTAAGCTTTGGGGAAGAAGAAATGACTTTTTAATTAATTGTTTTTTCAAAAAAAAAAAATTCTTTTAATAATTTTAATATTTTTTTTAACCTAAAAATGTTATTCACTCGCCTTAACACACCTTCGCCAACTCAACTATCTTAAAGGCACATAAGCTTGGTCAATGGTCAGAGAGATTTGTTAAATTGCGTTATATTGAGGTTAAGAGTCCAGATGACAAAGGGATAAGTAGAAGGGTTCAGAATACAAACTGATACTAGTATAAGGGTCTACCAGACCATTTCGCCTATTTTTTAACCCCCAAACTACTGAGTCAAGCTTCTTAGTTGTGCTAAGGGATTCATTTTCTTATATATAATCATAAATATCGAATTTGATTATATCTCACTAAAAAACTAATGACACCATTTTTTATTTTGTTTTTTATTTGAAAGGTACAAAAAAATAAAATTATGGCTAGTTATTTATCCTATAGAAAACTAACTATCATAAAATTTCAATTACCCCTTGTTGATAGAATTATATGAAAATAAAAATAAATGATTTTTACTTGTATATCCAATTGATATATTATATTTTTACTAGCATTATAAATATGTAATTTCTCTACAGTAAGTTGCTAAATGATATTTATTTCCAAATATAAAAATAAGTATATTAAAATATAATTATTAAAAGATAAATTAAAATTATAAATACCAAATTACCTAATAAGATATACTATCAATTATTGATTTATAACTTCCCTGCACATTAAATTTACAAGTATATTTATATTTTCAATTATTTATTTATAAGAACTTTGTATGTATAATTTAAATTTTGTCTACATTTAATATGCTTTGTTATAGATATTATTTGAGCATAAAACTCTAATGATATGTTGGGTGGTAGTGATTTATTTTAAATATATAAAAAGTTATCATGCTTTATTTTTGAAGATTTAAATAACATGAACTTTACCCTACATTTTAAGATAGATTTCGTTCTCATATTAATATGAGAATGACTTTATAGTATTTTTTGTGTAATGAATATTTAAATTGTATTTTTAACTTAATTAATTTAATTAAATTTAGCTTTAAAAATTAATCAAATTGAAGGAAAACACCAAAATTTAGTGTAATGCTAGTGTTATCTTTTACCACATCGGTGGAAGACACATGATCTTTAGCATTTATAATGCTATTAGTTAGAACATTGGTAGAATTGACTAATTACATTGGGCATTGGGTAGTGAACTAGGATTAAGTGCAATTAAGTAGAGTGGACTAGGATTAAATTGTATTAATGGGTGGACAATAACAGTGAATGCACCTACCCAAGAATAGGTGTCTACGTGTATTGGGGTGTCCTATGTGTATGGGTTTCATGAACAAAATAATTAATTTGTAGCTACTATAATTAATATTGTCTAGAAAATTTCTTTTTTTGTTAATTTTTACCAAAAAATTTGGTATATTTTTTACAAGAAAATTCCCAACTAAATTACCTGCGAAATATAAATTCCTAGGTAAATTACTTGGAGATTTTGAAATTCGCATGAAATAATTACATACGAAGGTTTTACCATCAAGTTTTTTTTTTATTAGGAAAATCCGCATCAGACTTAATTTCTTGTGAATTTCATATGCAATCCCAAAGGAAAATCCACATATAATCCGCATTTTTCTTGTAGTGATTTAACCTATTCTAAATGGGATTAGGAGGATTTTATCACTCCATGCCCTCATAACTTTTCCAAATTAGCTTTCTTCTCTCTCAAGTCTCCTCTCAAGCAAGAACTAAGGTTTCAATCTTCAAGTTTTCATTAAGAATTAAATCAAAATTTCTACTCTAGGTATGTGAGATTCATCAATGGATTTTCTTTCGCCGAATGAGTCCCAAAGAAACTTTGAACATGTGGTCATAATTGATTGGTCCTAATTTGGAGTTTTCTTTTGTGAAACGATGGCCTCTTCCTTGTCTAAATGCTATTATATTCTGCTATTATATTCTTATAGTTTCTTCTTCATTATCTCCAATTTTTTTTTTGTCCTTAGCCTTTTCGCGCATAACTATCTCTTCTTCTCTACAAGTTTGCTTGGCTCGACTTACTCCTCAAGTCTGGAGTTAGGACAAACTTATGCAATATGAGTTACGTAGATTGCATGTGTATATAGGACCAATTGCAATGACACATACACAAAATTGATTATTCTATATTTAACATGCATCTCAGAGTATAAAAATAATATCTTCAACGTGTGAGAATAGTCAGTTGATTACGTTTATATTATCTATATACTTATTGATAATATATTGTGTATGTCGATTAAAATATATATTTAATTCTAAAATATTCTTAACTAAATAATCCCTTGCCCCTTTTTTCTTTTACGCCGAACTAATTTAGATCAAGAATTGAAAATAATTAAAGTGAGCTTATTAATTTTGGTCAAAGTTGGTGCTTCAATGTGTACTCTTTGAGTCTTTATGATGGAAGGGAGACTACTCTATTATTTGTGCCTCTTTTCTTACGTTACTTCATTTATTGATACTGCAAGGAAATTAAAGTTAGGAATATAAAGGATATTAAATTTAGGACAAAGAGTCGGCATGTTTTAATTACATTAACAATTTTGAATTTTTGAGTATTATTCCCTCGGTTCACTTTTATTTTTCATACTTTGACTTGACACTCTCATTAAGAAGATACTTATTGATATATGTATTTTACCAAACTATTCCCTATTTCTCATTAAGAAGATACTTATTGATATATGTATTTTACCAAACTATTCCCTATTAAATAATGTATTGAAAAATGATTTGAAAAATAAGTTTTTAGTGTTGAGGGTAAAACATGAAAAAAATTATTGTATTTTCTTAATATGTCAAAAGTGACAAGTAAAAATGAAAATATATTTTAGGAATAAAAGACAAGTAAAAGTGAACGGAGGAAATATATTGAACTTTTCCTATTAGAAAGAAGATCAAGTGTCTGATGATTATATATTACTCCCTCCGTCCAACAATAGTTGTCCACCATACTATTTTGGGATGTCCAACAATCAATGGATATATAGTTTTACACTTAGTTACTATTTACTCTTATTATTAAATATAATCATTTCTTTATTACATTTTTCAAGACATTGTATTTATTATCTTCAAAATGTGATATAGTAAAATTATCTTCTATTTATAGTTTTTTTTAAAAGTGTAAAATTAATAGGGAACAACTATTATTAGACGGAGTAGCTTTTGGTTTCTTTTATCAAAGAAACGATTTTTTTCGCTCTGTTGTCAGAGCACATATAGAACTCAATAAATCAGCGCATAATCTGCCACTATTTATGCTCTATGACCAAGAAATCATGGGGATAATTATAGCCAGTGTTTTTAAAAACATTTTTAAGGTGAGTCTCGGGACGGGATGTATCAAAAACTCTTTGAAGCGTAAATTAAATTCGTAGATTCATAAGGCGTAAGTCCTAAAATTTGAGGCGTAAGCCCCAAGCATAAAAACGTAAGTTCTGGGCGTAAAAACGTACGCCCGGGCGTTTTAATTTATTTTTTAAAATATATTTTGCTGTAAATCATAATTTTTTTATTGGTGTAATGATATTTCTCAAATAGTAATTATAATACTTTTTTTCTTCATTATTGGTTGTTAATACTTATCTCAAATAAAAATCATAAATCATTGAAAGATTTACTTTTGCTTATTTTATTAGTAATAAAACTATAAAATTGAATATACATGAGACTACGCCTCGTAGATTCATGGGATTTACACCCCGTGACTTGGAGCATACACCTTGCCCTGTACGGTATAAAACGTCTCGCCTCACGCTCTCACCTTTTAAAATATTGATTATAACTAATAGTAATGTGATCACATATCAATAGTAGTTCATTTTAAAAATAAAAATAGTGAGGAAATTAAGTTCCAAAATTACTATAGCGTAACAATAAAGAAAAAAAAAACTTCATAACACCTCCATTCTCCTTAATGAAATATTTTCAATTGTATATAGTCGTCTTTAATATTTGAATATTTCCTCCTTATCCTTTTACATACCGTCTAAATGTTTTTCAAGTGATAATAATTGAGTTTTAAATTTAATAAATATACATATTTAATAAACTTCTTAATACAAAGACACTATTTGAATAAAAGTTATTGAGTTCGGTCAAATTCATACTCAAACTTTTAACTTCACTCCTGCCTATGTAGCCTTAGAGTGGGCGTTCGGTATTCGGTTCAAATTTTTCAAATTTCATGTTCGGTAATTGGTAATTAAAAATTGATATCAAATACTAAATTTATAAATTTCGGTTTAGTGATTCGGTAAAAGGTAAATTAAACTTCGGTTTGATATGATATTCAGTAATACCGTATTGAAGTTATAGCCGATTGCGTTACAAAGTTAATACTATTCTCCAATCATTTCTATTTTTTTATGTGGAGACACGATATAATAGAAGATCAACAAGTATTAATACATCAAGAAAAACAACAACTAAAAGACATATGTATTTGGATTGTTCATGCTTATTCTTTAATTTTTTTCTTTGGACTTGTACTTATCAGTAATGTATATGTTGATTTATGACCTTTATTAAGTAAATAATTTGGAATTAAGGAAATACCTCATACCAAATAGTACTAATGTTTCATACCAAATCCAAATCCAAATCCAAATATCATAATTCTAAAATTTTACTTTCGAATACCATACGAAATACCAAATTACTAAATATCAAATTATCAAAAATTTCAATTTGATTTTCGATATTCCATATCCTGCCCTATGTAGCCCCATTTGAAGGGTTAGTAGATGTAACACATCAAGTTTTGAATAGATAATAATAGCCCATATCAAATGTGCATAAAGCTGAAAACAATTATGATGCATTAGCTGCATTGATAGCAACTCTTTTAGCTACATGCATACTTGTGCATTTTCAATTAGATAGCTCCAAGAATATGACTAATATAATAAATGGCATAAGACCAAAAAAAAGTCAAACTTAAAATGATTTTTAAATAAAATAAAACAAAATAAGGAGAGTCATATTTTTGATTTTTAATTTATTTTAAATTATTTTAAATTTATTTAAGTTATTTTTAATTTTGTCGAACATGGCCAAAAATTAAAAATGACTTAAAAGTAGATTTGATCAATTTTCAAATTAATCCAAACAGGCTCTTATTACATTTGCTAGCTAATTTCAAATCTAAAACAATTGATGATGTTGTCATTTATCAAATTGTAGAAATAAAATAATTACAATAATTTAAAGTTGTATACATTATCCGAGTAAAGAACTTTTTACTTTTTAAATTAAAAAAAAAAAATTGCTTAAATTATTTTTTAATTTTTACTCAAACACTATAAAAGTAGTTAAAATTTATTTTGTTGTAGAAATACTTTTAAGTCGATCCAAACAAAGTCTAATTTAGATTTTTCCCCCCATACATAAATAAATGAAAAAAGGTAACTTATAAAAATCTCACTAGTTTAGGGGCTTACTACTTAGATAAATGCTAGTTTGCAACATTACGAATTTATCAGATTTTGATGCGTTTAGATACATAAAGATACATGTATCTCATAATACATGAAGTTAAAGTTATGTGTAATTTATTTTAGATACACTGTATCCAAGTAAATTCATATGTATGCAAGTGAATTCACATGTATCTTGAATACATAAACAAATCTCGCTTGTTGTTAACCTCTCTTGATTGCATATCTGGTATCCCAGATACATGTGAATCACACGTATATGATGTGATTCACATGTATCATGATTAATATAGACAAAGATCGCTCGTATTCCTCATGTTCTCGCTCGCCTCTCTCTCTCTCTCTGTTTCGGTGTACTGATAGCAAAAAATATATATTTAGGTGTATCTGACTTGAAATGTAATGCAAAATTATTAATTAGGAGTAATATAAAATATAATGATTATAAATTGTAGGGAGAATCAATAAATATGATAAAAATGTTTGTGTAATTAGGTAATTTCTCCTAATAAAGGTATAAAGTATTTTTTGTTCTTGAATGCCGGGTAAGACGCCCAAACTAGTGGGCCTAATTAATGTGGCATGAAGCCCAAAACAAATGAAGATAAAAAGAAGAGAAAATTCCAGAATAACAAACATAATAGACATAATAAGATTCTATAACTATAATTTCAATAATTGTATTTCATAGCTTTAATTACTTTAGATTATACGAGTTTTGGAGCAATGTTAAATCATGATTTAACAATTTAAGAGGTTAAATTGAGAAAACAGTCATCCTTGCTTGCATTAGAATAAACTGTCTACATCATATCTCTTTGGGTACAACTCTTCTTCAAACCCTGCATGAACGTGAGATGCTTTATACACTAAATTGTCCCAATATTTTGAAATTAAAATAACTAAACTAATATTTTATTTCAAAAAATAATAATTTAATTCCTGAATAGGCCAACACAAATTATAAGAGGCTTTAAAAAATATTTAGAAATAAAAGGATTGATAGATTCCCTTGACCAAACCAAAAAAAACACAATCCGCACCCATCACAAAACAATCACCTCCCACCGTAGATCTCCATTTAATCAACGGCTCAAATACAATTTCGCCTCTCACACGGATCGATACTAATATCCGTCCGATCATCACTTTAAGCTCCAGCACACCAACGGCCAGGATTTAAATCATCAGCTATATATAAACACAGAACCCTCAGAGCCCCAATCATCAAAATCGAAATCAAGAGCATTTCTTCTCTAAAATTTCTTCAGAAAAATGTCAGGCAGAGGTAAAGGAGGCAAAGGATTGGGCAAAGGAGGAGCCAAGAGGCACAGGAAAGTGTTGAGAGACAATATCCAGGGAATTACAAAGCCAGCTATTCGTAGACTCGCTCGTAGAGGTGGTGTGAAGCGTATTTCTGGGTTGATTTACGAAGAGACTCGTGGGGTTCTGAAGATCTTTTTGGAAAATGTGATTCGTGATTCTGTGACTTACACAGAGCACGCTAGGAGAAAGACGGTTACTGCTATGGATGTTGTTTATGCACTTAAGAGGCAAGGAAGGACCCTTTACGGATTTGGGGGTTAGGGTTTGTTGGTGTTTTTTTTTCTTTGATTTGAGCTTTGATGGTGTAATTCTCTGTTACATATTCATGGAATAGAAATGTGCTTTAGTTATAAATTCTGATTCTCTTCGTCTTCTTCACTTTTTGAATGACAATTTAAGCTATTCCAGATCTGGATATTTTACTATATGAAGGATTGTTTGAATAGTACTTGTTACTTTTTTAGCAAGTTCTGCATAAATTTTATTATATGATATCTGTTTATGTAAAGGATTAACAATGTTGAAATTATGGAAAGGATTAACAATGTTAAATAAAATAAACTGATAATGACAAAGGTCTTAAGTTTTAATTCAAAAAAGGTAATGTTCCTTTTGGAACAAAAAAATCAATTAGAATTTTAAGCACACTGTTAATGTTTTGATATATTAGAAATTATTTATGAATATTAAAGTCTATGCTAAAAAATATTAAGCTTCTATTTTATATTAATTGAACTTTTTTGAGTTTTTTTTTATTGTTTAAAATAATTGAATTATATAAAGTTCAAAATAATATGTTTCTTATAAAATATAAGTTCATAATAATTTTTATAAAGAGGAGAAGACAAGGGAAGTAGATGTAGGAGAACTTTTATTCTTATTCAAGTGTTTCTTACATGGAAAATGATATCTCTATTTATAAGTAGAGAAATTACTTCAAAGGTCGCTTTGATGAGTGCCAAATTAATAGATACATCATTATCTTATAAAAGTTCATGTCACCTTGGGAATACATATCCATGATAAGGATAAGTTCATGAATAGACTTAATGGATCATCCACTTAGTTCAATAGATTTATAACACTTTCTTTGAATGTCCATAGCTAATATGCCTCATTAAAACCTTTTTAGGAAAAATCCTATAAAAAAAATTGTAGTGAAGAAACAATAGTACACATATCTTTTGATACGCATTATTTGTTGCTTCATTAAAAACTTTGCTAGGAAAATCCAGTGGGACAAAACTTCGATCAAGAAAAAAAGGAGTGCAACACGTATTATTCTCCCCTTGATTAAAACATCACTTAATTTCTTGTGATAATGTCATTCAATCTTATATACCAACTTCTCACATATTGACAGTGTCTTTGTGATCAAATCATATTCACGAAGATTTGATGATTGAACTCATTTCTGATATATCACTTTTTGATTTCATATGATGAGGCTTTGAGCTTAGCCGAATACATTCTTGAAAATCACTCTATTTGTGACCTCGTTACTGTAAGTAAATTGCTCATTCAACTTGTTCATAGCAACAATCATCTTGTGGACATTTTCATTTGTAGTTGATTATCTTCGAATATTGTGGTTGGTATATTCTTTTTCAAAGAAAAACCACACATTTTCTGAATATGGCGTGTCATTGATCTTAACCAAACGCACTCTCAACTTGCTTCATGAAGGGCTATTATTTCTGCATGTGGGCTACAAATGTTTGCTTCATTGATCGCCAAGATATTATTGTGCCTCCACATGTAAATGAATAGCGTGTTTGAGACCAAGCTTTATGCGGATCAGATAAATATTATGCATCTGCATAACCAATCAGTTCTGACTTGGATTCCTTGGAATAGAATAAACCCATGTCTATGGTCCTTCGAAGATATTCAAGTGTTTGCTTAACACCATTTCAATGTCCTTTTGTTGGGGAGGAACTCAATCTTGCTAGTAAATTTACTGTAAAACAAATATCTGATCGAGTATTGTTAACAAGATGCATTAGTGCCCTGATTGCACTAAGATATGAAGTTTCATCACCTAGAAGCTCTCCATCCTTCTTTAGAGATCAAAGTGAATCTTTATTTTTGTCAAGCGATCTCATAATCATTGGGGACTCAATGAATGTGATTTATCCATATAAAATCGCATCAAAACTTTTCTGTGTATGTTGATTGATGGACAAATATTTCATTCGTCAAATTCTCAATCTGTAGGTCAAGACAAAATTTTGTCTTTCCAAGATCTTTTCATTTTAGATTCCCTTCTCAAACACTCAATAGCTTTTAAAAGCTCTTTAAGAGTGTTAATAATGTTCAAGTCATCAACATACACAACTATTATAACAAATTCAGATCCTGACCTTTTCATAAAAATGCAAGGACAATTAGGGTCATTCTTTTTGTACCCTTTTCTTCCTTGATTATTTCAATCCATATAAGGATTCTTGAAGCTTTATGGAAAAAGTTTCTTTCAAACTTTTATATGCTTCAGACACCTCGATTGCTTCAAGGATTTTCATATAACCTTCAGTATTTGTCTAGCTAGACATGATAATTATTTATTATATGCATTCAAATTTTCATATATGTTGTCAGATCAACACAAACCTCATTGCATCCACCATAGGAGAAAACATCTCCAATAATGTCGGGACTTTTGCGAAAAACCTTTATGCCCCAAGGCATAAGCCGTATTTTATATCTTACGGTTATACTATCGCATAATAATTTATTTGTACCCCACTGACATTATACCTTGATTTATGGACTATCAGTCCAAAACGTCACTTTTCTAAGTGAAACAAAATATACTTGAATTATGCATTTTACTTGGCCAACCTTTTAGCTGTCCACACTAGATGACAGATTTGAATTCAAGATCCTCGTCACAATTTATATCATTGAGCGCTTCTTCATATCAAAGATACCGTTGATAGTTATTTGATATCGATTCCAATATGACATAACTTATCGAAATCTCTTCATTTTTCAGGTACCTAAACCTTTTCCAAGGTTTTATGAAGTGTTATGTCGTAATGCTCTTTTATAGCACTTGCCTCATTATCATGTCCATATTGATCATTTGCTCCTCTCCTTCTTCAAGGAATTTTACATTTGGAAACGATTGGTCTATTACGCTTCAGGCGTATCATAGACTCTGTCCTTCAAGGACTTCTCACTGGAGCATTTACAGTTGAATTATAATATAGAGTTAGTAAATTTATTTGGCAATTGATTTGCAACATTATGCAAATGAATTATCACTTGAATTTCAAGTTCATATTTTTCTTTTTTACGAGGATCTAGATAATTCATAATCAACCTCACACATAATTTTTAGCTATTAATCATCTCTCGCCCTAATGTTAAAAAATCTAACATTCATCCCAACCTTATTTGAGAATTCATCTTTGTGCATGGTGGAGCAATTAAAATCACAACCACACATTCAATGTTTTTAGATGAAAATTATTTAGTTCCTGACCCGAACCAATTTTGATAGGGGACTTTGTTGGCTTGATGCGTACAAGTATTGCTACATATTTAAAAAAATTTAGCTCATACCAAATTTCTTTTTGAGAGATTTGTTTTCATAATTAATGGTTTAGCTATAATTGGAGGGATACAATTTCTGCTAAACCAACCTGCATTATTAGTATAATTTCATAGTTTGGAACTATACTCTTAATTTAACAATTTGAACAAAACCTTACAAACACCAGTTTGTAAGTTGACAACAAAGCACATGTGACATTCGCACAGATGCATTTATCATATGCAAATGGTCCACATGGTAGGTGAATGAGCCCATATTCACCTTTTTATATGTTCCAAAAATCTCAGGGAGTACAATCTCAATCTTAACTGGTACAATGATACAATGATCAAATTATCAAAAAACAAGCAACACAAGAGAATTCTTGAAGAATATTTGATTTCTTCAGTATATAACTATGTGAATTCTCAATTACTTTTGCATCATATTTTAATTGAAATGGCCAACCGATCATGCCAACCGATCTTAATTTCAGTACACTTATGATTTGTTTTTGCATGTGATTTCATCAGCATGCCCATGTTTGTTTTCAACAAACAAGATAAAAAATGGGTAACCCTTTACATAAATATTTATAACCCGCTTTGATTGTAGTAATATGAAGATAATAAATCTTTTCATAATTTATAGTCTCACTATTTCTTTTCAATGCATCCGAAACTTTAAAAGTTTCTTTTGAGACTTACTACAATCCCAATATTATTCCTCTGGTAATAACACAACTCGTTAGAGCTTGCAATTAATTTTGTGTACTATCATCCATGACACCATCCATATGATGAACATCTCCTTCAAGGAGAAAATTATATTATTATTGTCATGGTCAAAATTATTATGAGCAAGACATGTTTCTTGCTTTACTTTTGTCATACCATAGATGCACAATCAATGACAGATTTGTATTGCCACACAATAATATAATTTTGGTCATGGGCACAACTTTTATAGGCAAGAATTATTTCTTTCTTTTGCCCTTTCGGTAGTTCACAATAAACATACCATAATATTTATGATGTATAAACGTACACGACCATTGACCATTCCTGTCAAATAAAATTTATTTATTTCTGTCAAACCTCCCGTAAAGGTGAGTTGTGGCATATTTTCAACCATACAAGAATATGTTCTTATTCATATTTTTTCTTCATATCTTGCCACATTCACATTTAAGAATGGGCAAAGATTCACATGCTTAATAGAAGTCACAGTCTCTTCATGAGTAGACCATAACCATTTATACATGTCATACTTTTATTTTTGACATATTTATATGACCCACCTAAACATCACTTTGAAAGATAAAGTGCACCATCACTTTATATTCTTTCTTTTGATGGAGGATTTATAAACTTATCAAATTATTGGGTCGACAACAATCACAAGTCCAATGACCTTTCATACCATTTTGATAATAAAAATTACCTTCACATTTTGAAGGACTATTTGGAGAACTCATATTATTCTTCCTTTCATAATTGCCACAATGACTATTGTAATTTTGTCTTTTCATGCCCTTATTCATACATTTAATCACTTGTCGTCTTTCAGACTTATTATTCACTGCTACCACATTGATACGATAGAATGGAGCAATTGGGCGGATTTCAAACTTATCATATACTGCTACCACATTCGCTTTAGGGAATGGAGCAAAGTTAATGAGATGAATTTTAAGACTTTTCATCAAAAATATATTATTTTTGCCTTAGTCATCATTTTTTCATCACTATGGTGCATTGAGACTCAAATTCAATGTCTTATCCATATAAGGCACGTTAGGTCATGATTCTATGAGATTAGAACCCAACTTCTTATCATCATGGTGCATCAAAACTCAAATTGATGTCTTACTTGCGATAGAACTTGAATCTATTGTCTTATCCTCAGACATTTTTTTTTTCATTATGTGCATCCAGACTTTAACCTGATGTCTTACCTTTTTGGTGCGATGATACTTGAATCCATCGTCTTACCCTCAAATAGTGATATATAATTATCAAAAGTAAATGAGACTTTACTCTTCAACATTTTAAATATATAACCATCGCCACTAATTATAGATTTTAAGCAAATTCAATCAGAATAAAACTTTGAAGTATTGAATTTCAAAACACAATAAAATTACAAGACATGAGAAGTCTCACCTCCACGGCAACCACAGCATTAATCTTAAGAGTAGAGAGATGCCCCTTTAAGATTTCACCAATCAAGCTTCGACAAATTTTTTTAAAATTTTTTTCGATATAGCAGATTAGTTTATCCAAATCAAAGGGAAAACTCACATACTAAGACAACATTAAACAGATGAAACCATGACAAAAAGGAGTAATATTTAATTATTAGAATAAAATTGAAATAAATGTTATATGCATACTCATATACTTTGTCCATAAATATCTCTTTTCAATAGTTGGACAAATAGAGGCATCACAAATAAACATAACCTTAACGCTTTGCAGTATCAGTAACGTACCTTGTTCCAACAAACAGATAAACACAACACAAAGAAATGAATATAATTAGAACCTCGTGCTGATAACGTGTTATAAAATATAAGCTCATAATAATTTTTATAAAGAGGAGAAGACAGGAGAAGTAGATGTAGGAGAAGACTTTTCTTCTTATTCAAGTGTCTCTTACATGGAGAATGATACCTCTATTTATAAGTAGAGAAATCACTTCAAAGGCCACTTTGATGAGTGCCAAATTAATAGATACATCATTATCCCATAAAGGTTCATGTCACCTTGGGAATACATATCCATGATAAGGATAAGTTCATGAATAGACTTAATGGATCATCCACTTATTAGTTTAATGGATTTATAAAGTTTATGAATAGACTTAATGAATCATCCACTTAGTTCAATGAATTTATAACAATGTTTAAATTCTTTTTCATATTTGCATTTTTCTTTAATGAAGCTTCATGTAATTTTTAAGAGATAAATTATTATAAATATTTATGACTTTACAAAGAGCAATACAAGAAAATAAGATTTAAATTATATATTTTTAATAAGTATGTGTTGTTTCATAAATTTAATTAACATAAAATAGGAAAAATTATAAATAAGTTAAAAATTAATCCAAACATGCTTTAAAAATATAAGAGAAAAGAATATGATTATATTTTTTAGTTTGGAAAAGAAGATGGAAGAGGAGATCATAAATCATAATGAAGATTTAAATAGCAAATCAACTAAAAGCGACTAACAATACAGTATACCTATGTATTTTCTTTTGTTTCTATTTACCTGTTTATTTTTTATTTGATATATTTATTACAAAAATAATAATCAACGTAATGAATTTACTAATTAATTCTTATTAATCAAGAATGATAATGGGACGGGGTGGATTTAAGACTATATGGAGCGGGATGAATTTAATATTGTATGGGGTGGATTCAAGTGGATTTTTTAAATTAATGTGGGGCGGGATAAGTTGTGGGTATATATAATTTTATGTGGTTCGAATTTTATTTCAACTTTTTACATGTTATAAGAGTGGTAGAGCATTATTTATTAAAATGACTTCTTTAAAAACTATTAAAATATTTGAGATAGTAAATGAAAATGGTTCGATAAAAAATTCTTCCTATATTTTAAAAAGAATCACCTACTTTCCTTTTGGTATGTTTTAAAAAGAATGATCCCCTTTTTTTTTTTTTTGGTAATATCTTAATTTCAGCTTTCTACGTGACATGTTTAAAACTATAAGATTAATGACAATTTTGTATATTCGATATAACTTTAAGTTAGGACCAATAAATTTAAAAGTTTCTTTATTTTCTTAAACTCCGTGTCAAGTCAAACTAAGTCACTCTTTTTTAAACGGATAATAAAATTTCTTAAATGTATTTCAATTGACTACTAATAAATACTTAACTTTTTAAGGTCATTGTCCTATTAAATTAATACTACTACTTAATGAAAAAATCAATATATTTTATGAATTTTATTTTTAACATCAAAATTTAAAAAAAAATATTAAAAAAATTATACGGGGCATGTGGGAGTTGGTACGAGTTGAAAATGAAAAAAAGTTGCTATAAATGGCGGGGCGGATTAAAAATTTTGTCGGTTGAGCTAAAACCGCCCCGCCACATTTCCATTCCTATTATTAATTGATAGAATCTCAAAATCAATTTATTCATTAAAGAGATTCTATCTTTTTCAAAAATGTTAGCTCTCTAAATAAATTAAGGGGTCGTTTGGTGTGAAGGATAATACCAAATAGTCCTGGGATTAAATTATACTACCACTTAATTTGTTGTTTGGTTGGCAAGTTCGGGATAACTTATCCCAGGATTAATAATTAGTACAGGGATAAGTTATCCCTCCCCTTGGGTGGTATAGTAATCCTGGAATACCTTATTCAAGGATAAAATAGGTAAGTGACAAAAATATCTCTTTCAACCCTTTTGTTACATTACTTTTTACATTCATGAAGGGCATTTTTGTAAACAAATAAATTGTTCTTAAAATTTATTATTTTGAATACAACAAACCAAACACTCAATAAAAAATAATCCCATCATAACTTATTTCATCATAATTTATTCCATCATAATTAATCTCATCATAATTTGAATTCAAACCAAACGACTCCTTTATAATAGGTAAAAAATATTGTCTTTTCTTGATTTGTCAAAATTGACAAGTAAAAAGTGACCAAAAAATATTAAAATTGGACAAATAAAAAGAGACGGAAGAAATAATTCACATAGTGATATTTTCAATACTTGTTCTCAAAAATTAAAATAATTTAAGTGTTGTGAAAACAGATTTTATTCTTTCTGTTCAACAATAGTTGTTTATTATTGACTTGATACACGTCTTAAGAAGCATTAACTAATAGGGATAGTATTATTATTTTATCATTTGACTTTATTAAATTTAATGTTTTGAAAAATGTGCTAAGTAATAAATAATATTTCCTCTGTCCATTTTTAATTGTCATATTGCGCTTTCGAAAGTTAATTTGACTAATTTTCAAAGTTAAATTAGATGACATTAATTCGATATTTAAAAAAAAAATAGATTTTCAAAAACTATACAAAGAGTACTATAAATTCAAGTTTTTTTTTAATATTAATATGATGAAAAAATACATTGTAAAATATTAGTCAAAGTTATTATCGTTTGACTCTAGAAAATGAAATTATGATAATTAAAAGTGAATGAAGATAGTATTTAATAACAATCTATATATAATATAAAGCTAGATAAAAGAACAGTGACGTGACTTCTCTTTGGTCAAGGATCCTATTTATCTTTTTTTCTCATTTTTTGACATTTTTTTCTATTTTATTTTTATTATTATTGTAAAAAAAGGAACAATTACTACTCCATTTTTCATATTATTTAATATAAAAACTTAATTGTCTTTATTTTCATTACTCCCACGACTTTTGATAATCATAACTTCTAATTCATTATGGTCCTATAAATATAGGCATTACAAAATTTTGTTACAAAAGAAATGATCAAATTTATATATATAGTAGAACTAGGGATTAATTAGGTGAAGTCATCTCATCTTTTTGGCCAAGAATCTCATTTTTTTAACAACTTTATAAAATATTATTTATCTTAGTTTTTTACTTGTATGAGATTTGATTATTTTATTGCAGGTGCTTTTTTTGTTGAATGGAAAAATTTCAAATTTTTCATGACATTTGATGAACGGATCTAATTTTATTTATAGGTAAGTCGCAATATTATTACTTGAATTTTATTGTAAGAAGTTGGCAAAAAATTCAATTAATATAAATTTTATATCAAATGCTTAATGTGAAATTGCTACAAAATCATTTTTTAATTTCCTTTAATGTAAAACTTTATGGTCTTTATTTTCATTACTTCATGACTTTTTATCATTATAACCTCTAAAATAATTAATAGTCAAATTCATGATATTATTTGGTATTCTATGTTGTAGTCCTATAAATCGAGATATTGTAAAACTTTGTTGAAATGAGCACATTAACATTTTAAGTTGACTTGTTTTCAGAGCTTATTATGTTGATGCTTTGGTTGACTTGATAAAATAAGACGAAAGCCATTGAATGGTGATTGTGGGTTGTGGAAGTGGACATTGACAAAAGCTCGAAAGATTGTACATTGATTTTATATTTTTTTAAAATGTTTTAATGATTAAATCATAAGAATGATATTGTATTATGTATTTATTTATTTATTTTAGTTATTTCATCTCTTTATTTTGTATTTTATATACATTTTTGATTGTTGTAAATTTATAATTTTTTTTGTTCAAAATAGTAATTTATGACTTTTTTGGACATAATTATCTCTTCTCTGTTTTTTTTTTGGCCTTTAACTTCCTCAAAATGTCTAAATTTGATTCCCCCCTCCCCCCCCCCGCCCCCCCACCCCCCCCCCCACCCCAGAAATTTTCAATTACAAATCCTTCACTACAAGTTTTAAATAACACTAAAATCCACACAATCATGCCTCGACTCTCTTGAGTTTTCCATCTTTACTATAATCTTTGGCTCAAAATTCTATTTATTTGTCTTATTATACTTTTACAATTTTTCTATTTTTATTGTAGAATAATAAATATATTAATTAATCGTTCTTTCATTTTCTTAATGCAAAACTTAATGGTGTTATTTTCATTACTCTCATAATTTTTATTACCATAAACTCTATAATAATTAATAGTCATGTTCATGATATTATTTGTTATTCATATTATAGTCCTATAAATAGAAGCATTGTAAGATTTTGGAGAGATAATCACATTAGCCTTTTAATTGTTATGTTTTCGGACTTATTTAATTTATATTTTAGTTTGACTTGAAGAATAAAATGAATGCTAACGAATGGTGATATGCTTGTGGGAATGAATGTCGCTAAGAGCTCGAAAGATTGTGTATTGATTTTGCAGTTTTCCTTTTTATCTTTCAATGATCAAGATTATAAGAATAATGTTGCATTTTGATTGTAGTTCTCTTTATGACTTCTCTTTGTTTTGTATTTATAATTTTTTTTTTACTATCGTAAGTTTATATTTTCTTTTGGTTCAAAAGAGTAACATATGACTTTGTTATTACTAATCAAACATTTTTTTCTATGAAATCAATTATATGTCTCAATAAATATATATTGATTTTTTATCATCTTTATAACTGCGCAAAGTGCAGACAAATTCACTAGTGATAAAATAAAAACAAAAGATAAGTTTTCTCTTGATTTCAAATATTGTTGAACAATCATTTTTAATATATTGGACAATTATTATTGGAGAGAGGAAATTATAAGCTTAGGATTTTTTTAGGAATAAGAATTGATAGATAATGTGACCAAGCCAACAATGTACTTACCTCGTTTATCTCACCAAAAAAGCACAATCCGCACACTATCACTAAACAATTACTCCTCGCCATAGATCTCCATTAAATCAACGGTTCACATAGACTCTCCGCCTCTCACGCGGATCGACTCTCATATCCGTCCGATCATCATCTTCATCTCTAACACACCAACGGCCACGATTTAAACCCCCAAACAAACCATCAGCTATATATAACCACCAAAATCACAAAGCCCCAATCATCAAAATCCAAAACAAGAACATTTCTTCTCTAAAATTTCATCAGAAATATGTCAGGCAGAGGTAAGGGAGGCAAAGGATTGGGCAAAGGAGGAGCCAAGAGGCATAGGAAGGTGTTAAGAGACAATATCCAGGGAATTACAAAGCCAGCTATTCGAAGACTCGCTCGTAGAGGTGGTGTGAAGCGTATTTCTGGGTTGATTTACGAAGAGACTCGTGGGGTTCTGAAGATCTTTTTGGAAAATGTGATTCGTGATTCTGTGACTTACACAGAGCACGCTAGGAGAAAGACGGTTACGGCTATGGATGTTGTTTATGCGCTTAAGAGGCAAGGAAGGACCCTTTACGGATTTGGGGGTTAGGGTTTGCCTTTTTCTGTTTTAGGATTGTTAGTTTTATTTTGAGCTTGATGGTGTAATTTTCCGTTACTAATTCAAGAAATAGAAATTTGCTTATTCTCCGTCATCTACACTCTTTGCTTATTCAATTTAATTTCCTATTATTATCATCTGGGTATGTTACGAAAGTTATTTTAACTTGGAAAAAATGATTTTTGATAGGATTATTTGAACATTTCCTTGTTGCTGCATAAGGATTTGTTCTAGTGTTCATTGTTTTTGTCAATTGATTTGTTGTGACAATGTTCAATGTGTCTAAAAATGGGCTATTAATTGTTCCCTTTCAATTTTTTTTCTTCTGTAAGTTGTGACTGCTGGTAAAATGGGTAGGAATCTTTACCGTTTTGGAGGTCAGATTTGTGAGATAAGAGTTCTAGATCGGTATATATTGTTTGCTATAGTGTTTGAGGATTGTCAGTTCTCTAATTTTACTTTGGTATTGGGAAAAGCAAATTCTTCATCTGCTATATGTAATGATATTTTTAGATTGCCTTTCAAGATATTGTGGTTGTTAACATGCATCCCCTTCACTCGATGGGCAAATCAAAGTCAAAGCGGACAGTTTGTTTTGAATCATTTGATGTGATTCTGATGGTAGACGTGGTGTACACCAGGGTCATATACATTTACCCATAATTCACTCTTTTAGTTTGCCTCTCACCAGATTGTGGTCTAGAAAAGATGTTCAGGGACAGTGCTTTGTCCCTTTTTGTTTGTCCAATTTTTTATTTGTTTTTTTTAATTATTATTTTTGATAAATCAAGATAAAAGATACTCTCCTTCGTTTCACAAAGAATGATTTAGTTTGACTTATCACGGAGTTTAAGAAAATAAAAGACTTTTGAATCTTGTGGTCCTAAATTAAAGTTATGTCAAATTTACAAAATTGCCCTTTAATTTTGTGGCCTTAAATATGCCACGTGAAAAATTGAAATTAAAATATTACCAAAAAAAGGAGGTCATTCATTTTGAAACTGACTAAAAAGGAAAGGAGACTCATCTTTTTGAAACGGAGGGAGTATAACTCTAATTTTTTATTTGTTTTTTTTTAATTATTATTTTTGATAAATCAAGATAAAAGACACTTCCTTCGTTTCACAAAGAATAGTCTAGTTTGACTTGACATGGAGTTTAAGAAAATAAAAAAGACTTTTGAATCTTGTGATCCTAAATTAAAGTTATGTCAAATGTACAAATTGCCCTTTAATCTTGTGGCCTTAAACATGCCACGTAGAAAATTAAAATTAAAATGTTACAAAAAAAAAAAGGTCATTCATTTTGAAACTGACTAAAAAGAAAAGGATATCAGTCTTTTTAAAATGAAGAAAATAACTTTTATTTAAAGAGTTAACCTTTTTGAAAAAGATAAATATAAATTAATTTTAAATTCTATCAATTAATAAGATCAATGTGTCAAATAAAAAATATACAAATAAATAAAGGATAGAGCCTAGGGGGAATAATACAAATTTAACATCGTTTGAGTGTGCAACTTATCAACTTTATATTCTTTTGGCCCATTTCTTTTTGGACACGTCAACAAGAGAAACCTACCTGCTTAAACTCTATTGTTTAGTAGAGTGTATTAACAAAAATAATGTATGTATTAGCTTTATGTATTCATGAGTCATTTGGTAAGGGGTCGTTTGGCAGGGAGTATTAGAAGAAATAGCTCAAGTATTATGTGTGGTATTATTTAGTATTATGTTTGGTAGGAATTTTGGGTCTATGTATAATCAATCCATGGATTAGTTATACACCCTACATGGTATTATAGGGTGTATAACTAATACCTTCCATTTGGTGGTATTAGTTCTAATACCATGGGACTAATCTAGGTAAAGACAAAAATACCCCCTCAAATCTTTTTAATCTTTTTGTTTATTTTCTTGATTTTATGTTTTATATTTATACTAATAAATTTATTTAAATAAATTAGCTTACAAATTTTATTATTTAGATATAATTTTTTGTTTCTAAAATATGAGTTATTTAATCTATTTATTATTAGTTTAAAATATTATAATCCGACTAATATGCTAATGTTGATGTATGAATTTAAGAACAATTCATAAGTCAACTATTGCCTCTTAATGGAAGTCCATTAAACATTACACAAGTAGTCTAAAACAAGAACATATATATATATATATATATATATATATATATATATATATATATATATATATATATATATATATATAACATCTCGAGTATAAAAATAGTTTAATTTATTTTGCTATACTTATTATTTATTTTTATTTTATTTTATTTTATTTTATGATAAAGAGTTTTTTTTTTTTTTTAATTTATTGATACAAAACAAAGTTCAATAAATTTTCTCTATAAATTACTATAGTTGTGTGACCTTTTGAGATATTAACTCCAATTTATTAAGATGACAATTATTTACTTTCAAATAATTTAAGTGAGAAAATAGTGAACATGACAATAAAATTTTTATTCTCCTAGCTAGTTAAAATGCTATAAAAAAATAATATTGTCCGCCAATTATCTACCTTGACCCAATTACATGAAATAGAAAATCCCATAATAACTCAAGCGTATAATTGGAAAGAATTTTTTTTGTAGAGTTTTAAACCACACACAAAGTTAGGTAAGAAACAATGAACCAAACACTTGATAAAAATATTTCCTGCATTACTAATCCATGCATTACCAATTCCTGCATTACTAATCACTGCATTACTAATCTCTGCATTATTGATCTTTGTACCAAACGACCCCTAAGTGTATTAAAAAAAATAATGCATGCATTAGCATTGTGTATTATCAATACTTTGTTTGGTATTCTATTCCAACCTATGCATTAGTTATACACTTTATAATGTATTAATGTGGGCTTAAGTCATATGTGGCTCCTTAAATTTGTTTGCATATTTCATTTAGACAATTTAATCAAGACATGTACCTATTGAACACTTGAAATTTATACCTATTTGACAAAAACTGACAATCAGTTGAAAAATAAAAACGTGTGTATCTCAAACAGGAATACATAATAGATTTACCAATAAAATGATGACACATAGCATTAAATTTAATTTTTTTAAAGCTCTATTTAATTAATTCACAAAGTATTTTAAGAAATTAAAAAAATTATTTTTAATTAACAACCTCCGCCCCCTTTCCCTTCTTCTTCAAGAGACCCATCTCTGATTTCCCCTGGAGACGGCGTCGGCATCGTCGACGGCAGTAAACCATTGCTCCACCTCTTTCTTCTCTTCAATTGGTATCAACACTACAATAATACACCATTGTTGTCCACTCAAGTTAAATACTCATTCTCTTTTCGATAGCATCAAAATTTTTACTCATTGCCTTCATCTTCTATACATTAGTAACTATTTATTAGAATTGGAAAAAAATAATAACAAACTTTTGCCCAAAAAAATTTATTCATATTTTTTTTCATCATAATAAATGGGACTTCTTCGAGATATTTGAAACGTAAATCAACATAAGAAAAAAAAGAAGGAAAAGCAGGAAAAGAATTATAGAGGGTGAGAGAAAGAGAGGTAGAGGCGGTGTGGTGTGCGTGCGTGTGTAAAATATATGATGAAAATGGTGGAAGAATAATTGCAGGAATGGGGAAGAAGACGACTGGTCCTTCTTTTTTTTGTTAATTTTTTTTCTTTTTTATTAATTTAGGGGTATAAGTTAAGGAAAAAAACAGAAAAAATATTATTTTTAATAACTTAACGCACTCAAAGAAAGTGAACCACACGTTTTTTGTCATGTCAACATTTTGTATCTAATAAGAATGACTTTTGAACAAATAAGGTGTTCAATTGACACATGAATAAGTTGAAGTGTCTAAGTGAATTATGCGGATAACTTTAAGTGGCTGTAGATGACTTAAGCCTATTAATGTGTATTGTTAACACTATAAATTTTTAGGTATTAACAATGTAATGATTTTAATGCATGCATTAGCATGATTAAAGATCCAATTGTCTCTGAAAACTTTTTTTTTTTAATCTTTTTCATCATAATTGTGGAGGGTATATTTGTAAATTAAAATTTTTATGCAATGCATACTATTTTTGTATGCATCAAACCAAATGATACTCCTCTGTCCTTAATTATTTGTCAATTATAGTTGTCCTTAATAACTTGTCCATTTTAACAAATCAAGAAAGAACAATTTTTTATTACCTATTATACTCTCAATTAAATGATTAATTACTTTGAAAAATGTAAAATTTTTCATCAACTTCATAATTAATAGGGGTAAAATGGTAAGCTCACTATGTCATTAATTGTTTTCTTAATTGGTGTGTCAATTCAAAAGTGGACAAGTAATTAAGGACAATGGGAGTACATAAGAATAATCTATGTATAATTAATGCAAACATAACTAATATATTCATTGGTAATACACTTTATTTAGCATTATTTTTATACACTCTACCAAACGACCCCTAAGATGTGTTACTAATACAGTTGAGATTACTCATTCTATTATATTAAATATGGGTCAAATAAAATATTTTACTCCCTTTGTCCTATAATAGTTATCCACTATTGACTTTGCATATTTCTTAAGAAACTATGAATATAATGATAATTTTACTACATCACCTTTTGAATAAATACAATGTTTTGAAAAATATAATAGAGAAATGATTATAATTAATGATAAAGAAAAAATAGGAATTAAGTATAAAATTATTCATTGATTTAATTAAGGGAAACTTACATAAATATACTATATTAAAAAAATATTTACCATTTATAACAATAACATTTTTTTTTCACTTAATCACTTTTAATACATTTATACTACAGTTTTAATACATATTATAAAGAAAAATTTATTATTCACATATAATACAAGTTTTATTGATGGATGATAAATTTATCACACATTTTAATACACTTATAATATAATGTGTCAATTTCTTACCAAACAAGTATAATATATTTTAAAAAGCAGTTATAATACATATATATTGCATACATAATTCAATTTTAATACATATTGCAGATTTAACATAATATTACTATGTATTGCAATAAATGATAATAAATAAAAAGTATCGTTAAAATCAATAATTATTTATTTAAATGTATCCATCCAAGTAATATTTTCTTTAATATAATGAATAAATATTATTAAACATTCAAAATAATATAATAAATAATTATTATTGGACGGAGGGGTAACTATTTTCACTTGACTCATATCTTGGACCCGTCCATTTATGAGCCCTGCTAAAAAGCATTTGAGAGTTTGGACCTCCAAAATGGCAAGCCCAAAAAGGAATGGAAAATGTGACTACAAATGAAGCATTGGATCGACTTCTCCAAAGAAAAAATCCTTTGTGGTTAATCCTCTACATTCCTATAAATACCAAATTGACTAAAAATCATCCAACATCCTTTCATTCATTCTTGGATCTAATAACATCTTTTGATACATGTATCAACCTATTTATTGAAGAATAATCATGTAGATCTGAAACAATTGAAGAAGAATAATCATGTAGATCTGAAACAATTGAAGAGAAAAGGGTTTCAATTGTCTTTTTCTCAAGAAAATTATGCTTTTTCTAGTTAAAATTGTTGAATCCAAACACAAGTTAAAGCAGATCAATTTGCTTATTTTCTAGGATGTTCATCTTTCTTCTCAACTACTGTGAAAGCAAATTGGGTCTTTCTTTTGGTGAAGCTTTGGCTATACACAAGGAACCATTATTTGGGGCTCGCAAGTGTACAACTCCAAATTTATCTCCAATTATTGAAGCTGATGGGTATGATTCCCTTCTTTCTAATATCTACTTTGTTAACCCAACTCATAAACTGTTCTTATTGTTTAACTTTTTCTAGTTACTTAGTTTATTATTGTTAATGTAGGCATGAATCTAAATTTGTTGAGAATATTATAAAACAAGTCCTACAAGAGGTCAATCAGACACCTCTAGATGTTGGAGATACTCGTGTCGAAGATATAAAGTTATTATTGCGAAATGATATTGATCAACTTCACATGGTTGGCATTGGTGGAATAGGAAAAACAGATTTGGCATAAAGGTATCTACAACCGAATATTTTGAGAATAATTACTTCCTTTCAGATATTAGATCAGAAGCGGAAGCCTACAATGCTCTAGTCAAGCTACAAGAGAAACTTCTTCATCAAATTCTCAAAACGAAGGATAATTTAATTGTTCTTGATGACGTGGATCATATAAGCCAATTAGAGTCCTTAACAAGAGAAAGAAGTTGAGTTGGTTCGGGTTGTTTAATTATCATTACAATCCAACACAAACATTTGATATGTGGGCTCAGAGCAAAGACTAATTGGTTGCTAGATATTCTAAAAATTTTAAGAAATCTTGGATTTCAAGGATAGAAGAGTTGATATTGGGAGAAGTAGTGATGAAGTGGAATGAAAACTCCCGCAACAAAGAGACGATTGCGACTTCTCCCCATAGCTATAAGAGGCAAGTTCTCTATTTCTCTTCTTAGCTAAAACATGAAAGTACGAGGCATATACATTTTGTTAGTTATTGATCAATTTATATCATATTATTTTTTAAAAGATTTGATAGAGCAGGTTATGGGCGCTTTGAACATCCGTGGCTGGCAATCCCTACAAGAAATGCTAAGCTAGTTATAAAGTATGTCATATAAAGACGGTGCAGCAAGTTGTTATTGTTATACTAACTGAAATCACAAGACTTTTGGTGTAAAAGTTGATGCTAATGCCTTTTAAATAAATCATGCTTCTGATTGATATACTTGCTGCATTTTAAAATAGTTACTAATGTTTAGCTGCCCAGTTTGTGTTGAGAGAGAATCGCGAAAAGGCTCATTCCAAAGAGTGAAAGAGAACCCACCTTGCTTAGCAACCAAAGGATTAAAAATAACTATTTGCAAAGTTTACCCTATATAATAAAAGTATAGCAGTGTAGCCAAGCCCAAAAAGACATAAATGAAAAATGTGACTACAAATGGGGAGATATGTAGCATTGACTTAAGAAATATCTTGGTGTAGGATTGCAAATTACTTGTCACAAAATGAAGTTTCCTTGAAGAAGTCACAATTCACTGTGTTCATTTATTTAAGGAGAATCATCTAAATCCTAGCTCTCTTTCGATTAACAAATTGACTTAAAATCATCCAACCTTCATTGCATCCAGGGACACTATTTTTTTAAGGAGAATCATCTACTTCTTCTCACTTCTCTTATGATGTATTTCTGAGTTTCAGGGGTTAGGCAAAGTAGGAAAACAAAGTTGACTTTGGGTGAGGCCTCCCAACACACTTGCAGCCAATGGTAGACCTTGACACATTTCAACCGTTCTATTCCCCATGCTTACTAATCCCTCTGAAACCTCCCCATCAACAAATTCTCTTTGTTTAAAATGGACCAACAATGATCAGTTCAACAAAGCTCTTAGTCTTTGACATTTTAGGTAGACACAAAAAAACTCTCTTTTCAAAGTGTTTCTTGATCCGTTCATCATTGAAAATTCTCTTAGCTATGAGAATGGTGCAATCTGGATGCTTTGGTGAAGCTTTGTCTGTACACAAGGAATGATTATATGGGGCTCAAAAAATGGAGAAGCGGATAACTACACTTAGAGAACCTCCAAATTTATTTGGATGGGATTTGCGAAATGTTGCTAATAGGTATGATTTCTCAGTCTTTTCTACTTTGTGAAGCAAACTCATAAAAAATTACTCTGAACGAATATTCTATAGCTTCAATGTGCATTTTTAAACTATTAAAATGCTTAAATTCAATCACAACAAGCCTAATAAACTAACGTGTTGGCTTTTATTGTTACGATTTTTGCTTTTGTTTTTAATTATTATTCCTTACCCCCCAACAATTTGTAGGTGTAAATTTAAATTTATGGAGAATATCATAAAACAAGTGCTACAAGAGGCCAACCAGACACCTCTAGATGTTGCTTGAAATCCAGTTGGAGTAAATACTCGTATCAACGATATGGTTGGTATATATGGCATTGGTGGAATAGGAAAAACAACTTTGACAAAAGGTATCTACAAGACTACAATAATTTGGTTGTAGTTTGCTTCCTTTCAAATATTGGATCCTGAAGCATTTAATGGACAAATTTTTAATAGTAAAGACTTCAAAGTTAACAGTGTTACTGAAGGCATCAAACTAATCAAAGCAAGACTCGGGTTAAAGAAGGTTCTATTGTTCTTGATCAGCTTTTGTGATATTGGAGTCACATTTGCAAGGAAGATTGGTAACTAAATGAAGACGTGAAGTCCAAAAATTAAGAGCAATTCCTTGTAGTGATATCCAAAGATGAACTTTGATGGACTTGATGATGATACTCACTTTTGAAGTTGTATTTAATATAACATGAACATTATTCTGAATATTTTCTTGAAAAATAAAACATAACTCTATTTTCAACTCTAATTCCATATATTTCAAATACAGTAAAAAAACATATGATTCTATAGTCAAACGCCTAATAATAATGATAATCATAACCAGGCTTTCTATGTTCATAACTTCTAAATATTTAATGTGTAATTTAATAACAAGGGTTTTATTATATATAGACAAACACACATTCAATTGTATTTTCACTATTTTCATTTATTCAAACTCAGAGAGTAATTGTATTGATTTCAAATTAGATTTGGGAGAAAACAAAAAATGAGAAAAAGGAGAAAGAGAAAAATAAGAAAGAGAAACAAAGGCCAAGAAGGAAAATAAAACATAGATTCCACAGGTCAGAATATAATATCAATAAAATAATATCCTCATACAACTAGTACAAGTTATACCTCGCACATAGTAAATATTTTCATAAATCATGTTAGACTTATTGAATTTACTACACAATTGTTGTTGATGTGTACATATCTGTCATGATACTCATGTCACAAAATTAGAGCCAGAAAGGCAACTACCCTAGCCCTCATAGAAGGTAAGCCTATGCGAAGATAGACAACATAGAATACATGTAAAAGTAATTCAAATTAGAACAATATTCTAAATCTCAGAATGTTTTGTAAATGATACTCATGTCACAAAATTAGAGCCAGAAAGGCAACTACCCTAATCCTCATAGAAGGTAAGCCTATGCGAAGATGGACAACATAGAATACATGTAAAAGTAATTCAAATTAGAACAATATTCTAAATCTCAGAATGTTTTGTAAATAAAGCAATAGTACATAAACAAAATCACAAGGCTTAATGTTACGTGCACAAGAACATTTTATTACAAAGAAAAATGACAAGTCCAGTACATATGTTGTCTAAAAAGCTAGTAAGACAAAAGTAAAAGTAAAAAGGGAATCGGGCAGGGTCTCCGAATGTAAGGAGGTCACTTCAAATACGTATCAACAACAACCACAAACGAATCAAGAATTATTTGAATCTTTGGTGTTAGGATTGACATAAAAAAACATGCACCAATATTAGTTTGAGAACAACATCAAATCATTTAATTTAGTACTTTTACCTAAAATTTCTTCCAACCCTTATCATACTTTACACAATAAGTTACCACCCAAGCTAAGTTTGAAAAAAGTAATCAATAACCTACCTCAAAGCTTAACTGCTAAGCCAAAAACTATAAAATTGGACTTCAAAACCCCAACTTACAATCATACTAGGAGAAAACTCTAAGTTGCATTTTTCATTCGCTATAAAGTAACAAAATAAACGATTAATCAACTTGAAAAAATCATATGGAAGGTTAAAAACTTACCCCTATGAAGAAATCTCGAAAAGCCCTCTAAAATCGCCTCAATCCATGATCAAAATCTCCAAAATGGAATTTAGAACAAATGGTGTCGATCAGGGAATAGTCACAGAAGCCACTAATGTAACTCGGCTTCACGGAAGCTAAAGGTTTCTGTAAGCGCGACATTCTCATGACATGCCTTTCTCTATGAAGAGGGGTCGTAAAAGTGACCAAGTCAATCTAAAGTGACCTATTAGAATGTTCAAATAACCATTTCGGGGTCATCTTGACCAAATATTATATTGATTGTGGTCAACTTCAAACATTGGAAACTCAAGAATTCCCTCCCAAGGGTTCAAAATGTCTCTGAATGACTCGAGAATTGTGTTGACGTCGAACAAGGACATTAATCATCCTCTAGACTTGGTGGAAATATCAAAACTCAAATTCGACCTCGTCAACCCCAGATGTTAACTTTGGTCAGACCTTTCTAGTTTCCAACTTGCAAAACTGAAATGCTACTCGAAATGCATCTGATTACCTCGGGCATTGTTCCATCGATCCTCGCAAGTCATATATAGCTAACCACAACTATTGGGAGATTTAAAAGGAGGGTAAATCAAAGAAGAACGACCTTGATGGTCGTGACAATATCTTTAAAGCACCTTTAAGAGGCTGACTTGTTATTCCAAGTATCTTTTAAAGGACAAAACATATGCCTAAATTTTAATTTCATCTAGTTTTTGTATTGATTCAAATATCTTTATATTTTCCCCTAATTTGTTAATGTATTTTGTTCAAATTGCCCTAAATCAATACACATTTGAAACCCACATACACAACCATGTCGTGTTAACACGGGTGTAAAATCCAAAGTGAAGAATCCGTGAAACATAGCTTTCATCTACAGGTAAGGGAAAACGCTTTTTTTTATCCATATAGTCCAGTTCTCTCATCCTACTCATTTTTCTTTCTATTTTTTTTTCTTGTCCTTTCTCTTTCTTCTTTGAAATATTTCTTTAAGCTTAATTAGAAAAAACTTTCCGCCAAACTCAATCAGGTTGAAGCTCCTTTTTGAGAGAAATATTTTTAAAATTCATCAAAAATGAAATAAATCCTAATACAAAATGGAATACAAAGAATAATCTTTTAGTGGTGAACTAGTGGTCAATCCCTCAATTGAGAAGTGCAATGAGTGAAATTTGCAATTGACATTACTTTTATTATTACATATTAAGAAAAATACTAATTGAAAAGGGATCGACTAAAATCGTGTCAAAGTCATATTATATTGTCGATTAATAATTTTATTCTTTAGATTGAATGAGATTACCTTTCGTTGTAAAAATAGGTTTATTGGAGAAAATTCCAAATTATACACATAACTAGATTTTCTTGAAATTGTAGCATTCGGGCTAGTTTGCACGCACCTCGACTAATTTCATAAGGCACCTATATTCCCCAATAATGTAGGAATAGGGTAATTCTATTCACCAAAGCATGGACAAATGAGATAAAATCATAATGTTTTTGTGTGGCGCTTGAATTTGGACTCGAGACCTGATAACTTTCAACTCACTATATTGATCAATGAATCCTTCATTTGTTATTCACAAACCTTAACTTTATGTTAATCGCACTCAGTCTAACGGAGTACCTATGAATGACGTGTCAACTATCAATGAGAAAATGGGAAAAAACCACATATAACAAACATTTTTATTTGATAAAAAGTTGAAGGATACATATAACTTGATTGACTAGACTTAAAAAAAATATCCTTCATATATTATTTAAATGACAACTGTAACATAAATAGATGAACAATGAGCAACAATCTAATTACTAGGAAGCGCTATTTAAAGACACAACGACAAAATAGTGATAGAATAATATAAAAGTACAACATGATCAGTCGACATCCTAAGGATTCCCACCATTCTCTTCTCCAACATTGCTATCATTAGCACCAGTTTGATTTAAAACATTCCCATCTACATGTTCATTGAGTTTTGTCTTCCTTTCATTAAGTTTAGTCTGCTTTGCGTCAAATAGCTTTAACAAACCTTTAGCTTCTCTAGGATCTAGTTCATGAAAGCTTCCCCCCCAAGCAAGTTGGCTGAATAGGTTTTCCGTTTCCTTTTCTTCAACTGTTTGTTCTATTTTCCCAATATATTCTTCCCGAGCATCAACTTTTCGTTGAAGATAGGTTTCTTGTGTGAACAACTTAATTTGTTGTTGGGTCTCATCGCAAGCTAAATACTCATTTATTGTGGCATTAGCCTGGGTTAAACAAGGCCAAACAAAAGCTTTGGTTTCCTCAGGAGTAAAAGCAACCACACCGACTTTTATATCACATAGAATAGACAATTTTTCTACTTGCTTACATAGTGATGCTAATCTTTTCTCTAAAATGACTTTTCTCGCACTCTCATAGAGATTCGTAGTATTCCTACACCTCACCTCTTTTTAGTCAAGTGACTCATATTTGGTACAAACAAAAAGAAGCAAAGTAGAATATATATATATATATATATATATATATATATATATATAGACGTGAGTACCTATATGGGAATATAAAATAAGAGTGTTTTGACTGTCTAATAGGACTGCATAAAGTTGACTAAGATAATTTGACCAAATTTAGAAATAGTTTGACTGCACAATATGACTTTTATGGTATTTATTTAATTATTTTCTTAAGTAGATGTTAAAATCCGAATACTCTATCTTGAAGATTGTGAAATAATTATATTTCCATAATAGAAAAGGATTAAATTGTCCTTGTACTTTTAGTCGAGGGGAAATTTTGTCCTTCGTTAGTAGTTGTGTTGTTTGTTGCCTCTATTGTTTTCCAAATGTGGCCTTTCCCCCCCTTTCAGCCTATGCTGCTTAGATTCGGGTTGGGATAGTGGTGATTTTACAATGTATGTGACTATTGCAAATGATATAAGAGGTCATGATAGGTTTATCGAATTTATTGCATAATCACTAATGATGTTGATTTGTATATATCTATCGAGACATAAAATTTGGGTCATGATGATAGCTACCCTAACCCTCTTAGTAGGCAAGCAAATGTAATGACCTGACCGGTTATTTCTTTTTTTTTCCGTGAAAATTACCATTTTTCCCTTCGGATAGTGACCCTGAGTTTTTCATGATTGAGTTTGAAAAGTTGATTTTGAACTTTGAGTTAAAAATTGAGATTTTTGGTAAGTTTTGAGTTTGAAAGACTAAGTTGTTTAAGAAAATGGTTTTCAGTGTCTTTTGGAGTTTTTGAGTGTCAAAATGGAATTGTGTCAATTCCATCTGTCTTGAAATTTGAAATATGATTCGGAAGAATCGTCGGTTTTTGTTTCTGAGTCTTTTTTGAGGATTTGAGGTCCTAGGTTGTGAACTTGTGGAATTGTAGCCTTTGAGTTGACTTTGGTTAACATTCGGGGTTTGGATGCTCGGATAAGAATTTTGAAAGTTCTATTGGATTGGGGGGGGGGGGGGTTGATTTTAAGCCTAGTTGAGGTCTTTCTAGATTATTGAGAGGTCCCGAGCGTATTTTAGCCTTCTTAGGCGTGAGGTAGTTTCTTGCAATTTTCACGGATGTCGGGTCAATGAGACCTCAAACTCGTGTTTTGACGGTTCCATTGAGTCCAAAATGTTGAGTTTAATTGATTTGCATAGCTGGTTTGTGTGTACAGGGTGGTTCTGAATGAATCTCGAGGGTCCTTTTGATGATTCTGAGTTTGGCTTGTTTCAGGTTCTAGTGCATGACCATTTTGGTCATCATGAACGCGAGACTCCCTCATCACGATAACATAGCATCATCTTGGGGCGCATCGCGATTGCGTGGGTCTTGCCGCGATGACAATTGTCAACTTTAATGCCTTACTCATCGCATTGCATGACCGTGGGTCGTGATCGCGATGAGCATCTGTGACTTGGGAAGAATGTTTTCGAAAATCGGGGTTTCAACCCCATTTCTCCTTTTTGAGAGATTTGGGGAGGCAATTTGGATCAGGTTTTCGAGTAAAATTTTTTGGGTAACGATTTTAAATTCTAAATCTTCAATTACTCATTGTTTTTTTTATGGATGTCTATGTTCAAATCAAGCTTTTGAAATGAGAAATTTGGGGATTTTCTTCAAAAACCAAAAAATTAAATAAAATGGAGTTTGTGAGTTGATTTCAAGTCATTTTTCAAAATGATTTTCCCTAATGAGTTCCTAAATCCTTGAGTAATGTTTCAAGTATTAAATTTTGGATACATACCTTATATTCAGAATTGATTGTGTTGATTGACCCACTTTTCAAGAGAAATTGATGTAGGTATTGTTGTTCCCAAAAATTTATTGTGAATACTTGCTTATGCATAGATTATGTGACTTTGGAAGTGATCCGAAAGGGGAAGACTCAACTATTGGAGTGATTGTTGATTGATTTAAGCAAGTGGCTTCCTAAACCTTGTATTGTAGTTTAATTCGTATGCTTCCTTCGTTGATTGTGTGTTTGGAGTAATGAATAAAAAAGGGTTGAAAAGAAAAAGGCCATGTGATGAACATGATAATGTGAATTGCCTTATTGTGACATTTGATGATTGATTGATAAAATGCTTGAAAGCATGATTGTGTACTTGAATTGCATGGTTTGTTGTCTCTTCAATGTGGTGTGATATTTGCTTGTATCATTAATTGTGAACACCGTGATGAGACATTGATGAGTTAGTATGTTGAGGTCTTTGAGGACGAACGTTATTATGCTGAGGTCTTTGTCGACGAGTGTTATGATGCCGAGGTCTTTGCCAGCGAGTGTTATTATGCAGAGGTTTTTGCCGGTGAGTGTTAGTGTGACGAGGTCTTTGTCGGTGAGTGTTATGATGCCAAGGTCTTTACTGGTGAGTGTTATTATACCGAGGTTTTTTTCGGTGAGTGTTATCATGTCAAGGTCTTTATTGGTGAGTGTTATGATGCCGAGGTCTTTGCCGGCGAGTGTTATTTTGCCGACAAGTGTTATTATACCGAGGTCTTTGTCAGTGAGTGTTATTATGCCGAAGTCTTTGCCAGCGAGTGTTATGATGCTGAGGTCTTTGCTGGCGACTGTTATTATGCCGAGATCTTTGCCGATGAGTGTAATTGTGCCGAGGTCTTTGTCGACGAGTGTTATAATGCCGATGAAAAATGGTTCCGGCTAGTGATGATAATTGCGACATAATGCACTTGATGCTTATGCGTGACTTACTTTGATGTAATTCTCAAAATTGAATTACGAATAAAATGCTGAAATCAAAAGACAATAAGTAAAGATAACTAGATAGACACACAGAAAGGAAATCAAAGGAAACCTAAGGGTATATTAAACCTAAAGACCTCAATCGATAAATCCTATAATAGCACCTACTCTTACGAATACCTCAAGGGAATCAAATTCACCTTGCAACCTCATTTCTAAGCAAAGATCAACCAAAAGCTTTACCAAGCTCTCAACACTCAAACATGAGTTCTCAATTTTCACCATTCAAAATAGTCTAAGTCTAAAATGAACCCAAACTAGCTATTTATAGTTTTAGGTGAAAAGACCCAAAAGTGACCCGAAAAGGACGATGGGCGAGCTAAGTTGGGCTCGCCTAGTGACTCGGCGACTCGCCCTTTTGGCTCGATGATGGTTCCTACTTGGTTCCTGCTCTAGCCACGTTCTGGAACTTTAGGCGAGCTGGGGTCATCGCCTAAGCCATTGGGCGACGCGCTGACTGGATCCTGCTCGCCAAAACTGGTAGTGTCTCCCCATGCAATCTTCAAGACATGGAAGCCCTTGTTTGCCATTAACACGAGCTTAAGGACCTCTAACTTCATGAATAGGCCTTGCATCTTGTGAAGGTTTCGAGCTTGACTTCGTGTGAACGACCTTGGTGCAATCTAAATTGCATCATTCTCTCCTTCTTGAAAAGAATTTGTCCTCAAATTCGACGGATCATCATCATCAACAGTTGGAAATGGGGACATGTCGCACACATTGAAATTGTTGTGCACTTGATACTCCGAAAGAAGGTCAACCTTGTAGGCATTATCATTGAGCCTTTCAAGCACTTGAAATAGACCATCACCTCTTGGCATCAACTTCGTCTTCCGATGAGTGGGGAATCACTCCTTTCGAAAGCGTACCCACACCTAATCACCCGATTCAAGCACAACCCTTTTGCGACCCTTGTTAGCCTTTTTGGCTACTTTTTGGTTCTTCTTTTCTAAGTGCAGCTGTACCTTTTCATGAAGCTTCTTCATTGCTTCAGCTCTCTTGCTTCCATCTAAGATTAACACAACATCTTGAGAAAGAGGAGTAAGATCTAAAGGGGTTAGGGGGTTAAATCTATATACCACTTCAAAAGGAGTCATGCCAACAGTTATATGAATAACTCGATTATAAGCAAACTCAACTAATGGCAAATGTTCCTCCCATGAGGCCAACTTTCAATGCACCACAACACGAAGCATAGAACCCAAGGTCCTATTCACAACTTCAGTTTGACCATCGGTTTGTGGGTGACAAGAAGTTGAGAACAACAATTTGGTACCAAGTCTACCCTACAGTTCCTTCCAAAAGTGACTAAGGAATTTTGGATCCCTATCACTTACAATGGTTTGAGGAATTCTATGCAATTTAACAACAAGCTCAATAAACAAAGATGCCACATTGGAAGCATCATCACATTTATGACATGGAATAAAATGAGCCATCTTTGAAAATCGATCAACAACAACAAATATGCTATCTCTACCTCTTTTTGTCCTTGGCAAACCCAAAACGAAATCCATTGAAATATAAAGCCAAGGTCTTTGAGGGGTGGGGAGTGGGGTGTATAAACAATGGGTAAGGAGGCGTGACTTAGCACTTCGACATTCAATACATTGGCCACAAATTCTAATGTCCTTGTGCATTTTATGTCAATAGAATTGTTCCTCATGAAATTCCCTTGTTTTTATCAATACCAAAATGACCCATTAATCCTCCATTGTGTGCCTCCCTCATAAATAATTCTCTCCAAGAGCTCATAGGCACACAAAGTCTCTTTCCTTTGAACAAGAAACCATCAAACTTAGAATAGGGAGTAGAAGACCTATCCCTAATCCACCTTCCCTCTCCCATTCCTCACAATCTTTGAAGATTTGAGTAAACACGGGATCATTGGGATACAATGCTTTCAAACAGTCAAAACCAATCAATTTAGAAGACAAAGTATTTGCCAACACATGTTTTCTAGATAAGGCATCAACAACCACATTTTCCTTCCCCTTTTTGTAATGGATTACATAAGGGAAAGTTTCAAGGAATTCAATCCATTTGGCGTGTCTCTTGTTAAACTTTCCTTGGGCCCGAATATGCTTTAGGGACTCATGGTCAGTCCTAATGACAAATTCCTTGGGCCACAAGTAGTGTTGCCAATTACCCAAAGCTATAATCAAAGCATACAATTCAAGATCATAAGTGGAATAATTCAAAGTAGCACCTTTAAGCTTTTCACTAAAATAAGCAATGGATTTTTGGTCTTGCATTAAGACGACTCCAATGCCTACTTTACTAGCATCACATTCCACTTCAAACATTTTATCAAAATCGGGTAATTGCAACAAAGGAGTGGAGCTAAGCATGGATTTTAAAGCCTCAAAAGCTTTGGCTTACTCCTCCTCCCACTTGAAAGGCTTATCCTTTCGGATTACTCGGTCAATGGGGCAGCTATGATGCTAAATCCCTTGACAAACAACCTATAAAAACTAGCCAAACCATGAAAGCTTCTAACATCACTTATGAATTTCGGAATCGGCCAATACTTAATAACGTCTATCTTAGACTCATCAACCTCAACCCCTCTTGAACTCACAACAAAACCCAAGAAAACAACTTCATCCACATAAAATGAACACTATTCAAGATTAGCATAAATTTGTTCCTTCCTAAGCACATCAAACACACATCTCAAATGCTCAACATAATCATGCATGGTTTTACTATAAATCAAGATATCATCAAAATAGACAACCAAAAACTTCCGTATGAAGGGTTTCATCACATGATTCATGAGATGCATAAAAGTACTAGGAGCATTAGTGAGACCGAAAAGCTTCACCAACCATTCATATAGACCAAAATTGATCTTTAATGCGGTCTTTCATTCATCACCGGGGTTCATTCAGATTTGATGACAACCACTCCTAAGATCAATCTTTGAAAACGCACAAGAACCATTCAACTCATAAGCTTATCATCTAACCTAGGGATAGTATGACGATACTTTACTGTAATATTGTTGATGGCTCGACAATCAACACACATGAGTCATGTCCCCTCTTTATTTGGAACCAATAGAATCGGCACAACACATGGACTCATGTTTTCTCTCACATATCCCTTGTTGAGGAGTTCCTTAACTTGCCTTTGTAGCTCCTTGGTGTCTTCCGGATTGCTTCGATAAGCCGGCTTGTTTGGCAATTATGATTCCGGCACAAAGTCAGTTTGGTGCTCAATTCCCCGAAGAGGGGGCAATCCACTTGGAAGCTCCTTTGGGAAGACATCCTCATAATCCTGCAAAAGAAAGGAAATAGAATTGGGAAGAGAAGAATGAGATTGGTTAGTTTGTAACACATGATCCCTATGTGTGATAAGGATCAAAGAACTCTTGGACTCCACTTCCTCCCTTATCTCTTTGTAACTAGCCAACAATACTTGGGCCTTTCCTTTCAACTTCCTCCTTTCCTCCTCTTCATTGCTCTCGGCTGCCATATGTTCTTCTTCACTCCTCCTCTTTTCTTAATAAATTTCAACGATATAGAGTTGTTGTTGAAAAATGAATGTGTAGATGAAGTTCACATGGTTGGTATATATGACATTGATGTAATAGGAAAAACAACTTTGACAAAATGTATCTACAAGACTACAACCAAATATTTCAGCAATTCGGTTGTAGTTTGCTTCCTTTCAAATATTGGATCCTAAAGCATTTAATGGACAGATTTTCAAAAGTAAAGACTTCGAAGTTAACAGTGTTACTGAAGGCATCAAATTAATCAAAGCAAGACTTGGGTCAAAGAAGGTTCTATTGTTGTTGATCAGCTCTTGTGATAATGGAGTCACATTTGCAAGGAAGATTGGTAACTAAATGAAGATATGAAGTCCAAAAACTAAGAGCAATTCCTTATAGTGATCTCTAAAAAATTCTCAAGGCGAGCTTTGATGGACTTGATGATACTCAGAGTGTTTTGCTTGATATTGCGTGTTTCCATGGGTTTTATGTGGAGTTATCAAAGATTAAATGCATGTGGTTTTTATTCCTGAAGGGCAAAAGCAAATGCTTGCTCCAATGTGCATAATCTAGTGCAAGATATGGGAAGAGAAATCGCTCGCATGGAATCACCGTAACATACTTGAAAACAGAGTGGATTGTTCAACCCTCAAGAAGTTCACGATGTTCTACAAGGAAATGAGGTCTATAAATTCTAAAACTAATTTCATGGTTTATTTGCTTATTGTTTTTGTTGTCACCACAAGAGTTCAATTCATTTTGTGCTTCTTCTGTTGTTATAAATGAGCATTTGCTTAAGTCAAACTCATACTATCAAAGGCAAAATTATCAGATAAAAATTCATCTATGTTTAACAATTATCCAAATGACCAAATCAGTTTGCTGACCCATATATAGTTCTTAATAAATTTCAAATATGCTTAACTCTGCCTAATTTTAATACAAAATTCATCATTTTATTGTTTAATTACTAGTTCTTATAAAAAAAATGAAATGATTTTTTTTCCTGAAATGATATATAGTTACATAAAACTAATAGCTTGTAGACAGAGGTGGATCTATGATTTAAAGGTTGTGGGTGCTAGTGTCTTTAATAAAAACTTATTACTAGTGATGGACATCGAACTAGGACGGATATTCAGTCAGTTCAATTTGTTTTGGGTTAATTCAATTTAATTTACAAGATTTTTGATTAATAAGTAATACATGAAAATTCAAAATAGCTTGTAAACGTATATTTACCCTTCTAGCGACAATACGGGTAAATAGAAATATTTTCATTATGAAAAATCACACAATATCTATACGACATAATAATAAAAAATTAATTCAAATAAAATGAAACTCTTAATAAAGTGAAAAAATCAACAAAGAAACCCAAAAATTTATACACAAAAGGCAAAGGAAAAATTACTTAAATGGTTACCTCTAATAAATAATTACTGATTTTAACGAATTTTTTTATTTATTATTATTTATAGCAATACATATCAATGCTATGATAAATTTGCAATATGTATTAAAAGTGATTATGTATGTGATATATATGTATTATAACTATTTTTTAAAATATATTATGCTTGTTTGATAAGAAATTGACACATTGTATTACAACGGTATTAAAATGTGTCATAAATGTATATCCATCAACAAAACTTGTATTATATGTGTTCTACAAATTGTTCTCTGTAAAATGTATTAAAACTATTTTATAAATGTATTAAAAGTGATCAACTGATAAAAAATGTTATTGCTATAAATGATAAATTTTTTTTAATATAGTATATTTATGATAAAACAAAATGAGAAGAAAATATTAAGGTAATGATACAATCACACCGAATTAGGTTTTTTTTTTTTGCTTAAAAACGGAAGGTGTTTTATTTAATTAATTAAGATGGTTTAACCATACAAAACAGGGAACTGAAACTAGAAGATACAATTCCCATAGCATCTCTTTTGAGGGCAATTTTTACAAGAAAAGAGATGCATCAAAAACATAGGGCTGGTTGCATATCATGTGCGGTTCCTTCGTTTTCCTTCCATATACTGCTAATATATCTGCTACCATATTAGCCTCCCTCGGGATGTGCTTCATGGTTGACCCCTTCAACTGTCGGAGTATCGACCTGCAATCAGCATAAATGTGTGAGTATATGAGATTATTACCAGGTGTCAAGTAGTCGGTTTCCACCAGTAGTTGCTTAAAATTCCTACTTCGCGCTAAAATTAGTCTATGCAGCAACGCTAGTAATTCTGCATGAAGTGCATTTTGAGCTTTTACTTTGCAAGAGAAGCCTACAACCCAATTGCCTAAGTGGTCCCGGATTGCTCCTCCTGTTCCGCCGCTTGTAGACTTTAGTTCATACGAGCAATCAAAGTTTAGTTTTAGGATGCCTTCAGGAGGTTTGTGCCAGTCTCTGGTGACTGGTTTGATGGAGGTTTATTTATTTTTGGAGGAGGGTAGGCTAAGTGATAATATTCAATGGCCTGGAAGGTAATATTATGGTGGGTGCTAGGCCGCCTACTAATATTCTTGTTTTGAAATTTTTTTGTATTCCTAGTTTTCCATACATTCCAAAGAATGATTGGAGTTAGATTAGATGTGGGCACAATGGAGTGCTTGTTTAAGATCAAGTATTTTTTAGAGGTGCAAAGGAGGTGAATTTGATCTTTGAAGTCAGGCCCAGTGAGGTTTATATCATAGTGGTTCCAGATGTGCTTAGCGTCTGGGCATTCTGCAAAAATATGTAATGTGTTTTTGATCATGCCAGGGCACGAAGGACAGTTCCTTGAATTACTGATATTTCTAGCGTGAAGGACTGCCGAAGTAGGAAGTCTATTTGTGATGAGGAGCCACATAAAGAATCAGATCTTGTTAATGGCATTTATTTTCCAAACCCAGTCACGATCGAAGTTAGTAGCAATATTTTTATCTTTAGTGTTTGATATGTACACCATATAGGCACTTTTAGTATTAAAATTTCCATCAACACTTTGGTTCCAAAAGGAAGTATCAAGCTTATGGGTAGATTGTTGTGTGTAAGTATTGGTTCCAGAATGAAGCTTTGGTATTGTATCGTTGAATTATTTATTAAAAGGTAACCTAATGATGAATTCAACAATACAATACAATACAATAAAATTTAAGTAACAATCAAAACATATTTAAACTAACAATACTAGTAAAACCATCCAAACAAGGATAAAGTGTCTTGATCTTGGAATAAGCATTTTAATATAATTTTGAAGGATTATTTTACTCCATAAGGAGAGTTGCAATCAAAAAGTTGAATTCTATGAATGTGTCTCAAAATTCGAACAAGCCTTGCTTTAGATACATGTGAAATAATGTGAATTTTTTTATTTCATCCATGGTAATTTTTTCTTTTTGGTAAGTATAACTTAAAAGTTTTGAAACTGCACACTTTAAACTCTAGTAACAAGTCACAGAATTTTAAACTAGTATATATTCAAACTTCAGTAGTCGCTCTTGAAATTTTCCACGTTTAAGTTGGGGTATTTTCATCCAAATTTCCGTGTGAAAAGAGTTACTAATTAACTATTTATAACTATTAAAATAGTCTCTAATATTTCCCTGGTTACACAATTAGATTCTCACAACGAACTAAAATATGATGAAAGAAATATCCCTAAGACAATCTAAACGACTTTATCTCTTAATTAACCTTCATATGTTACGACCATAATTATGTTGATTGCTTCTACTGATCTTGATATGTATGTTATATTTCATTCTGCCATTTTATATACAGTACTATTCCACGTGTACTTACGCCCCTTTTGTTGGGCGCTACATCTTTTGATTGACGTAGACTTAGGTACGCATACACGTGATCAATCTGCTCAGTAGATTCCATATCTTATAATATTAGTGGCCCCCCCCCCCCCCCCCCCGGTCTCTGTGTCCAGGGCCTAGTGTAACAATACATCTTGCTAATGCTATTGTTCACTTTAGGTCTCACACAATTTTGAAATGCATCACTAATGTGTAAGGTTTGCTTACTTATATACTCAACATCTTTTTGTCTGTTTTGTCGATATTAGACTTCTTAATCAGTTGGGGTGTCACATATACCCTATTTTATGGATTCAACATCCTCATTGAGGTTTGCCCCAATGCATGTGATTTGCATAAACTTAACATTAAAGTTTGCCCCATCTTACCAGGATTTTCCTTAACGTAGTTGAACTTTAGCCCACATCGACAAGACTTACACAAGAGTGAATTTGATACCATTTATAACTACCTTGCCCACTAGTGATATTACTATTCTGGGTCTAGAACCGTATGACTTTAAAACGTATCACTAGTGTGTAAGGTCTGCTTACTTATATACTCAACATCTCTCCTATATTTTTTCAATGTAGGACTTCTTAAGCTTGTATGATGTACACTTAGTCTTCATTTTTTAGAATTTTATGATTATGTGTTTAAGGTGTATCAAGGGCCTTGTCTCGATATACATTACTTCATTATGTTTAGAGGTTTCATAAACATACAATTTGTTATGCTTTAGTTTGGACCTCTGTGTCCTTTGTCAGTGATTTCAGTACTATGACTTACATTTATGCAAAATAATTCTTTTACAAAACTCGTCTCTTCAAATATTTTCATACTACATTTCCACTCATAACTAGATGTATGCTCATGTCTAATATCATGTTATGGACATGCTTGGGTCAGCAATGACATCGAGTGCCAGCTCCATCCAAGATCTAGGCTCGGGGCGTGACATAACCCCTTATACCCAGTGGCGGATGTACACTTGTGCCAGGGGGTCATCCGACCCCCCTCGATAAAAAAATTACACTATATATATAAGATCGATTTTTTTCTATACATGTATATATTTAAAATTGAACCACCTGAATATATATCAAAAGAGTAGCTCAACGGTTGAGGGGGTTCAAGATTTCACTTAAGTGAGCTTAAGTGATAATACTAGCGTGTTTAATTTTTTTTTGAACCCCCTTGATAGAATTCCTAGCTTCGCCCCTGCTTATACCCAACTCTTAGCGGTACCATATAATGCTTACATCAACCTACTCCACATTGGTAGCTCAAGGATACTAACTAGACACACATAAAAAATCCTAATCTTAGAGCCTCATACGACTATACACTATCTTGGGTATACATCTCAAGTCTCTTCTTTATCTAATGACATAGCCACAATTTACTGTTTTCATTTAAGGCCTCATTTGTTTGCACTTAATGGAGGTCTGAATCTTAATCATTCAGATTCAGTCCATTAAGTGTGTTTGGTTTTTAGGTCTGGATCTTAACCATTCATATTCAACGCATTAAGTCCATTTGTTTCTTTTTTTTTTTTTAAAAAAACTTCTTAATGGGTCTTAATGAGTCTGAATGAATCAGATTTATAATAGAGTTTTAATACCATTCAAACTCCATTAAAATAATAAATGTTCTTTCATAAACAAATTCTATTCTTCCTTGCTTATCTTTTGAGCAAATTTCAAGTTTCTTCCTTTCCTTTTCCAACCAAATACCATTTTTTTCTTTTGAATAAGTAAGTTTTCATAATCTTTTACAAGTATCTATCTAATATTTTTAATATATACAATTTTCTTGGGTGAATTGATATTTATGAAGAACTCTTTTTGTCACAATTCGTTTGTTGCCAAAACTTCTTTGGAAGAAGTTATCATTGTTTCTTGAGCAAAAAAATTAATTGAGAAAACAAATAAATCATTTTTTTCTGTGGTGGATTATAATCTTATTCTTGAAACAATTTTTTGGAAAAATTATCTTGGGTTTGGATTATGAATTTTATTGATATAGTGTGTAATTCCTAATTTTAAAAATAAATAAATTACGCACATACTCGATATTGAAAACAAACAAACTTAATAATTCAATGTTCAGACCTAGAAACTACATCTTAATATTCACATATGCATTCAGATTCTGACATCTTATCTTAATGCACATATTAATATTCAGATGTGCATTCAGATTCAAATGTCTTAATCTTAATGAAAACAAATGAGGTCTAAAGGGTCACATACTCCTCACTTGTATCCTCACACTTTTTGCCAGTTAACATCTTTATTTATCGTATGCTCTATGCCAAGCCTATTAGATCGAATCTCAAAACTAACATTATCACCCTCATAATGTCATTAATATTTTATTCATGATGTTTATCTAAACTTCAAGCTTATTGTCTAGTATTGGACATGAATAGAAACACAATTTCCCGTATACTATACTAACTTACAATTTCAAGGTAAAATGATTAAAACTTTCTACTTGAGAATCAAATTAACAAGCAGTCGACGACGTTGGAAAGAAGATTGACAGACCCTTAATTTGGTAGGTAGACCGACACATAACTCTTCATATTTTAAGATATGTGCTCATTTGAAATTGACCCAAGTAAATTAAATAAATAAATAAATAAATATTTCATCCGTTTACTTTTACTTATTCATTTTGAAATTTACATGTTTTTTTAAAATACTACTCCCTCCATTCCATATTAATTGAATTTTTGAGGTGTTTCACACACTTTAAGAAAAGTAAATTAAGACATAAATTGAACATAGTTTTCCATTTTTACCCTTATTAATTATTGTCAAATTTATGATTAAAATAACTAAATATTAATTAATCACTAATTCTAATACTAACTAATGACGTGTAAAATTGGAAGAACACTCTAAATGTAGTCTTGAAAACTGAACAATTAAGTTAATTTGAAAAATAAAAAATGTCTCAACAGTACAGTTAATATGGAATGGAGGGAGTAATGATTAATATGAGTATTTTATTATAATAGTTATATTAATTAATGTATAGTTTTGAATCTTAAAAAATAATAATATCGGAAATAAGTAATTATTATCGAAGGTAAACCACAAAAAAATAATAATTACATTTTTTAATAAATTAAAAATGATAAGAAAATATAAAAATCTACTACCTCCGTCCACTTTTAACTGTCATAGTTTTTTTAGAGTCAAACGATAATAACTTTGACTAACATTTTACGATATATTTTTTCATCATATTGATATGCAAAAAGTTGGAATTTATAGACTTTTCATATAGTTTTTGAATATTTAAATTTTTGTTTTAAATATCGAATTAATGTAATATAATTTAACTTTAAAAATTAGTCAAATTGACTTTCGAAAAGCGCAACATAACAATTAAAAGTGGATAGAGGGAGCAATTTTGAAATTAAAAAATAAATAGAGGGCGTAAAAAAAAAAAGGAAAGTGTGAGTACAAATGTAGCATTGACCTTCACCCAATAAATATCTTTGGTTTAGGGTTTCATTAGAAAAACCATAAAAGAATAATCATCTACATCCCAAATTGACTAAAAATCATTCAACATCCTTTCATACATGTATATATCTATCTAGTTCAAATTGTTGAGTCCAAATCGTTTTGCTTAATTTCAAGGAACAATTATTTGGGGCTCAAAGAATACACAAGTGGATAGCTGCAAATGTTGCTGCTGATGGGTATGATTTCTTGATCCTTCTTTGTGTCTTCTTTGTGAATCAAAACTCATAAAAATGAGTGTTATTTTGATTTGACCACTCATAATTTTTTATTTTTATTTTCCAAGTTAAATGTATATCCAAACACAATTTCATAAAGTTAATATTTTAAGTTTTACTCCAAAATCTATGGCCAAAAAGGTTGAAGCATATTTAGATTGTTATAATGCTTAAATAATTTACGTCTCAGAATAATTTATGCATTACAATCACGGTGGGTCAAGTCACGATCACAAAGAGTATATTGAGCGGATCGAATCAGATCTGAGTCGAGAAGATTTTTGGCCTTTGCATTTGCGATGGGTTGAGTTTGGGTCGACTCACGATCACAACGAGGTCCCACGATCACAAAGAAGGTTTTACCTTGAAAGACTTAAGATATCATTTTTGAACATAAACCCCATAACTCAATTTTGGGAGCTTAGGAATACATTTTGGGTGATTCAAAAGGGGGTTTTCAATTTATTCATTGGGTATGTTTCTAAACCTTTATTACACATTCCCCCATACTTTATTGATGATTTCTCCTTTAAATCACTATTTCAAACTGGGATAAAGTTATTTGACACTGGAAAGGAAAAAGGTCAAATACCCATGATATGAATTCTCTTGCTAGATACACAAAACCATAGATCTATTGGAAATTGAATTTGAAAAATCAATGGTCAAAATAAACCAGACCAACTTATTAAGTTAAACTATAACACATCCAAATGAAGCTAAAAATTAAATCTACTAATAGAAACAAAAGATTGATTTCTTTAGAAATTTTGACAAAACATTTAGACAAACTAGCCCTTGAGCCCTGAACCAACCAACCAATTTAAAAGCAAAAATAAAATTCAATATAATAATTACGTATAACAATTTTTATATCAAAGAAAAAGGAACTAAGATCAGAAGATGAAGATAAAGATGATATCATCACATATAAAGAAAAAGTGTCATTGTGGAATCAAGAATTTACAATTCATAACCATAAGTTGTGCGATATAAACAACATAGAGGAAAACACGAATGTCTAAGAAGAAAATGTCACTAATTAACAAATAAAGAATGATTTGAGAAAATGTACATATATACATAGATAGCATGAAAGAGTGATTAAATGAGGAATATTTTCAGTGAAATGATAAATCAAGCACAACAAAGAACCTGAAATTACTTGCAAATGCACAAATGATGAGGGAGGCAGATGAGGACGCAAAGAGAAAAAGAGATATATAAACAAGGGTTTCACCATGGATAATTAGTGGAAAATTTTACCCCTACTTGTTGATTCACTAGATTAATGAATTGCGAAAACTTTCGAAAGTTATGAATGTCGGAAGTTATATCGCACAACTTAAGGTTATGAATTATAAATCCTTGATTCCATAATGATTTATTTTTCTTTATATGTGATGATATCGTCTTTATCTTCATCTTCTAATCTTAGTTCCTTTTTCAACGATTTACAAATTATTACATGTAATTATTATATTGGATTTTATTTTTGTTTCTAAATTGGTTTGTTGGTTTAGGGATCAAGGGCTAGTTTCTCTAAATTCTTTTGTCAGATCTTTCTAAAGAAGTCAATATTTTGCTTCTATTAGTATATGTAATTTTTAGCTTCATTTGGATGTGTTTATGGTTTTCTTAATAAGCTGGCCTGGTTTATTATGATTTCTCATTTCTTGTGAATCTGATTTTAATTTGTATATGACCATTTCCCTTTCCCTTAGTATTTTCATGTTTAGTTTGTGTTTCGTGAATGGTTGGTGTGGTTCCCAGTTCGATCGGGTGTCTTTGGTGATTTGACCCCTCTTGAGTTGAGAATTCATGATATGATTAACTTTGATCAACATTTTAAGTCCTGAGCATCAGATGAGAATTTTGTCAGTTCTATCTCGTCTGGAATGTCGAGTTTGAGCTAGTAAGGTGCTTGGTAAGATTTTCGAGGCCTTAGGTTAAGTTTTAGGTGTTTGGGTGAGAAGTTGAGTTTAAGCCTTAAGAGTGGCCTGGGAGCGTAATTCCATAATTTGACCTCTTTTCAAAAATCCGACGATTTCGTTGAGCTTGGAATGTCGATTTAATGGGTAGTGTTGACACCCAATTTTGACCCTCCACAATATAAATTAATCGTCAAGCTTCTTCGATTTCTAACGATTTAAAATAATGAGTTTTATAAAAATTTCAGAAATAAAATAAAATAAACATAGTTTGCAAGTTATTTTAAATAGTTTTGTCACTTTTTTAATAATATATATGTTTTATTTAGTTATGTATATAATTAATGCATTTTACGAGTATTCAAAAATCATCTCGAAAAGATTTTATATTTTAAATACTTTATTAGTAGTAAGGGTCGTAATTTTGAATTAATGAATTTTATGAAATTCAAAATACTTTCAAGTTATTTTAGAGTAATTTTATCATTTTTAATAATTTTAATAGTTTTAATAATAAATACGTATATTTTTACAATCACGTTATTTTATAAATATTTGAAAATCATCACAAAGGATTTTACATTTTAGTTAAATATTTTTATTAATTTAATTTAGTTTAAATTATGGTTATAATTTCGAGTTCATTAGTTTGTAATTAAATTAATTATTTTATAATCGAATTAATTATTTTTTTTGTTAAGATTAAGAAGCTCGTTTATCAATTAATATTAATTCATCTTGTTTAGGATTTAGCCGAATTTGTTAATTTAACTCAAGTTGGCTATTTCTTAAACTCTAAATATAACCCATGTTTGACCTCACCTTTTGGATCCTTAGAAGATCAATTTTGGGCCTATCTAGAAATTTTCCAACAGCTCAAATCAACTCCCAGCCCACTTTTTCAACCCTCTGACCCAACCTATCAAAAATAATAATACAATAGCAACAATACGATACAACAACAACTAGAAACGACCCCTGCATCTTGCTTTCTTCTCCAGCAGTCCAGAGAATCCAGAAAATTCCACCAAAAAAACGTGAATGCACTGCAAAACCCAGAAATCGCGCAGCTACAGCAGACGCCCAAATCAGACGACCCCACTGCCCATATCGATTCTCTTCACGAAACCCAGCGAAAATCACGTCAAAACCAGCAGGCCTGCAACAACCGCCCACTTCGATCTTTTCATCCGGATTTTAAGGGGATTTCGGTTGAAATCTTGTACAAGCAGCAGTTCCTTGGTCTTGGGAAAAAATTTGAATCGAGGATTGGATGGGGGTTCCCATTTATGCCCTTGCCCTCGTCCAATTTTTGTCCTCTATAAAGCTTGTGTTCCTCTTCAGCGAAAAAAAAATTGAGAGAGAAAAAAAATACTACATTCAGAGAGTTTAGGCAAAAATAGCCAAAATATACATATAGAAATATATTTAGGGCAGAGAGAATCTAATTTCAATTGGAGTATCACGTTTTCTACTCCTTTGAATCGGTTTTCTCAAGTTTCGTTCGAGTCTGAGATTCTGTCCGGAATTCTGTTTGATCGTGTGTGTTCGAGTTTTTATTTTCGGTGGTAAAAGTTCATCACCTCTGCTTGTTCGTCTCAGTTCGCCGCTCAAGAAGAGGTAAATAACTCTTGACCCTTTTTCTTTTTCTTGTTTCCAATGAGTGATTGAATCATGGAATATTTGTTATTTAGTTATGAGTTGATCTTACATGTCTTGTTTAGAGCCTAAGTTTTCTCTTCATCATAGCCTTTTCGAAACTTATATGTATTTTGTTTTCAAAGAATGGTCTTACCGCCCGTGTTAATCTGTTTTTTTTCTCTATTATGGTTCTTCTTGAGTTTTCTTGGTTAAGTTGTGCTCATTTCGATTTTCTGTTTGTTTATTTATTAATCATCTTTATACCGCTCCATCCATATTTGTCGAAATAGAGTCCATGCTTGATGGTCGTGTAGTTAGGAGATATGAATGAGTTTACCTAGTTGTATTTTGCTACCTTTGAATGCGAGTTAGGAGATTTTCATGTAGTAGTCTTGAATATGATTAGCTCGTCATGCTTAGTTCTTACTCGTTCATAACCTTTGGTAGTGTCAGTATTTATGTGATACTTGTTGGAGTCGCTCAAATGTGTCTAGATAGCAATTGTCTAGGTCTCATTATGTTAGGCCTTTGAGTTTTCTTGTGCTTAGCATTGTTTCAAAGGGTTGTCCAAATGTTGTGTGTAAGCTTCAAATATGTCTTTGGTCTCTAATTTTTCAAAATTACTACAAAAGAGATCCTAATGCTTCATGTCTATTGAAATTTGTTCAACTGATGCATTTTTTGATGGGAGTTTTATAAGTAATTGTTTGATAGAAGTATGTGATTGAATATTATAAGAATATAATAGTTGTCCTTTTCAAGATCATCATGGTCATGGCTTAAGTATTTATCTAAAGTGATTTTGTTTATTGATGAGGTTTGTCGGTTGTAGTTAGAATTTGTGTGATAATCCGCTCTTTTTTTCTCTCAAAAGCTATATTGGAACAAATGTTAAACTTCTTCATCTGTTTTTTTATTTAAATTTTGATTGTTGGTCTGATATTCTATAAAGGATATGGTGCATGAGCATATTTTCCTTTACTTTCCACTCGTCCCAGGAATGAGCATTAATAGTAGCGTGTGACTACCTTTGCTGTTTTTTATCCTCTTTAATTTGTTGTTGCTCATGAGTAATCACTTTTATATCATTCAAGCCTAGAATAGCTTTCATGTGTCCTTTAATATAAGATATTGATCAGTGTAGTATATGTGTTATTGCTATATCTTCTAATATGCATGATAATGATTAGCTTTGTCTTTTTTTTTTTTTTGCGTCCTTTTCTCTCCATCCTGCCATCTGTAGGCATGTATAGTAGCCACATTAATTCATTTAGCTGAATTGGTTACTATGTTCCCCTATAATGTATATTTTATTTTATTTTTCTCCTTCAAAATTGTTGCTGTCCAGTATGCCTTTATATGATTCCCTTTGGTAGGATTGTTTGTTAGTATGCATCTTTCTTGAGTCAAAATACACACTTTTCATTAAATTAGTTTGTTCTTCTTGCATTTATGTTAGTTGGATCATATATTAACTCCGCTCCTTCCTTTGTTTGCATGTGAAATCTGCTCGAGTTCTACATGAACTCCTATATTCTCCCTTGCGTTTCGAGGGGGCCATAAAGGCCCAAAACTTTTTATCTAGTCAGCCAACCTTGAAAAATCAAAGAGCAAGTCTTTGGAGTTGACGTACAGGTCCCGGAAAGCAGAAAAATGGGCTGTATACATTTGATATACACTGATATACATAAAGTGTATACAAAAACAGGATTGGGTGAAAACTCAAAAAAAATTCCAGCGAATTGGGCCCAAAAGGAAGCCCAAATTCAGTTTCTCCCTTACTCTTTAATTATTTAATTGTGATTACTTATTATTTGTTGTTTAACTCTAACTTTAGAATGCTTAATTAACCTAATTAGATTCCCCAAAATATAAGTTGTTTTCTTTGTGTTGGTTTAACTTTTATTTATTTATTTTTATCAAATATGTTGGCCAAATTATACATTTCAATTAAGTTAAACCCTTTTGTTCTTAAGAAATGTGTTTTAATGCCTCTTCATTTAATCATATTATACTCACTTTAAAACAGTTTTAAGTTAAAGTATTTTTCTAGAATAAACTTAAAAAATGTTCTCTCTCTCTCTCTTTTTTTTCTTTCTATTTAGTCATTCTAGAGAAAAAAAAATTAGTCAAAGCTTTTTAATTGATAGTTTCACGCTTTAATTTATCAACTTAGTTCAAATTATTATATTTTTAAAACAAATTCAGATAAGCTTAATTAGCGCAAATTTGTTAAAACTTTAATAACTTGTAATTCAATTGAATTGTTTCAATTAAGGTTCCTTTAGCTTGAAGGATAAAAAGGGGTGTCATTTATTTATTTATTTTCTCAAAATTAATCAGATATTATAAATTATTAATTTTATGTTAAATCATTTTTCTAAAGAATTAGTCAAAAAAAAATATTTTTAGTCAAGTCGCAGGTCAATCGCATGCTAGCGGGCACTTCGAATGTCTAAACCCTTCTCGAAGTGTAAATTGAACCCCGAACCCTCTTTGGTATTTTCAAATGATTTTTTCTGTTTAAATCTTTGAAAATTATAAGTTTTCTTAATTTCTTTAAAAAATTAAGTGGTGACTCTTTTCTAAGTATTTCTCTCAAATTGTTTTATACTTAGAACATTTCAAAAAGTAATTTTTTCTAAATAAAGGAAAATTACGGCACAACAGGTAGCATATCCAATTTATTTCTATCGAACTTCGAATGATTTCTGAGGGTCCATTCGGAGACATTTTCCTTGAGTTGGGATGCTGGTTATTTAGTTTCTAGTGCATGTCATTTTTTACCTTCGTGATCGCGACCCATAGACTCGCGATCGCGATGTGTCTTCTCTATGACTTTCACGATCGCGACCCATAGGTTTGCAATCACGATGTACCCTGTTTCCTTATCCGTCACGATTGCGGACAGGGAGTCTCGCAATTGTGATGTGAACCCTGCCTTTGTGATAGTGATGACCATTTTTCACATGGACAGGACCTTAATTCAAAATTCTTCCCATTTTTCTCATTTCCACTATTTTTACTCGATTTGAGCTTAGGAGAGGTTAGTCTTGGAAGTTTTTCTTGGTGAATTTCGTGTGATAAGTTCCTCTACCAACTCTTTATCATTTCCTTCATGGTGAATTTCGTGTGATAAGTTCCTCTACCAACTCTTTATCATTTCCTTCAATTTTTCTCATCCAAAACACCTTTTCAATCTTTATTTCAATGGTGGGTTTTTGAGGGTTTTCCCCCTAAATTGTAAAATTTGTATTGGAGCTCGTTGTTTGATCGATTTTAATGGGGTTTTCAACCACAAACTCCTCTTGGCTTGTAGAACTAAAAATCTAATTTTACCCTTTCAATTTCGGAAGTAATTTTTGGACTATTTTACCCCCGGTTCCTTATCCCATCAATATGGATATCATTGAACTCTTTTTGATGAACTCTTTCCTTTCTTGATAGTTGATGATCGTCCTAGTGATCGTGTGGTTAAGGAAGTGCTTCAATAGATTTGTTCAAGTGAAGTTTTAGCCTTCGAGGTAGGTTTGTGTATTCATCTTTTAGATTGAGATGAATAATTAACCTTTCTTAAGAAGCCAACTGTGAAATGAGTAGTATCATGAGTTTTAGAGGTTGGTAAGTGTTGACCTTCTTGTTTAGTTCGTATGATGCCAATTTGTGATGCTTAGCTTGTGTGGTGGATTGTGTGATATCTCTAACTATTGCTGGAAACCTATGATATAAAGTACATGCTTGAGGGAGAGGTTGTGTGGTCTATCTTTATATATGACATTGAGATGCCCGAGTTAGGGGCTTGAGTTAATTTTTGAACATCTTAAATGAAAGAAATGCTTTCTAAGTGGTAAAGACTGATTTCAAATGAATTCCTTCACTATCCCTATCATTTGAGGACGTGTTTCATGACTTGTTGAGTTTGAGAACTTTATGATATTCAAAATTCTTGATGAACTGATATTGCCTTTGTTTTGTATGTATTGTGATGCATTCATACTCATTCCGCATATCATTGATCATCAGATTATGAGAAAGTGGAGAAATATTACTTATAAAAATGGGGCATCTTACTTATATCCTTGACCACAAGCTAGGTGGCAAGTTGATTAGATATTGAGATCATAAGATTGGTATATTATAACACCCCCAAAATTTCTAAGCTAAGACCCCAATCTTTCTATAACACCTTGCAACTCTACTCTTAAAATTTGAATAATTCGGAGTAAGTATATAAGCTTGAAACATGTGATGTCCTACTCACTCATGTGTTTTAAGGTCCTTTACCAAGTGTATCAAGGGTATCTAAAGTGATCTAGGGTCATAAGAGACCTCAAACACCAAGTCAAGTCCAAAGCATTCCTATCGGCTAAGTTTTCACATTAGTTCATATAAAAGTCAACTTCAAATAATCATATCTCTCAGAATATAATGAATTAGGTGGCCTATAACCTATCAAATTAAAGGTCTATGAGTCTTCTTACCTACATTACCAAGTTTACCTTATTTCGAGTTTGAAGTAAAAAGTTATGGTTGTTTTATTAGAACATTCCGGACTAGTAAATTCGACGAGAATACCTGTCCATTTGGCGACTTGCCGAATGGGTTGGCGAATCTTCGAATCAGCTTGCCAAATTATTCCAAAAACCCTAAGTTTGTGTCTATTTTGGCAATCTAAAGACCCATTTGGCGAACTACCAACTATTTCGATGAGAAGATCTCTAGATCGCTGATTTGGCCAACAGGATTCATCAAAATGTTTTTTTCTTTGATTTTTATAGTCTTCTTACGTTGTAGAAGGGTATTCTTGACTTCTTACCCTCAATCAACTTCCTTAAGTCCATCTTAGAAACTAATAACATCATTATACGTATATCAACTCTCAAAATCCTTAATTCACATTCTTCCAAAGATCAAGAACTTCAAGAAAGATATTTCTCTAATTTCACATGTTCTAAAGGCTCCAAGTTCAAGATTCTCTTCAAGAATCCTAAGGTTTTCAACCCAAGATTCTTCTCCACTATTCATCTCCAAGAACACCGCAAGGAAGACAAAAGTTAGGGTTTCAAGTCTTTCAATCAAGTTCTTCTTTAAATTTCTTCAACAACTCAGTTCTTCCAAGTATGTAAGGCTATTCATAATATTGGACTAAATTATCCTTACGCCCTACATCTAAATCCAATCAGTAAGAGTCCAGTCCAGTATTTTGCCCATAGTTTCTATGAAATTGTAGATATGAATTTTGAGTTCCTTACTCTGTATCCTGAGTTCTTAATTATGAGATTATCATATTTTATATATTGATATCGTTGAGTTTTTTTTTTTCATGCTTATATATCACACAAAAGGTTGTTCTAGACCAAACTTGATATTTTAGAGCTAATTGCGTTGATTGAATTCTCATTCAAGTACGTTTACCAAGAATATTGACCAATGTCAAACTTAGGCCTTAAGTTGAAAGTTAAAATACCTAATTGCACACTCACACTAAAAATGTTAAAAAACGTGCCGATGATGCTGCTAGCCTAAAATGACCCTTTCAGAGTTGTTTGAATCGTTATAATTAACCTTAGTCTAGGATCAGGCTAGTGTTGCCTTAGACCAAAGTGAGTTGTAGACTTGAGTCTGATAGAATGGGCCTTAGTTTAGGTGTTGTTTTAGTTTTGTTGAGCTTTTATTCACTCTCCCTATTTATGCGACCCCGTTAGATACCAGAGGTTATTGTGCTTCGTTGGGTGACTCAATATTAGAATGGCACATGTTAGGAGCCTTTTGTTGATTTCTTAAGTTTGAACGTCGTTCCACGAAGGTATTGATGATATATGATTTATGGTACTTAGAGGTTCTTATTGGTGCCCCCGGGTTTACTCTTGTTAACTAAGTTGGTGCCCCTGTGAGTTTACTGGTTGGCTGAGCGATGGTCTTATTGGTACCCCTGGTTTACTCTTGCTATTATAACTGGGTTTGTGCCCTTGGGAGTGTACTGGATGGCTGGGTGATGGTCTTATTAGTACCCCAGGTACTTTTGCTACCTGGGATGTGCTCTTGGGAGTGTCTCTTTAGCCGGGTTTACTCTTTCTAGCTGGGTTGGTGGCCCTGGGAGTCTACTGTCTGTCTTGATGAGCCTATTATTGGGTGCGTATGGATTGAGGTCGTTACTTGGGATACGAGGCCCAACTTTTATTTCTTGGTTTCAAATTCACTTTTTTCGCTCTTGTGGTTAGCTATTTACTGTACCTGTCGGGCTTATGGGGCCTGTTCAAGTTTTTATTTTGAACTTGCGCACGAGTGTATCTTATAGGTTGATGAGGTCCAGTTAGGTTTAGTGTATCTGTATTTAGATTTACTTTTGCTATACTCGTATGGTTTCTTTTAAATTCCGCTTTTTACCTCTGTTGTGTCTAGATTTTATCTTTTTATATTGTGTCTACCTTTCTTACTCAGTCGTCCTATGATGTCCTCTAAGTACCTTTGTTTTGGTACTCATGCTACTCTCTGCATCTGTTTCATGATGCATATTCCATTACCATCTACTAGCTGTGATCGTTCGTGCCAACAACTATTTTTGGATCAGAGACGATGGTGAGTACTTAGTGTTCTGGACATGCTTATCTCCTTAAATATATTGTATAACTGGTCTTTTGTACCTTGTGACAACTTTATTTTTGGTCCAATTTTGGGACTTGTACTCTTTTATTAGCATAACTCTGTCACGACCTATACCGTCGTGATTGACACCCACACTAACTCTTCGGTGGAAGAACCACTACAATAACTCAAACCAAAACTAAGGCAACTAAGTTACGGAAGCAATTTAAATACTAAGGAAATAAATAGAGTTCCCATAAACTCTAACAAATATCTAACAATAATAAACTAACATTGCGGAAGTAATGTCTAGAACCTAAAAGTCAATGTACCAAAACATCTAAAGTTCAACAAGTCTAAACAAAAAGGGATGCAACCCCAATCTAATGAACTTTAATGAACTAACTAGAACATAGTCTAAGTTTGGAAATGGTGGACATAGACTAAAGAGAACCCATGGCAGCCCGAAATAATTGGCTCACCCTTGAATTAGAACGATCACTGATCTCCTAAGCGAGGTCCTGGCAAGAGTCGCCAAGATGCCTGTACTCAACAAAAATAAGAGAAAGTGCATTATCAGTACACAACCACAGTGTACTGGTAGGATCACGCGACTATCCCACTAAGTGCAACATACATAAGTCATCACAACAATATAATCACATGCACATAATGAACATATACAATATTATCAACATTTATTAACAACGAGCAACTTCACATTTCTCAAGATACACAATTATATCAAATCATTGGTCCTCTCATGCAACCCAAACCCAAACATTTAGCATACCGAAACATGGTACCCGATCCAATAATTATGCCGAAACATGGCAACCGATTCCATAGTTAAGCTGGAACGTGGCTACCGATCCATTCAACACACCACAATCACAATCACAAGTACGTCCTCAAGATCATACATTTCAGTCATGATTTAATGGAAATCATCATTCATCTATTTCATTTACATCAAGTGTGATCAATAATGCAACATTTAAATACATGCAATATCATAATGAAGCAAGAACAAACATATATCAAACAATCATAAAATCACAACTATCACATATCTCGAAACAAGCTTAAAACCCTAAGAAACTTGATCCTTCCCTTTTCGGATTCGTTACACTTGTTCTTGATCTACAAACAATCATAATAACACGAGAATCAATAAACAACCACTAATTACCCGGATTACTAACAATTCTAACAACCCTAGATCATACCCATGATCCCAAGTATCCAAATAAGGTTGTTTCCACCATAGAATCTAGATTAAAACCCTCCCCCATCGATAATTATCCATTCTATTATATTTTACGGATCAAAAAATGAATTCGGGGAGTGAAAAAAACTTACCTTTAGCCTCAAGAATAGTGAAAAATGAGTAGGAATCGCCTGGGGTTCGTTCTTTAGCTCTAAAAGTTGAAAAGTGCATAATAAAGTCATTTAGGGGTTTATTAACGACCTTAAGTCGTGTCGAGCCCACCACTGCGGCCACCACCCCACTACAGCGGCCCCGCCAAAGCGACCAAAATGCCCGCCAAAGCGGGTTGCACGAAACAGAGAGCTATTTAAAGAATTCTAAAATCCACATTTCACAACACACCTCTAACCCACGATGCTCAGAAAATACCCTTCACGCTAAGATCGATTAAGGGAGTTCTATTAGCTTGAATTTAATTCTGTAAAGTCATACGAGTTCCTTAACGAGTTATCTAACTATTCATGTAATCAAAATCATAAATAATTCACCCGATTGTTACCAGATTTCCCTGTTCCTTACAGACTCTGATTTCGTCCAAATCTGGACTAGGTTGGGAAAAATCCAAATACTACGAAAAAGTTTTTCGGTCCCAAATTTTCCCCCGTTGGCTTTTCTATAACGACGGGAATAGGTCTTTACAAGCTGTGTACTCGTGACTTCTAGATTCTAGCAGGGATCTTTCTGTATTTAGTTTTGGTTCGCTTTTGCTTCTGACTTGATTTGTTGTTTAAAGTCTTGCTTCTTATTTCTACTCTTATACTCATTACTTGTCGTTTTGAGTTACGAGTTGACTTGCCTACTAGTGGGCTATAGTCGTGGCTCGAGGAATCAGGCCGTGACAAGTTGGTATCAAAACCCCATGTTCGCCGATGTCACTTGTACATATGTCATACCTAGAAGAGTCCTACAGATTGACGTGGAGATGTTCTTATTCTATTTTTGGTAGGCTATAATGTGTCTTTAGCAACTTTCTATATTTTGTATCATTTTTGTGTAGTGTATGTGTATTGGTTTCATGAATTCTTACTAGTTTCACTTTTTTAGTATGATGGTATGTACGCTCCATGTGGCGGCTTGAGTTAGGGGTCGACCTCCCCTACATGCTAGGGATGCAACACCAACTCCAAATGGGGAGAGGGATCCAAAGCCCGCAACGGATCCTCTAGCGGGACGGGTTCTAATTCAGCTAGTGGGGTCGAGGCCAGCCCAGCTGCCACCCAGACCAACCATGGCTCCAGACCTTCAAGCAGCCATTACATAACTTTTGACTGTGCTTGGTGGCATGCAACTATCCCATCCAACACCATAGGGTTTTCCTGTACTAATGGCACCTCAAGTCCAGGTACCACCCGGGGGTTGCCCAGACCGTGATTGAAGCAGGAGCAATGCCATTAGAGGAGTAGAAGATGCTTAGAGTATTTCTCAGACTCTCACCTGTGAGGTTTTCTAAGGCAGTGGGTGAGGAAGCCCACAAGTTTCTTACTACTTGCCGGGAGCAGCTACATACTTTGGGTGTAGTGGAGTCGAGAGAGCCGACCTCACTACTTATCAGCTAGATAGGCCATCTAGACAGTGGTGGCAAATTTTCATAGAGATCAGGCCAATTGGGTCTCCTTTGATCACTTGGACCGAGTTCCTGAGATTTACCGAATGTCGGGCACCCTCACCCTCCCACGTAGATCCACCCCTATTTAAAAAAATCAGGTATGACTACTTTGGAAAAGTACTGCATATAGGTTCACATCGTATATAAAATATTCATTCAAACATAAGCTAATGTTTATTCTATCATTAAGTTTCTGCATACTATTTTTCCTTTATTTTGTTCACCTTTCATTTTTTTCCTTTTGATATTATTTTAGTAGTATGCAGATATTTTGTTTCAGCGAAATGAATCAATATATTTGTTTTTGATAGTTGAGGCATCTAGGATAATTTGTTATGCACCTCCATTAATTCCATAGATACCTGTACTCCATAACATCGCACTGTCGGGTAAACTCGATCCACCGAGGCTTGGACAAATGAGAGGACATCAGAAGCCTCATGACTTTCAATTAATTTAAACTCAAGACCTCATGACTCTCAACTAATTTCATTGAACAATGACTCCTTATCAATCATTCGCTAGCCTTTACTTTATGTAAATCACACTCACTCTAACACCCTCAATTTAATTTTTGACCATTTGAAAATATTTTCCAAATTATAATTTTCATTATTTATATAATTAAAGGCTATGAGCATAAGAAAATTCAAGTTATTTCTTTGAATGATTACTTATGTCATGAAAATTGACCACTAAATCTATTCTTCTTTCTTTTCCTCCCATTTTTCATTAATTGTACTTTAAAATTTTCTGTCTTCGTATTTGTGTCTCTTTAACTTCTACTTTCAGAACCCATTCAAACATAAAAAATTATTTATAAAATATTTTTTTTACTTTATTTAATAATTGATTATTGACCATGAAAATTTGAAACACATCCTTTTCTTTTTGAAGGTATATTTTAAAATTTGGAAAACATGTTGGTATAATGTGTTTTTTCAACGTACTTTTAACTTTTAAAATTGTACTTAAATATAATATGAACATTATTTTGAATATTTTCTTGAAAAAAAAACATAACTCTGTTTTCAACTCTAACTACATATATTTCAGATACAGTAAAAATATATATAAATTCTATAGTCAAACGCCTAATAATAATAATCATAACCGTGCTTTCTATGTTCATAACTTCTAAATATTTAATGTATAATTTAATAACAAGTGTTTCATTATATATATACACACACATTCAATTGTATTTTCACTATTTTCATTTATTCAAACTCAGAGAGTAATTGAATTGATTTCTAAATATTTCAAATTGATTTCAAAAAATGAGAAAAAGGGGAAAGAGAAAAGTAGGAAAGAAAAACAAAGGCCAAGAAGGAAAATAAAACACAAATTCCACGGGTCAGAATATAATATCAATAAAATAATATCCTTATACAACTAGTACAAGTTATACCTCGTACATAGTAAACATTTTGATAAATCATGATAGACTTATTGAATTTACTACACAATTATCAATGTTGTTGATGTGTACATATCTGTCATGATACTCATGACACAAAATTAGAGGCATGAAGGCAACTACCCTAACCCTCATAGTAGGTAAGCCAGCCATATGCGAAGACAGACAACATAGAATACATGTAAAAGTAATTCAAATTAGAACACAATACTCTAAATCTCAAAATATTTTGTATATAAAGCAATAGTACATAAACATAAATCACAAGGCTCAATGTTACGTGCACAAGAACTTTTTATTACAAAGAAAAATGACAAGTCTAGCACATTAGTTGTCTAAAAAGCTAGTAAGACAAAAGTGAAAGTATAAAGGGAATCGGGCAGGGTCTCCGAATCTAAGGAGCTCACTTCAAATACGTATCAACAACAACCACAAACGAATCAAGAATTATATGAATCTTTGGTGTTAGGATCGACATAAAAAAAGATGCACCAATATTAGTTTGAGTACATCAAATCATCTAATTTATCACTTTTACCTAAACTTTCTCCCAACCCCTATCATGCTTTACACAATAAGTTACCACCCAAGCTAAGTTTGAAAAAAAAAAAAGTAATCAATAACCTACCTCAAAGCTTAACTGCTAAGCCATAAACTATAAATTTTCCTTTTTCATATGGCAAACACTCACAATCTATCAAAAAATACAATCCTTTTGAAAAAACGCTTCCATCGATACCCATATCGCAACATAAAGGTTTGTGTAAAAAATTCAACCTCGAGACACGTCGTTGAAACAAAAATTTTCCGTCGAAAACCTTTACCATAGTAATGAACTCAAACCAATTTCATTGAAAATAGAGTTTAAATCAGACTTCAAAACCCCAATTTACAATCATATTTTAGCAGAAAAATCCAAGTTGCATTTTTCATTCGCGATAAAGAAACAAAATAAACGATTAATCAACTTGAAAAATCATATGGAAGGTTAAAAACTTACCCATATGAAGAAATCTCGAAAAGCCCTCTAAAGTCGCCTCAATCAATGGTCAAAATCTCCAAAATGGAATTTAGGACAAATGGTGTCGATCGGGGAAGAGTCACAGAAGCCACTAACGTAACTCAGCTTCGCGAAACCTAAAGGTTTCTGTAAGCGCGACATTTCCATGACAAGCCTTTCTCTATGAAGAGGAGTCGTAAGAGCGAACAAGTCAATCTGAAGTGACCTATTAGAATGGTCAAATAACCATTTTGGGGTCATCTTGACCAAATATTGATTGTGGTCAACTTTAAACATTAGAAACTCAAGAAATCTATTCCAAGGGTTCAAAATGCCTCTGAATGCCTCGATTGTGTCGACGTCGAACAACGCCATTAATCACCCTCTAGACTTGGTGAAAATATCAAAACTCAAATTCGACCTCGCCAACCAAAGGTTGACTTTGGTCAGACCTTCTAGTTTCCAACTTGCAAAATTGGAATGCTACTCAAAATACATCTGATCACTTCGAGCATTGTTCCATAGATCCTCGCAAGTCATAAATAGCTAGCCACAACTATCGAGAGGTTTAAAAGGAGGGTAAATCAAGGAAGAATAACCTTGATGGTTGTGACAATATCTTTAAAGCACTTTTAAGAGGCTGACTTGTTATTCCAAGTACCTTTTAAAGCAAAAAACATATGCCTAAATTTTAATTTCATCTAGTTTTTGTATTGATTCAAATATCATTATATTTTCCCCTAATTTGTTGATGTATTTTGTTCAAATTACCCTAAATCGATTGGCCATATCTTATACACATCTGAAACCCACATCCACAACCATGTTGTGTTAACATAGGTGTAAAATCAGAAGTGAAGAATCCATGAAACATAGCTTTCCTCTAATGAAATGTAAAAGTATCCAAAAATTTATACAGGTAAGGGAAAACACTTTTTTTTCATCAATATAGTTCAATTCTGTCATCCTACTCCTTTTTCTTTCTATTTTTTTCTTGTCCTTTCTCTTTCTTCTTTGAAATATTTCTTTAAGCTTAATTAGGAAAAAACTTTCCGCTAGACTCAATCAGTTTGAAGCTACTTTTTGAGAGAATTATTTTTAAAATTCATCAAAATTGAAATAAAGCCTAATACAAAATGGAACACAAAGAGTAATCTTTTCGTGGTAAACTAGTGGTCAATCCCCAATCACAAAAGGTGATAATACTTTGGTTATTTCTGCTGGTAGACCTAATAAGCTAGCCTTTCATGACCACCATGGCCGGCGGCCAGCCTCCTACAGTGGTTGGTACGCCTTCGCTACCCCCTTCAAATACAGAGTTCCCACCTTTAAACCCTAACATCGCTACCAATATAGTTAATCCTACCCCTTATCCCATGAATTTTTCTAATACAGTTAAACCAATCAGTCCTAACAACCTGCAGATCCCATACAAATGAAACCAATTACTTTTATTCATGGAGAACCCCAAATTATATGGATTGCGGTAGAAGTTGAACGTATGAATATACTGGAAAATCTTCAATATACTGTCGTCGGAAAATTCTCTTATGGCTGGCCAGACATGGAAGAACTAAGGAAATTAATTCCTTCTCAATGTGGCATTAAAGGAGAATGTCAAATAGGATTCTTTCGGAATCTCCATGTCTTGATTAGGCTTACTTTGATGGAGGATTTTATGAATTTAACTTCAAGAGGTGTGTATTTTATGACAGATAACGAAGGGTACTCATACTAGATGAGGTCATTGATATATGATTCACGTTTCAAAGTTGATGAGGAAACTACCAAAGCTATGGCATGGATCTCTTTTCCTAATCTATTACCTACTTATTTTGGCAAAGAATCTCTTTTCTCCTTGGCAGCGGAGATAGGTAAACCTTTACATCTGGACTTGGCAACGATCAATAAAACCAGACCTAGCTGTGCAAAAGTAATACTTTTAGTAGATCTATTGGCAAATGCCTAAAACAGTCAGAATGGACATCATGAATGAAGAGACGGGCTCAATGAGAACATAAACAATTAAAATAAAATATGAATACTTGCCTAAGTATTGCTTGGAATGCAGATTACAAGGGCATGGCTTGATGAATTGCAGGATTGTAAATCCTAAATTAAGACCTGCAAATGAGGAGAAATAACAGGAAAGTAGCAACAATGAAGATGGAAAGCGAAATATGGGTGATAAAAAACATATCAAGGAGGAAAATGAGATAAAAAGGAAACAGGAGAGCAACAAAAATATATGGCAAAGAAATAAGTATAAACAGATCCCAAGAACCCTAGCCAGTGGAAAAATGATTGGTAACCCAGAGACCTTCAAGGTAGTGAAAGATAATAGAGTATACGACACAATAGATAAGACCCAAAAAGAAGGAAAGCATATGATACAAACACATAAAAAAAATTGATTTTGGTGCTCTAGCAGAAAAGAGTGAAGATAATAATAACAATGTCCCGTCAAATCAAGAAAATAGTAAGGAAAAAGAGAATTGAGAAACAAGCCCTCCAATTCAACTGTTAGCCTCATATTCAGTGATAGATGTATCAACACATTCAATCACCGACAACAATGAGGACATGCTCAAATGGGACCAAGTAGCAAAATCGACAAAAGATTGGGTGGAGATCGCATTTGTGAGAATGGGAAAGGAAAAAAAATCACACGAAGACACAAAGAAGGGGCATCATTGTACAGAAGAGAAATAAGATAAATCTATCATACAACACTCTCTATTACAAGTACAAAATGATAAGAAAGAAAAGGAAGTGGATTTTAAGGCACTGGACAGTACACACACATGGAACATGGAAGGAGATAGGCCACCAAAACCACCAGATGGAACTGAATCAAACAAGCAGTTGGATATAAAATAACCATTGACACACTCGCAAGACCAACTAACAGATTACAATGGAGATACACATGAAGTAGATGGAGATTCAACTTTGCAGCAAAACATTGATCTAATAGCGATAAAGGTAGATCTATCTCCAAGGCAACTGGTACAACTACAACAAAGCGAATCCAAGAAGAAATCTCCAAGAAGTAGAAGTATTCCCCCACTGGGAGTATCTACAAGGAGCAATAAATCCAATTTAGGTTCTCAATGATTGAAAAAACTCTTTTTTGGAATAATAGATCAGTTAATTCTCAATAATCTTTTTAGAGATTAATTGAACTAAAGAGAAGATATCATTATTCCTACATTGCTATAATGGAACCTTTCAAAGATGCCTCAAAGCTTGAAGAGTACAAGAGGAAATTGGGTGTAGATAATGCTCTAGTTAACGCATCAGGCAAAATTTGGATTTTCTTGGAGAATACATGGCAAGGAACTTTGGTGGAAAGTTCTCATCAGCACATTTCTATAAATTTTAAGCAAGAAGGAGGGCAAATAGAGGTTATCATAACAACAATATATGCCAAATGTGATGATAATATGAGAGAGGAGCTGAGGGATACACTACAACACATTGCAGTGAATAATAAACCATGGTTGGTTGGAGGATATTTTAATGTGATTTTAACTTAAGAGGAAAAACTTGGTGGACTACCTATTTGTAATAGAGAAACCTCTGCTTTTGCGCAATGTATTGCTTCGTATGGTTTAAATTACTTGGCACTCAGGAAGTAAATACACCTGGTGGAATGGAAGAGTTGGAGAGGCATGAATTTTTAAAAGATTGGGTAGGATCTTATGTAATCATGACTTTCTGGCTTTATTCCCGACAAATGAGGTTACTCACTTTGTCAGACAAGGTTCGGCCATGCACCTTTGCATTTGGAGTGCAACATTACAAAGAAAAAATTACTAAACCATTTAAGTTTTTGAACTTCTGGACTAAGCACAATACTTTCTTGGAAGTAATTAAGCAAACTGGACAACAGATTTCAGTGGCAATCCTTTCTATGTATACCAGTATAAGATTAAAAAAAAGTGAAAAATGCACCAAGTCAATGGAGCAAGAATACTTATGGAAATATCTATCAAAAATAGCTAATATAGAGTATACTATTAAGGTTAAGTAGGTACAATATGAGGTAGATCCCTCTCTGGACAATAGGGAATTTCTTATGAAAGCCTAAGTAGAGTTAACAAATTATTTGTACTTGGAAGAGGAATATTGTAAGCAAAAATCTGGCATGAGATGGTTCAAATATGGGGAAGAAACACTAAATTCTTTCGCTCATATGTAAATGGGAGCATAAAGAGACTAGCTTTATAGAGAATCTAAGATCATCATAGAGTATGGCTTACTGGTAAGAAAGAAATGGGGGAGGAAGCAGTGAGATTCTTTGAGAAGCAATTCATGGAGGAAAGACAACCTACTGATTTTCAATTACTAAATCATATTCCTGAGAAGATTTCAAAGGAACAGAACACATTCCTGGAAGCCCTACCAACTGAAGAGGAGGTCAGAAAAATAGTTTTTGCGCTTAATGGAGATAGTTGTAGTGGTCCTGATGTTTCACTAGAACTTTCTATCAGAAGTGCTAGGATATCATAGGGAAAGATTTAACTTTGATGGTTAAAGCATTTTTCTGTGGAAGTGAACTATCAAAGTTCATTACTCACACAAATCTAGTGCTAATACCAAAGAAAGATATTGTTAATTCCTATACATATATGAAACCTATAAGTTTGAGCAATTTTGTAAACAAAATATTGTCTAGAGTAATTCATGAAAGACTTGTAGAGATCATACCATCTCTAACATCTTCTCAGTCAGGTTTTTTCAAGGGCAGAAGTATTGTCAAAAATGTGTTTCTAGCACAAGAGATTGTCAGAGACATTAGAATCAGAGCCAAATATGTAAATTTGGTGATTAAACTAGATATGACAAAAGCCTATGGCAGATTTTCTTGGGTATTCATAACTAAAGTTGTCAAAAAGTTTGAATTCAGTGAAGTATTCATTGATATGATATGTAGGTTAATTTCCAATAATTGGTACTTGGTTCTAGTTAATGGGCAAAGTAATGGTTTTTTCAAATCATCTAGAGAGGTGAAACAAAGAGACCCTCTTTCCCCTACCTTGTTTATATTGGCTACAGAAGTATTATCCAGGAGCCTTAATACTCTACATAATGACCCAATTGTTAAAGGATATGGTATGCCTAAATGGAGTCCTCAGATCAATCATCTATCCTATGCAGATGACACCATACTCTTTTGTTCAAGAGATGATAAACCCTTAAAAAAGATGTTCAAAATCTTGAAAAAATATGAGAAATCATGTGGACAATTAATAAATAGTGAGAAGCGTAGTTTCTACCTCCACCAAAAGATTGATAATCATACTGTGAATAGAATAAAAAATACTGTAAACATGAAGAAAGGTTATTTTCCAATTACCTATCTAGGGTGTCCTGTTTTTATGGAAAGAGGAGAATAATATACTTTGAAGAGCTAGTGAAAAAGATTATAATAAGGGTTCAATATTAGCAGAATAGACTACTTTCATTTGGTGGAAGATACATATTGATCAAGCATGTGCTACAAACTATGCTTGTCTATTTGCTCTTATCTATAACCCCCCTGTTTGGAGTGCTCAAGCAAATACATCAAATTTTTGCTAAATTTTCTAGAATAATACACTAGGGACGAAAAGCAAACACTGGGTGGCCTGGGATACTCTCTGCACACCAAAGGATAAAGGAGGTCTAGGTTTCAAATCTCTAAAAGACACCTCAAATGCTCTATTTGCTAAACTTTGGTGGAATTTTAGAACCTCTACAAGCTTGTGGAGTTCATTCATGTTGAACAAATATTGTAAAAAGCTTCATCTGGTTTTAGCAGAAGGAAGAAATCTCTTGGCAACTCCGCCAACCACTTGCTTGCCTCGCCCATCAGAGAAAATGGGAACAACCTCAACCGGACTAATTTTTGCGATATGTTCTTGAATAAGAACGGTCCACAGACATCAACAAAATTCCTTATATGCTCATGAGAATCCTCATGAGCCAGACCTTCGAATAAATTGTTAAGTTGAAAGAGTTGAAGCATAGTGCTTGTAATGTGGAAAACAACGTTCCCTTCAGCTGGAGGCAAACGAATGGTCCCAACACCACCCATTTGGACTGGATCATTGATGTTCGGGTCATTGACGTCATTGAGGTTCCCGACATCATCTTGGTGGCCCACTTGGCTACCATTACTACCGTTTACACTCATCTCCTCTATTTAACACAAGCAATACAAAATCAAAAACAAAAATAAGTAGATTCAATTATAACTAAGAATAAGACAATTCAACTTCACCAAAAGAATTTCAAACAACACCACTCCCCGATAGCGGCGCCATTTTGATTTTAACGTATTCAAGCACACCTCATCTAACTATAGGTGTTCAACGATTGTAACTCGGTATAAAACCCAACTAAATGAGTTGGGGTCAAATCCTATAGGGAGCGGTACATGTTGTAAATTTAATTAGCAAGTGCAAACATGGTCTAATCAGCCATAGGAATAGAATTTATCAAAAAATGACATAATCAAGTAAAAGGGGTGACAAGAATGTCAAATTAGGGGGTTTTCTGGTTTTAGTTATCAAGTACAAACAATCACAAACATTTCAAATTAACAATAGGGAGATGGATTCTTGGGATGTGATCGATTATATGCAAATATAGGCATATGGTAATTGCAACTATTAGTAAATAGCTAAATATCAGTGAGTAGGCTAGACTATAAAGGAGGTATTTTTCTCTTAAACAACTACCCTGAATTAGGTCATTTCTTTCGAACATCAGCAAGCATGAAAATTAAGAGCAACCCACACCTTAATCCATTCACTCTCTCAAGCTAAATATGTGGAATTGGGTTTAGGATTTACTCTCTCGAGCTAAACCCAAATAAACCCAATACCCACAAACCATCAATCAATAACCTTAGTTCTAAAACCTCTCTCTTGAGCAAGTCAAGAACACAAATATAGAATTGCATTTGCAATTACAATTCTTAAATTAAACCACAATTAATGATCAAACTCACTTTTAATTAGTATTTAAACTAATAATTAGTAGTACCCATAAACTAATTCAGCCCATAATCACATGATCACACCCCAATAATTGGGGTTTTAACTAAACATTATAAAAAGGTAAAAACAATTACCAAATTGATTATCCATCAACTGGGTAAGAGTAATTTTGTCTTTACTATGCTCCAATTTGATGAATCTTAGAAACCTACTTCCAAATTCTCCAAATTGAATTTCTCAAAATCTTTCAAACTAAGAAAAACTCAAGAGAAAAGTACTCCAAAACGTTTTCAAAGATGTCAAGATAAAAAAAACTACTTAAAAGATACTAACTAAAATGTTCAAAATCTAATTCATAGTCGCCAAAAATAAGCTGCGAATGGTTATTTGGCGAAGTAAGATGGGCTCGACGAACCACTTGGCGAGCCGCCCTTTGATCTCTTCTATCGCCTTTTCGCCTTGGCATTCAGCATCCTTGGGTTCTATAACTTTGGGCAATCTACCACTGCTTCACGGAACTGCTTGATGATGCGCCGACTGCTCCTTTTTGTCGCCGACTTGGTTTCTTCCCTCAGGGCTGGCACACTAGAACTTTAGGCGGTAGAAATAGCCATTCAACAATTCGCCAAACGCTCTGTGCGATCACCAGGCTTTCCTTTCTTCAATTCTTCAGTCTGTTTTGTTCCTTTTTGCATGTTAGTGTCCTTTCTTTGTTCCTCAATCCATATACCTGAAAATCACGGACTAAACATTAGTTTATAGCACAAATTAAGCATTGAGGACACTAAATCTATCTAAATTGGTATTAGAGCATAGGAATAAAATAATTAAAAAATAAATGAGAAGACCTTATAAAAATACACGAATCTATAAACAAACAAAATACGAATTAAAATATTTATATGTAGAATATGAACAATTAAATAAACAAGTTAATAAAACTACAGAAGATATCTATAAATTAGATAAGCTAATCACAAAAATATCATTATTAGAATATAAGTTTATAACCCAGTTAAAAGAAAGACTAAAACACGGATAAAAATGAATAAAGAAGAATTTGCTATAAGTGAAAAAACATATGAAAATTATGATGGACTAAAAATAAAGATAATTTTCTCAAACTTAGGTAGAAAATATAAAAAAATAGGAGATCAATTATATTTAATGTTTGAAAAAGAAGAATTAAAACTAGAAGATAGTCTAACAGCTATGATAAGAATAACAAAAGAAAATGAAGAAATAGATAGACAAAAGGAAATAGAAAAAATAAAAGTCCAAAATGAAGAAAAAATACAACAAATAACAAACACAAAAAATAATAAAATAAAAGAACTAGAAAAAGAATTACAAATATTAAAAGAAATGTATGAAAAACAGCAAGAACAAGAAGAAGAAAATAAATTATTAACAGAAATACAAAAATATAAAGAAAAAATTGCGAAAAATCAAGAAGAAACAGAAGTAGAAACCCAAAATAAAAATGAATTACACATAGAAACTATAGATGAAAATATGGAAATAGATCAAACCTCGGAAATAAGTGAAACATATACGGAAATTATGGAAAATAAAAAAATAATAGAAAATACGGAAGTAGAAATAAACTATGATGAAAAAATGGAAGAACCAAGTACTAGTACTAGAACAACAAGAACATATCCAAAACATGAAAAACCACAGACATATACACGAGATTATACAAGTTCAGATAAATACGAAACACTATGGAATAAGAGATTAAATATAAAAAAATGGAGTCCTAAACAAATAAATTTACAACCAGAATATTTAAACTTAGATTGTGTAACAGATATAAATCAAACTATACAAGTATGGGTAGGATATATAGCAAAACAAATAATAGACAATAAAATTAATATAATAGAAGTACCAGGATATATAGAAAGAACATTTATAGGAGAAGTAAAATTATGGTTCTTAAATTTAGAAGAAGAAAGTAAAAAGACGTTAAGATCAAGTAAAGATATACAAGCTAAAGAAACAACATCAGTAATGGACATACTTTATAAATATGAAACAGCTATAAGAAATTAATTTAGTAGCATGACAACAGAGGAAGAAGAACGAAATAAAGATAAAATTATAAACAGAAATTTAATGAATAAATTAGGAATATGTAATATGTGTTATTTAGAAGAATACACTTGTGCATATAAAGAATATTATTATAAAGGAGTCTATAATACACAAGAAAGTCCAGGAATAAGACACTTATATTTTACAAAATTACCAGAACCATTTAGTTCAAAAATAATAAAAGCATGGGAAGAAGTAGGATTACATGACACATTAGGAGCTAGAATAAAATTTGTTAAACAATGGTATGCAGACATGTGTGAAAAATATAGAGAAAATATAAAAATGGAAAAAACAATAATAAAAAATTTAGCATGTTGTAAAGATAAAATAGCACCACAATTTGGTTATGATGATAAATATTATAAAAAACATAAAAATAAAAGGTTTAAAATTTATAAGAAAACAACACATAAATACAGAAATCCAAGAAAAAGATATTTTACAAAATCTAAAAGACCATATAGAAGAAAGAAAAGTATAAGTGAATGTAAATGTTATAATTGTGGAAAATTAGGACATATAGCAAAAGATTGTAAAGTACCAAAAAATCCTAATAAAAAACAAATATCAGAAATAATTATAGAAGAAGAAGTTTGCTTACAATTAGAATATTTAGATTATGAATTAGAAAGTGATGATAGTATTTATGAAATATCTGACAATGAAGAAGAATACCAAATAGACAAAGAAATAGATAATGAAATAGAACAAATAGATGACTGAAGAAAATATACAAATAATAAGAGAAGAATATACGACAGAAGATTATTCTGAACAAAAAATAATTTTTGATAATAATATATTTGAAAAAGTAAAGGGGAAAGAAATTGATTTAAGTGTAGAAAAAATATTTAGTATGCCATTAATAAAAAACCCTTTTAAAAGAAATAAAGAGGAATTTTACATAATTAGTCAGAAAGAACATATTATAGATTGTAAATATGCCCAAGGAAAAGCTGAAGTACCAATTATAAATAAAAGAGAACTAAATAAAGAGATACAAAAAATAAAAAGTAGAGAACAAATTAAATATGTACATTTAGGAGGAATAGAAATACTTATAAAAGCTTGTTTTAAAGAAGGAATAAATACCCCAATAGAAATATATTTAGCAGATGATAGAATAATAGAACCTATAGAAAAGAGTGTAATAACAGCAGTAAGAGGAAATTTGATTTACCAAAAATTTAAATTTACAATTAATACTAATTATTCAGTAGCACTAACAGACCAAAATATAGATAAAGCATTAGTACTATATTGGAAAATAAATGGAATAACTTTAACCCAGGAAGTAAAATATGTACAGCTAGATGTAAAAATTTATATGTACTAACTACTAAACATAAAATAACTGCAAAAAGTAAAATAAAAGGAATAGAAATAGAAACGCCATTTGAACAATTTGTTAAAATAATAGATAATAATAACTACTCATACCAAGAAATAGATACTGGCGAAAACTTAGAAATAATAGAAGAAAGAATAGGAAGAACTAGAAAAATTAAAAATAATCTACAAAGAGAATATACAAAAAAGATAGCATATGATGTAATCTCTAACAAGTACTACATAATAGGAATAATAGAAGAAAAAGAACATTTAATATTAGTAGACACAAAACAAGAAGATAATTACATAATAGATAAATTATTAAATAAAGAAGAAATGAAAATAAATAAGATGACAAAACAAAAATGCTCAGATTTACCAGCATTAATAGTTGCTCAACTAGAAATAGAAAAAGAAATAATAATAGCAGATATACCTATGAAAATAAAACTAGAAATTAAGGAAGAACAACAAGCAGATATAATATTAGGATTAAAATGGTTAGAAGAAATGAAACCTTATAAAATAGAACCTACTTATATAACTATCACCTATAATAATAAGACAACGATAATAAAAAGAATAATATTATGAAAATACATGTACTGATGAAAATAATAGTAGAAGGATACTATAATAGATATTATACACCAATGATAGATACAGGAGCAGAAGTTAACATATGTAAATATAACTGTTTACCAAAAGATAAATGGATAAAATTAAAAACACCAATAGTAGTAAAAGGATTTAATAATGAAGGGAGTTTAATACACTATAAAGCAAAATATATAAAAATACAAATATGGGATAAAATACTTAAAATAGACGAAATATACAATTATGATTTACCTACAAAAGATATAATTTTAGGAATACCATTTTTAGAAAAATATTATCCGCATGTAATAACTAAAACTCACTGGTGGTTAACAACACCATGTAATCATAGAATAGGAGCTAAAAGAGTAGGAAATAAAATAAGAAAGAATACAGAATGGATAAAAGGAAGTGAAAATATTGCACAAAAATTAGAAAATATGCCAATTAATACTAATAATATATAATACATAGTATTCACAATAGATAAATTAAGCCCAATAAAAGATAAATTGGAACAAATATATAGTGAAGATCCATTAAAAGGATGGAATAAACATAAAATCACTGTAAAGATAGAATTAATAGACCAAAATAGCATAATAACCCAAAAACCCTTAAAATATAATTTTGATGATTTAAAAGAATTTACAATGCACATAACAGAATTATTAGAAAAAAGATATATACAAGAAAGCAATAGTAAACATACCAGCCCAACATTTATAGTTAACAAACATAGTGAACAAAAAAGAAGAAAAAGTAGGATGGTTATAGATTATAGAAATTTAAATGCAAAAACTAAAACTTACAATTATCCAATCCCCAATAAAATATTAAAAATACGACAAATACAAGGATATAATTATTTTTTAAATTTGATTGCAAATCAGGATTTTACCACTTAAAATTAGAAGAAGAATCTAAGAAATTAACAGCGTTTACAGTACCACAAGGATTTTATGAATGGAATGTATTACCATTTGGATATAAAAATGTACCAGGAAGATTTCAACATTTTATGGACACATATTTCACAAAATTAGAAAATTGCATAGTGTATATAGATGATATATTATTATATTCAAAAACATATGATGAACATATAAAATTATTAGAAAAATTTATAAATATAGTAGAAGAATCAGGAATAAGCCTAAGTAAGAATAAAGCAGAAATTATGAAAAATCAGATAGAATTTCTAGGAATACAAATAGATAAAAATGGAATAAAAATTCAGCAACACATAGTACAAAAAATTATAAATTCAGAAGAAATATTAGATACAAAAAAGAAATTACAATCCTTTTTAGGATTAGTAAATCAAGTAAGAGAATATATACCTAAATTAGCAGAATACTTAAAACCATTACAAAGAAAATTGAAAAAAGATATAGAATATAATTATGATGAAATAGATAAAAAGCAAGTTCAAAAAATAAAAGAACAATGCAAAAAATTACCAAAATTATGTTTTCCAGATGAAAATAAAAAATTCAATTATATAGTAGAATCTGATGCAAATGAAAATAATTATGGTGGAGTATTAAAATATAAATATGAAAATGACAAAATAGAACATCATTGTAGATATTACTCAGGAACATTTACGGAAACGGAAGGAAGGTGGGAAATTAATAGAAAAGAATTATTTGCATTATATAAATGTTTATTAGCATTTGAACCATATATTGTATATAATAAATTTATTGTTAGAACAGATAATACACAAGTTAAATGGTGGCTAACACGCAAGGTACAAGATTCAGTTACTACAAAAGAAATTAGAAGATTGGTATTAAATATTTTGAATTTCTCTTTTACTATTGAAGTAATTAAGACTGACAAGAATATTATTGCAGACTACTTATCAAGATAAAGCCGTACAAACGGACTTTGAAGAAGAAATTACAAATGCAGTACTTATGAAGGAATTACTAGAACAAATTAAGATGCTCAATAATAGAGTATCACTTATGGAAGCAAAATATGTGGAGAAGGACCACGGTAAAAAATCAGAGCTAGTAGTGCAGTTGGAGCACTCTAAAAAACCAGACCTAGAAGGTGACGATGGGAAACACTTGCAGGTACAAGTACAAAGGATGAATTATTTACAACAGTTACGAAAAAGAAAAATTACAATTTGAATAAGGTATTTGAAAAACCTTATGTCCCACCTCATATACCAAAAAATGAACTATTTATACCACCTCAAATACATACCTATGCAACCTCACTTAACCAAACAAAGAAAACTTACAACCATATAACATGGACATATATTGAAAACATTGAAAAAATCCAAAACTTCCTAAATACCCAACCTATCGAAAATTTGGAAAAATTAAAGACTCATCAAGGATATATTACCCAAAAGTTACAAAATTATAATAAATTAATTGCTTTGCTAGGTACCAAACCAAATTTAATAGCAACTTGTTATGCCTATGGACTTATATCAACTGCATATACAGTTACAGGAGATGAACTTAGTCAAATACCGAAATTACACCATGCGTTTATGAACTATAAAAGAATTACCAAAGGACAACTATTCTATATAAAATTTTACTCCGCAACAGCAGAAGTATTATTTGATGAGATAAAACCAGTTATTACAGCAATCAAGATAGAAATGACAAAAGACTATATTATCCTAGAAGATATTATGCAACAACCAGTCATATCAGGAACGGAACTACTAGCATTTTATGCAAATAAACGTATTATCGGACTTAACACAATATTAACGGAATTATCAAATGTCTATGATGAAACGAATTACATATGGAAGTATTGCTCGAGGAACCATTTATTAATTTATTCCACAGCAAAGGAATTAAGGCCTATGGATAAATTAGAAGTAAAAAATTGGGCCTTAACACTACTTAGATCAGAGCAGGAACCGATAACAAAAGCAATAAGGAAAGGATTTATTTCAGAAGATAGCTTAGACCAGTATTGTAAACTTATTGGGAAAAAATATACGGAACATGAATGTAGCAGATGCAGTGGTACAAACAACTACATACCAGATGTCAATATCGACTAGAAAACAAATGGACAACCAAGACTTAAGAGGAAGAATTATTGAAGACAGATGGACGGACGGAAATTAAAGAGAAGAAATTATTGACACAAGTGGACGGATATAATTAAAAGAAGCAACATCAGCATGTGACCAGAAAAAGACGTAAAAAAGAAAATAAGATATAAAGAAGGATAAGATAACGACATAAAGAAGAAATAATTAAAGCTTGTCGGGGACTAATATGTAAATTAGTTAGGGACTTACTTTGTAAATTTCTTTTTCAATTTTGCAACCTTAGTCCTTAGTTTGTAAATATAAATAGGCCCATATGTAGACGTTTAAGGATCATCAGATCCTCTCAATTCCCCACTACATCTCTCTAAGATTCCAATTTTTGTAAAAATATATTCAATAAAAAAATACTTTAAAATCCCCATATGATGGAGCAGAACTTAGTAAACACTGCAACTGAGGTATAAACCTATTTATGATATTTATGATTTATACTTAGTTAATAATTATGATTTATGATTATGAATTATACATATTTATGATTATGTTTAGCTAAATAATTAATTCCTGTCAACCATAATATTATGTGATATGCTTATGATTGTTATTATGAATTAGAATTATTCAATATTTATTATCTAGTTTGCTAGTATAGAGAAAAGTAGGAGAAAACTTCTAGAACTATGCATCCAAAAATGGGAAACCAAGAAAGGTAAGAAGGCCGTGTTAGGGGAGTACCTAAGTGTTGATGCGCTGTTTAGGAAGCTAATATCTGAAAAAATGTATCATGCTAGTAGTGATCAGATAATAAACATGAATACTCTAAGTCATAATAAGCTATCATAAGATTACCATATGGTAGACATGGAAGGCAGAAATAAATTGATAAAAATTGCTAAAAACTAAATGAATATCTCAGATATACCCACTGTAGAAGTTAACAATAGTTATTTTGAAGATAATTATAAAATACTTATTCTTAAAGTATTAGAAAGAATAAACGAAACTAGTATAAAAAAGATAATATGGGAAAAAATAATGAAATACGAAGAAGAAGAAATGAATAACTTAATAAGACAAAATTGGTTTGACGATATAAGAGAAGTAATGCAAGAATTATATGATAGTACAGATTATTTAGACATATATTCAGACTATAATAGTGATTAAATTATGATAAAAGAAGAACATTTCCAACTCTGGAAAGAAGTTATGACTGAAATAGATTCATGGGAAAATATTATAAAAACATATTTAGAAATGTATTTAAAACACAAGACATACAATACTTAAAACTATTAATAGAAGGAGCCCAAATAATTCTACATAAGAAAGAAAAAGAAGAAGAATTTTATAAAAAAACATTTATTTAATAAAAGACTATGACAAATCTAAACATAGCCCGAATTCCGCAACTACCCCCCAAATTGGTATCAGAGCTATGGTTGATACAGATCTTTCAAAGTTACTAATATGCATGTTGACAAGTTGAAATGTACAACCAAAGTAAGCTTCTCCTACTCCTACTTTTGTAGTGATTTTATCACATAGATTTTCTATTGTCTTCATAAAGTTTCTTGGCTTAGTTAATTTCCACTACTTTCAAAAAAGCTAGTATGTCCTTGTTTGTACAATTTGTATAAAAAGAACTCATTTCAATCATTTTTCTTTTCAAAACTCATGTGTTTTCTGATGTCTAATAAACACATTCAACTGCCAATGTCATTTTTGCATTATTATAGGATAAAATGTCAGTTGCGTCAAACAAAACCTGACAATATATGGATCATCACATAAAGTTTTTGACTAAAACTTTATATTTGTACATTAATGTACACGACGGGAAAAACAACAACAATACTTTTACTCAAAAAGTCATCATTAAATCTCCGTTAGAATTCAAAAACAAATAAAATAAATAATAAAGAGAATGTGACTGTACTCCAGAAAATGTGTGATTAAACTTTCTTGCTCAAAGAATAAAGTGAATGTCATAAAGCATTAATACGACATCTACATATTTATATACACCAAATATAAAAAATAAATGCTATAATTACTCCGTAGTATGCGTAGGAGTGCATCTCACTTACTTACCCCTGAGCCTATCATATGCCAACATCAAGAAAATTATCATCATTTTGAGCAAAAAACTGAAAGTTCATTTTATTGTTTAAAACATACAATTACATCTTAAGGTCTTAAACTAAAACTAAAATTCATTACCCCTTTTACGTCATCAAATGTTTTCAACATCTTCATTCAAATTACTTAAATATTACTTCCTCTGTTTCATTTTATGTGACACTTTTCAGATATCGTGATTCAAACAAGTCTATCTTTGACCATAAGTTTTTCATAGACCCTTTTAACATTTTGAATTATTAATTATTGTGATTGATAGTACTTTTTACGTATTTTACAAATATATAATTTTTATTTCAAAAAAATTGAAGTGTAATCACCTGGAAGGTCATTTTTAAAAAAATTCATAAAAATTACCCTTTTACCCATCCCGTTAGTTGCCCCGAGTCATTTTCGATCAGTCAGTGAAATTGGTTTGAGAATTTTTAATTATTCGTTAACTACAATTATTTAATTGATGGGTACTAATTATATAATTTATTTATTTAGTTGGTGCTTAATGGGTCAAGCATATAATATATTTAAGGAAAAATTGTATATAATAGCAAACTATTAATTCAAATTAAATGTTACAACCATAGTTTGATTTAATTGTATTCCATAACAAATTGTTGCTATTTCGCCTCTCTCCTAATGAATCTCGCTCGCCACTCTCGTTCTCAATGGGCAGTCTCCCTCGCCTCTCTCACTTTTATACAAACACAAATGTATAAAATGTGTCTGTGTTTGTATAAAGTGAGAGAAAATTGTATATATACATATATTTTCGTTCCCCTCTCTCCCCTCTCCCAGATCTCGCTCGCCACTCTCACTCGCCTCTCTCACTTTATACAAACACAAATGTATACATTGCGTTTGTGTTTGTATAAAGCGAGAGAAAATTGTATATACAAATACAAATGCATATATTTTCGTCTTATACACTTATGATTATACAAATACAATCTTCCCCTCCCCAGTTTTCTTTTGTCTTTATCTCTTTCTCGCTTTATACAAACACAAATTATACAATTGATCTTTTGTATATGTATACCGAAACAGATTATACAATTGCTTTCTTTTGTATATGTATAGCGAAATATACATATTTATGTTTGCTATGGAGCGCAATTATGCAAACTATAGCTATAACATACAAATATGATTTTGATGTTTGCTATATGTGAAAGTTGTTCGTTTAATACCTTATTTTACATGGCCCATATATTAAAATAAGTTGATGGATTTTAATATTCTTTTATCATTATACGAATTAGCCGCAGCCTCCCCACCCAATTCACCAAGCAGAACTAGGGTGTACAAAACCGAACTGAAAATTGAATCAAATCGCAAATTGAGTCAAATCGAAAAAAAATCCGACTAATGGCTTGGTTTGACTTGGTTTGATATTGGAAAAAAAAAACTTGACTATACTTGGGTTGGTTTGGTTTTAACTAAAAAAAGTCAACCCGAGACCAAACCAACCCGACATTATATATATAATTTTTAAAATTTATTTTATACATAAAAGTACTTACTTTGATGTAATTTCTAAATATTATTTATACATTTTCATAATTTTTATTGTTTAAGATATTTTTTAAAGGTTTTTGAGACTTAGAATTTTGAATGTCCAATAATAGTTATAGTCCATAGATATTAGTAACTCTAATAAAGCTCAATTCGAAATCAAATCAATAGTATGTTAACAAAATAAATTAATTCAACACTAAGAATGACAATAATGTTGAATATTTGTTCTTTAGTTTTACATTGGTTTAGACATTTAAATACATAATCTAATTTTAATTTTTGTTTAATATTTAATCATGTAACTAATACTTATTAGACTTATTTTAGCATGATTTAGTACTTTTAAATTATGATCATTTTCATTATGACTTTGCAATATTTATTTTATATGATGATTTCATTATTATTTTTATTGAATATTTTAGTGCCATTATTCATCTCATATTTTGTGTTATTTTCTTAAGAAACACCTTAGATAGTTGTATTTTGGTTGGACTAAAGAAATATTTGGAGCACAAGTTAACTATATGTTTGTATGCATACTTTACCGGAAAAATCCAAAAACCTAAGAAAAATTGAGGTTTATTAATTTGGTTTGATTTAAAAATTTAAAAATTCGACACAATGGTTTGGTTTGGTATTTGAAAAACCCGAACCAACCCGAGGTTGAAAAGCCCGAAAAACCTGAGTTTTATTAGTTTGGTTTGGTTTATAAATTTAAAATTTTTACACAAATGGTTTGGTTTGATATTTGAAAAATCCGAACCAACCCGGTTATGTACAACCCTAAGCAGAACGATACTACGTTGAATGTTGAATATGATCTCTTCAAAATTTTCTATAAAGAAAACATACCTTCACTGCCGTAGACTCCATTGCCACATGTATATTTGGCAAAAATTGCACTTTAGTCATTAAGTAATTATGGTCAATTGTTGATAATCATGTAGAAATTATTGGGAAGGGAGGTTGTACTATTAAACAGACATACAAGTAGCCTTCTGTATAAAAGTATTTCATCAATTACCTTTATTTTCGTGTTTAAATACGGGTGGTATAAATTGGGATCAATTTGAGATTTTTCTTATAGTTCTCACATTATGATTCTAAGTTTTGATATATTGGTTATCAAATTAAATAGTAAGTGTATTGTAATACATACATATTATTAGATTTATGATATTGAAGAAGTTGAAACGTAACTCTAGTCTTGAAATTTGGAAAATATGAGAGTTGACATGTTAATTGGCATCAAGATTAAGAATTTGATTATAGATTCGGGTGAGTTTTTGGTTCTAGGCTAGACACATAGTAATATGTGTGTTGTTGGTTTCAAAAGCTTATTGTGATTATTTATTTGAATAGATTGCATTCATTTGGAAGCCCAACAAAAGGGGAAGACACAAGTCCCAAAGTGATTGTTCAATTATTTGAGGCAAGTGGATTTCTCAACCCTTGTTAAGTATATAGAATCATGTATGTCCTTGTGGTATATGTTAGGGAGTAATGGGACTTGGTGATGGGTTGACTTGTACATATTGAATAATTCTAATGATGAAAAAGGGGTAATAAAAGACAATGTGATTAATTATTGATGTGTGATGTATTGAGAATGGTTTGAAAGGCTTATTGATTCATTGTTGATGTTGTTTCATGATTGTGTTGTTGTGAATTGTGCAGTATTTTGAAAATAGTCTTCTCCTCATTACTTGTTTGAACATGTTATTTGCATTGGTTCTGAGACATGATAGTGACAAGTGTTATGTGAATTGAGGAAGAATACAAAATTAAAGAGAATGTATCATTTTGAGGGACATGTTGCACGCCGCGATGGATATTACGATTCGAGGGACGTGTCGCAAGCACGACAAATTCTATTATCACAGGATGCGTGTCGCACGCCGCGATGGATGCATGAAAAGATATGCCCCCCATGGGTCGCAGACTGAGTGACAGCGGGTGTGTGTATCACTATGTCAGACATGCATCACTATACTTGACATTACATTTCATTGCATTGTATATCTTTATCATTTGTGAACTTGTGAGTGCCTTTCTGTGGAACTTGTGATTGATGATCTTGATTCGTGTATTGTTGATTTGAAATTGTTGAAGTGTTGTTATTGAGATATGTGCTATATTATTTGTGAATTGTTAGGTTGAACTGGTTTTATGCAGGTTGTAATTGTGGTGTTTAGTAGTTTGCTTGTTGAGTACCGTGTGATTTGGTACTCCCCCCTTGCTTCGACATTTTTGTAGGTTACTAGTTCGGATTTTCGCGATACTCTCTTTCCTCTTCTTGTTTGTGGCTTTCTAAGGAGATTTATGAGGTAGTTGCTTGTCATCTCAACGTACACTCTTACTTCTATTTATGATTTTGTTCTATTCTAGAGACAACATCATTAGATACTTACGTTTTCTTTCAATTCTAGTGCAATACATTAGAGGCTTGTGCACGTGACAATCAAGTTTGGGAGGTATATTTAAGTTGATTATGAATTTCCGCATTATTTTATAGTATTGGACTTTTACCGTCGTTTTATTTCCGCACTTTATCGTAATAGTTGGGTTTTAGGCTGACTTGTCTTGGTGGGATAGGACGAGTGCCATCACATCCCTTTTTGGGTCGTGACATGAAGATTTCTTATGCAAATTGTTGGTCAAAATTAATTTTTTTAACTCTCGAAAAATGAAAAATATCATATAAATTGAGACAGAGGGAGTAACATTTACTCGCAAATAGCATATAAACTTATTTAATAAAATTCATATCAGAGAAACTAACAACAATTAATTTTATATTTGGCTTAGTAGCACTTCTTACACATCACTTGAGTCGAAAGATGAATAAATAGCAACTTCTTAATATAAATATCTCTATTTATGAAGGTAAATGCTACTTATACTAATCTCACATAGTTGAAATAACTGAAAATATATAAGTAGACCTTTTCATGTCAATCAATCCTCCTAACCTGTATACATATACACAACAAAGTTTGACTATACATACATTTTTACTCATGTAAGTTATAAAAAGGTGAAACATTTTGTTGCAGAAGTATCACCACTTGATACAACTTAAACGTCAATGATCTAATATCTAGCTAAATGCATTTCAAACAAACATTTCTTTAACAAAAATGATATAGAATGCAATTAAGTAATTAAAACCAGTTGTTTCCCACAAACGTAAAGACAATTAAGTAATTAAAGATCTAATATGTGTCTGCCAAAAAGAAAATGATAGTGAACTCAAATGCGTACACGTGGTTAAGCAAGCAAATAAAAAAAAATGGGTTCGAAGTGAAGGTACAATTTATGTTACTTTTGGTACAATGTTTTGAAGCTTTGTTCGTCCATTTGCTTGTCCGCTTATATAAAAGGGTAATATATATATATATATATATATATTCAATTTTCAAACTGATTGTTTGCTCTTCAGGCCACTATGCAAACGTGGAAGGGAGTTTTAATTTTATTGAATTGGTTGACGTTGATATGATAACGATGAATTTAAATATTGTAATAGTTATAACTGATTTCAAATTCAAAAAGAGTATTAAATTAATTTTTATTGATTTCAATTCAAAATGAGTATAAATTAATTATTATATAGATTATTATTATTATTACCTTTTACGAGAATGTTAAATGAATTAACTTCAAAAATGATTTTAAAAAATAATCAGATGAATTTTTTAAAAGGAAAAATTAATAGTATAGAAATTAATAATATTTTGCAAAATCCCAAACTACAGGAAAAAATTGCTATTCTAAAAAATCAATTCTCTCTTGATATTTGTGGAGACCATCCGAATGCTTTTTGGAACAGGAAAAAGCATATTGTTAGTCTTCCATATGAAGATGATTTTACTGAGGATCATATTCCTACTAAAGCTAGGTCATGCCAAATGAATTCTGAATATTTGGAATTATGTATAAAAGAGATTGAATCTCTACTTCAAAAAGGCCTTATCAGACATTCCAAGTCTACATGGTCTTGTACAGCATTCTATGTTAATAAACATGTTGAACAAGAACGAGGTGCCCCCAATTTGTTTATAAATTACAAACCACTCAATAAAGCTTTAAAATGGATAAGGTACCCTATTCCTAATAAAAAGGATTTATTAGATAGAGTTTATGATGCTATTATATTTTCTAAATTTGATTTAAAATCAGGATATTGGCAGATTCAAATAAATGAATCTGACAGGTATAAAACAACTTTCAATGTCCCTATGGGTCAATTTGAATGGAACGTTATGCCTTTTGGCTTGAAAAACGCTCCATCTGAATTTCAAAAAATTATGAATGATATTTTTATACCTTATAGTAATTTTATCATTGTATACATAGATGATATTCTTGTGTTTTCAAAAAATATAGAAACCCATTTTAAACATCTTGATTTATTTAAGAAAATTATTATTCAAAATGGTTTGGTTATTTCTGCTCCAAAGATGGCATTAGTTCAAACCAAGGTCCGATTTTTGGGTCATAATATTGAAAAATGATGTATCACTCCTATTAATAGAAGTATTGAATTCGCATCTAAATTTCCTGATGAAATTACTAACAAGACCCAGTTGCAGAGATTCCTTGGGAGTCTTAATTATGTAGTACCTTTTTATAAAGGATTTAGCTTTGGATTCGGCGATATTATATGACAGACTTAAAAATAATCCAAAGGCTTGGTCAGCTAATCATACTGAAGCTATTAAACGAATTAAGGCTAAGGTTAAAAACCTTCCATGTCTCACTTTGGCAAATCCAAATTGGGAAAAGACAGTTGAGACATATGCCTCTGAAATAGGGTTTGGGGGTCTTCTTACTCAATATTGCCCTGAGAATAAACGCCATTATATTGTTCAATTTTATTCAGGAAAATGGAATCCGGCGCAAAAAAATTATGCCACAGTAGCTAAAGAAATTTTGGCTATTGTGAAAAGTGTGCTAAAATTCCAAGGTGATCTTTATAATCAAAAGTTTATTATAAAAACTGATTGCCAAGCAACTAAGTTCATGTTTAATAAAGATTGTAAACATGATGTGTCTAAACAAATGTTTGCTAGATGGCAAGCTTTATTAGCACCATTTGATTTTGATATAGTTTATAAAAAAAGTGAAGATAATAGTCTCCCTGATTTTCTCACTAGAGAATATTTGGACTGATCATAAATATCTTTTGTTTTCAGGCATGAGACCATCATGGCCCCCTTCAAGGGGTAGAGGGCGAGGAATTAGAGGAAGATGAGGTCACATCCTCGCTCAACTCGGGAATAAGCAATTGGTCGCAGCATCTAGTGCTTCGACAAGTGAAGGAGGTTTTAATATAAACCGTCCAATGTACAAAGAATTTATGGATTTTATGAAATCCAAACAAAGTTAAGAAAATACTCCTCCAACTTACTCCACCATATTAGTGGATGAGGAAAATATCGAAGTATTTGATCTAAATGATAGAAAAGAAGTTATACTTCTGTTGGAAAATCATGATATAAGATGGAAAGATGATCCATGGCAGTTAATGAATAGGTATTCGGATACAGTTTGTTATACTACAACTGCATATAAATACATGATGCATTATGAAATGATACTATCAGCAACAGGGTCGGCAGAATTTCAATATTTTTACCCTGCTAATACCAAGAAAGTTTATAACTTTTCTAAGATAATCATAAAGAGAATTCTTTCTCCAGAAGAATGGGGAGTGAGTCCTCTAAAAGAAAAGGATTATATACATCTTGAACAGAAAATTGCAGTAAAATATAATTACTGGGATTATGTGGATAACTTTAATAAAGCATTATTATATGAGAATGCTAATAGAAAACATTCATGGTTTATAAAGATTTGTTCAAATGTTTATACACAGACTATTCCAAATTGGTTTTGCAAATGGTGGATGTTATATGGTCCATCCATAAAAATTTTACCAGAACAATACAAGCAGTTGTACTTGGAATGGGTAGACATCTCTCCAAAACTTATAAGTATGGAGAAAGATAATATCTTCTTCGAAGGGATGTCAGTCATGTACTTTTTCATAGAATTTTCTATCCCATGGATAATGAAATGGAATGTGGAAGTTAATACTACTTCCGACGGATTTCCATGCTTACAACGAACTTTTTATACAAAGTTTTGGAGTAAGTTAATTAATAAAGATCTTGATGGCAAGATACATGGTCAGGAGATAATAGATTTGATAAACGAAAAAAATTAATAAATATCATTTCCAAGAAATTTCTACACTACAAGATAATACTCTTAGTCCTTTTAAGCAGATCGCAAGGAAACTTCAAATGAAGAAGGGTGTCATGTCTAAATCAGAACTTATAGCCTTGTATATGGAAGAAGTTAAGAAAGATTTAATGAAAAATCTTGAGATAGAAATTGGCGATGATATTTCTATGACCTCAGCCATTCATACCAACCAAGATGACAAAGCATGCTTGGCAGGAGAAGCTCAAAGTGATAATAGTATAAAGACGTTGATCTGGATGCTCTTTTCATGAAATTCCAAGAGCAAGTGGAGGAATCCTCTGACAAAACCACATGCAAAGACAAGGGAAAGATGTGAAGACAAAATCATAAAAATACAGCACACTTTAATAAAGTTTTTAGATTTAATAAAGAAGATAGTGGCCACCGAAAGTAATGTTGGCCACATGAAGAAGGTGTGAAGACCACATGGTTATGTCGGTCTTATCATTTTATTATTGGCCATTGTAAAAAGTGTGGGCCATCTTTTTATTCCTTTTGTTTTATTTTCCCTCTATATAAAGGGAGGCAGGTTTTAGAACCCCCCCCCCCCCCCTCTCTATCTCTAAAATACTTTCTCTTTTGTAATATTTCCGAGTCAAAATAAAAGTTTGCAATTTGGATTGGAACAAGGTTTTCATTTTGAAGTTCATATACAAGTACTATTATTGTATTTATTTTATTTCTTCTGTTAATACTTAGCCTAAATGATAAGCTAATTTGTTTGTGTTGAGCAATATCATACTAGATTATTATAATTAAATGGAATTGGAACTATAAAAGATGGTTTAAACAGCTGAAATTAAGGTCTAATTGAAGTAGTTTAAGGCATGATAATAGAGACTATTACGTTGATCCGTTGGATTATCCTATAAAGGACGGACCCGGATGTATCCGTTGGATTACCCTGTGTTGTGGGCGGACCCGGTAGTGACCGTTGAATTATCCTGAGGGCGGACCCGGATACGGTGAAAGTCTTTACTATTATGCTGGAAGTTACTTGAATTAGGATAAGTGAATAACTATACAAACAATATTGTTTGCTCTTTTGGCACTATGCAAATGTGGAAGGGAGTTTTGATTTTATTGAATTGGCTGACGCTAATGTGATAATGATGAATTTAAAAATTGTAATAGTTATGACTAATAATTAATTTCAAATTTAAAAAGAGTATTAGATTAATTATTATTGATTTCAATTCAAAAAGAGTATTGAATTAATTATTATATAGATTAATGTTGTTGTTGTTGTTAGAATAATATTATTAGGATAACTATGCAAAATATATTGAAATTGATCGACTGCATTAAAATTCATTGTTTAACAAAAAGATTATTGAATTAATTATTATATAGATTAATGTTGTTGTTGTTGTTAGAATAATATTATTAGGATAACTATGCAAAATATATTGAAATTGATCAACTGCATTAAAATTCATTGTTTAACAATTCTTTTTATACATATACATTAAAAATATTAATAATTAAAAAAAAAAAAAAAGCTATTCCAATCCCTCCACCCCACAAACCCCTCCCCCCCCCCCCACTCCTCTCCATACACACACGAAAGATTCATATTGATTTTATTTTATTTCATTATTATTGTTGTTGTTAGAAATTTTTATTATTATTGCTATTAGGAGGAATATAACTATGCAAAATATATGAATTTAACTGTACTAAAACCCATTGTTTAACATATTTTTTTTATATTTATCTATATTCGAAAAGACTATTCCTATTTAGGGTTGTTCGTGGTTCAGTTTGGATCGGTTATTGGTTAAAATCAAAACCAAATCAATCTAGTCGGTTTTTTAAATTTCTAAAACCAAACCAAACCAAACGAAAAAAAATAACCGTCAGTGTGATTATTGATGCATGGTTCGGTTTAGTTCAGTTTTTCTAGTTATTTCAGTTTGAAAGTAATAAATTTTTGAGGACATACGTATCTTGATAGACACAAACATGAACAATCCACCGAAAAGCTATTGTTAGTTCAATTAAGCAATTAAAACAATACTAAATTATAATTACATGAACAAAGTGATTCAATTAAGAGAAGGTGTAACTATCTTATGAAAGGTATGGTAAGTAAAAACTAAAATAATGAATTTTGATGGACTTAGACTTATGATTGTAATGGATGGGCTAAATTAACGTGTTGGACTTGAGAAAATGGTAAAGTTAAAGACTTAAGTTACTTAAAATTTAACAAAATATTTATATTTTGTTTATGAATAATATATAAATAATTATAAAATTTATATATCTAATTTATCGGTTCGATTTGGTTATTTTTTAGAAAAATTAAAACCAAACCAAATAGTATCGGATTTTCAAAATGTAAAATCAAACCAAATATCAGTTTTTTTAATCGGTTTGGTTCAGATTGCGGTTCGATTTGGTTTTTTAACGTTAACCATGAACAACCCTATTCCTATTCTCCACCCTTCACAACCCCACCCCCACCCACCCACACACACGAAGGATTCATAATTTTTTGATCTTATCTTATTTTATTGCTTATTATACAAATAGTTTTCACACATTAGCGCTATCACCTCTTCCTATATATATATATATATATATATATATATATATATATATATATATATATATATATATATATATATATATATAGTTTTAATTTAACTATGAAGTTTTAAAAAGAAAGAAGAAAATTCTTAATTAGTTATTTATATTTGAAGAATCTACTATTGTTCTTTCTAGAGCCGTCAATATGGGCTAGGCCCAACGAGCTGGCCTGACCTAACTCATGATCTGATAGGGCTGTGTTACAATTTTTGGAGCCCATTTAAGAAAAGGACTTTTTAGCCTTCTGAAAAACTCACATCGATTTGTGGGCAGAAATATGGATAGAAGTGCCGTGGGCCAAATAAAAACTAATTAAAAAATAAAATAAAATAGAGTATTAAAAATAACAGAAGTCTACACTCAAAATCTATTTAAAGTTTGAAATATTACAATTTAAATACAAATTATGTTTATAAAATATGTACTACATAAAATAAAGTTCCTAAAATTTCTAGGGAATCACTACATAGGCCATAGCCTATGGAATATAATCATAGTTTTTGTGTTCTACTATGATTTTTGGAAAACAATTAGGTTAATATTTCTATTTAGCTATTTAAGTTTTTACTTGAAATCAAACTTAATAAACATTATATAGATAATTTTATTTGTGTATTTGATTAACAAGTAGTAACACTAGTCAATATTTATGATAATATTTTAAAATTATAATTTAATTTAAAAAATTATAAAAAAAATATACTTTTAAGAAAAGAGGGCTGGCCTGGTAAAGCCTGTAGCCCACACACTTGTGGGCTGGCCCGATCATTTTCTGGCCCACATACAAAATAGCTTTTAACTCACAAATCAAATTGCCTAAATGTCAGTGCTTGTATGTGTTACGAATGGAAAGTGACCATATCGATTTTCTAGTTCTTTCCATAACTCAAAATTAAAATGATTATTGTAATTACATAAATTTAAAATCTATTTTACTATTAAAAATAAATAGTTGCAATTACAAGTTCTTTTTTTTTTTTTTTGTTTCAAAATACAATTTTTTAATATCTAATTTTTAAAAATACTATTTTTTTTGTACTGACACATACGCATTATCACAATTCACAATTTACCTTGGGCTATTAAGTCTTATATCCCTACTTACGCATTATCACAATTCACATTTTACCCTTGGGCTATTAAGTCTTATATCCCTACTTTTATTATCCTATGTGGCTCTTAATGGATATAATTTTATCGTAATAAAAATTTTTCTCTAATTAAATATTCTATTTGATCCAATTTCTAAACCGACCTTTCGTTAAGACCCAATAAACTCAATTCCTACCTCGTTTACCCTCATCACTTTACCCATGCATATGAAGGATTCACATTTTTTCGATCTTATCTTATTCTGTTGCTTATTTTACAAATAATTTTCACATAACGCAATGACCTTATATATATATATATATTAAAATAATTTTGTATTATGCTGTTTTAAAAAGGAAGAATTTTTTTTTTTAATCAGTTATCTATATTTTTGAAATTAACGGTTATCTTTTTCGTAACTCAAAATTAAAATGTTAATTGCAATTACATAAATTTAAAATGGATCCCACCAATTTAAAAATAAGTAATATTTGATTTTGAAAAATACTACTTTTTTTGTGGTAGTGACGTTATCATTTTTTTTTATATCTCTCCTATAATTCCAACTCATAATATCATCCTTTTTATATTTAGACTTTCATCAATCTGATTAAAAAAAAAGAAAAATCCTTCTTCGTTAAAAATAAATTTGTATTAATTTTTTTTACCACAAATAAATATTCTTTTATTAAATTATTAGTTTGTTATTCATCAAAATTAATAAGTGCAATCTTGAACCTAACAACTTCCTGATAACCCTAATAATAGCAAAGTTACCTCAATTGTTCTACTCAGACGCTTATCTCTAGAAGCTTTCGAAATATACTACAAATACTCTACCACTGAGCTAAGGACCCTTTTGTTGTTGCTTTTCAATTTATTTGTATATCAATATATATTTACGACTCAGCATTCCAGAAAACTTAAATTAAATGCTACTGATTTGATCAAGGAATTAATAAATATCATTAAGGAAATTAAATGTCAAAATACATATTTTATATCATGAATCTCTTTTTTGTGTTTTTTTTTTTTTTTTTTTTACGTAAAGTAAAAAATATTTCATTCATGTGCATCGAGTGGATGTTGATACAAGCCTTTTGGGGGCAAGACAGAGAACTAAACAAAGATTGCTGAATGTTGTCATTGAAAATTTTGTGTAAGCAATTCTTAAGTGAAATATTGCTTTATCTTAATTATATATGTTATTTTCTCCCTAGCAAGTTTTAATTTATAGATGGTTCATGGGAGGATGATTTAGTAAATTACTTTAAGGGAGGTTCTATTATAGGTAAGCTTAGATTTGATTTTCTAAAGACACGAATAATAAAATGAGTATGCACCATACCAATTTTGTCAATTAATGTTTTTTCTAAAACTGCACAAAGAGAGATAGATTTGCTCAAACTAGATTAGAAAAATATGAATGAATTTTACAATTTTTTCATGTTTGGTTGACTTAAATATTTTAGAAAATAAATTTTACCATTAATATAGTTTCTTTTTTTTTTTGCATCAGAGTGTGTTTGCCTGTTTGGTATGAAATGAAAACATATTTGGAAAATATTTTTCAATTTTCTCATGTTTGGTTGACTTAAATGTTTTAGAAAATTAATTTTACCATTAATATAATTGTTTTGTTTTTTTTTTTTTTTTTGCATCAGAGTGTGTTTGGTACGAAAGGAAAACATATTTTGAAATTTTTTTCTCAATTTTCTCATGTTTGGTTGACTTAAATATTTTAGAAAATGGATTTTATCATTAATATAATTACTTTTTTTTTTTTTTTGCATCAGACTGTGTTTGGTACAAAAGGAAAACATATTTTGAAAAATATTTTTCATTTTTCTCATGTTTGGTTGACTTAGATATTTTAGAAAATGAAATTTACCATTAATATAATTACTTTGTTTTGCAACAGAGTGTGTTTTGTACGAAAGGAAAACATTTTTGGAAAAAAAAATCAATTTTTTCATGTTTGGTTGACTTAAATGTTTTAGAAAATGAATTTTACCATTAATATAATGAATGATAATCATCCCCCTTCCTAATTGACTTTTTTAAATGTCTATTCTACCCTTACATTATCAACCTTTAGTTTCTTCTTTTTTTATACTTTTTTTAAAAATCATAATATTTTTATATTTTAATCTATAATAAATATTCTATTAAAAATATTAATTCTGTCCAAAAAAAAGGAGAATTTTTTGATTGAGTATATACTATAATGTCGTTCTATAATGAAACAAATAAACAGAATTAAAAAATAATGTTATTAATTTTAACGGAATCTGTAATTTGATGCAAGTAACAAAAAAATTAATAAAAATAAAGATAAATTTCATAACAATTTTTTTTTTAAAGTTATCTATTTATAGTGTAAATAAAATTTAAATTATAGTTTAGAAAATATTTCATTAATGAAAATCAAAATTCATTTATCTAGATAGATGAAAGAGAATAAGAGGCAAGCATAATTACATAAACGTGTCCGTTTGACTTGACTTTTAGATGTCAACTACGTCCTCCAAATTTAGGTGTGTAAAAGTAGACACTCAAACTTATATATAAGGATGAACAAGTAAATACACGTTTTACATGACAATTAACATGAGATACACTCGAGCTGATTTTATGTCAAAATTATATATACATGCACATTCAAACATATGTACTTAATATATGTAATATCAAAATAACAATCATAAAGAGATAACATTAGATTTTACAACAAACTTATGAAAGAATTATTCTACTTATAAAGTTAATGAACTTAATAAAAATCTATAAATACAAAGATTCGGCAAGGGGAGAATAGACTTTGCAAAGAATGAAGGGGGGAGAATGATTGTTTCTCAAAGTTAAGGGGGGAGTTTGATTTTTAAACCAAAGTTCAAGGGTGTAATAATTTTCACCCTTAATATAATTGTTTTTTTGGCATCAAACTATAAAGGGAGTTGTGTTTTCAACCTCACACCTCAATTTTCCATCCTAGCTCAAGTCTTGCGTACCAACTGTCAGAGATCATCATCATTTTCGCCTATGAAACATCACTGAATCTTGCAACCAAACTATATCAAGTGATATAGCAAGAGAAATATCAATACAAACAACACATACTAATAGACATTATAGATCTATTAGAACCTACCACATAATATAAGGTAGAAATTGGAAACACGCAATATGAAAGTTACACTACCCCAAGTATATATCCACATGCATTTACCATCCCATGCATAATGCCCATAATCTAATAGAACTTGATCCTAACTTTTTACCTTATAATCAATCATAACCTAACCCTTCTATCACACAGAGATTCTTGAATACCAACCACCCCTAACTCGGTCAACCTACTAGCCTTGCTTAAGTTCTCATACCAACACCCTGGCTCTTTCAGAATAGTACCTGAAATTGATGCCTTAAACCAACTCATCCATCTTAACTCATATCTCCATTATTACACCAGTTCTAAAACACTGACAACCATAACCAATCCCAACACTTAAATCATGCCACAGAACCCCAGTCATGTACTTGACTTAGTAACCACAATTTCAATAACCAAATATCATATCATTATAATCACTAGTATAACATAGCTCGGACTCTCGGTCCTTACCCTAATTTAACATTAACATGAAACATGTCCCACATTATCACATACAAGCCATACTGGAGATCAACTCGTCTTTCAATTAACCCATTCCACTCAAGTATATAACAAGCATACAATACATTATAAAAAGATAAACCCGAACCTCTCATGGAACCACAAATACACATGCCTAGTTCTTTTAAGAAACGCATACACAAATTGTTAGTGTGCCAGTGTAATACTCGAGTCAATATGAGTTAGTAACTATATCATACGTGGTATTTGAGTCAATCGTTGTATTCCTGTACCGGCATGGTACTTGAGACAACTAGCAGTCACAGGCCAGCATGCACAATCACAATAAACAATAAGACTTGAGAGCACAAGTAAATTAAACAGACTCATTGCATGAGATAATCAACATAATGTCATTGCATATCCTTTCCTAATGATTTTCCAAACATGCATTTTATATGTGATCTTAATAAGTAGTGAACATGCATATATACATATAATGGACAACAAAAAATATATCAATATGCCCATGGCCCTATATTGAACCCCATTATGAATACACATTCGTTTTCCCTTGATTACCACAAGTCTTAGAAATGTTTATAACCCAACAATTTCAATACACTTAACCTTACAATTACCACCAAATCACCTCAACAAGAAACACTCAAGGTTACAATCAAGAACTAGAGAATCACCCTTTAGTTGTTATCTCATCTCTCACTTTAACAATAATAAACAACAATCTATAATCATCTAGTCTCTGTGCCCAAAGGCCCATGTATATAATCTCCGAGCATCTTCAAGATATAATGCAGTCAAATGGGTCTAACTACTCAGTTTAAGGAAATCTAGCCTACCTAGGTGCCAAACATCATCCAATGAACCTTGATCATGAGCTTCCAAATCCATGAGAGCAAACCAAGAGGAACGAGCACCGAAAATCCTTGGTTTTTTGCCTCCCTCATGTTGTAATCTCTCTCCTCCATTTCTCTTTTGCCCTAGATGCCTTTGGAAGGTTTTTGAAGCAACCCTTGTTTATTTTCTCTTTTCAAAAGTAAGAGAAAAATAAAAGAAGACGTATTAATTAGGTTGCAGATTTTTGCAAGCCCGCTATAGCGATTGTGCAAGCGCTATAGTAGTGTTGCCATAATAGCAAGCATCTCGCTGGATTACGTAAGCCCAACTCAATTCAAATGGGAAAATTTCATCATGTGCTCAATTTTTTAAATTTTGCGCTGAATAGACATTTGGAATTCTGCACGAGATGTCCTTTAGTAATAACAGATTTGGTCATTACAATATATACCAATTTATCTATCATTTGTGCCAGAATGAATACCTAATGGAAAGAAGGCAAAATTGGTTACTAAGGATTATCACACAAATTAACATGTCCAAGATGTACTCATATCTACACAAGTGACGCAATGCTACCACGCACCGCATACCTAAAATTATCAAAATAGGAAATTTGAACGCATGAAACCATAACAAAATCTTATCTCACCCTACGGACTGGACCCCCTATAGCAGCTGACTAGCCACTATAGCGACTGGTTGCTAACCATAAGGGTACAAGAGGAGGAGAATGGGTTTCTACTCCCATTTCTCTCCCTTTAGTGCCAAAAGTATCTCAATTCTCTATGATCAGTACGTCCAGATTCGCTAAACCAAGGTAAACAACACTTTCCTTACACTTTTTACTTCAATAGTCGAGTACAAACAAAAGCATGCTAAGAATTGATAGAATAGAATAGGTCTTTTGGTTGGTTTTTGAATTTTTAAAATAAATCGTCTTGATTGTCAAAATTACTAAAGCAAGAAGTTTTCCCTTACTTTATAAGACTACTATAGTGTTCTAGACATAAGGATCATGGGACATAGGGCCATAAATGGGTCTGAAATAGTGGGAGAAATTGAAGGTTTGTTCTTGGTTAAATCTTAGATTAAGACATAATTTAGAGATTGAAATGACTAGATTTTTGCATATTTAAGTAGGGAAGCACTTTAGGAACTTTGATATGCAAATTTGTTTTGATGAAACAGGATTTTTTGGGCCAAGGGTGCCATTGACGCTCTAGAGGTTTCGGAATGTTGAAGGTCACTATATCAACCTTACATCTCAGTATGGAAGGTGTTGCTATAGCGGGCAACAACTCGCTATGTCACTCTACAAAGGCATCATAATGCACCCTCCCACTATAGCGCCACTTAGGCAGCTATAATGGAGGGATGAAAATACTAAAGCCTCCCTGATTGCCAAAAATCAGTTTTTTCCAATTGTATGCTCCCGTAGGATGACTATGGTGGTTTCCTAACTCATACTTTTGAATTGTAGGTTAACAAAGGGAAATAATTGAGGGACTCAATTACCTATACGAGAGATTTCTTGGTGTTGTTAGAAAGGTAAGATTCTGTGAAATCCAGCAGATGGGATTTTGTCAAGAAAGGGATTTCAAGATGAAGGGAATGGTTGAACAGGCTCTCGCCTCTACAATCAGATTTAAGAGTTTGGTTGGGATTTTTCAGTGACAACTCCTCATTTCTGACAATGTGGATGGGTGTTGGAATTTAATGCCCATCTGCCTCCAGTTATATAGGATTATTCTAACCCTACCATCTACATCTGAGGAGTAGACGTCTATGTGGATGCCCAGTCATCGAATCAACCGTTGGGAGTGTCGGAGGTCCCACATGAGGTCTACAAGTCCAAGATGGGGGAGATTGACCTGACCTAGCTGCAAACACACTGGTGGAAGAGAAATATTGGGAAGAGGTTAGTTGGTTCACTACAGAGGGCTTTACTAGCCATTACTATTCACTCGACATCTAAAGGTGGTTGACACTAGTTGGTCGAAGGACTCACCCATCGGGCAACCTTACTCATGTGACCTATCCACGGGCCATGGTGGTATCCTGTGTCATATCTAGGATCCTGGTGAATGTAGGGGAGTAGATTGTGTTAAAGCGGAAAGATTTCTACTGTGGTAGTAAGAAGTCCCTTTTTCTTCCTGCCCTGGTATTTGCATTTTGAAGTAAGGCAAACACAAACTACGAGGTAGAAATGACAGTCCATTCAACCTCTTACTAGTGAAGAAGGATCCCTCCCAAGCACCTAAGAAAAGGAAGATAGGTGAGGTAGGAGGTAGCCGAGTTACAACGGGTCCAAAAGAGGATAAGAATGCTAATACAGACCCTACCGCCACTCAGTACCAGCCTCCGCTATCTAGCAGCCACCTGGGTAAGGACCTAGTAGAGTCAGGAGGTTCATCGAGACTACTTCCGTCGAACCCTCATCCCACCTATCACCAGGGAATAAACACACTCCTCAGGACGCTCTCGGGATCGTCTATTGGCACACATGTGGAAGATAAAGAAGGTCATGTTAAGCTGCATCGCCTAGAGCAGGAGCGGTCCGAGTTGGAGCTGAAGGACTTGGAGAAGTTCCCACTCATGCACGAGCCTAAGGCAGGAGACCCCGCCCTATGATGATGATTATGGAGCATAGTAGGATTTCACTTCCCCCGTTAGATAGTGATATTGTTGTTTTTGATTTGCCTCACTTGGGCATTGACATCTTTACTACCCTCTTTGTTTTGATAGCACACGGATGTTGGTTTTTGGGATGCTATAATCCCGTTATTTATGCTAGGTTGTTTGTAATGAATTTCTTTTGTTTTTTCTGCGTTAATATGAACTAAACATGTGATAGAATTTGGATTGGGAATGGAAGGTCAGATAGGGGAAAAATTATGTCCAGACTCGGATTCACCCTGCTATTGTGGCAGCCCTCTATAGCACTTGAGCACCGCTATAGTGACTTCCACAATGGCGACAAACCTTCTGCCATAGCGAGAGCACTCTATCATTCTAGCTTTGCTATGGCAGTCCCGATGAGCCTTAGTCAGAAATTTTGAAATGCTGCAATATTTTCCCATGCCCATATCTGTACCAACTCTTTAAACTCCATATCATTAAAAATACAACTCGAAGACTATTTCCAGACACAAGTATCACAGTCATTCAAACCATACGCTCATTCCATACTCCAGGATCTTACCGAACAACAAAAAATCAGACACTTACACTACTCCAATATTTCCTTACATCTTTTCCTTTAGCCGCAACAAAGACATCCAAATTACTTTGTTAAGGTACCAATTGGAATTCAGAGATATCAATTGGGATCAACCCATACCATCAGCGACAAACCAAAATAAAAGAGTAAAGAAGTGAAATAGATTCCTAGAATGTTTCTTATCCCACTAACAATTAAATGTGGACGTCAACACATCAATCTTCAAGACTCTATTCGAAATTTTCTCTAGTAATAGGAGACTGAAAATCTGCCCTCTAATACCAAGTTGACACAACCAACCCATTGGGACATGCAATTACCTACTCTAACACCTAGAAAGGAAATCTCTTAACCTTCTAACTAGTTAAGACATGCGGAAAATAATCAAAACAAGATCTAACACCCTATGAATATATTGAAAAATGGTTGACTTGATTTAAAACCAATGTTATTTGAAAAGATAGACACTAACACTCCTCAAGGAACAAGTCTAAATAGATAAAATAGCTACTAAGATGATGCAATGTATAAAGGAAATAAGACACAACTCCCACGTAGAAAAAGAAGAGTAGAAACTATCAGAGATCACATCACTTTCACCTATGAAACATCACTAAATCCTGTAACCAGATTATGTCAAATGACATAGCAAGAATATTATCAGTACAACCAACATATACTGATAGGCATCAACGGTCGATCTGAACCTACCACATAACATTAGATATACATTCAGAAGGAAATATGCAATATGAAAGTTACACCACCCAAGTCTCTATCTATATGTGTTTACTATCCCAGGCATAATGCACATAAGCTAATACACCTTAATCCAAACTTCCTACCTTATAATCAATCATAACCTAACCCTTCTATCACATAGATTCTCGAATACCAACTACCCCTTACTTGGTTAACCAACCCACTACTCTTTTTCAAGTTCTCGTGCCAACACCCCGTCCCTTTCAAAACAATACCTAAAATTGGTGCCCATCGATCTTAACTCACATATTCATTATCATACCATTTCTAAAATAGTGGACAACCATAAACAATTCCAACAGTTGAACCATGCCCCAGACCCTCGGTCATCTCCTTGACTTAGTAACCACCATTTCAATAACCAAATAACATACCACTATAATTACTAGTATAACATAGCCCAGACTCCCAGTCCTTACCTTGACTTAATAGTAACATGAAACATATCTCACATGATCACATACAAGTTATACGGTGATCAACTCACTTTTCAATTAACCCTAACTACTCAAGGATCCAACAAGCATACAACACATTATAAAAAGATAAATCTGGTCCTCTCATGAAATCACAAATACACATGCTCGGTTCTCTCAAGGAACCCACACATAAATTGTTAGTGTACTGACGTTGTATCCAAGCCAACCGTTAGTATTCTTGCACCAGTGTGGTACCCGGGCCAACCAATAATCACAGACAAACATGCACAATCACAATTACAACATATAATAACACTTGAGACCATAAATAAAGTAAAAAGGTTCATTGCATGAGATTATTAACATGATGTTATTACATATGGTAATCCAAACATGCATTTCACAATTGACACTAATAAGTAGTGAACATGCATGCATACATATATTGGACAACTCAAACCTTATCAGTAAGCCCATGGCCCCTATTGAACCTCATTATGAGTACAAATTCATTCCTATTTGATTACCATAAGTCTCAGAAATGGATATAACCCAGCAATTTCATAATATCTACCCTTACAATTACCACAAAACCACTTTAACCTGAAACACTCAAGGTTACAATCAAGAACCAGAGAACCACCCTTAGTCATTATCTCATCTCCCGCTTTAATAACAATATATAACTATCTAGACTCCGTACCCGAAGGCCCATGTATGCAATCTTTGAACATCTACAAGATATAATGCAGTAAAACGAGTCCAACTACTTTGTTTAAGGAAATCTAGCCTATATGGGCGCCAAACATCAACTAATGAACCTTGCCCATGAGCTTTTGACTCCGTGAGAGCAAACTGAGATGAACGAGCACCATCAATTCTTAGGTTTTCGCCTCCTTCCCACTGTAATCTCTCCCCTCCCGTGCTCTCTTTCCCCAGGTGCCTTTTGAAGGTTTTTGGAGAAACCCTTGTCTATTTTTTTTTCTTTTCAAAAGTGGGAGAAAAATAAAAGAAGAGGCATTAATTAGGTTGTAGATTTTCTTCAGCCCCCTATAACAGCCGTGGAGGAACTATAGCAGCGTCGCCATAGCAGGAAGCCTCTCGTTGTGGCTGGCTGACATCAATCCGGTTCAATTCAAAATGGGTCAATTTCATTGTGTACTCAAATTTTTAAATTTTGCATCGAATTTCCAGACTTTTGGAATTCCGCACGAGATATCCTTTGGTAACGAAGGGTCGTTATATAAACTTATTTCCTAAAAAGTATTTTTTTTTACCCTCTAATAAAAAATTAAAGATATTTCCTAAAAATATTTTCTATTCACCAACAAAATACTAAAAATATTTACCACTCACCAACAAACATGAGAAAATGAGCTGGAAACCAACTTACTTTTAATAAAAAAACATTTTCTAAGAAATATTTCCTTCCTAACAAACACACTTGGAAAAAAAAAAAACATGAATGGTTGCCTTAGCTCTATCAAACAGTCATTAATTATTCAAATTTGATCTCAAATTTACACCTACTTTTTAGTTACATGAGTACCAATCCAACTACAATATGTCTAAAATTTGCATTTTGTTATCTGTTAGAATAGCACCTAAATTATTTATCTCTTCAAATTTTATATTGTTTAGAATTGTAAAATACAATGAAAACGAACAGATAGTAACATCCGAAACGGGGAAAGACATAAAACTGCCCACAAATTTAAGGAGGTAACATAATTATCAATTGAATCCAAAAAAAAATAATACATAATTGAAGAACTATGTTAGATTTGACAATGTTCTATAATTTGTGTCTAAATATGTTAGAAACGTCATAAAATTATTTATAACTACGATGACAAATTGAGAAACATATTTAAGAAGTATTTTCAAACAATTATTTTCACTCATAAAATTTTACCAACATTTTTTTTTCTTTTACCTTCAACCAAAAATTGGCCAAACGGTTGACAATTAATGAAAAAATTAATTGAATTAAAAATAACTTAAAGAGTTTTTGTCAAAATGGGCTTAACTCATGGGGCCGGCCCAACCCAACCCCTTATTGAGGTAGGGTTGGAATAGGATTACTCAAGCCTATTTAATACTAGGGCTTATAAGTCCCACCCATATAAGCCCTTGACCCTTGAGGCTTGATCAGGGCCGGGCTGGGATCGACCCATGGACCAAACTTAATTATTTAAGGGTAACTTACAACAATCTCACTAGTATGTGAGCTAATTACTTAAATGCATGTTATGTTATAATATTATGAATTTTACCAGATTTTGGTCCATCCAGATACATGTATCTTGAGATACATGGACTCAAATTTTGGTTAATTTGTTCTAGATACAATATTCAAGTAGATTCACATGTATCTAGGATACATAGACAAATCTCGCACCCTCGCCTCCCTTTCATCTCGCTCGTCACTCTCTTATCTCACTCGCATATTTGGGATGCATCACACTAGATACATGTATCTCGCGTATCTAGTATCCCAAATACATGCTACTCACACTAAATTTTTTTTGCTAGTGTTAGTGAAAAAACACTATTGTTTGCCATATTTAATTTGAAAAATTTCTCATTTTCTTGATGTTATAGAATTTTAAGTTTGAAAAGAAAAAAAAAATGAAAAAACGAAAAAAAAAACAATGGGCTAGCCTGCCCCAACCCTCGGTCCTTCTAGGATTGGGTTGGGTTGAGCATTTTCAAGCCTCCCAAATGAAGGGCCGACTCTCCCTAGCCCATCAAATTTCTTGGCCCGTGAGGCTTGGGTTGGGTGAGGCTGGCCTGCCCTTTTTGACAACTTCTACCTATAATGTTAATATTTTGAAGAATAAAAAATTCTCTTATATTATATAATAAGATTATATACCATATATTGTTTTGCTACACCGGTCCCCCTAACTAATTAGAAGGGAAATGTGCTTCTTTTCTCTTAATGGTATTTAACACTTTTTGTTAAAAACAGTTGTCTATGCAGTGTAGTGTAGGCTCGTTTGATGTGAGGAATAAAAATAAATAGTGATGGGATAAAATTTTTGTGTCTTGTTTGGTTGCCATGTTTATTGTTTGGGATAACTTATCCCACCATTTATACCATAGTGATGGGATAAGTTATCTCATATACATGGTGGGATAAGTTATCCTAGGATAGCTAATCCCAAGATAACTAATCCTGGATAATTTGTTCCCAACCAAATGAACCCTAAAAATATAACTATGTGAGTGTCCTTCGTTCTATAATAGTTGATCATTATACTGAAAATAGTTGTTTCATATTAGTTGTCCACCTTACTAAATTAAGATAGCATTAATTATTTTTTTCTATATTACCCTTGCAATTAATTCTTTTTGAAAGTGTTCAAGTTTGTTTGTAAAATTATTTTTTTATTTATAATTTCTTAAATATTGTGCAAAATAAAAAGTTATCAATTAATATGGAACGAAGGGAGTAATTTTTTATACATTGTATATATTAGTAATTGTTGGGAATAACTTGATAAATGATTCGTTCAATAAGAATTTTAAGCATTGAGTAATGGTCATATCATTTTAGATGTATTTTTTAAAAGGAAAAGAAATAAATTTCCTTTCTGAATTTAGCTCGAAAAGTCAGTTCCACACTTAAACATCATAAATATCTATCACTCACATTTACTATTCAAAAGAAAATATATTACGATCCTGCAATGTACAAAACCAGTCAAATTTATGTTAAAATGAACCATTTGAAACATAAAATTCTACATGTTTACTCCATTTCAAAATAACAAAGACAAACAAAAATAAAGCAATTTTATTAAACTGTAGAAATTATTTGTATTCCTCTTTCATATATGTTCATGAACAAGCCTCCGTAAGGTCATTTAGGGTAACATCGAGATTATTTCCAGCATAAATAAAAAATACATTTGTTTGTGCATAAATTGGAAGACCACCATTAACGTCGTAGATATCATCGTGAGACTTGGAGATGATAGTAGTGTTAATTTTAGTGACAGAATCGAAATTGGGAATGCTCAATTTCACTTGAAGTAGAGTACATGTACATGTATTTGAGAGAGTTGCATTCCATACTTGTTGTCCTTGACTCATTCCTAATTTTGCTTGGCTAATTTCAATACCAGGATTGCACATTGAACTCTCTATGCCTGAACATGAAAGAAAACAAGATTTTATATTAGTAATTCATGTCTTGTAAATCTTGGAATTAAGGTGATTTGAAGTCAAAGTGTATATATATAGGATTGTTCAAGACATCTCTTTTTACTTGAGGAACAATACAAGTTCTTTTCATTCCATTTTTAGTAAAATAGTGAAGGATATTCCATTAGTAATAAATAAAAAGAAGGGTGGAGGGGATCTATGTATGTTGTTCATATCGATTAGAATGTGCAAAATTAACTAGAACTAAATGCAGAAAGTATAACAAAACATCTCATAATGTGTTTAACCAGAAAATAGATTATGCTCCTACAAAAGTATCAACCATTATAAAATCTCATATGCCAAAAGTGTGAATTTTATATAGCACAAAAAAGGGGGGGGGGTAGGTATCACATCCGAAATGTACGAAATATAGTAAATATCATAAAGACAAATGTAGTTGGGGTTGCAAAACAGGCAATACACAACTTAATTTTGAAAGATATGACCCCATATATATACCCAAACATAATCTAATTAGTAACACAAATATGGTGTAAAGAAATGAGAAAATTAATTTTTTTTTCTTTTTTTGCTTTGAGTATTGGGGATATAGAGAGAACAAACAAAAAGAAAAGAAGAATTAGAAAAAGGGGTGAGGTTAATTAGCACCTTCATACATAAGAGCAAGACAAAACACTAAACAAAGAACTTTGATGAATGTTGTCATTGAAAATTCTGTGTTAGCAATCCTTAAGTGAAATATTGTTTTTATCTAAATTATGTTATTATTTGGCTAACAACTTTTTGATTTATAGATAGTTCATGGGAGGAGATTTAGGTAAATTACTGAAAGGGAGGTTCTATTATAGGTAAGTTTTAATGTCTTTTCCTAGAAAGATGAATAATAGAATGAGTAATTACTTCCTCAATCCTGCAAAATAAAGTTTTTTCTAAAACAGCACAAAGAAAAAGATTTGGTCAAACTAGATTGGAAAAAATATCAGAAGACTTTTATCATTAATATAATTATTTTTTTTTTGCATCAAAATGAAAAAATAAAATAAAAAAGAAATTAAATTCGTGAGTATTTGTGTAACGACCTGATTCCGTCATAAGGTAAAAGTCAATGGGGAAAAAATTAGGGTCAGAAAACTTTTTGGTAGTAACTTGGAATTTCCTAACCTAGTCCAGTTTTGGACGAAATCGGAGTCAGTGAGGTCTAGGGAAATCTGAAAAAGAATGAGAGATCTAATTATGAATTTGATCACATAGTAGATAGCTAAGATGTTAAGGAACACGTACGGCTTTACGGAATCGAATTCGGGCGAGTAGAACTCCCGAAACTGATCTTAGAGTGAACGGATATTTTCTGAGTGTCATGCGTTGAAGGTGTGTTGCGAAATGGGGGTTTGAAGCTCTGAATTTAACTCTCTATCTCCGTGCAAGCCGCCAAGAAGGGGCCGCTGTAGCGGGATGAGGTCCGCCTCAACGGGACAGATGCGACTTAAGTCGGAAATATACCTCAAAAATGTTATTATTCTGCAAGTTTCATTCTTGAGAGCTAAGGGACGACCCATGGCAAGTTCTTGATAGTTTTCCACATCTTCTAGCACTAAAGGTAAGGATTCCCCTAATCTGTATTTCGATCCGTAGAACGTAGTTTCTTGGATAATTATCATTGGGAGAAGGTTTTGATATGAAATTAATGGTGGAAAAAGCCCTAATTTGGGTATTGGGATCTTGGGTTGACCTAGGGTTGATAATGTTGATTATAATCTAGGTAATTAGGCCTTGTTTATTGATCCTTGCGTTAATTGTATGTTTTTAGACCACGAACAAATGGGATGAATCCAGAAAGGGAAGGCTCCAGTGTCTTAGGAGGATTCAGGCTTGGTTTTGAGGTAGGTGATGGTTGTGATTTCATGTTTTACGTGATGTATGTTAGTAATTGTTTTATTGTAATGAATGTATGTATGTGAATGAAGCCTGTTGATCACACCTAATGTAATTGAGTATGAACAAATGATTGTATGCCATGAATCAACACCTGGTTGTATGATTATGATAATGTACATTGTGATTGTGATTGTAGCTTGTTGAATGGATCGGGTGTCACGTTCCGACGTACTAACTGGGATCGGATGTCATGTACCGACATATATATTGGATTGGGTGTCATGTTCCAACACACTAACTTGGATCGGGTGCCACGTTCCGACACATATATGGGATCAGGTGTCACGTTCGGTACACTAATTGGGATCAGGTACCACGTTTCGGTACACTAACAGTTTGGGTATGGGTTCCATGAGAGGACCATTGAATTGGGTTCCGTAAGAGGACCATTACTTTGTCATATATACTTGTTGTTGAGAATGTGGAATTGTACATTGCTCTGGAAATGATAACTGATAGTTATATATTATGTATATACATGTTTTACTTTGTTGTGACTGCTTATATATATTTCGCTTACTGGAATAACCGTGTGATCCTACCAGTACAGTGTACTAATACTGCACTTACTTGTTCTTTGTTGAGTACATGGCATCTTCAGGCGGCTATTGATAGACCTCAACTAGGTGACTATTGAGCGTGACCGGATTCAAGGGTGAGCTAGTTTTTTCAGGCTGCCATTGATCTCTCTTGTTTAAGTCCACTCTTTTTGGACTCAGACTATTTGTTTAGGATGTTTGTTTAGTTTCGGGGTTGTGCCTCGTTTTCTTAGACTTGTTGCACTTTAGATGTTTTGGTACAATGACTTTCAGGTTCTAGGGGTTGTTCTTCCGCATTAGTTTTCTAGTTTATTTAATCCTTAGTAGTTTATGGGAATTCTATAAAATTCTGCATTTAAACTTGCTTCCGTATCTTTAAATGCGTAGTATCTTGAATAAGGCAGCTTAGTTGGGTTGTAATATAGTTCTCCCACCGGAGGGTTAGTATGGGTGCCAATCACGACGGTCTGGGTCGTGACAAAGTTGGTATCAGAGCCCTAGGTTCGTTGATCTCATTGTACCAAAACGAGTCTAGTAGAGTCTTACGGAATGGTAAGAAGACGTCCGTACTTTTCTTCGAGAGGCTATAGGACTTTAAGAAAAACTCACTTTTTTCTACTCCTTCGTGCTATGACTTGAATCCAATTGGTATCTGGGTCATACAAATTGGTATCTTTCCTCCTTCACTCTATGGTCCGAACTAGAGCAACAAAAGTGGTAACACCATCACTACCAAGAGAGAATGTGTATAGACTACCGACAGTTAAATATGATCATCATTTGGAGCAAGTATCTACTACCTCGGATAGATGATCTTTTGACCAGTTGCAGGGTGCATCAGTTTTCTCTAAGATTGATCTAAGGTCTGTCTATCATCAGTTAAAGACTAGGCCTGAGGATATACCAAAAATGGCATTTAAGACCCACTATGGGCACTATGAGTTTCTAGTTATGTCGTTTGGGTTGACAAATGGCTTGCAACTTTTGTGAGTTTGATGAATGGTGTGTTCAAACCATTTCTTGATTCATTTCTTATAGTATTTATTGATGACATTTTGGTTTATTCGAAAAGTGAGGAAGAACATGCTGACCATCCTCGTATTATTCTGGATGTTCTTGGGAAACAAAAGTTATATGTGAAATTTTCTAAGTGTGAATTTTGGTTGACTTCGGTTACCTTTTTGGGCATGTAGTTTCAAGGGAAGGAGTAATGGTAGATCCCCAAAAGATTGAAGCAGTCAGAATTGGGTCTGACCTAGTTCTGTAACTGAAATTAAGAGTTTTGTAGGGCTCGCTAGCTACTATCGTCACTTTTGAGGGATTAAGGTCAGTTTTGCCGATTCAAGTTTATAGGTGACAACATTCAAGAAGTTTTGGTAAGGGACGACTAGATAATGAACACCATTACTTTGGAAAATGCATTTAGTATTATTGTCATAACATGTATGGGTTGTTTAGCAAATGATGAAATTAAGTTATGCCAATTGAGGTTAGAAGCTATACTATGATTTCTTGGATTGATTGTATATCAAAAAGAGTCATGATACGACTACTACAATAGCAACAAAGCTTACTTGGTTAAGCTATTAAGTGTGTTACAATTATGGAGAATCTGGGTATATAAGGAGGAAATCAGCAAGGCCGTGAAGGCTGAGGAAATGGTAATGCAGGTAGAGGAGCAGTGCAGCCAGGCAAGGAGGTTGCCCGTCGAGATGACATGACTTAGTTTTATGCCTTTTCGGTCAAGACCGAGGTTGAGGCGTTAAATGCAGTGATCACATGTACTATTCTTATCTATAACCGGATGACTACTGTTTGTTTGAATCAGAGTTCTACTTGGTCATATGTTTCAATTCAGTTTGCCTTGGGATTTGATGTGGTTTATGATGTACTTGATGCTCGTATGTTTCAATTCAGTTTGCCTAGGGATTTGATGTGGTTTATGATGTACTTGATGCCCCATCCATGTTTCCACCCCAGTTGGAGAGTCATAGTCACCCATGTGTATCGTGTTTGTCCTGTGTATTTATGGATTTTCAGACTTGGGTTGATTTGGTTATGCTAGATATGACAGACTTGACATAATCTTAGGCTTGACTTGGTAGTACCCCTATTATACCGGGCTTAATTGTAATACTAAGTTAGTAACTCTAGAGATCCCGGGTAGGGGAAGGTTAGAGTGGGAAGGGGTGTACAAGCCTAAGCCAGCTAAGATCATATCTTTCGTGCGGGCTAGAAAACTGGTGGGGCAGGGTTGTTTTGCTTATTTAGCTCATATTTGGGATGTTGAGGTTGAGTCTCCCTCTATTGAGTCTATTCCTTTGGTGTCAGAATTTAGAGAGAGGCGAGAGCAAGAATATTTTATTTGATTGTAAAGGCTAAAGAGGTATCTTCAGAGGGGTAGATAATTGGGTTCAAAGACGCGTGATTTCATTCGTTTTGTTGTGGCTATGGTAATAGTGTCATGGGTCCATCATATTAGTTTAAAACTATTGAAAAAGACTTGAGAAAGGAGTGTACAAATACTAGCTCGAGTGTGATGATAAGTGTTTTGTTTTGTTTTTGAGTTTATTAATGAGTAAGATTGAATTGTTAGCGAAAGATATTGTAAGATCGATGGAGATGCGATCAATGATAAGCGAAGATCCATGAATTCATGAAAATCTTCAAGGTATAAGCTAATGTTGATAGATAAGGGGATTGTGTTATACGGTTGAATTTACAATTCAGATTTTTCATTGTATGTCTACATTCGCAGTGATATATTTTGTCAAGGTATGAATTTGTAAGGCGAGAAATGATCAATTGTATCAGGTATTTAACCTTTGAAAGGACTTAAACCTGGGTTGAATCATAAAGTTTATTACTTTTGATTGTTAAAATATTTAAGAAAGGTTTTCATTTAAAAAGTGTTGGTTTAGAGTAAGGTAAATGATCAGAGTTTTCATAATTGTTGTTAGTATTGAGAGTGTGGACTTCAGTGGAATGATGTGAAGAGTATTAGGAGTCAACTGAATGGAAATGACAGGTATCGACTCTTCAGAGGAAAACCTTTGGTGTTATTCAATCTTTATTTTATAAATTTCTTACGTGACCATCTATTTCTTTTTGGTACACGGTGATGAGTATGTTTCACTAGCGATGCTCACGTGTGTTTTCACTTTTGTGGGTGGATCCCTAGTGGTGGATCAGGTGTACTGATCCTGCGATGTTCTCTTGGTTAAATGGAATGATTGGGAAGATTTGGTTATTTCAGAGGACATATTTGGTGTCGTCTTGGAGTTGTTAAAGTATTTCAGTGGTTCTACATGTACCACTTGCTTATGAGAATTCATATAAGAGCTACCCTTCATAATCATGGTTGTCCGACAATCTTAATATTCATCTAGTCGTCGAGGTCATGTATTGATTGTGTGTGGTTGAATGTGGGATCATTGGGTCCAATTTTACTGTTCTTAAGGGTAATCTACAATCATAATTGCTAAATCTAGCATTCGATAATGTAGTTGAGGGTTTGTATGCTTGGACATATCCCTCGATGAGTATTTGATGTCTATAGATCAAATTTTTATAACTTAAGCTTATGGAAGTTTATGTTGTTAGATGGAGATGTTGATAAGGACTATGATTGTTTAGGTATTATGAGTGTGTGTTGGTTGATTCAGGTTCACTTCTAATTGTAGCGAGTATTGATTTAGAATTTTATCATGCTTATGTGATCAGAAAGGATTCGTCTTGATAATTGTATCGAGGTCCTTGATAACACATTGCGGACAAGGATACGATCAACTTTGCTTGTTGTTGGGGATCGCTTTTGTAGTTAGTTAAGTCTACATACAATAATAATTATCCCTCGAGTATTGAGATGACTTCATTGAGGCATTGTATGGGAGGATGTGTAGATATTCAATTCGTTGGTTTGGGGACGAAGGTTAAATCATAAAGTGAGACTCAGCTTTGTTAAACAAAAACCTTCAGTATGAGGAAGAATCGGTTGCGGTTCATAATCACAATGTCCGGAAGCTGAGGACCCAGAAGATAAGGTTCGTGAAAGTTCAATGGGAGTATCGCTCGATTTAGGAAACTACTTAGAAAACCAAGAAGGACATGCGAGATAAGTATCCCTAGCTATTCGACAATTCAGATACTACTCTACCCTTACTTTAGCCAGTCTTTCCTAGTTGATCACTCGGGGATGAGTGATGGATAAATTGGTATCTATTGTAATGACCTAATTCCGTCATTAGGGAAAAGCCAATAAGGAAAGAATTAGGGTTAGAAAACTTTTTGGTCGTAACTTAAAATTTTCTAACCTAGTTGAGTTTTGGATTAAATAGGAGTCAGTGAGGTCTAGGAAAATCTGGTAACGAATGAGAGATCTAATTATGAATTTGATCACTTGAGTAGATAGCTAAGACATTAAGGAATCTGTACAACTTTACGGAATCAAATTTGGGCTAGTATAAATTCCGAAACTAATCTTAGCGTGAACGAGTATTTTTTTAGTGTCATGGGTTGAATGTGTGTTGTGAAATGGGGATTTGAAGCTCTGAATTTAACTCTATGTCTCCGTGCAAGCCGCCAGGGCGGTATTATTCCCACCAGGGCGGAGCCGCTGTAGCGGGATGAGGTCCGCCATAGCAGGACATACACGACTTAAGTCAGAAATAAACCCCAAAAACATTATCATTCTGCAAGTTTAGTTCTTGAGAGCTAAGGGACGACCCAGGGCAAGTTCTTGACAATTTCCACGTCTTCTAGCACTAAAGGTAAGGATTTAACTCCCCTAATCTGTATTTCGATCCGTAGAATGTAGTTTCTTGGATAATTATCATTGGGGGAAGGTTTAATTTGATCTGAAGTTAATGGTGGAAAAAGTCCTAATTTGGGTATTGGGATCTTGGGTTGGTCTAGGGTTGATAATGTTGATTATAATCCGGGTAATTAGGCCTCGTTTATTGATCCTTGCATTAATTATATGTTTTTAAACCATGAACAAGCGGGAAGAATCCGGATTGGGAAGGCTCAAGTGTCTTAGGAGGATTTAAGCTTGGTTTCGAGGTAGGTGATGGTTGTGATTTCATGTTTTGCGTGATGCATGTTAGTAATTGCTTCATTGTAATGCATGTATGTATGTGACTAAAGCCTATTGATCACACCTAATGTAATTGAGTATGAACGAATGATTGTATGCCATGAATCAACACTTGATTATATGATTATGAGAATGTACATTGTGATTGTGATTGTGGCTTGTTGAATGGATCGGGTATCACGTTCCGACACACTAATTGGGATCAGATGTCACGTACGACATATATATTGGATCGGGTACACGTTCCGACACACTAACTTGGATTGGGTGCCAAATTTCGACGCACATACGGGATCAGGTGTGATGTCCGACACACTAATTGGGATCGGGTACCACGTTCCGGTACACTAACAATTTGGGTATGGGTTCCATGAGAGGACCATTGAATTGGGTTCCATGAGAGGACCATTGACTTATCATATATACTTGTTATTGAGAATGTGGAATTGTACATTGCTCCGGAAATGATAACTGATAGATATATATTTGTATATGCGTGTTTTACTTTGTTGTGACTGCTTATATATATTTCACTTACTGGAATAGCCGCGTGATCCTACCAGTACACTATGGTTGTGTACTGATACTGTACTTGCTTGGTCTTTGTTGAGTACAGAGCATCTTCACGCTATTGATATACCTAAGTTGGGTGACTATTGAGTGTGACCGGATTCAAGGGTGAGCCAGTTCTTTTAGGCTGCCATGGATCTCTCTTGTTTAAGTCCACTCTTTTCGGACTCAGACTATTTGTTTAGGGTGTTTGTTTAGTTTCGGGGCTGCGCCCCCTTTTCTTAGACTTGTTGCACTTTAGATATTTTGGTACAATGACTTTCAGGTTCTAGGGGTTGTTCTTCCGCATTAGTTTGACTAGTTTATTTAAACCTTTGGATTTTATGGGAACTCTATATAAATTCTGCATTTAAAACTGCTTATGTATCTTTAAATGCATAGTATCTTGGTTAAGGCTGCTTAGTTGGGTTGTAGTATCGGTTCTCCCACCGGAGGATTAGTGTGGGTGTCAATCATAACGGTCTGGATCGTGACAATTTGTTTGATAATTGAAGTTTAAAATTTGTAAATAATGATTTAATTCATTGATTTATATATACTAAACTTCATTATTTAAAATGCTAGTGAAATATTGAGAAACATATATAAGAAATATTTTCAAATAATTATTTTCACTCACAAAATCTTACCAACAATTTTTTCAAGTGAAATTTACTATGTCATAATAATATAAGTGCATGCAATATCCAAATACTTTTTTTATATGTGCAAATTTTAATATACTTTTTTTTGTTATACCTTGAACCAAATATTGGCTAAACGCTCGATAACATATTATAAGTTAGAAAATTAATCGAATTAGAAATAACTTAAGGGGTTTTTTTTATACCATATTATGTTAATATTTTGCAGAGTAAATATTTTCTGATAAATATATAAGAGTGTATATTATATATTATATTACTATGTGTCACCCTAGCTAATTAGAAGGGAAATGTGTTTTTCCCTTAAAGGTAAATATTTTAGTCATTATTATTTATTGGTGTTACGCCTTGTGCATCCGTATTAATTAAGGGCTAATTCATTGGAAATGAGTAATTTAATTTAATTCAAATTTGGATGAATAATATGTATTTATAAGAATATATCGTATTGAAAAAATCTTTTTGGCCAGAAAATTTTGGCCATAAGTGACCAAAATGACACATTCACACTATAAACAGGTTTACTTTTTGTTATTCTTACCCTTATTTAAATTTAAATTTATTAATTATTTTTTAATACATGAAAAGTTTCCCAATACATGGGAATAGACTTGTTTCCGGATTCTCATAATTTCCATAAATACATGTTAATTTCAATTTCTTTTAAAAAGGCTACAAAACATAGCCTTAATAATATCTTTTCTTCCCTCCACTTTCCAATATAAATTATAAAGAACACAAATTTGAAATTTACAATTAAGAAATAAAATTTGAAATTTAAATGGCAAGATAAACACTAATAATATTAAATTTAAAATAAATTTATCTCACACTCAATTCAAATTCAAGATTCATAAAATAACTTAACAAGTAAAATTATTAATCAAGAGTGTCATATATACTGGTCATTTATATAATACTACTACTACTACTAATAATAATAATAAATTATATTTCTCAACTTTGTGATTTAGAGGTAATATATTTTTTGTTAAAACAAAGGGGCTCACATCTATTTCAATTGTTACATATATAACTTTGATATAGCTAAAATCTTTTTTAGCTGACGGAAGTGAAAATATTGATTCAAAATTATTTTTTGATAAAATAAAAATTACACAAGGTATGTTTGACCCTTCTCACAATATTTTTAGGTATGTTTGAAGAGCCAAGATCATTTTTGGCTGACGGAAGTGAAAAACTTATTAAAACTTTTAACAAAATAAAAATATAAAAGGTATATTTGACCCTTCTCGCAATATTTCGAGGTATATTTGATCCTCTTCATACATGAATTTTTGTCTCTTTTTTTTATTTTTTTTTATTTTATCTTCTTTAATTCAATGACTAATTTTAATTTACTATGTTGATGATCAAATTTAATTTTTCACTCATCTTCTTGCAAAGTCTATTATAGATGCATCAACTTTTTTTACAACTACAAAATAAAATTCAATATACCCCCAAAAAAAAAAAAAAAAAAAAAAAAAAATTTTGTTTGCTTTTTTTTTTTTAAAAAAAAATCATTTTTAATTCGTTCACTATTTCTTTTTATTTCTCATGTTTTCCACACTAAAGACTGAAAGCAAAAAATTAAATAGGAACAACAAACTCAAATAATGATAACAAATATATTCATGAGGGAGATAATTAAGACCCAAATTAACCGTTGAATTAAAAAAACTCAAAACTAAAATCACGTGAAAAAACTATCTGATTTACCTCTATATGAATATTGTTTGATTAAATAACTAAAATAAATAAATTAAAAATCCAAATTTTAACTTTCGTTAGTCAAAAGAGGATATATGAGTTATTTAATTTGCACATGTAACAGTAAAAGTATATGTGACCTTTTTTTTTACGGAATATATATTATCTCTATATCACAGAATTAAGGAGTATATCAAATCTTTTTCTCTTAATAATAATCCAACATAATCTGCACAATATTATTATTATGAAGATAAAACAAACAATGTGGTATAGTAATTAAGTGTAAAAAATATTCGAAACCTTATTTGATTATTCTATATCAATGTTAGTATTATATTAAAAAGAGAGTAGTCAACCTTTATATTAAGACAATTATATTATAAGAAATAACTTTCTTAATTCAAGACATCACTACAAAAAAATGCATTATTATTAATATTTATTTAAAATATCTAAGCTCCAAAATTATATTATTATTTTTCTAAAAGAAAAACACACATGATGTATGAATGGTTAATTAATTAATGAAGAACCATATTAATCATTATCATTCAATTGTACATTTCAGAATCCATATTTAATTTACTAAAGTATATTATATATTGCCGAGAATCCCTGAGAGTAACGTGCTAATGTTAATTATAGGCTTGTACCAACACTATATTATGTCAATTTGATAACTTATAGATCATTACTCATATTTGTTATTAATATGACGTCTAAGTATATACTTTTATTAATTATTATGTTTAAATAAATTTAAGCTATTTATATGAATATTTTAAAATATAATCTAAAAATATATTAATAACGACAATCAAAACTCGAAATACTTTAGAGATGGTAGATATAAAAATATTATAAAAATCATATAGTTCATCCCTATTTAACAACAATCATATCGAGTATGTCAGCGTTTTGCACCCTTATATTATGTTGACTTGATAATATGTGAACTATTACTTATTTATTATTATTAATATGAGTTCTAACTAAGTAAGTGTATGATTGTAACGACCCAAACCGTCGTTAATTAGGAGAGACAAAAATTTGGGAAATTTCTGGGCCTTGTCCCGCCAGAGCGGGCCAGGTGCCGCTAGGGCGGCGACGCCACAGTGGGGTAAGTTGGCGCAAGGGCGTGATACGAGGCAAAACGTAAATTATGAGAAATCCTATTTTCTCCACCTTCCTAAAATACCTAAATAAGTTGTAAAACACCCTAAAAATCTCAAAAAAGGTGCTCTAAGCTTGGGAAGGAAGGAGAAGGAGATTTCTAGCGTGAGGTTGGTGAAATCTTCCGGATTCTTGGCCAAATCTACCATCTCGAAGCCCATAAAACCAAAATCAAAACTCTGTGCAACTGCTTGGCGCCCAGGCAGGCTAGGTTTTATGAATTGAGTAGTTTAAATCTATGCTCATCTCATGATATATGTAAATCAATGGTAGGGTTTATGTGTAGACCTTCGTGCACCGAGCGAATTCCATGGGTAATTCCTAGAAATCAAGTAATTAGGTTTATGCCTTGAGAAGGGAAATCGATGATTTCTTAGGGCTTTTAAAATTGCTATCTTGGATAGAATTGTTTCAAGAATAAGACTATGAAATCATGAATGACACTAGATTTATGAACATATGCTAGACTATAAAATGGGGTATTGATTGAGGAATTACATGAATTGTGGTTGGACCCTAGAAAGAAGCCTTAGATGATGAATTAGAATTAAGCATGACAAATTAACGTATGTTGATAATGTTGCAATGTTGATCACACTTGTTGTGAATAAGACGGATGAATTATTATTGACATGAATTCATGACTTAAATGTATGATCTTGAGGATATACTTGTGTTTGTGATTGTGATGTGTTGAATAGATCGGTTGCCACGTTCCGACATAACTAACTTAGATCGGCTACCACGTTCCAGCATAACTAACTTGGATCGGTTGCCATGTTCCAGCATAACTAACTTGGTTCGGTTGCCATGTTCCGTCATAACTATTGGATCAGTTGCCACGATTCGGCATAACTATGGGATCTGTTGCCATGTTCCGGCATGACTAACTTGGATCAGTTGCCAAGTTCCGGCATAATTAACTGTTTGAGTTTGGGTTCCATGAGAGGACCAATGATGTGTCTTAATTGTGTGACAATGTGAAGTTGTTCGTTGTTCGTAAATATTGATGATATGGTATATATTCATTATACATGTGATTATATTGTTCATTGACTTATACATGTTGGAGTTGTTGGGTATAGTGGAAGGGTTGTTTGTGTGTTGGAATGGCGAGAAGTAACGATAGCGTGTGTGATGAATTATGCTTAGATGGATTTCACCTTAGGGGAAAGAGATTGGGTTGAGTGTTAAGGGAGTGGGATGTAATGTTTATGTGACTATGGTTGGGTAATGTGACGAGGAAGTAGGGGTGAGACGTGATCGGTTAGTTGAAATGTTAGTGGATGTATTTGGGGGAATTTCTCTACGTGTTAGTAAGGTTAGGCTAAGATCAAGTACCTATTAGGTAGGTTGATGGAGAAGGATGTTAATAGTCAAAATGCTAGTGTATGTTGGAGGGATGTCAAGAAAGGGGTAAAGGTGGAGAAGAGAATTTTATTTCATGATCTTATTAGTTGATTTCTTATATTATGTGGTGGGCGTCGGGTTGACCGATGATGCCCACTAGTACGCGTGTTTTGTACTGATACTACTCTTGCTATGTCTTTGACATAGTCTGGATGCAGGATTGGTGACGTTTCATTAGGTGAACATGAAGACATTCTCCAGCAGCTGCTATCCTTCCTTCCGCATGGTGGGAGCTGTGTCCTATATTTAATTGTCCAGTTGAACTCTTAGTAGCTCTTGTACCTGTTTAGACTAGATCCATTGGAGTTGTTTAAATATCTTTACAAGTTTAACTTATAGTGTTTCCAAGGATATTATTTATAAAACCATAGTATTATATTATTTATTTTTGTGTTTCTTAAAATTTCCGCATGTTGTTACTATTGGGATATGAGGGTTCTCCTACTTAAGTGTTAGAGTGGGTTCCCGCACAATCCGGTGGGTTGGGTCGTGACAAATTGGTATCAGAACCTAGGTTACCGATCTCCCCGCACAAGAGCAAAAGATGGACAAGACTCTTGCGGATTGGTGTGTTGACATCCACATCTAATCTTCAGGAAGCTAAGAAGCATTCTAGGAAATTGTTCCACTCATTCTCTCATGTCATGCGAAGTCTCGCTTGTGGTATAAGTTGAGTCCAATTGGTATCTCCCGATTCCAATTGGTATCTCAACAAAGTGAACCGTAAGTCGTGGTCACGGCTAAAGGAACACAAGCAAAGGTAAATTAAAACTAGTAAGGTTCCAATTGGTATCTGGCCCTATAGGGGGTGTAAAATGCATGAATGATCAGTAATAGTCATCCATGGAGCGAAGTAACTAATTAAAAATTTGAACTTGTCTTGAGTTGCTACTTGAATGAATGAGTGTGTACTTCTTGTTTTGGAATTTTCTGTGAATGTGAAGTTGAACTTGTTCGACTGTGACGTGATTATGTATACACTAAATGTATGCTTGAAATTTGATAAGTGATTGTACAATGACTGTGCGAATGTCTGGGTGTATCCTGGGAATGTGTGGGTTGTGGTGCTAAAATAATGTGGACAAGTTTTGGGTTCGTATATCACGGGACTGACTGGGAGTAGACAATGAGTCTTCTTAGTACGAGGAGTATCCTAAAGTGCAGGGTAATGCTGGGAACCTTTAGGAAGTTTTAGAAAAGAGAAAATCCCCAGAAAATTTTTAGCCAAGTTCTGTTTCCGTTCCGACCGTTGGGATGGAATTAATTCCACTAGGGCGGGATCGCGAGAGCGGGATTTCCCCCGACATAGCAGGATGAGGCAAGGCATAACCTCAACATGTCTCCTCTGTTTTTCTAAACTACCCGATAGGACCCTAAATAGGATCCGAACAAATCCCTGCAACCCCAATCAGTGGTTCAGCAACAGAAACAGAGTGATTATAAAACCTTAAGACTTAAATATTAGGCTACGTCAGACAGCAAAAACAAGCATCTATGTGCTACAAAAACTTAGGAAAGCGAAAGATAAAAACAGTAGTCTAAAATTTACAAGCCAAATAGGGCAAAATAAAAAGAAAGTTAGATCAAGAATCCTGAGAATGAGAAGTGTCGGTGTCAGAGTCGAGGTCCTCCGGGGGCATCTCTCTAGCTCAGGTCTCATCAGTATAGGGAACTCCGTGCAGTCCTATGGCTCGAGCCGGGGAATCTCCCTGTCAGGGGCAACACAAGAGAAGATGACCTTAACAGTCTTTCATATTCGAGCCATTAGACGATCCCTCACCAAACCTTCATCCTCTCCTGGCGCAGCTGGCGGCAGAGCATTTCAACCTCTAGGGCAGTGCTAGGTGGAACCGGTGTAGTACCAGAAAATGAGCGTCCCAACCGTCTCCAGACAGAAACCAGGTTTTCCTCCACACGGACTCCGAATATTGGGGGTTGAGACTGGCTGGGATAGGCATTGCCGCCTGCTCCATCATCGCCTCCCTCGTTGTCCACCTTGTTAGCTACCTGATAACTGCTAGCCCTACCCGTCCTCCTTCTCTTGCTCCTAGAAGCAGAACCCTATCTGACCAAAAGAGGGTGAAAAAGGGGATTTATAGGAAGTACCTTATCGGCATCAAAAAGTGGCACTCCCGCCCGCTTGCACAGCGCAATAATGAGACCCGGTAGAAAGAAAGATTTCTTGTTACCCCGGTAAAATATCTTCCACTCGAAAATAATCTACGCCCCCATATTTAGCTGGATGCCCTGCATAGCGCATGCCACCACCAAGGCCCAGGGAAAGGTCACGTCGGTACGGTTTCCCGATGGGTGCATCCTCCTAGTCACCAAGTGTAGCCACCTCTTAGCATAGGGTGACTAGTCTGTGCTAGTGATACCCTCTACAGTAGCCTAGTAGACCTGATCTCGGCGCGTGGTCTCAACCATCGTGTCTCTCAGCCACTACAAATCCATCTCTCTCAGCTTGACCTCGTAATATCATTCAAGACCTTAGGTACCTCTAGTACTTAACTTATGGCGGTGTCATTCAAGGGGATATCAACTCCCCGAACCCTGATGACAAGGTAAGAGACATCCCAGCAAAAGGCAGGGAGGATCGCATAGAACTCCCTTACCTAGGTAAAGCGTGCATTTAGGGAAGCCACAGTCAGTGGGACCTACCCAAACTCTACTAGATGAGCATAGAAGAAAGGCTCCTTCTCCTCTAGCCGTTGCAACAAAAAACCTCTCTCGCAACAGAACCTCGTGTTGCGGTGGTGGTGATGCCTTTCTCGACTCGCGACATTAAGGAATTGGATGAAGGGAAGGTGTTCTTCATTCTGATCTGCCATTAGAAAGCCTGCAATAAGTTGAAGATGCGTTAGAACGTGCTAGGATTAGACAGCTAAGACGAAAAGGAAGAGAGAAATTTCTGAGTAAAAGGGTGCAGGCCACTGGTCTAGCACATCCCGACGAAAATCCTGCCAGGGTGGGATGAGGAAGGCCGCCACAGCGGGATGAAGGCCGCCAGAGCTGCCTTCATCTAGGACGAATAGCAGGCGCGGGCATGGCGTCTCCTCGTCCGAAAACCTCTATTTTTAACAAAATTCCAGCAAATCAGAGTATATCAACTACCCTAGGACCCAAATATGCATTTATTTCAACCAAATAACCTCTAAACAGTGCCCAATTTCGAGTTTATGTCAAGAAGACCTTTCAACTTCCCCCACTCATTTTTGTACCGATTTACACGTATTTTTGCGAAATCCTTATGCCCAGAACATTGTGGGAACGTTGGGGACGTAAGGGAAGTACCCATGCTACGTTTATATTATCAATTATCAACCGATTTTGAATTTCAAATAACTACCCAAAAACCCTCCCCTTTCGATCAGTTATCGCCATGCTTTGTATTTAACGATGTAATGAAGTAAAAGAGAGTAAGGAGAGTGAGTATTACCTGATTATTGACGTTTGAAGCGAGGTAATTGAGAGGGTTTGGGAGAGTTTTGCCAAGATATAGGGGAGAAATGAGGAAATCATTCCTTATTCCCCCCTATACTGTTGCCCGATCTCCCGCCTCAGCAGGAGATCCTCGCTAGAGTGGCCCCACCTCAGCGGGAGGGCTGCCACACTAGCGGGCCAGGCAGTGTGATGATAAATAAGTTCAATCTTCGTGTGTTGCCTCAGAGTTTCTTCTAGCCTTGGGGTATAATACCCTTTTCATGTGTCAGTTAACTATAAAGTCACGATTTGTCGTGGTTTCCGTGTGAGATCTATTCGGTAGTTGAGAGTGTCCCAATGTAGAACGTGTGATGTCCCGTGCACTGGTTGTTAGGGGATGAACGAGGGGTAAATTGGTATCTATTGTAACGACTAGAACCGTTGTTAATTAGGAGAGACAAAATCCAGGAAATTTCTGGGCCTTGTCCCGCCAGAGCGGGCCAGGTGCCGCTAGGGCGGCGGTGCCACAGCGGGGTAATTTGGCGCTAGGGTAGGATAGATGAGGCAAAACATAATTACAAGAAATTCTATTTTCTCCATCATCCTAAAATACCTAATAAGTCATAAAACACCCTAAAAATCTCAAAAAAGATGCTCTAAGCTTGGGAAGGAAGGAGAAGGAGATTTCTAGAGTGAGGATGGTGAAATCTTGCAAATTCTTGGCCAAATCTACCGTCTCGAAGCCCGAAAAACCAAAATCGAAGTCAAACCTCCATGCAACTGCTTGGCGCCCAGGTAGGCTAGGTTTTATGAATTGAGTGGTTTAAATATGTGCTCATCTCGTGATATATGTAAATCAATGGTAGGGTTTATGTGTAGACCTTCGTGCACTGAGCGAATTCCATGTGTAATTCCTAGAAATCAAGTAATTAGGTTTATGCCTTGAGATGGGAAATCAATAATTTGTTAGGGCTTCTAAAATTGTTATCTTGGATAGAATTGTTTCAATAATAAGACTATGAAATCATGAATGACACTAGATTTATGAACATATGCTAGACTATAAAATGGGGTGATTGATTGAGGAATTACATGAATTGTGGTTGGACCCTAGAAAGAAGCCTTAGATAATGAATTAGGGCAAAGCATGACAACTTAACATATGTTGATAATGTTGCAATGTTGATCACACTTATTGTGAATAATATGGTTGAATTATTAGTGACATGAATTTAAGACTTAAATGTATGATCTTGAGGATATAATTGTGTTTGTGATTGTGATGTGTTGAATGGATCGGTTGCCACATTTCGGCATAACTAACTTGGATCAGTTTCCACGTTCTGGCATAACTATGGGATCGGTTGCCACGTTCCGGCATGACTAACTTGGATCGGTTGCTAAGTTTCAGCATCACTGACTGTTTGGGTTTGGGTTCCATGATAGGACCAATGATATGGCTTAATTATGTGACAATGTGAAGTTGTTCGTTGTTCGTAAATGTTGATGATATGGTATATGTTTGTTATACATGTGATTATATTGTTCATTGACTTATACATGTTGGAGTTGTTGGGTATAGTGGAAGGGTTGTTCGTGCGTTGGAATGGCGAGAAGTAGCGGTAGTGTGTGTGATGAATTATGCTTAGGTGGATTGCACCTTAGGGGAAAGAGATTGGGTTGAGTGTTAAGGGAGTGGTATGTAATGTTTATGTGACTATGGTTTGGTAATGTGACGAGGAAGTAGAGGTGAGACATGATAGGTTATTTGAAATGTTGGTGGATGTATTTGGGGGAATTTCTCTACGTGTTGTAAGGTTAGGTTAAGATAAAATACATGTTAGGTAGGTTGATGGAGAAGGATGTTAATAGTCAGAATGCTAGTGTATATTGGAGGGATGTCAAGAAAGGGGTAAAGGTGGAGAAGCGAGTGTTTATTTCATGATCTTATTAGTTGATTTCTTATATTATGTGGTAGGTGTCGGGTTGACCGATGATGTCTACTAGTACGCGTATGTTGTACTGATACTACTCTTGCTATGTCTTTGACATAGTCTAGATGCAGAATTGATGACATTTCATTCGATGAAGACGATAACAATCTCCAGCAGCTTCTATCCTTCCTTTTACATGGTAGGAGATGTGTCCTTTATTTAATTGTCCAGTTGAACTCTTAGTAACTCTTGTACCTGTTTAGACTAGATCCATGGGAATTACTTTACAAGTTTAACTTATAGTGTGTCCAAGGATATTATTTATAAAACCATAGTATTATCTTATTTAGTTTAACTTATATTGGTATATGAGGGTTCTCCTACTTAGGTGTTAGAGTGGATACCCGCACGATCCGATGGGTTGGGTGGTGAAAAGTCGGTATCAGAGCCTAGGTTACTGGTCTCCCCATACAAGAGCAAAATGTGGACAAGACTCTTGTGGATTGGTGTGTTGACGTCCACATCTAATCTTTAGGAAGCTAGGAAGCATTCTAGTAAATTGTTCCACTCATTCTCTCCTTTCGTGCGAAGTGTCACTTGTGGTATGAGTTAAGTCCAATTGGTATCTCCCTATTCCAATTGATATCTCAACATAGTGAACCAAAAGTCGTGGTCACGGCTAAAGGAACACAAGCAAGGTAAATTGAAATTGGGAAGGTTCTAATTGGTATTTAGCCCTAGGGGCGGTGTAAAATACATGAATGAACAGAAATAGTCATCCATGGAGCGAAGTAACTAATTAAAAATTTGAACTTGTCATGAGTTGCTATTTGAATGTATGAGTGTGTACTTCTTGTTTTGGAAATTACTGTGAATGTGAAGTTGAACTTGTTCGACTGTGACGTGATTATGTGTACTATAAATGTATGCTTGAAACTTGATATGTGCTTGTGCAATGACTGTGTGAATATATGGGTGTATCCTGGGAATGTGTGGGTTATGGTTCTAAAATAATGTGGATAAGTTTTGGGTTCGTATATCACGGGACTGACTGGGAGTAGACAATGATTCTTCCTAGTACGAGGAGTATCCTAAAGTGCAGGGTAAAGCTGGGAACCTTTGGGAAGTTTTAGAAAAGAGAAAAACCCCAAAAAATTTTGGCTTGGTTCTATTTCCGTTTCGACCGCTGGGGCGGAACTAATTTCGCTACGGCGGAACTGCGAGAGCGAGATTTCCCCCGCCATAGCGGGATGAGGCAAGGCAGAACCTCATCCTGCCTCTCCTGTTTTTCTAAACTACCCGTTAGGACCCTAAATGGGATCCAAACAAATCCTTGCAACCCCAATCAGTGTATAGCAACAGAAACAGAGTGATTATAAAATCTTAAGACTTAAATATTGGGCTGTGTCAGATAGCAAAAACAAGCATCTATGTACTACAAAAACTTAGGAAAGCGATAGATAAAAACAGTAGTCTAAAATTTACAAGCCAAAAAGGGCAAAATAAAAAGAAAATCAGATCAAGAACCTTGAGAATGAGAAGTGTCGGTGTCAGGGTCGAGGTCCTTTGGGGCTTCTCGCCAGCTCAGGCCTCATTCAGTATAGGGAACTCCCTGTAGTCCTATGGCTTGAGCTGGGGAATCTCCATATCAGGGGCAACACAAGATAAGATGACCTTAACAGTCTTTGACATTCGGGCCATTAGACGATCCCTCACCAAACCCTTTCTCCTCTCCTGGCGCAGCTGGCGGCAGAGCATTTCAACCTCTAGGGCAGTGCTAGGTGGAACCGGTGTAGTACCAGAAAATGAGCGTCCCAACCGTCTCCAGACAGCAACCAGGTTTTCCTCCACACGGACTCCGAATAGTGGGGGCTGAGACTGGCTGGGACAAGCGTCGCCACCTACTCCATCATTACTTCCCTCATCGTCCGCCTTGGTAGCTGCCTGACTACTACTAGCCCTACCCGTCCTCCTTCTCTTGCTCCTAGAAATAGAGCTCTGTTTGACCAAAAGAGGGTGAAAGGGGGTATCCATAGGAAGTACCTCATCAGCATCACAAAGTAGCACTCCCGCCCGCTTGCACAGCACAGTAATGAGCCCCGATATGAAGAAAGCTTTCTTGTTACCCCGGTAGAACATCTTCCACTCGGAAATGATCTGCACCCCCACATTTAGATGAATGCCTTGCATAGAGCATGCCACCACCAAGGCCCGGGGAAAAGTCACGTCGGTACGGTTGCCCGATATACAGATCCTCCTAGTCAGCAAGTGTAGCCACCTCTTAGCATCGAGTGACTAGTCCGTGCTAGTGATACCCTCTGCAGTAGCCCAGTAAACCTGATCCAGGCGTCTAGCGACCCTTTCCAATTACCATATGCACATAAATTACAAGATATATATATATATATATATTTTTTTTTTTTTTTTTTTTTTTTTAATTTTAGGCATGTAATGTTCCCATACAAGTAAATAATGATCCTAAAAATTTATCATCAACTTCCGAGTACCCAAAATAATTGGGTTCATGCTTCATACGTTCATTTCAAACAAGTAGGACATGTAATACATTACAAACTTGGGCGTACACACCCCATACAAACCAAACATAGAGCCATACTTAGATTACAACCCATGGACATGATACGGTTAGACTTCAAAATCGAATGCAAATATACATCACATAGATCGCGTATAAGTACCAAAATTTATACAAAATATGTATGCCTATATGCAAATGTGATCTTCTTAAAAGTTCTCAAAATTTCCATCTCCCATGGCCATCTTCATGCCTCCTCTCGATCAGCCCCTACGATAGAAACAACTATCGCTAAGCATATAGCTTAGTGGTGTAAAAAAACTATAGGGTCGGAATCCTCAAAATTTACCAAGCTACACTTTCCAAGTCAATGAGCATCATACTTGAAACATAATAAATAAATCAAGTAACAATAGATAACAAGTATCAAGTTCTACATTCAAAGATACAAGTGTCAAGAAGCTCATAGCACCATTTTCCAAGAATTTCAATAGCAAGGCTCGCCCCATATATACTTCATGTCGTCACACCCGGCACAAGCAAGTATCAAGAAGGGTCGCTGGCCTGTATCAAGAAGGACTGAAGCCCTGTATCAAGATGGACCGAAGCCCTATATCAAGAGAACCAAGAACCATATTAAAAATGGCTTTCTAGTTCGTACTTAAAATGGATAACTTTCATTCCTAAGACGAACTACAAATCCAGAGTCAAGATGGCAAATGATCCGAATCAAAAGGCCTGCCAATAGTGACAAAGCCACAGCCACAAGAAGGACATGGTCCCAACAAGAGTGCCAAGTGATCAAACAATCCGTACAAGTGGCGCGTTACACAAGCATCATACCAACACGACCATACAAAGTGACAAGAGGTAGCTGAGGTATCAAGATCAAATTTCATATATACCAGCCGTTACAAGAGTGCAAGCACAAGTTTATACACAAACCTCAATACTTTAGCGTAGCAACAGTCCAACAAACTTCGCAAGCAAACCGGAGACCAACCAACGTATCAAGGTCCTCAACTTGTTCACAAGTATATATAGCCTTAAAAATACAATTAAACAACTTCTTTAATACCTAATATCTCAATAATGTCGAAATAAATAAGATTTATCATCACAAGTAAGCTCAGCCCACACAGATACAACTCTGTTCCCAAAACAGCGATTCTGGCCAGTTTAGTACCCCATATTGTAACTTATTTTTGAACAGGAAAACGGCAAAACTAGACTTTGTAACCTTCATGAAAGTTGTAGATACATATCTTAAGATTGCAACGCAATAAGAATCATTGAAAAATACATTTTTTACAACAAGATATCATCGATACACTAACAGTGGTTCCTACCGGATTTCTGAATCCGAAATCTGGACAACACTTGTCCTGTGTTGTGTCCCATTTTTCACATCTATAACAGCTAAATTAGACTTTCACATAAACATAAGAGTTGTATATATATGAATCAGATTTCCAAATCATATTTATACACCTAAAACGGAGTTATAGATACTGAGATATTCTAAACGTAACACAACCTACTCAGCTACAACAACAGAGAAATATGGACAGAACCTGTCCTGTGTTGCGTCCAATGTTTCACATCCATAACAACTAAATTAGACTTTCACATAAACATAAAAGTTGTAGGTACATGAATCATCTTTCCAAAAAATCTTTATTCACCTAAAACGGAGTTCGAGATCACAAGATATACACAATTTACCAAACACTACCAGCTTAGAAACAGATTTCAGCCACTTACCAACAAGGCAGTTTGTCTCTTTGATTCCAGCCAAAAGACCAAGGTTTTTTTTTCTTGTGATTTTTGAAGAACAGATGATAAGCTAGGTTTCTAAGGGTTTTAATCTTCAAGTCCACGAAATTACTCAAAGAGGAGTGAACTATATAGTCAACAAGTGATGTTTATCACTTGGACACTTGTCCAAATGAAGGGGCTGCCCATAATAGTGTTGTGTCCTGCCCAAATGCACACATATACACATATATTTATATATCCTTCACCTTCTTTTTACAATCATACAAAATTCTAAATAAACTCTTACATAAATACCCCCATACAATCCCATAAATTACGATTACAATTTATGCTAAGCAAGTTTGCAAATATCACAAAATTTCAAGTTCCCCAAAATGTGAATAAACCATATTGAAGTATTTTAGCGAAGGTAAATCAATATACAAATTCTTATTAGCATTTAGGGGTGTTACAAGGCGCGAGGTCTCAATTAGCGTGTCCCTCAGCTACTCCAGATCCATCTCCCTCAGCTTGACCTCTTAATCATCATTCAAGACCTTAGGTATCTCTAGTACTTCATTTATGGTGGTGGCATTCAAGGGGATGTCAACTCCCCGAACCCGGATGACAGGGTAAGAGACATCTCAGTGGAAGGTACGGAGGATAACATAGAACTCCCTCACCCAGGTAGAGCGTGCATCTGGGGGAGCCTCAGTCAATAGGACCCACCCGAACTCTACCAAAAGAGCATAGAAGGTAGGCTCCTTCTCCTCTAGTCGGTGCAACACAAAACCTCTCTCACAACAGAACCCCGTGTTGCAGTGGTCGTGATGTCTTTCCCGACTCGCGGCATTGTGGAATCGGATGAAGGGTAGGTGTTCTTCATTTGATCTGCCATTAGAGAGCCTGCAACAAGTTGAAGATGACTTAGAACGCACTAGGATTAGACAACTAAGACAAAAAGGAAGAGACAAATTTCTGAGTTAAAGGGTGCAGGCCACTGGTCTAGCACATTCCGCTACAGCACTAGAATTCTGCTAGGGCGAGATGAGAAAGGCCGCTAGAGTGGCCTTCATCTAGGACAAACAGCAGGCGCGGGCATGGTGTCTCCTCGTCCCAAAACCTCTGTTTTCAACAGAATTCCAGCAGATCAGAGTATATCAACTACCCTAGGACCCAGATATGCATATTTCAACCAAATAACCTCTAAACAGTGCCCAATTTTGAGTTTATGTCAAGAAGACCTTTCAACTTCCCCCACCCATTTGTACCGATTTACCTATATTTTTACGAAATTCTTACGCCCAGGACGTTGTGGGAACGTTGGGGACATAAGGGAAGTACCCATGCTACATTTATATTATCAACTAGCAACCAATTTTGAATTTCAAATAACTACCCGAAAACCCTCCCCTTTCGATCAGTTATCGTCATGCTTTGTATTTAAAGATGTAATGAAGTAAAAGAGAGTAAAGAGCGTGAGTATTACTTGATTCTTAACATTTGAAGCGAGGGAATTGAGAGGGTTTGGGAGAGTTTTGTGAAGAGAAATGGGAGAAATGAGGAAATCATTCCTCATTCCCTCTCTATATTGTTGCCCGATCTCCCGCCTCAGCGGGAGGGCTGCTGCACTGGTGGGCAAGGCTGTGTGAAATAAATGTTTTCGATCTTCGTGTGAAGCCTCGGAGTTTCTTCTAGCCTTGGGGTATAGTACCCTTTTCGTGTGTCAGTTAACTGGAAAGTCACGATTCGTCGTGGTTTTCATGTGAATCTTTTCGGTAATTGGGAGTGTCCCAATGTAGAACGTGTGATGTCTCGTACATTTGTCGTTCGGGGATGAACGAGGGGTAAATTGGTATCTATTGTAACGACCCGAACCGTTGTTAATTAGGAGAGACAAAATCTAGGAAATTTCTAGGCCTTGTCCCACTAGAGCGGGTCAGGTGCCACTAGGACGGCGGTGCCACAGCGGGGTAATTTGGCGCCAGGGCGGGATAGGCAAGGCAGAACATAAATTACAAGAAATTCTATTTTCTCCATCTTTTTAAAATACCTAAATAAGTCGTAAAACACCCTAAAAATCTCAGAAAAGTTGCTTGGGAAGGAAAGAGAAGGAGATTTCTAGTGTGAGAATGGTGAAATCTTGTGGATTCTTGGCCAAATCTACCGTCTCGAAGCTCAGAAAACCAGAATCGAAGTGAAAACTCCATGCAACTGCTTGACGCTCAGGTAGGCTAGGTTTTATGAATTGACTAGTTTAAATCTGTGCTCATTTCGTGATATATGTAAATCAATGGTAGGGTTTATGTGTAGACCTTCGTGCACTGAGCGAATTCCATGGGTAATTCCTAGAAATCAAGTAATTAGGTTTATGCCTTGAGAAGGGAAATCGATGATTTGTTAGGGCTTCTAAAATTGCTATCTTGGATAGAATTGTTTCAAGAATAAGACTATGAAATCATGAATGACACTAGATTTGTAAACATATGCTAGACAATAAATTGGGGTGATTGATTGAGGAATTACATGAACTGTGGTTGGACCCTAGAAAGAAGCCTTAGATGATGAATTAGGGCTAAGCATAACAAATTAACGTATGTTGATAATGTTGCAATGTTGATCACACTTGTTGTGAATAATATGGGTGAATTATTATTAACATGAATTCATGACTTAAATGTATGATCTTGAGGATGTAATTGTGTTTGTGATTGTGATATGTTGAATGGATCAGTTGCCACGTTCCGACATAACTAACTTGGATCAGTTGCCACGTTCCAGCATAACTATTGGATCGGTTGCCATGTTCCGTCATAACTATGGGATCGGTTGCCACGTTCCAGCATGGCTTTAGTTGCCACATTCCGGCATAACTAACTATTTGGGTTTGGGTTCCATGAGAGGACCAATGATGTGGCTTAATTATGTGACAATGTGAAGTTATTCGTTGGTCGTAAATGTTGATAATATGGTATATGTTCGTTATGCATGTGATTATATTGTTCATTGACTTATACATGTTGGAGTTGCTGGGTATAGTGGAAGGGTTGTTCGTGTGTTGGAATGGCGAGAAGTAGCGGTAATGTGTGTGATGAATTATGCTTAGGTGGATTTCAACTTGGGGGAAAGAGATTGGGTTGAGTGTTAAGGGAGTGGGATGTAATGTTTATGTGACTATGGTTGGGTAATGTGATGAGGAAGTAGGGGTGAGACATGATCGGTTAGTTGAAATGTTGGTGGATGTATTTGGGGGATTTTCTCTACGTGTTAGTAAGGTTAGGCTAAGATCAAGTACATGTTAGGTAGGTTGATGGAGAAGGATGTTGATAGTTAGAATGCTAGTGTATATTGGAGGGATGTCAAGAAAGGGGTAAAGATGGAGAAACGAGTGTTTATTTCATGATCTTATTAGTTGATTTCTTATATTATGTGGTGGGCGTCGGGTTGACCGATGATGCCTACCAGTACGCGTGTTTTGTACTAATATTACTCTTGCTATTTCTTTGACATAGTCTGGATGCAGGATTGGAAACGTTTCATTAGGTGAAGATGAAGACAATCTCCAACAACTTTTATCCTTCCTTCTGCATGGTGGGAGCTGTGTCCTTTATTTAATTGTCCAGTTGAGCTCTTAGTAGCTCTTGTACCTATTTATACTAGATCTATGGGAGTTGTTTAAATTACTTTACAAGTTTAACTTACAGTGTGTCCAAGGATATTATTTATAAAACCATAGTATTATCTTATTTATTTTTGTATTTTTTCCGTATGTTGTTACTATTGGGATATGAGGGTTCTCCTACTTAGGTGTTAGAGTGGGTGCTTGTATGATCCAGTGGGTTGGGTCGTGACAATGAATTTGCGTTTTAATAAATTTAAAATACATATTTAAATAATTTTGTAAGTATAATTTGAAAATATTTCAATAAAGTCAGGCAAAACTCAAAACACTTTATATATGATAAACATCAAAACATTATAGAAATCATAAAATTCGTATTACTTATAAGCCCTAATTAATTTTGTAAGAATAATTTCATATGGGTAAAAATCGTGAGAGAAAAAAGAAAGAATGTGGGTAAAAAACTTGAGAGAGAACAATCGATAATAGTCTTTTTTTCTTTTTCACCGGTAATGGAGTCAAATTAAGCTAAAACATGGGCCCAAGTTGAGAAATAAAAGGAAGATAAATGGATTATATCAGGATGCACTTTATTTACTAAAATAATAATTATTTTAAAGTATAGATTTTTTCAATAATTATGTTGGGGATTTTGACTAGTGAGCTAATTTTTCCTTTCTATTTCAACGCATTCTAATATCTCCAATTTTATTTAGTTTCCACCATTCTATTTTAATTAAAACTTTTGAGGGAAGTACAAGATATTGCATATTGATCGTACCATCACTAATGTGCAGATTTTCTTAACGGCGAGTGTTGTTATCCAGAATAACACGTTAAATCTATAATATATAAGAGAATTCTATATTAGAAGTATGGGTTTAGGGAGAGGTATCAACATGTTAGTTTTTTGTCAATAAATTTAAGGTTGAAGGTTGTTTTGTCAATTTATGTATAAACTACACTATATTTATGGTAGCTAAATGTAAGTCGCTTATATTTAAGAGCCACTGCATTCGCTGTGGAAATGTGTTATTACTACTTTGCCACCACATGGCTGTTGAAATGAATTATTACTACTTTGCCACATCATGGCTTTGGAAAAATTCTCTACTTTGAATATGAATAATTAATATTTCCTCCTCCTTATTTTATTTTGTACCTTTTTTTTTAATTCGTTTAAAAAAATGTTATTTTATGATAATTATAAATAATTTAAATTTAAAAATTTTCTTTTATTCTTAATGAAATAATTTACAATCACACAAATATCTAATAATATTATTTTAGATCATAAATTCAATTTTTGTTTTTTATGAAACATCATGACAAATCCAACACCACATAAAATGAGACGAAGGAAATTCTATATAGAAGCCAACAGTTGTCCGTTGACATGTCTGTTTCTAACCTAGGGTATATTTAAAATTTTTGTATTCTCTCTGTTAGGGGTGTACATAAGTTGGTTTTGTTTGGTTTTTTATTTAAAAAAATCTAAATCAATTACGTCGGTTTATTAAATTTAAAAACCAAATCAAATCACATAAAGTCGATTTTTTTGGTTTCGGCTTTAGTCGATTCTTTCAGTTTTTTTTTTTTTTTTTTTGGTTTTTTCAGTTTTTTAACAACTATACGGTATTTGAAAAAGAGGTCAAATATATTTTCACTTACCTGTGTGATAAGCTAAACTTAAAAAATGTTAAATAAATAGAAATTTTCATAAAGACGGTAAAATACCATCCTTGATCCTCTTAATGGAATTCTCAAACTCTTTTACTGGAATTCTCCAATGGTTCTTCTAAAATGGATAACAAACAGAAACCAGCAACTGATGTTGAAGATTTGAGTTCCCGTATTAATTTCCGTGGCCACTTTTCATGTGTTGCCCTCTCCGCGTTGTCTAATTGTGCGGTAAATCTTATCAAATGGAAGAGAGCTCAGGAAACTACTCCTGTAAAAATACTGTGTCCTGACCAAATGTATTGTCAATTCCCTACTTTGAGGCAAGTGTTGAGACTTGAAATCTTCTCATACCTTTGGTTATGTACTTCCACATGGAGAAATGAGATGTTTGCCCACCTGCATTGCTTTGTTTCCCATATTTTGCTCCGATAATCAGTCTCCAGTACACGCTTCACTTACATGATGATTACTGAATCGCCAGATTCCTTACCCCCAGGGTTCCTTTGCTATTGATCAACTTTGCCTTCACACGTCCGAGTTCTGTCAACCTGCTTCAAGATCTTGCTAGGAAATTGGAGAGAATGACATCTGATATGTAGGAATATTGTAAACACATTGTTAATAATGCCAACCAACCACCCATATACACATTGCTCCACTGGGTACCTAGCCTTTCTTTTCATTCTACTATTCCTTGCCACACTTGAGTTGTTTTATATCTAGCTCCCAGTGCCAATCCCAGATTAGTTTCGGAAATGATGTCAGTTTTTCTCACTAGAAGCTCAGCCAATTCTTCAAAGTTCTGCAGATTAGTTACTCGGTAGATGGTACTTTCCGCATGTCTAATATGCAACCTACTGCCCTTCAAATGATGGGAGGAGTCACTTCTGTATTAGTGTCTTCCTATTTAGTGGAAGACAATCAATAGTCTCATTCATCATCCTCCCACAAGTCTAATGTTTTTCAGAACTAGCCACATGTAGACCACCAAAAACTGCAGGCAAAAATGAATCCAATCCAGACTTCTTTACCATATGATTCCGCAATCTTATTCTCCCTCCTTGGGTGTGTAGAAAAATCCCAGTAAGCCTTTTAATACAATACAAACTACAGAACGAGACACAGCAGAGATAGTGCCACTCCCACTTTTGTCATCAAAAGAACCATCCGTCCAAACCATGGCACGGATAAGGACCATGCCCTAGACCATCCAATATGTGAAAGGGAACATAGTTACAAACATGATTGCTCCAACTTGTGAAGCCAATGCTCTAGTTGTTGAGACTAAACCTGTAGGGAGAACTCATACTTCTTCACTGCTCAACGTTACCATGAACCTGAAAGAACATAAATATGAGCAAGATAGAAACACAAGCCAGTGATCCTCCATTTTGTCTGCACTATGCTGTTAGGTGAGTTAGATCATGTGTGAACAATGCCAGAGAAACTGGTGGACACCACTCAAATGAAACATCTCCAACGCAGTCACAAAGTTGGCAGATACCTTCACATATTACCCTGTTGGTAAAAGGCATTAGACACTTATTCACAGAGTAGCATTCAAAATCTTTCCTTAGCAACAAAACTTCATGGATTATACTAAATCAGCTAACCAATTGAAATTACTAACACCTTGAACTAACAATAGCATCATAATTAAAAAGTTCATCTCAAAAAGATTAAAAAGTAAAAATTTAAGTCAGAAAAAAGAAGATCAAGCTACTCTGAAGACTTATCATAAGTTATCATAAAGAGCATAAATAAACACAAATGAAGCTAATGTCCTTTAGTCTTTAACCCTTGAGCAGCACTTAACCTTCACTACTCTTCTGCCGTTCCAGAGAAGTCATTCACTGCATTCGACAAGAAATCTGCTACAAGAGCCAGTTATTTCATATACTAAAGAACACGCATCCACTCTTCCTTGCCAAAAAGCCAGAGCAGAAAAAGATTGACAGGAAAAAAACATCAGCTACAGCCTACAGGTCATCCCTACCAAGGAGGCTTACCGGTACTTAAACAGAGCTTCTATATTTACCTCCTTCCTAACTTCTCTATCTCTTATTAGTCCTGTCACAAGTTCTTTCCTCTTCCACAAGAGGGAGACGAAAGAAACAAAAATTGCAGCTATTTCTTACTAACTTATAATTATTCAATATCCCTAATCAAATCTAACACTAATACCTTTTAAAACTTCTTTCCTACAAGCCCAGTTAGATATTTCTATTGCTCGAAAATCAGGGAACTCCAGCTTTCAGACATGCTTGCATTTGCAGCAAAACACACTGCACAATATCTTCCTCTTCTTTCTATGGTTGGAAGGTCAAAATAAGATTCTGAAAACTCTGCAATATGATCATGGGAGAGGTAATTCAGAACTTTTCTGATTAGCTTCAGTAATAAAGCCCCTACGCACATCAGCATAAGTTTGTTGCAGGGACAAAAAATTGCAGAATTCAAAACAAAAAGAAAAGTCGTATTCCAAAACAAGTTATCCAATGAATTGGATTTGATCAGTATTGTCATGAATGTTGGAGGATGTAACAAACACAGTTACTGGGATTATAAGGAAGATGAAACTTGAGCTGACTTGTTGCAATGATCAAGCTGACGAAGGATGAATATTGTACTGAAAGATCAATACTGTATCTCAACTTGGAAGTCAAAGGTAGAAAATTCACAAAGAGATGAGAATGAATGACTCTCGAAAGAAACCTAAAGGAATACCAAGAGGTAGAAAAAAAGCAGAATATGCAGCTGAGACAGAGTGCACACTAACAGCAGTTTATTTTAGTCTATAAATCATTGTCAACAGAACTGGATTTGTGTAGCAATCAGCCTTGGCAGCAGTCAATTCATTTTCTGGAATTCATCTTTATTCGGTCATTTTTTTGAAAAATAACTTCATTACTTAAAAAGAAGAAAGCATATTTAGATAAGAAAACATAAACTATCATTGTGTGTATATATATGATTGAACAAGTTATTGTGAGAATGGAAAGGATGCGAATAGAATACGTAGAATAACCAACATAACAAAGTGACATATAGGAAATACTTCCGCAGAGTTCCCTAACTAAGAATGTACTTGCACCACGACTGGAGTTGAAAAGGCACTGATAAGAAGTCAGAAAATTTGGAATATGGAAGTTAATACAATGAATTCAATTACAATACAAGGGGAATATGACAAATTCCTACTAACAAACGGAGTCTTTTACCACATCAGTTGATTAAGAAAACTAAAACTAGAAGCGAGACAAAAGTCCTATCAGCAAATGCACGAGTCTCATGATAAATTGAGATGAATCAGAAAGAGAAACCTTGCACTCTTAAGAAAATACCCACCCAAGATTAGAGACACAAATCAGCAATACGATGTTCAAAACACAAATTGAAAAAAAACTACGATGATGATAGAACACCAAAGAACACTGGAAATTCGTTCAGTCTGGCAATAATAACCATTGGCCAATATGCAACAGTCCTGTCAAAAAACAAAAACTAGACTCTATTCACATTCAGAGGTCAAATGTCTACATGATTATTCACCTTATAGCTTTCAAAAGGTTATAGTTGGAACACATAAAACAGTTAGAGAAGTGCAGAACACCCAGAATTAGCATATTGGAGCAGTGGGAGTCATGCGAACATATATGAGAGTCATGATTTTTTAAGTACCTTAAAACAGTTTCCTCAAGGCACCTTTACCAATCAGAAGAGGAAACAGAAGACAAGTAGAATGAAGCTTGGATTGTAGCAGAAGATAATTCCAGATAAAATTCCTAATGTAGATGCAGCTTCAAGAAAAAGTTAGCTCCTCTTCTTACAAAAAGGACCACTGGCTCTAAGTAAGCGCTCTGGATACAAATCTGAGGACAACCATATGCAGTAGTTTTCACAGGATGATATAATTTTGTTAGTAATACACAATCACAAAGCTCAGAAATAATAACTATGCTCCATATTGCAGATGGCAAGTCTAACAGACACGGACACAAACCATCTACATATATGAACAAACTAACATACAATTCCAATTTAGATTCCTCAAAATCCTTTTTTGCACAGCCAGACCTCCTGAGTACTCAAAATTCACCAACTTTTTTCTTTTGATAACCTTGGGACCAGACCAGCTTGCCCACACCTCGACTAATTCCATGGGATACTTGCCTCCTCTCACCAGATACAAGTACCAAATAACGTAGTCCACCAAGGCCAGAACAAATGCAAAGAAAGCATAAGGTGTTATTGTCTCAAAAATTCACCAACATATAGCAATAGGTATCCACAAGTAACTCTGTCCATCAAGGCTAGGACAGATACAAAGAAACCACCTTAGTGTTTTTGTCTCAAAAATTCACCAACATATTATATAGGCGTCAACAATTATCGGAGACATTACTCCACAAAACAACACAGAAAAGATAATTCATCACTTAAAGATGAATTAGTTAAGTCCTCACTTCAATGATTTTGTGGTCCATATTGCAGGTTTAGTTCCACAAGTTTTTTTTGTTTTAGTGCTTGGACTAAAATTTATACAATTCAAGTTTAACCCTCACGTTATTCTGCAAACTACAAAATTAAACCCTCACGTTATTAATTCCACATCTATTATGTAACGTTAACCCATACACAACATGCATTGGATTAACAATAAGTAACTTCATTAGATAGCATTTGCAATCAAGGAAATATCCATCCTTGACAATTATTAGAGAGAGAAGATCATAAACTACCACATAACAGCATGACAAACCAGATTTTATTTCATAGAACAAGAGCAAATGGACATGTATAAATAACAATCTACTAACCACCATCATGAAATATGTAAATAGAGGATTTAACTTACAAAAGCCAGTCTACACCTTTGATCCTTTCTATCTCAGGTTTATTATAGAAGTAAATTCAAAACAAGAGCCTACCTTGAAATGAGTTGTTTTTCCTTTTTCTTCAATTATATTACAACAGCTACGCACACTAGAAATAAATGTGCAGAAAGCAAAGCACCCACCAAATACAAAGAGCCTAACACATATTTTGGTGTTGATACAGCAAGGGTGTATGTGAAAGGAGGCACCAAGAAGGAAGAGAAACCACTTGAAGTAGAGGTGTACAATCAGGTCATGTTCAATATGGAGCTATGCAACAAATGCCAAGAAACAGGTGCACATCCATATAGAGAAGCCTTCCACCAATTTGCTCATGGCATTGAGGATCTTCTTCCTGTCCTTTGCCACCCGCTCTACAAGACAGAGGTATGCTGCATAGTCCTCAATGGTGATCCCTGTCCTAACAGCTATCATTGCCACTTCTGCCATACACTCACTGACCAGGAGAAACTCATGAGATCACTCAATAGTACTACCAGGTCTCTGTCACTCAAGCGGTCAATCCTTCATCTGACAAACACTTCAAAATGATCAAACTAATAGGAAAGATTGTTTTGAACCCAGTAAAATAATTGGAACAATTGTGTAAAAAAGAATGTATACAAATTGAGAAATGTCTTTGTAACAACATACCCAATAAAACCCCACTAAGTAGGACCTCTGTTTTCAAATCATTGCAAGTGAATCAAACCCAAGTAAAAGAAGAAGAAAACACTCACGATTGCATCACAAGTCAAGAGGATGGTGTTGTGATAAAGAGACTGGCTTGATTGCATAGAAGGTGAATAGTGTGTTATGAACACTGTGTCATCCTTCAGCGAGCTGGATTTGTATACTCATCATTGTTCTTCTTCTCTGTTTTTTTTTTTTTTTTTTTTTTTTTTTGAGAAAGGTCCTCATCGTTCTTTTAATTCTGGCACATTTGTTGATACATAATGATACTTCTATATAGAAGTATTTGTTTGTTGTCTCTGCCAAAGCTAGAGAAAGCGACTACTTTGATGATGATTAATCCCAACATATTTCTTTCTTTTATATACAAGTTAAAATCATGCTCAAGTTGAAGCATAGTAACATCATGCACAGATAACTTCACCGAATTAAGGAATCAACTACACTTCAATACCAAACTAATTGAGGCAGACTATTCAAACGAATTTATCAAAAACAAATGCAGCAAAATGGTTCTATATCAACATAATCAGTTCAACACAGGTAACAGTTAATAATTGCACGACAAATGCCCAACCAGTTGGAACTATTTGTTTAACACCCACAAGGGGCCAATACTCTAAAGTTACACAACTGTTTTGCAACAGAAAAAAGATACCAACACTCATGAAAATAATTAAAAAAAATATGCAAGTAAGACATCGGCACAAGCAAATTAGCAGTGTATAAGAAACAGTCACGCACACTCTACCTCCCCCAAACCACATACGCTAAGCATATTAACTAAATCAATATTTCAATGTGTAATGCCAGCAATCCACAAGGAGGGACCAAATTACAATATAATAAAGTAGATTTCATTGATTAGGAACAGCATTGTATTTTACATCATCCCATCAAAACTAGAATATAAGAAATAAAAAATTTAAAAAAAACAAATCTTTTTATCAACTCTAAACAATTGAATGACAACCAAACCCTAATAACCAATTCTCAAAAATAACAAATTTTTAAGAGGTTGTAAACTTGGTAACAGCTTTAGTTCCTTCAGAAACAGCATGCTTAGCCAATTCACCAGGCAATACCAATCTAACAGCAGTTTGAATTTCCCTAGACGTAATCGTAGGTTTCTTATTGTACCTGGCAAGTTTAGAAGATTCCTGAGCCAATTTCTCAAATATATCGTTAATAAAACTGTTCATTATTCCCATCGCTTTGCTTGAAATTCCAATATCAGGATGCACTTGTTTCAGTACTTTGAATATATAGATCTTATACGTCTCGGAACTCTTCTTAACCTTCTTCTTCTTCTTTTCTCCGATACCAACACCAACATCCTTCGTCGGAAGCTTCTTTCCTGCTTTTGGCTTCTTCTCCGCCGGAGCTTTATCGTCGGAAGGCTTTTCCGATGCCGGATTCTTCTCGGCGGGCTTCTTTTCTGCCTTAGGAGCCATGGAATAGTGTAGAAATTTAGCGAAGGATGAAATTTTTGTATGACGGGGAAGAAAGGGCGTGGCTTTGGTATTTATAGGTAATGGTAGTTGGTTCTGATTAGACAAGGGAGTGTGATGAGGATCGATGAAGTGGATTGATCATGACGGTTGGATTTGGTTTGAAGATCAACGGCTAGTGGAGCTGTTCACGTGTAGATCATTTGCTACGGAAATAATGGCGTCTAAAGAAGGGGAGGAATGAGTAAAAACAACTAGCTTTTTGGGTTGTTATAGTACAAAGAATTTGGTTTCAAGTTTTTTTTTCCCAATTTAGAAAAAATAAAAAAATTACATAAATATTTTTCTAATTTAACTTTATCGAATGTTGGACAAACATAGAGTCTATTTGGGGTAGATGAATTTAGATAAATTTTGTTTTTAAAGTAATAAGGAATTGTTTGGTAGTTGATTGGAGTTATGCAGCATTCAGTTAGGAGTATTTAGAGATTACAATACATTAGTGAGCTAATTCTTATTTCTTACTTTCAAAAATGTTTAGTGACCTAATAAATATTATACCCATTAAAACAAATAATTATATAAATAATACAACAAAATTAAAATAAATACTAAATATTAAAAAACAAATAATTAAAAATACATTGATACATGTATTGATAGTGTGTTGCATAGAAACTAAGCAAAGAAATTAATTTAATTAACAATAAAATAATTAACCATGGTCTTGCCGCCAGAAAAAATAGTTAACAAGAAATTAAGAAAATAAATTAAGTAATTAACAAGACAAAATGTTTGAAGAAAAAAAATTGATAATGCTTTTTTTACATGTATTAAATATTTGATTTGTTGTAAATTTATATACATTTAAAAGTAAATTGATAAGGGTAAATGTGTAATATATTATTTTACTACATGTATAACTAATATCCACGTAACTTGTTGTAACACCTCGGTATCTGAAAGACCTAAAAATAGAAAGAACTAAATTGGAAATAGCAAAATGTGAAATTTTGCAAGCTTAAGATAGGAGTTTTGGGTCAACTTCAAATGACCATAACTTTCAATACAAGATGAGTTAGGTGGCGTATAAGATATCAAATGAAAGGTCTTGGAATCCTCTTTCCAACGCCACCAAGTTTGCTAATTTTCAAGCTCGTATGAGGGAGGTATGACTGTTTGAAGTCGGGTTGTCCATTTAAGAAAAGTCACCCGGATTTAAGAGGGGTATTTTGGTCTTTTCCTTACCTTATCAGATTTATTTTTTTAGTAAATAATTAGGGTTCTAAACTGATTTAGTTCAGTTTAATTAAACTAGGGTTTTAGAAAAGAACTAGAGGAGAAAGGAGGAGAAATGGGTCAAGATTTCGTCAAGTTATTGAAGGTTTCGTTGCGGATTTCGCCAAGGGTTTGATCCCTAAGAGGTATGTGAGTTCACATAGTGTTGGGTTCTTTTACTATCACTCCTTATTGATTCTAACTACTCTAAACAACTTATAAACATCTACAAATCATTCATAAACATGAATCATAACCCTTGAATCCATAATTCAAATTCAAGGTAGAGTTAAGAGTCAAGTATTGAGAGTTCTTCGAGTTATTTTAAGAGGTTGTTTGCAATTGTTTTACAACTTGTTTTAAATGACTTGAACACAAACTTTAGAAGAGTAGAGTGAGTTCATTTTCTTTAAAATGATATATGAGAACTAAGTATTCCCAAGAGTAAATGTTTTTACAATTAAGATGAGAGGAAACACCGTTTTCCAAAAGAGTTTTCACGAGCAGTTTTAGTACCATCTCTTTAAAGAGAAAGATTTTGAGTAGTAATCTCAAACCACAGAAAAGTTATGTTTTAAACATATTAGCTAGTTACATTTTGGGAGTAGTATTGAGCACCGATATGGGGACGATTTCAGATAACTTAAGTCTCCATAAATCATATAGCCAACGTGGGTAGAAAGCGTCATACTTTTTAGATGATTCCTTAATGCTTTAGAATAGACTAGTGGATCCACTTAGTAATAGGTTCTATACCCCGACAAAGTATAGGACGGTCCTGGCAGCATGAGGGAAGACGCTATATCATCACATAACTCATAGTGATAGTTGTCGATTACAGAATCTCCCATAGAGTTACTTGTATTTTCATATTCAAAAACTAAGTTACTATTGTGTTTTTCAATACACTGAGTTGTTATCTGCATGTTTTAAAGCTTTTCTTTATACTGCATCTTTATTACTGCTTTATATTGAAAAAATTTGAGTTGAGTTGAGACGAGGTAAGTTCCTTCAGTTCCATTTCAAGCTTATATATTGTTTTAGAGTTCCCCTCATATGCTCGTACAGTCCATATACTGACGCTATTTGGCCTGCATCTTTTATGCTGCAGATATAGGTAACCAGGATCATCATCCAGTGCTTTGTTGATCCAGTTGAGCTTCATAGTTGTTAGTGAGCCTCCTTGCTTCTAGAGGATCCCTGTTATTTGCTTTATCATTATAGTTTTGTTAGGATGTCGTGGGTCCTGTCCCGCGTCCATCTCAGTTATTAGAGGCTTCATCGATAGATAGAAAGACACTAGTTCATGAGTCTTTTCATTTTTATTCGGTTATGTTGAGACTTGAGTTGCCACTTTGACTAGTCAAATGTTTATTTATAAAACATTCTAAGTTATCAATTGAGCTATAGTTTACTTTTTAAAGTGCTTTTATTATGAGTAAGTCTTTCGCTAAGAGTTCAGCTAGGCCAAGGGTTCGCTTGGGGCAGTAATGGTTCTCGAGTACCAGTCCCGCCCAGGTTGTAGGCTTGGAGCGTGACAAACTTGGTATCAGAGCACAAAATTCAAGAATCCTAGGGTGTTTATGAAGTCGTGTCTGTAGAGTCCTAGTTATTGGTATGAAGCGCATCACATCTATAATTATGAGGCTGCAACATTTAGGAACTATCTCACTTCTTTCATACTCATTTCGTGCGATAGAGTTTATCTCGATAAAAGTTTCCTTCTAATTCATTCTTGTGCGTATCTTTGAGATCATGCCTCCATAAAGAGTTGTCCGAGGTCGTCCTGCTAGAAGGAATATTGAGGATCAAGGGGTACCCAATGCACCAGAAGTGCAACCCCAAGGAGAGGTCACTAATGTTGAGTTCCGAGAAGCTATCCGGATGTTGAATCAAACTGTGACCAATCAAGTTGGGCAACAGAGAGGGGTTCGACAGGAAGGGGTTGATACATCTAGGCCTTGCGAGTTCTTAAGGATGAATCCTCCAAAATTCACTGGTTCAAGTGTCACTAAGTATCCGAAAAGCTTTATGGAAGAGCTTTAGAAGATTTTTGAGATTATGCACATTGCTGATGCTGAGAGGGTGGAACTAGCTACATACCAATTGAAAGGTGTCGCTAGAATCTGGTTTGATAAATGGACCACTTGTGAGTTGGGATATGTTTGAGGAGGCCATCTTGGAGCGTTTCTTTCCCCGTGAACTGAGAGAAGCAAAGGTACGAGAATTCCTCACTCTTAAGCAAGAATCTATAAGTGTTCATAAGTATGGTCTTAAGTTCACCTAACGTTCCCGCAATGCTCCAGAGATGGTTACTGACATGAGGAGCAGGATAAGTTTGTTCGTTGCTGAGTTGTCTCGTCTATCAACTAAGGAAAGCAAGACAACTATGATGATAGGAGATATGGACATAACAAGGTTGCTGATCCATGTGCAATAGGTTGAGGAGGACAAGTTGAGGGATAGAGAAGAATTTAGAAATAAGAAGGCTAAGACATCAGGGAATGAGTCCGGGCAGAAAAAGAGTAATGTGAACCTGTCTTCTTTCCAACATAAACAAAAGGGACCTGCTCCATCATCTGCTAGTGCACCTGCACCAAGGAACAAAGGTGAGTTCAACAATCAGAAGTCATAAAATTTCAGAGCTAGACCTATGCAGTCTCAAGGTAGTGTGGCACAAAGAGGTAATGAGACTCCTGCATGTTCCAAGTGTGGTAGGACCCACTTAGGAGTGTGTCGTGATGGCTCCATTAATTGCTTCAAGTGTGGTCAGAATGATCACTTTATGAAAGAGTGCTCTAAGAATAGGAAAATATATGGTAATAGGGGCAATAAAGCCCAATCTTCTTCAGTTGCTCCACCAGACAGCGCTGCATCTAGAGGAGCTACTTCAGGGGCAGGCGGAGGAGCAAACCGTCTATATGATATCACTAGTCGCCAAGAGCAAGAGAACTCCCTAGATGTTGTCACTGGTATGATTAAAGTCTTTAATTTTGATGTTTATGCTTTGCTAGATCCAGGAGTGAGTCTATCTTTTGTGACTCCTTACATTGCCATGAATTTTGGTGTTCTTCCTGAGCAACTTCTTGAGCCCTTCAGTGTTTCTACACATGTTGGTGAGCCCATTCTAGCTGAGAGAGTCTATCATGATTGTACCATTTCTATCAATCACAAGAATACCATAGCTGACTTAGTTGAGTTAGATATGGTAGATTTTGATGTCATTCTAGGTATGGGCTGGCTTCATGTCTGTTATGCCTTAGTCGATTGTAGAACTTGAGTTGTCAAGTTCCAGTTTCCTAATAAGCTAATTATAGAGTGGAAGAGTAGTTCAGCAGTGCCTAAGGGTCATTTTATTTCGTACCTTAAGGCGAGAAAGTTAGTTTCCAAGGGGTGTGTCTATCACTTAGTCCAAGTTAATGACTCTAGTGTTGAGACACCTTCTATTCAATCAGTTCCAGTAGTAAAAAGAGTTTCCAGAAGTGTTTCCAGATGATCTTCTTGAAATCCCTCCTGAGAGAAATAAACTTCGGTATAGATATTCTTCCCGATACTGGTCCTATCTCTATTCCGCCATATATAATGGCACCAGCAAAGTTGAAAGAGTTAAAAGAGCAGTTGAAGGATCTTCTTGAGAAATGTTTTATTCGACCAAGTGTCTCACCTTGGGGTGCTCCGGTCTTATTTGTGAGGAAGATAGATGGTTCTCTTAGAATGTGCATAGATTACCGTCAGTTGAACAAGGTCACTATCAATAATAAGTATCCTCTTTTGAGAATTAATGATCTTTCAGATCAACTTCAGGGTGCCACTTTATTTTCTAAGATAGACATCAAATCAGGCTGTCATCAATTGACAGTAAGAGAAAGTGATATCCCTAAGACAACATTCAAGACCCATTATGGTCATTATGAGTTTCTGGTCATGTCATTTGGTTTGACTAATGCTCCTGCAGCATTCATAGACCTTATGAATATAGTATTCAAGCCTTATTTAGATATGTTTGTTATCATATTCATTGATGACATTTTAATCTATTCAAGGATTGAGGAAGATCATGCTAGTCATCTCAAAATAGTTCTCCAAACTCCAAGGATAGAGAGTTGTATGCTAAATTCTCTGAGTGTGAGTTTAGGCATGAGTCTGTGGCATTCTCGAGCCATGTTTCGGTGATGGAATTAGAGTTGATACTCAGAAAATAGAAGCAGTGCAGAATTGGCCTAGACCCACAGCTCCAACTGATATTAGGAGTTTCTTGGGGTTGGCAAGATATTATAGAAGGTTCGTTGAGGGGTTCTCATCTATTTCATCCCCTTTGACTAAGTTGACTTAAACAATAGTGAAGTTTCAATCGTTTGAAGCTTGTGAGAAAAATATTCAGGAATTGAAAACTAGGTTGACTATTGCCCCAGTATTGACCTTACCAGAAGGTACACAAGGTTCTGTGGTATATTATGATGCGTCCAGAGTTGGACTGGGTTGTGTATTGATGCAGAATGACAAGCTTATAGATTATGCCTCCAGACATCTTAAGGTTCACGAAAAGAACTACCCAACCCATGATTTAGAGTTAGCTGTTGTAGTGTTTGCTTTGAAGATTGGCATCACTATCTTTATGGTGTTCATGTTGATGTGTTCACCGATCACAAGAGTCTTCAGTATGTGTTCAGTTAGAAAGAGCTTAATCTCAGACAGAGGAGATGGTTATAATTACTCAAAGATTATGACATGAGTATTCTATATCACCCAGGTAAGGCTAATGTCGTTGCTGATGCCTTGACCAGATTTTCTATGGGTAGTATTACCCATATTAAGGAATACAAGAAAGAGTTAGTAAAAGATGTGCATAGACTTGCAAGATTATGAGTTCGACTAATGGATTCCAACGAAGGAGGAGTAGTGGTGATGAATAGGGCTGAATCATCATTAGTGTCTGAAGTGAAAGAGAAACAAGACAAAGATCCTATTTTATTAGAATTAAAGGCAAATGTTCATAAGCAAAAAGTGATGACTTTTGAACAAGAGGGGGATGGTGTATTGAGGTATCAAGGTAGGTTGTGTGTACCCAGGTGGATGATCTCCAAAAGAGGATCATGGAGAAACCTTATAGCTCCACATATTCTATCCATTCGGGTTCCACAAAGATGTATTGCCATTCGAGAGAAGTTTATTGGTGGAGTAGCATGAAGAATGGTATTGCAGAGTTCGTTGCTAAATGCCCGAATTGTCAACAAGTTAAGGTGGAGCACCAAAGCCCCGGTGGTATGGCTCAGAATATAGAAATTCCAGAATGGAAGTGGGAGATGATTAATATGGATTTTATTACAGGTTTACCACGGTCTCACAGAGAGCATGATGCGATTTGGGTGATTATGGATCAATGACTAAATCAGCCCATTTCTTACCAGTAAAGACTACCTTTTCAGTAGAAGATTATGCTAAGTTATATATTCAAGAGGTAGTTAGACTTCATGGAGTTTCGATATCTATTATTTCAGATAGAGGTGCAAAATTTACTACACAATTCTGGAAGTCTTTCCAGAAGGGTTTGGGTTCCAATGTGAACCTTAGTACTGCTTTTCATCCACAGACAAATGGTCAAGCAGAGCACACCATTCATACCTTAGAGGATATGTTGAGGGTGTGTGTGATCGATTTAAAGGGTAATTGGGATTATCACTTACCTCTCATCGAGTTTGCTTACAATAATAGTTACCACTCTAACATGCAAATGGCTCCATATGAGGCTTTGTATGGGAGAAGGTGAAGATCTCCTATATGATGGTTTGAGGTTGGTGAAGCTGGGTTGATTGGACTAGACATGGTTCATCAAACTATGGAGAAAGTGAAGGTTATTCAAGAGAGGTTGAAGACAGCGCAGAGTCGTCAAAAATCCTATACAGATGTTAGGAGAAAAGACATAGAGTTTGAAGTAGATGATTGGATATACTTGAAGGTTTCACCCATGAAGGGTGTCATGATATTTGGTAAGAAGGGGAAGCTTAGTCCCCGATATATTGGTCCTTACAGAATATTTAAGAGGATCGGTAATATAGCTTATGAGTTGGAGATACCGCAAGAATTAGCAACAGTCCATCCGATATTTCACATTTCCATGTTGAAAAAGTGTATGGGCGATCCTTCACTTATAATACCTACTAAAGATATTTGTATTAAGGATAGCTTATCTTATGAGGAGATTCTTGTTCAGATTTTACACCACCAGGTTCGCAAGTTGAGAACCAAGGAGGTAGCATCAGTCAAGGATCCGTGGAGAAATCACTTTGTTGAGGAAGCTACATGGGAGACTGAGGAAGATATGAAGAAGAGATACCCACATCTCTTTGAGTCTGGAGAAATTCTAGTTCAAGGTACTAATTCTCTTCTTAGTACTATTTAATTTATATACTGAATGTATTAGACTTGCATGTTGGGTGTTTGAGCTGGGTGTTAGATGTTACCACCCTTAGTTCTACTTAGAGTAATCTCATTCGAGGACGAATATTCCCAAGGGGGAGATATTGTAACACCTCGGTATTTGAAAGAGCTAAAAATAGAAAGAACTAAATTGGAAATGGCAAAATCTGAAATTTTGCAAGTTAAGCTTAAGATTGGAGTTTTAGGTCAAATTCAAATAGCCATAACTTTCAGTACATGATAATTTAGTTGGCCTATAAGATATCAAATGAAAGGTCTTGGAATCGTATTTCCAATGCCACCGAGTTTGCTAATTGTCAAGCTCCTATGAGGGAGATATGAGAGTTTGAAGTCACCCTGTCCATATAAGGAAAGTCACCCGGATTTAAGAAAGGTATTTTGGTATTTTCTTTACCCTATCAGATTTATTTCAGTTTTAATAAATAATTACGGGTCTAAATTGATTTGGTTCAGTTTACACAATCCTAAATTACGCTAGGGTTTTAGAAAAGAACTCAAAAGGAGAAAGGAAGAGAAAAGGGTCAAGATTTTGTCAAGTTCTTGAAAGTTTCGTTGAGGATTTTGCCAAGGGTTTGATTCCTAAGAGGTATGTGAGTTTACATAGCGTTGGGTTCGTTCACCCATGCGCCAATCATGTTAATTTCAGCGTAAAGTTCATTCTAGAAAATTGAAAGTTTGATGTTCTTGATTGGTGTTCTTGAATTTGCTTTCATTCTTGAATAAGGATGGGATTGATAAGTTCTTGAGATAATTGTATCGATTTTAAGAGTTGTTTTTGAGTAGATTCTTATGTACATGTATTGGGTAACTGAATCTAAAGAGAAATTGAGAAAAATAATCGAATCTAATCAAATTAAGGTCAGAAAACAACTTGAAAATTTCATAGGAACGACCTGGGGAGGCACTGGCGCGATGCACGCCAGATGCGCTAGAGGGGCTGGGCTGGCACGCCAGCAGTGCGCCAGAATCCAGTCTTTGAACTTTAAGGGTTGGCGCTTCGCGCCAGCAGTGCACCCGAGACATCTACCCCCACTCATTTTTCGTTAGCCCATCGTAGTCCTTCTAAAGTGTATTATCACTCTCTATTGATTCTAACTACTCTAAACAACTTCTAAACATCTAGAAATCATTCGTAAACATGAATCATAACCCTTGAATACAAAATTCAAATTCAAGGTAGAGTTGAGAGTCAAGTCTTAATTTTTCAAAACTTAACTTGGGTCTATGACTTCGTTCATACTGTCACGACCCAGACCACCGTGATTGACACCCACACTAACCCTCCGATAGGAGAACCACTACTATAACCCAAACCAAGAAACTAAACCAAAAACTAAAGCATTTAAATTACGGAAGAAAGTTAAAAAGCTAAAAACTCAAGTTCCCATAAAACTTCCAAAAGATCTAACAACTAAACAATGCAGAAAATACATCTAGAACCTGAAAATCAATGTACCAAAATATCTAAAGTTCAACAAGTCTAAAGAAGAAGGGAACAACCAAACTAATGAACTAATAACTAACTAGAAAGTCTAAGTCAGAAATGTGGACATAGACAGAAAGAGAACTCATGGAAGCTCGGAAGAACTGGCTCACCCTTGAATTCGAACGATCACTGATCATCTAAGCGAGGTCTGTCAATAGCCGCCTGAAGACGCCTTGTACTTAACAAAGAAAGAGCAAGTGCAGTATGAGTACAAAACCATACTGTACTGGTAAGATCACGTGGCAATCCCACTAAGTGCAACATACATAAGCTATTACAACAATATAATCACATGCATATATCGAACATACACAATATGATCAATAATTACAAACAAGGTACAGTTTCACATTTCTCAAGATACACAATTAAGTCAAATCATTGGTCCTCTCATGGAACCCAAACCCAAAAAGTTAGCATATCGGAATGTGGTATCCGATCCAATGATTATGCCGGAACGTGGCAATCAATCCATAATTATGCTGAAACGTGGCAATCGATCCAAGTTAGTTTGTTGGAATGCAACACCTGATCCATTCAATAAGCCACAATCATAATCACAAGTACATTATCATAATCATACAATCAAGTCATGATTCATGGCAATCATCATTCATATATCCTCATTTACAATTAATGTGATCAATAATGCAACATTCACATACATACATGTATCAAAATGAAGCAAGAACAAACATACATCACAGAATCATAGAATCACTACCATCGCCTACCTCGAAACAAGCTTGAAACCCTAAGAAACTTGATTCTTCCCTTTCCAGATTCGTTCCGCTTGTTCTTGGTGTACAAACAATCAATATAACACGGAATCAATAAACAATCACTAATTAACCGAATTACTAACAATCCTATCAACCCTAGATCATACCCATGATCCCTATATTCCAAATTAAGGCTTTTTCCACCATACTTTTCATATCAAAACTCTTCCCCATCGATAATTACCCATTAGAATGCGTTCTACGGATCGAAAAATGGATTCGGGGAGTGAAATCTTATCTTTAGTCTCAAGAATGGTGGAAAACTGTTAAGAAAAGCCCTGGATTCGTTCCTTAGATCTCAAGTTAAAAAATTGCAGAATAAAACATTTTTGGGATTTATTTCTGACTTTAAGTCGCGTCTGCCCCGTCATGGCGGTACTAGCCCGCAACAGCGGCCCCGCCCTGGTGGCAGAAATCCCCACCAAAGCGGTTTACACGAAATAATGAGAAAAATTAATAATTTCAAGACCCCATTTCAGAACACACCTTCATCCAACGACACTCAAAAACTACCCGTTCACGCTAAGATCAATTTCGGGAGTTTTACTCGCCCGAATTCAATTCCATAAAGTCGTACGGGTTCCTTAATGTCTTATCTACCTAATCATGTAATCAAAATCATAATTAAATCGCCTAATTGCTACAAGATTTCCCTAGACCTCACGGATTCCGATATCGTCCAAATCTGGACTAACTTGGGAAATCCCAAGTTACTACGAAAAAGTTTTCCGGCCCAAATTATTCCCCGTTGGATATTCTATAATAACAGTAACAGGTTGTTACACCTACAACCCATAGGAATTCCTACGGTTCGTAGGTTGGACTCGTAGAAACTTGCTTTAGTCAATTTTTCTGCATTTTTCTTTCCTTTTGGACTTTCCAACTTTCGAGGTTTTTACGGAAAAAGACCCAAATACCCTTTAACATAATTGTATGACAAACCTACGATTGCAACATACGGCTTGTAGGAATTCTTACGGACTATACTGGTCAACCGTAGTTTGAGTGACTAGGGCCTAAAATTCATCTAACTTCGATGAGACCTTCCGACGGTCCGCATCCCCAAACCACAGAACTGAACTTTTACCCCAAAATTTCACCAGGTCTAGATTGCTTCTACGGAACCCATCTACGGTCTGTAGAACATCCCATGACCAGTTTTGTTCAAAGGTTGATCAAGTTATTGGGACTTCAAATTTCAAAAACTTGACCCACTTCCTACGAGGTGTCACATTTATTTATGTATAATATTGATTCAAAAATTGAATATGTAAATTTTAATTTAATTAAAATTTAATTAAAATTTAATCAAAATATTTGTAATAGATATTTAAAATACTTTCTCTCTATAAAATAATCTTAGTATTAAAAGTGCATTGATACTTACCATTTTTCATAATTTGACTCTTAAAATAAAAAATTTAAAAAAGATTAGTCAAATACAATTTTCTTATCAAAAGCATTTTTCAAATGAATTAGCCAAACACAAATAATTTTTTTCTGAAGCATTTTTTAAAAAAAAAGTTTTTTGAAAAAGTGTTTCTAGAAATAAGCAGTTTTTAGAAGAAGCTCAAATAGGCTCTAAAAACATAATATCATTTTGTATTCTATTAGCAATTAATTACTTAGATTTACTATCTTATTTCAACATATCATAAGCTTATTTGTATTTTATGACAAGTAATATTTTATGACCAGTAATTTAAAGATACAGATTTACTAGCCTTATTTGAACTAGTACCATAAATTCATTTATATCTTTTATAAAGTAACTTAAAAACTACATATTTATAAAAATTATACTAATTAATATCATAATTTCATATCTTCCTTCAACCCCTATATAAGAATCTTAAATGGCATCTTAAAAATTACATATTTATAAAGATTATACTAATTAATATCATAATTTCATATCTTCCTTCAGCCCTTATATAAGAGTCTTAAACGGCATCGACAATTCATACATTCATAGAATACAAAAGTTCAATAGTGAAAAAACCAAAAAGAGTTTCACTCTACTTTTTCTTTTCTCTATGACAGTATTTTTCAATTTGTTTGACCATTCATTAGGTATGATTTTTTATTCAATGCATATGAAATTATTTTATCTATAAGTATGTGTTCAGATATATGTTTTCATTATTCATTTTTATAAGCATGTCGATTTATGTGAAATCTTCTCATTATTTTGTATCAGGTGATGATACTAAATTTTGCCCAGAAACTTTTACGACTAATGATGTATGTGCTAATATTAGTTGTGGAAATCTAGCTCTATTTCACTGGCCAACAAGTTCGATACCTCATGATTGTGTTTGTACTGCAGTAGAAAGCAATCAAATTCTTTGTACCTGTCAAATTCGTTGTTAAAAAAAATTATGCAATAAAAGTGGTTATTATTGATGTTAATTGAGTAATCATACATGTCCATTTAATGATTTAAAATAAATAAAAACAAATAGAAATCAAAAGTTGAACAATATTTTTTATAAGTGGAAAAGCTTAACTTTAAGAGGTGAGAGATCAATTAAAAGTTGAACAATATTTTGTCCCTTCAGAAAAACGTCATTAATAGAGTAATTTTGTAATTTTATCAAACCAATGTAACATATAATATGACACATGTCAAAACAATGTAATAATAAATTTTATAAATCATTATTATCACATATATTTACTTGCCTTTTGCATCATCAAAATTAAAATGGATAGATGAAGTTGGTGTTCAAGAAAGTCATTAGGTACCCACTTAAATAACCAATAAATTATATCATTTTTGAGAGTAAATAATCAACTTAGAATTTTAGATCAATATACAATCTATAGGTATAATCATTTTAAAATTTATTTAACAACTTTGAGAGATAAATTTTATTACTTAACTGCATAATTTTTTGTCGTTAACACAATTAAAGTTACAATTTCAAAAGGTAAGTTCATTTTCTTCTTTTTATCTACTAAAAATAGAAATTAGCGACAAACAAATTATGTAGTTAAACAAAAAAAATTATTTCTCATATTTATCAATTAATTAATAAGATATTATAAGTCACAAGATATTTAGTGATAGATTAGCGATGAAGTTTGCAACTAATTTCATTTTATTTTACTATAAGTGTTAATCCCTAATATAGTTGTAGATGGAAAGTAATTTTCATCCTTGAATAAAAGTTTGGGGTTCGGACTTTGAGGATTAAATAACATCTGGTAGGGTCGTTTCAACCCCAAAATGATACTTTCCAACTCAAATCTAAATTAGTTGGATGAAAAATGGGTATCAAACACTATGTTAAAAAAAAAAAAAAAAAAAAAAAAACTTCCTATAACTATCCATAAAATCATATTTTATTTTACTTTTCAATGTTCGATTAAATGGCATCTCCTATTAATAATGCTTCAACCCGATTATGAATTTTAGATTTAACATTCTTTTTGGTTATCCATGAATATGAAGAAGTTATATTTACCATTTGGGACTTATTTGAGAGGTTTATGTTGGGGACCAAAGGGATGAGTGTGTTTTGAATAAAAAAAATCATTCTCGATAGCATCATATTTTGTTTTTCTTAATGTTGGTATAAGTCATCTTTGTAAGACAATAAGTCATAATCGTGTATGAGGAAAAACTATGGCATCGTGGTCTAATAAGAAGCCTCGTGATCTCTTCAATTTGTGATCGTGGATGATGCTATCATGATCACAAAGGGCAATAATGTCATGAAAAAAGAGTGAAAATTAAAAAAAAAAATCATTTCAAGACCTTTGAGGATTTTGAAGCTCCACCTAGGACAATTATTTGCTACTTGAGTTCCTACATCAAATCTTTAAATCAATCATACGAGTCCGTCATACGACCCGTCAAACTCTCTACAGTTCGTCCTATCAAGTCGTAGGTCCAATATTCAGAAACTTAATTTTCCAAAACTCAACTTATGTCTACAACTTCCTTCCTACGACCCATAGTAATTCCTATGGTTCGTAGGTTGGACTCGTAGAAACTTACTTTAGTCAATTTTTCTATATTTTTCTTTCCTTTTGGACTTTCCAATTTCCAAAGTTTTCACAGATAAATGTTACGCCCCGAGCCTACACCTCGGACGTGGCCGGCACTCGAGAACCATTGCTGGCCCCAAGCGAACCCTTGGCCTGGCTTACTTAACTCAGCGGAAGACTTAACTTAACAAGATAATCTCAAAACATAACTTTAAAGAGATATAAAACTTAGTCAAAATGGCAACTGAAGCCTTTAAACAATATATGAATGATAAAGTAAAGACAACTGAACTACTAACTGTTTATGAAGCCTCTAAATCAAAGAGGGATGTCGGGATAGGACCCTCGATCATCCTAACAACTGAAAACTAGAAAGCAATGTAAAAAGAAGCCCTCCGGAAGCAAGAAGGCTCACCAATTGACTCTGAGTGCGGAACCTGATCAACGAGGCGCTGGATGCTGATCCTGGTTACCTGTGTCTGCATCATAAGACAATGCAGGCCAACTTTCATCAGTACATTGAATGTACAAGTGTGCGAGTTGGAATGCTAAACATAACATAGGCTTGAAAAGATTCTGGAAGAAACACTTACCTTGGCTCTTCTTAACTCATGAATAACTCAACTCATAATATAGCAATGAAACACATGCAATATATGAAAAGCTTTATAAAATAGTAAAATCAACTTAGTTCGTTAAATAAAAGCAACAATAAACTCAACTTTATTTATATAATAAAGTAATATAGTTTCTATGGGAGACTTTCTAACCGACAACCACCACTATGAGCCTAAGTGGTGATACAACGTCTTGCCCATGCTACCAGAACTGTCATATACTTTGCCGTCATATAGAACGCTTAACTTAGTGGATCCACTAGTCTATGCTAAAAGCATCTTAAGGAGTCATCTAAAAAGTATGATCATTTACTACCCATGATGGATACATGGTTTATGGAGACTTGAGTTAATATGAACTCGCATCCCATATCGGTGCTCAATACTACTCCCAAAATATACTTAGATCATATGTTTTTAAAACAAACTTCTTTCTTTGGTTTGAGATAATTACTCAAAACTTAGCTTATATAAAAGCTCTCTCGGAATCGATGTTCCCTTTTCTTACTCAAATGTGGAAACATTTAAAAACTCTTTGGGAATACTTAGTTCCCTTATAGCTTTTTGAGAAATGAACTCACCTCTTTACTATTTGCTTAACTTGAAAATTTAAGTCTTAAAACAAAGTTAAAACATTCGTTAAAGACTTTTGAAAACTTTACAAACTTTGCTTTGACTTGCTTCTTTAACTTCTGAACTTGACTCTTAACTTCTCTTGACTTTAATCCTAACTTTCCTTGAATTGGATTATGGATTCAAGGTTCATGATCTCATGTTGATGGATGATTTCATGATGTTTAGATGTACCTTAGAGTGTTGGAATCAACTAGAAAACATAGGTACATTGCTAAGGAACTAGTACGGAAGATTGGGGAAGAAATCTGAAGAACTGGCGACCTTGGCGCTCTGAGAGGCGCGGGGCACCAGAAAACAAACTTCAGAGCTGAAGTTGTGGCGCTCTGGCTGGCGCATCGCCCCAGAGCCCAAACTTCAGACTCTGAAGTGGGGCACTCTAAGAGGCGCGGCACCCTAAGTCTTTGCCTAGAAAACTTTGACTTTTCTCCTTCGTTTTTCTTCTCTAAACCCTCTAATTTCACTTATTCTTTCCCCAAACACTTAGAATCATTAATACCCTCAATATACAATAGATTCAAACCAAAATTACACCCGAAAACATGAATCAAATCAAAAGAAATTCCAACAACACAACCCACAAGAAATTCAACGAAACTTTCAACAAGGTTCATCAAGAACTCAATTTCTAAACTTTCAAAGACTTAAATTCGCTGAGTTAAATCGTGGTTGGCGCATGGGCGAACTAACCCAATGTTATGTGATCTCACATACCTTGTAGGGATCACCCCGACAAAATCCACAAGCTAACCTCGATGAAATCGACGAATCTTGAACGTTTTTCTCTTTTCACCTCTGTTCTACTCTTCTCCAAGCCCTAGCATAAAATTCACTTTTCTAAACTGACTAAAATTTGACTTTACCCCAATTAAACTCCTAAAAATGAATTAGAATAATTAGGTAAGGAAAAGACTAAATTACCCTTCCAAAATCCGGATTAGACTTTCCTTAATCCAACAGCCCAACTTCCAAAGGGCATAACTTACTCATACAAACTTGGAATCATGCAAACTCAGCGGCGTTGGAAAGATCATTCCAAGAGCTTTCCAACCATATCTTGAAGTACACCTAACTCATCCTGAGCTAGGAGTTATAGCCATTTGAAGTTGACCAAAACTCAACTTTTCCTAACTTAAACAAATTTCCAGATTTTCATTCTTTCCAAAAATGACTATCTCCAATTATTAGCTCCTTCCTAGTTATTTCATATTGCCAGATGCTACAATAAAGACCCAACTATCCTTTAAAATAATTGTATGGCAGACATACGATTGCAACCTACGGCTTGTAGGAATTCTTACGGACTATACTGGTCAACCGTAGTTTGAGTGACTGGGGCCTAGAATTCATCTAACTTCGATGAGACCTTTCGGTAGTCCGTATACCCAAACCATGGAACTGAACTTTTACCCCAAAATTTCACCACGCTTGGATTGCTTCTACAAAATCCATCTACGGTCTGTAGAACATCCCATGACCAGTTTTGGTCAAAGGTTGATCAAGTTATTGGAACTTCAAATTTCCAAAAACTTGACCCACTTCCTACGGATGTACTCTATGGTCTGTAGAAGCATCTACGGCCTGTAGAATGGATCCGTAGAACACAACCAGTAGCTAATAAGTGAAATCTTTCCTTTCCTAAATTCCGAGGTGTCACATTTATTTATTTATAATATTGATTCAAAATTAGAATATGTAAATTTTAATTTAATTAAAATAAAATTTTAATCAAAATATTTGTAATAGATATTTAAAATAGTATCTCTCTATAAAATAATCTTAGTATTAAAAGTACATTGATACTTACCATTTTTCATAATTTGACTCTTAAAAGCATTATTTTTTAAAAAGATTAGTCAAACACAATTTTCTTATCAAACCATTTTTCATAATTTGACTCTTAAAAGCATTATTTTTTAAAAAGATTAGTCAAACACAATTTTCTTATCAAAAGCATTTTTCAAATGAATTAGCCAAACACAAATAATTATTTTCTAAAGCATTTTTTTTAAAAAGTCATTTTAAAAAAGTGTTTTAGAAATAAGCAGTTTTTAGAAGAAACTCAAATAGGCTTTAACAACATAATATCATTTTGTGTATTCTATTAGAAATTAATTACTTAGATTTACTATCTTATTTCAACATATCATAAAATTATTTGTATTTTATGACATTTAATAATTTATGACCAGTAATTTAAAGATACAGATTTACTAGCCTTATTTGAACTAGTACCATAAATTCATTTATATCTTTTATAAAGTAATTTAAAAACTACATATTTATAAAGATTATACTAATTAATATCATAATTTCATATCTTCCCCCCTATATAAGAGTCTTAAATGACTTCGACAATTCATACTTTCATAGCATATAAATGTTCCATAGTGAAATAAACATGAAGAGCTTCACTATGCTTTTTCTTTTCTCTATGACAATATTTTTCACTTTGTTTGACCATTCACTAGGTATTATTTTTTTATTAAATGCATATAAAATTATTTTATCTATAAGTATGTGTTCAGATATATGTTTTCATTATTCATTTTCTTAATCATGTCGATTTATGTGTAATCTTCTCATTATTTTGTATCAGGTGATGATACTAAATTTTGCCCAGGAACTTTTACGACTAATGATGTATGTGCTAATATTAGCTGTGGAAATCTAGCTCTATTTCACTGGCCAGCAAGTTCGATGCCTCATGATTGTGTTTGTATTGCAGCAAGAATCAATCAAAATCTTTGTACCTGTCAAATTCGTTGTTAAACAAAATTATGCAATAAAAGTGGTTATTATTGATGTTAATTGATTAATCATACATGTCCATTTAATGATTGAGAACAATATTTTTTATAAGTGGAAAAGCTTAACTTTAAAAGTTGAGAGATCAAAATAGCAATTAAAAGTTGAACAATATTTTTCCCCTTCAAACAAGCGTCATTAATAGAGCAATTTTGTAATTTTATCAAACCAATGTAACATATAAAATGACACATGTCAAAACAATGAAATAATAAATTATATATATCATTATTATCACATATATTTACTTGCCTTTTGCATCTTCAAAATTAAAATGAATAGATGAAGTTGATTGTTCAAGAAAGTCATTAGGTACCCACTTAAATGACCAATAAATTATATCATTTTTGAGAGTAAATAATCAACTTAGACTTTTAGATCAATATACAATCTATAGGTATAATCATTGCGAAATTTATTTAATAACTTTGAGAGATAAATTTTGTTATTTAACTGCATAATTTTTTGTCGGTAACACCATTAAAGTTACAATTTCAAAAGGTAAGTTCATTTTCTTCTTTTTATCTACTAAAAATAAAAATTAGCGATGAACAAATTATGTAGTTAAACAAAAAAAATAATATTTCTCATATTTATCGATTAATTCATAAGATATTATAAGTCACAAGATATTTAGTGACAGATTAGCGATGAAGTTTGTAACTAATTTCATTTTATTTTTCTATTAGTATTAATATCTAATACAGTGGTAGGTGGAAAGTAATTTTCACCCTTGAGTAAAAGTTTGGGGTTCGGACTTTGAGGATTAAATAACATCTGGTAGAAGCGTTTTACCCCCAAAATGACTCTTTCCGACTCAAATCTACATTAGTTGGATGGAAAAATGGGTGTCAAACATTGAATGAAAAAAAATAAAAACAAAAAAACTTCATATAACTATCCACAAATTTATATTTTATTTTACTTTTCAATGTTCGATTAAATGGTATCTGCTATTAATAAATGTTTCAACCCGCTTATGAATTTTAGATTTAACATTCTTTTTTGTTATATTTATGTTGGGCCCCAAAGGGATTAGTGTGTTTTGAACAAAAAAAAAATCATTCCCGATAGCATCAGAATTTTTTTTCTTAATATTGGTATAAGCCTTCATCATTGTAACAGAATAAGTCGTAATCGTGTCTGAGGAAATAATATGGAATCATGGTCTAATTCGAAGCCTCGTGATCTCTTCAATTTGTGATCATGGATGACCCTATTATGATCACAGAGGGCAATAATGTCATGAAAATAAACATTGAAAATAAAAAAAAAAAATATTCATTCGACTTTTGAGGATTTTGAAGCTCCACCTAGGACAATTATGTTCTACTTAAGTTCCTACATCAAATCTCTAAATCAATCCTACGAGTCCATGCTACGACCCGCCAAACTCTCTACAGTTCGTCCTATCAAGTCGTAGGTCCAATATTCAGAAACTTAATTTTTCAAAACTTAACTTTGGTCTACGACTTCCTTCCTATGACCCATAGGAATTCCTACGGTTCGTAGGTTGGACTCTAGCTTTAGTCAATTTTTCTGCATTTTCCTTTCCTTTTGGACTTTCCAACTTCCGAGCTTTTTACATAAAAAGACTCAAATACCCTTTAAAATAACTATATGGAAGACCTACGATTACAACCTACGGCTTGTATGAACTCTTACGGACTATACTGGTCAACCGTAGTTTGAGTGACTGGGGCCTCAAATTCATCTAACTTCTATGAGACCTTCCGACGGTCCGTATACCCAAACCGCAGAACTGAACTTTTACCCCAAAATTTCACCAAGTCTACATTGCTTCCACGGAACCCATCTACGGTCTGTTAAACATCCCATGACCGGTTTTGGTCAAAGGTTGATCAAGTTATTGGGACTTCAAATTTCCCAAAATTTGACCCACTTCCTACAGATTCACTCTATGGTCTGTAGAAGCATCTACGACCTGTAGAATGGATCCGTAGAACACAACCAGTAGCTAATAAGTGAAATCTTTCCTTTTTCAAATTCGGAGGTGTTACACCTATTTATGTATAATATTGATTTAAAAATTGAATATTTAAATTTTAATTTAATTAAAATAAAATTTTAATCAAAATAGTTGTAATAGATATTTAATATAGTTTCTCTCTATAAAATAATCTTAGTATTAAAAGTACATTGATACTTACCATTTTTCATAATTTGACTCTTAAAAGCACTTTTAAAAAAAAAGATTAGTCAAACACAATTTTTTTATCAAAAGCATTTTTCAAATGAATTAGTCAAACACAAATAATTTTTTTCTAAAGGATTTTCTTAAAAAGTCATTTTAAAGAAGTGTTTCTAGAAATACGCGGTTTTTAGTAGAAACCCAAATAGGCTCTAACAGCATAATATCATTTTGTATTCTATTAGCAATTAATTACTTAGATTTACTACCATTATTTCAACATATCATAATCTTATTTTTATTTTATGACAAGTAAAATTTTATGACCAATAATTTAAAGATACAAATTTACTAGCCTTATTTGAACTAGTACCATAAATTCATTTATATCTTTTATAAAGTAATTTAAAAAATACAAATTTATAAAGATTATACTAATTAATATCATAATTTCATATCTTCCTTCAGCCCTATATAAGAGTCTTAAATGACATCGACATTTCATACTTTCATAGCATACAAAAGCTCAATAGTGAAAAAAACATGAAGAGCTTCACTATGCTTTTTCTTTTCTCTATGACAATATTTTTCACTTTGTTTGACCATTCACTAGGTATGATTTTTTTATTAAATGCATATGAAATTATTTTATCTATAATTACGTGTTCAGATATATGATTTCATTATTCATTTTTTTAATTATGTCGATGTAATCTTTTCATTGTTTTGTATCAGGTGATGATATTAAGTTTTGCCGAGGAACTTTTACGACTAATGATGTATGTGCTAATATTAGCTGTGGAAATCTAGCTCTATTTCACTGGCCAGCAAGTTCGATGCCTCATGATTGTGTTTGTACTGCAGTAGGAAGCAATCAAAGTCTTTGTACCTGTCAAATTCGTTATTAAACAAAATTATGCAATAAAAGTGGTTATTATTGATGTTAATTGATTAATCATACATGTCCATTTAATGATTGAGAACAAATAAAAACAAATAGAAATCAAAAGTTGAACAATATTTTTTATAAGTGGAGAAGTTAACTTTAAAATTTGAGGGATCAAAAAAGCAATTAAAAGTTGAACAATATTTTTTCCCTTCAAACAAGCGTCATTAATAGAGCAATTTTGTAATTTTATCAAACCAATGTAACATATAAAATGACACATGTCAAAACAATGTAATAATAAATAATATAAATTATTATCACATATATTTACTTGCCTTTTGCATCTTCAAAATTAAAATGGATAGATGAAGTTGATTGTTCAAGAAAATCATTAGGTAGCCACTTAAATGACCAATAAATTATATCATTTTTCAGAGTAAATAATCAAATTAGTATTTTAGATCAATATACAATCTATAATTTATTTTATTTTTCAATGTTCGATTAAATGGCATCTCCTATTAATAATGTTTCAACCCGATTATGAATTTTAGATTTAACATTCTTTTTGTTATCCATGAATATGTAGAAGTTATATTTACCATTTGGGAGTTATTTGAGAGGTTTATTTTGGGGCCCAAAGGGATGAGTGTGTTTTGAAAAAAAAAAATCATTCTGATAGCATCAATTTTTTTTCTTCTTAATGTTGATATAAGCCTTCATATTTGTAAGAGAATAGGTCGTAATTGTGTATGAGGAAATAATATGGCATCATGGTCTAATAAGAAGCCTTGTGATCTCTTCAATTTTTTATCGTGGATGACTCTATTATGATCACAAAGGGCAATAATGGCATTAAAATAAACAGTGAAAATAAAAAAAAATTAATTCATTTCAAGACTTTTTACGATTTTGAAGCTCCACCTAGGACAATTATTTTCTACTTGAGTCCCTACATCAAATCTCTAAATCAGTCCTACGAGTCCGTGCTACGACCCATCAAACTCTCTACAGTTCGTCCTATCAAGTCGTAGGTCCAATATTCAGAGACTTAATTTTCCAAAACTTAACTTTGGTCTACGACTTCCTTCCTACTGTCACGACCCAAACCATAGTGATTGGCACCCACACTAACCCTCCGGTGGGAGAACCACTACTATAACCCAAACCAAGCAACTAAACCAAAAACTAAAGCATTTAAGTTACGGAAGCAAGTTCAATAGCGAAAAACTAAAGTTTCCATAAACTTCCAAAAGATCTAACAACTAAACAATGCAGAAATTACACCTAGAACCTGAAAGTCAATGTACCAAAACATCTAAAGTTCAACAAGTCTAAAGAAAAAGGGATACAACCCCAAACTTATGAACTAATAACTAACTAGAAAGTCTAAGTCAGAAATGTGGACATAGACAGAAAGCGAACTCATGGCAACCCGGAAGAACTGGCTCAGTCTTGAATTCGAACGATCACTAACAAAGAAAGAGCAAGTGCAGTATCAGTACACAACCATAGTGTACTGGTAGGATCACGAGGCTATCCCACTAAGTGCAACATACCTAAGTCATTACAACAATATAATCACATGGATATATCGAACATACACAATATTATCCATAATTACGAACAAGGTATAGTTTCACATTTCTCAAAATACACAATTAAGTCAACTCATTGGTCCTCTCATGGAAACCAAACCCAAAAAGTTAGCATATCGGAACGTGGTACCCGATCCAATGATTATGCCGGAACGTGGCAACCGATCCCATAATTATGCCGGAACGTGGCAACCGATCCAAGTTAGTGTGTTAGAATGCAACACTCAATCCATTCAACAAGCCACAATCACAATCACAAGTGTATTCTCATAGTCATACTATCAAGTCATGATTCATGGCAATCATCATTCATATATCCTCATTTACAATTAATATGATCAATAATGCAACATTCACATACATACATGTATCATAATGAAGCAAGAACAAGCATACATCACACAATCATAGAATCACAACCATCACCTACCTCGAAACAAGCTTGAAACCCTAACAAACTTGATTATTCCCTTTTCGAATTCGTTCCTCTTGTTCTTGGTCTACAAACAATCAATACAACATGAGAATCAATAAACAATCATTAATTACCCGAATTACTAACAATCCTATCAACCCTAGATCATACCCATGATCCCCATATTCCAAATTAGAGATTTTTCCATCGTAGTTTCCATATCAAAACCCTTCTCCATCGATAATTACCCATTAGATTACGTTCTACTAATCAAAAAATGGATCCGGGGAGTGAAATATTATCTTTAGTCTCAAGAATGGTGGAAAACTGTTAAGAAAAGCCCTGGATTCGTTCCTTAGCTCTCAAGTTCGAAAATTGTAGAATAAAATATTTTTGGGGTTTATTTCCGACTTTAAGTCGCGTCTGCCCCGCCATGGCGGCACTAGCCCGCTACAGCCGCCCCGCCCTGGCGGCAAAAATCCTTGCCAAAGCGGTTTGCTCGAAACAATGAGAAAAATTAATAATTCCAAGACCCCATTTCACAACACACCTTCATCCAACGACACTCAAAAACTACCCGTTCACGCTATGATCAATTTCGAGAGTTTTACTCGCCCGAATTCAATTCCATAAAGTTGTACGGATTTCTTAACGTCTTATGTACCTACTCATGTAATCAAAATCATAATTAAATCGCCCAATTGCTACTAGATTTTCCTAGACCTCACAGACTCCGATTTCATTAAAATCTGGACTAACTTGGGAAATCCCAAGTTACTAAGAAAAAGTTTTTTAGCCCAAATATTTTCCCCGTTGGCTTTTCTATAACAACGGGAATAGGTCGTTACACCTACGACCCATAGGAATTCCTACGTTTCGTAGGTTGGACTCGTAGAAACTTTCTTTAGTCCATTTTTCAGCATTTTTCTTTCCTTTTGGACTTTCCAACTTCCGAAGTTTTTAGTGAAAAAGTCCCAAATACCCTTTAAAATAATTGTAGGGCAGACCTACGGCTTGTAGGAATTATTACGGACTATATTGGTCAACCATAGTTTGAGTGACTAGGGCCTAAAATTCATCTAACTTCGATGAGACCTTCCGACGGTCCGTATCCCCAAATCGCAAAACTGAAATTTTACCCCAAAATTTCACCAAGTCTAGATTTCTTCTACGTACGGTCTGTAGAACATCCCACGACCAGTTTTGGCCAAAGGTTGATCAAGTTATTAGGACTTCATATTTCCCAAAACTTGACCACTTCCTACGAATGCACTCTACGGTCTGTAGAAGCATCTACGGCCTGTAGAATGGATCCGTAGAACACAACCGGTGGCTAATAAGTGAAATTTTTCCTTTTTCAAATTCCGAGGTGTTACATTTATTTATGTATAATATTGATTCAAAAATTGAATATTTAAATTTTAATCAAAATATTTGTAATAGATATTTAAAATAGTTTCTCTCTATAATATAATATTAGTATTAAAAGTACATTGATACTTTTCATTTTTCATAATTTGACTATTAAAAGAACTTTTTAAAAAAAAGATTAGTCAAACACAATTTTATTATCAAAAGCATTTTTCAAATGAATTAGCCAAACACAAATAATTTTTTTATAGTATTTTTTTAAAAGGTCATTTTAAAAAAGTGTATCTAGAAATAAACAATTTTTAGGAGAAACCCAGATAGGCTCTAACTGCATAATATCATTTTGTATTCTATTAGCAATTAATTACTTAGATTTACTACCTTTATTTCAACATATCATAAGCTTATTTGTATTTTATGACAATTAATATTTTATGACCAGTAATTTAAAGATAGAGATTTACAAGCCTTATTTGAACTAGTACCATAAATTCATTTATATCTTTTATAAAGTAATTTAAAAACTACACATTTATAAAGATTATACTAATTAATATCATAATTTCATATCTTCCTTCAGCCCCTATATAAGAGTCTTAAATGACATCGACATTTCATACTTTCATAGCATACAAAAGTTCAATAGTGAAAAAATCATGAAAAGCTTCACTATGCTTTTTCTTTTCTCTATTTCAATATTTTTCACTTTGTTTGACCATTCACTAGGTATGATTTTTTTATTAAATGCATATGAAATTATTTTATCTATAAGTACATGTTCAGATATATGTTTTCATTATTCACTTTTTTTAATCATGTCAATTTATGTGTAATCTTTTCATTATTTTGTATCAGGTGATGATACTAAATTTTGCCCAGGAACTTTTACGACTAATGATGTATGTGCTAATATTAGTTGTGGAAATCTAGCTCTATTTCACTGGCCAGCAAGTTCGATGCCTCATGATTGTGTTTGTACTGCAGCAGGAAGCAATCAAAGTCTTTGTACTTGTCAAATTCGTTGTTAAACAAAATTATGCAATAAAACTTATTATTATTGATGTTAATTGATTAATCATACATGTTCATTTAATGATTGAGAAGAAAAAAAAATAGAAATCAGAAGTTGAACAATATTTTTTATAAGTGGAAAAGCTTAACTTTAAAAGTTGAGGGATCAAAATTGCAATTAAAAGTTGAACAATATTTTTTCCCTTCAAGCAAGCGTCATTAATAGAGCAATTTTGTAATTTTATCAAACCAATGTAACATATAAAATGATACATGTCAAAACAATGAAATAATAAATTATATAAATCATTATTATCACATATATTTACTTGCCTTTTGCATCTTCAAAATTACAATGGATAGATGAAGTTGATTGTTCAAGAAAGTCATTAGGTAGCCACTTAAATGACCAATAAATTATATCATTTTTCAGAGTAAATAATCAACTTAGAGTTTTAGATCAATATACAATCTATAGGTATAATCATTGCGAAATTTCTTTAACAACTTTGAGAAATAAATTTTGTTATTTAATTGCATAATTTTTTGTCATTAACACCATTAAAGTTACAATTTCAAAAGGTAAGTTCATTTTCTTCTTTTTTATCTACTAAAAATAAAAATTAGCGACAAACAATTATGTAGTTAACCAAAAAAAATTATTTCTCATATTTATTGATTAATTAATAAGATATTATAAGTCGCAAGATATTTAGTGACAGATTAGCGATGAAGTTTCTAACTAATTTCATTTTATTTTTCTATTAGTATAAATATCTAATATGGTGGTAGGCGGAAAGTAATTTTCACTCTTGAATAAAAGTTTGGGGTTCGGACTTTGAGGATTAAATAACATCTGATAGGAGCGTTTTACCCCCGAAATGATTCTTTCCGACTCAAATCTAAATTAGTTGGACGGGAAATGGGTACCAAACACTGTGTGAAAAAAAAATTATAACAAAAAAACTTCTTATTTTATTATTCAGTTTACTTTTCAATGTTCGATTAAATGGCATCTCCTATCTATAATGTTTCAACCTGATTATGAATTTTAGATTTAATATTATTTTTTGTTATCCATGAATATGTAGAAGTTATATTTACCATTTGGCACTTATTTGAGAGGTTTATGTTGGGGCCCAAAGGGATGAGTGTGTTTTGAAAAAAAAAAACATTCTCGATTGCATCAGATTTTTTTTCTTAATGTTGATATAAGTCTTTATCTTTGTTAGAGAATAAGTCGTAATCGTGTATGAGGAAATAATATGACATCATGGTCTAAGAAGAAGCCTCGTGATCTCTTCAATTTTTTATCGTGGATGACCCTATTATGATTTACAAAGGGTAATTATGTCATGAAAATAAATAGTGAAAATAAAAAAAAAATCATTTCAAAACTTTTGAGGATTTTGAAGCTCCACCTAGGACAATTATTTTCTACTTGAGTTCCTACATCAAATCTCTAAATCAATCTTACGAGTCCGTGCTACGACCTATCAAACTCTCTACAGTTCGTCTTATCAAGTCGTCGGTCCAATATTAAGAAACTTAATTTTCCAAAACTTAACTTTGGTCTATGACTTCCTTCCTACGACCCTTAGGAATTCCTATGGTTCGTAGGTTGCACTCGTAGAAACTTGATTTAGTCAATTGTTCTGCATTTTTCTTTCCTTTTGGACTTTCCAACTTTCAAGGTTTTTACAGAAAAAGACCCAAATACCCTTTAAAATAACTGTATGGCAGACCTACGATTGCAACCTACCGCTTGTAGGAATTCTTACGGAGTATATTGGTCAACCGTAGTTTGAGTGACTGGGGCCTCAAATTCATCTAAGTTGGATGAGACCTTCCGATGGTCCGTATCCCCAAACTGCAAAACTGAACTTTTACCCCAAAATTTCACCAAGTCTAGATTGCTTCTACGGAACCCATCTCAGTCTGTAGAACATCCCACGACCGGCTTTGGTCAAAGATTAATCAAGTTATTGGGACTTCCAATTTCCCAAAACTTGACCCACTTCCTATGAATGCACTCTATGGTCTGTAGAAGCATCTACGACCAGTAGAATGGATCTGTAGAACACAACCAGTAGCTAATAAGTGAAATCTTTCCTTTTCCAAATTCCGAGGTGTTACATTTATTTATGTATAATATTGTTTCAAAAATTGAATATATAAATTTTAAGTTAATTAAAATAAAATTTTAATCAAAATATTTGTAATAGATATTTTAAATAGTTTCTCTCTATAAAATATTCTTCGTATTAAAAGTACATTGATACTTACCATTTTTCATAATTTGACTCTTAAAAGCACTTTTTAAAAAAGATTAGTCAAACACAATTTTCTAATCAAAAGCATTTTTCAAATGAATTAGCCAAACTAAAGCATTTTTTTTAAAAAGTCATTATAAAAAAGTGTTTCTAGAAATAAGGCGTTTTTAGTAGAAACCCAAATAGGCTCTAACATTTTAATATCATTTTGTATTCTATTAGCAATTAATTACTTAGATTTACTACCTTTATTTCAACATATCATAAGCTTATTTGTATTTTATGACAAGTAATATATTATGACTAGTAATTTAAAGATACATATTTACTTGCCTTATTTGAACTAGTACCATAAATTCATTTATATCTTTTATAAAGTAATTTAAAAACTACAGATTTATAAATATTATACTAATTAATATCATAATTTCATATCTTCCTTCAACCCCTATACAAGAGTCCTAAATGACATCGACAATTCATACTTTCATAGCATACAAAAGTTCAATAGTGAAAAAAACATGAAGAGCTTCACTTTGCTTTTTCTTTTCTCTATGACAATTTTTTTTACTTTGTTTGACCATTCACTAGGTATGATTTTTTTATTAAATGCATATGAAATTATTTTATCTATAAGTATGTGTTCATATATATGTTTTCATTATTCATTCTTTTAATCATGTCGATTTATGTGTAATCTTCTCATTACTTTGTATCAGGTGATGATACTAAATTTTGCCCAAGAACTTTTACGACTAATGATGTATGTGCTAATATTAGTTGTGGAAATCTAGCTCTATTTCATTGGCCAGCAAGTACAATACCTCATGACTGTGTTTGTACTGCAGCAGGAAGCAATCAAAGTCTTTGTACCTGTCAAATTCGTTGTTAAACAAAATTATGCAATAAAAGTGGTTATTATTGATGTTAATTGATTAATCATACATGTCCATTTAATGATTGAGAAGAAATAAAAATAAATAGAAATCAAAAGTTGAACAAAAAAACAAAAAAAAAATTCTCATATTTATCGATTAGTTAATAAGATATTATAAGTTACAAGATATTTAGTAACAGTTTAGCGATGAAGAGTTCCTCTTGGTTTGTTTTATGTTTTAGAGCCATGTGTGTTTTATGTGTACCATGATTTCATGAAATCTTACAGTTGGAGTCATGTGTGTTTTATGTGTACCAACTTTCCCAAGGCACTGCCCACCTTGCCACGAGAGCCTTCATGGCTCGTGGTGGCCACCACGCCCCGTGGTGCCACCTATGATGGTGAGGCAATAGCCACCTCGAGGCTGCCCAACTTGACCTCTTCCACACGAGCCGTGAACTGGTGAAGGCCTTGACGGGCCGTGGGAGGGGTCGTGAGGTTGACTTAGTTTTTAAGGGTTAAGGGGAAGGTTGTCTAGCTACTGGATCATGACCAAGAGAGGCACCACGGCTGGTGGAGCCTCACATGAAGGGCTTTTCATTAGACTTAGAGCTTAGGGTCAACTTCAAACAATCATATCTCTTAGCTCAAAATGAATTAGGTAGACCATGACTTATCATATTAAAGGTCTCTGAGTCCTCTTTCCAACGCCACCAAGTTTGCCCAATTACCATCTCGGAGTAAAAATTTATGTCCAAAATAGTGTAGTATTGTCAGGCTAAAATTCTTCACGACCCGTTTGACGGGCCGTGGTGATGATGACGTCCCGTTTTGGCCTCCATCATGCCATTTCGGCAGTTTCCAGTCAGGGGACTTTTTGGGTCTTTTCCCAATTGTTTTAACTCAAAGATATGTCATTTTTCTCAAGCCTAGGACCCCTATATAAGTCATTTTAACCCCAAAACTCACACATTCAAGTCATTATTTCCAAAACCCAAAAGATTTCCCCAAAATTCTCCCTCTCAAATATTTCTCTCTCTAGAAAGAAGAAGAAGAAGGAAGTTCAAGCTAGGATCAAGGTCAAGGCTCAATTCCTCCATTAAAGCTTAGCATTGGGCTTTGCTGTTAAGGTATGATAGCTTTCATCCATGGAGTTCCTTCAAAATTCAATTTCAAAAGAATGATAGAAATTTCCAATTGTTAGGATTTGATTCAAAAGTCATGGGTTCCTTTCAAACTTGATTCTAATGGTTAAATTATGTTATTATAAGCATGAATTGATGATTTCCTATGGTTTTTATGATGTATCCCCAAGAAACCATGAAATTCCCATATTTCTGAAAGTTGATGATATGATGTGGGTCTTTGTTAATGAAAGGTGAATTTTATGAATTAATGCATGAGGTGATTGAATCACATGAATTATAATGATATCCATGTCTAATGCTTGAGTTCTAGATGTGATGATTGAAAGAGAGTTTTGAACCTCAAGGAGGTAAAGTATGAGACTATGCATTTTCTATAAATATCTATGCAATTGTTTTAATGATGATTTGAGAGTAAAGTGTCAAGAATGTTGTTGTTGTTGTGTTGTTGAAAGGACATTCTCACAATACACATTGAACATAATGTGAAAGAGTTCTCACATAATGAAGATTAATAGGTTGTAAAGGCTTTCTCACCTAATTGAATCAAAGGCTAAAGAGCCTTCATAACTAGAACATGGATGGTGATAGTTGCTAACGCATGGTATAAAGAGTTATCCTAATAAACTAACTTGGATTGGTTGTCAAGGACATCCTTCCATGAGACATGAGTAAAGTAATAGTTAATAACTATCTTGTGGGATTTATGCTTAACACCGAGTGGATATTGAAATGAGATGGACGCTCACACATAGTTGAGTCTGGGCTTCCAAAATGGGAACTCTAACATAGTGGAGTTTGGGTTTCCCAAGGTATATCTCATGAGATAGAAGCCTTCGCATAGTGGAGTACGGGTTTCTAGTAGTAATATCTGTATCCGATAAACTACGTACCCCCGTAGGATATTTAGCTAGTGGATCCACCTAAGCTAAAAATTACCGGTTCTACCTTAGGCAAGTAGACCAACCCTTTTCAGTGTGGGAGTCACTGGATTCCATGTGAAAGCTCACATGGTATCATGTCGGTTAAGGATATTTCCCCAACAAGATTAATAATGAACTAAGACATGCTTGAAGGAGTATCTTGTAGTGTTCAAAGTAATGATGAACTAAGATGTGCTTAAAGAAGTATCTCATAGTGTTCAAAGGTTTTAAAAGATGAAAGGTTCTAAAGGACGATGCTAGCTTGCATTGAAGATGATGATTATGACTATGTTTTCCAACTATCTCTATAATAATGTTTAAGTTTGATAAATTGCATGCTTTGAAATGAAATGTCCCTTTTAGCATGTTTTAAAGGTTTTCATGCATAGTTATCATACTTAGTGTATTTTTGTACTAACACATATTTTTCCCTACATTTTTCCCAAGTGTAGAGTCTGGCACTAGAGGTGATTATTCTTGTGGATAGAGCTTGGACTTGATTGTTTTCCCGAGCTTGGTGAGTCCTTTATGGTTGGAGGACAGATTTTGATAAGTTTAGTTTCTTGCATGTACTTTCCCTTTTGAACATGTTGTATGGGCTACGCCCTATTTCATTCACTATTGTAATAGATGGCTATGATGAGACAAAGTGTCTAGACTTCCGCTTTCTTTTAAGAAAAACTTTTTGAGACTTGAAATGTGTTTTACTCTTATTATTCTATTTCTTATGTTATGAGGACTAAGTGGCTTGTATGGAGTCCTTCTGGGTTCTATACACCTTGTTACATCTAGGGGGTACCCCTGGGTCGTGAGATTTTCTGTCAAGACTCGAGCCTACACCCTGTACGTGGCTGGCACTCAAGAACCATTGTTGGTCCCCAAGCGAACTCTCATCCTGGCTGACTACAAGCGGAAGAATAACCTAGGCATGCAAAAGCTTAAAAACTGAATATAATTCATGAAACTCAAATACAAAGCTTTAACTCAAATGATTTACTCTGAATATAAATAGAATATTCAACTAGCCAACAATAGGCAACTTAAGTCTTTAATACATTTAATAAGATAAATGAAACAAACTTCTCAAACTCTACTGTCTATCTATGAAGCCTCTAACTGATAAAGATAGAAGTCGGGATAAGACCCGCGACATCCTAATAACAGATATAACTGAAAGTACATGTGGAACCCTCCGAAAGAAAAGAGGCTCACCATAGCTAACTCGAACTGCATGTGGTATCAACGAAGCGCCTATTGATGACCCTGAATACCTGTATCTACATCATGAAATGATGCAGGCCAAATGGCTCAGTGTGTGGAAGGTACGAGCATGTAAGGGAAATTCTAAAGCATAACATAAGCTTGAACTTGATAAAAATGAAACATACCTACTTCTTCTCAACTCACTCAACTAACTCAACTCAGGAATAAGATATTCAACTCAAAGATAAAATATTCAACTGTCACGACCCAAAAATGGCTGTGATGGCACTCGTCTTATTCCACCAAGACAAGTCATCCTAGTACCCAATTAATACGGTAAATGCGGAAGTAAAAACAAGAAAAAAAAAACTAACACCATCTACTTATGAGGAAATCATAATTAACTCAAAATATAACCCCAAAACCTGGTAGTCACGTGTACAAGTCTCTAAAGTATTACAATTGAATCGAAAGAAGGATAAAAGTCTCAAATGACATTGTTTCTAGAATAGAACAAGATCATAAATAGGAGTAAGAAGGTCCGTTGAGATGACAAACAACTACCTCACAAATCTCCACAGGAAGCCTTGGAAAATAAAAGAATAGAAAGTATCACGACGATCCGAGCTCATAACCCACAAAAATGTAGGAGTAAGGGGTGAGTACCAAACCACACGGTACTCAACAAGTAAACTTCTAAACACAAGCTAAGGAATAGAATACGGGTACTCCTTACACCCCAACCAAACCTCCACAACTACAATCACATTGCCTTTTATTACCCCTTTTTCATCATTAAAACTATTCAATATGGACAAGTCAACACATCACCAAGTCCCATTACTCCCCAACACATACCACAAGGAAATACATGATTCTATACACTTAACAAGGGTTTAGAAATCCACTTGCCTCAATTTTATCGAACAATCACTCCGGGACTTTAGCCTTCCCATTTCGTTGGGCTTCCAAATCAATCCAATCTATTCAAATGAATAGTCACAATAAGGTTTAGAAACTAACAACACACATATTATTATGTATCTAGCCTTGACCCAAAAACTCGCTCAAATGTATAATAAAATTCCTAAATCTTGATTCCAACCAATAGGTCAAATCTCATATTTCCTAAATTTCAAGTCTAGGGTTAAGTCATAATTTCTCCAAACACCACAACCCTAATAGTTTTCATATAATATAATATACACTATATTTAATTACTCCTCTTAACATGTCAAAACTTTTATTTATAATATGATAACCAAAAATAAAAACCCAAAATCAGAGACAATTTACGCTAGTAATGTTGCCCGATAGATGCAGTTAGCTTAACCCACTAAAATTTTTCAATTTAAATATTTCCTCCTAATGATTGAAACAATCATGGCCAATACTGCATATATACTAAATTGCATATTTAACTTGCAATTAAAATCATCTCCTTTCTATTTCACAACATTATAATAATAATTTATTATATAGTGACCTATACTCACAAGTTTACAGATTAGCGTTGTTTACTCTTACCTGGATGAGAATCAGGCGGTTCCCACACTGGCCGCCGCTCGCAGGTAGGTTTTGTGCAGGTAATTTCTTGTTTTCCGTTCTATCTTCTTTTCTAAATTAATAATATATTAAAAGCGACAAAATCTATTAACTTATTTTATTAAATAATGGGTTAAAAGATATAGGATTTTAAATAAATTTTGGACTTAGCCCATTAGTCACAAACTACATTAATTATCTAAAAATTATATGTTAATTAATTAACTATAGCTAAACGAATCGTTCAAAATTCCCAAACTAACTTCACCGACTGATCATGAATGACTCAGGGCAACTATCAAGAAATGACTCAGAGAAACTATCGGGATGGTAAAACGATAATTTTATGACAATTTTCAAAAATGACCTTCTGGGTCATTACATCAACTCAGTGAAATAAGGCTCAGTGAAATAAGGCTCAACTCAATAATAAGACACTCGACTCTTCGTACTCAAACTCTGGATACTCAACTCAATATAAAGCAACAATAAGAGATGCAATATATGGAAAGCTTTTAAAACAATCATAAGCAGCTCAATGTATTTAAGAATACAATATACTTAGTTTGTGTGCAAGGATACAATATAAACTCTATTTGTATATGAAAACAAGTAAACTCTGTGTATATAAAAATACAAATATATCTGTGGCAGTTTCTCTAACCGACAACCATAACTTATGAGTTATGTGATGATACAACATTTTGTCTGACGCTGCCAGGGCCATCCTATACCTTGCCAGGGGTATATAACCTAACTACTAAGTGGATCCACTAGTCTATACTAAAAAAATACTAAGGAATCATCTAAAAAGTATGACTCTTTTTACCCACGTTGGCTACATAGTTTATGGAGACTTGAGTTATTGTAAATTCGTCCTCATATCAGTGCTCAATACTACTCCCAAAATATACTCAGCTCTTATGTTTAAAACAAAACTCTTGTTGTGGTTTGAGATAATTACTCAAAAACTAGCTCAAAGGCTCTCTTGGAAATCGATGTTTCCTCTCTTGTTTAAATGTGAAAACATTTATTCTTTGGGAATACTTAGTTCTCATATACTCTTTTTGAAGAAATGAACTTCATTAGTTACTCTCACTTAACTAAAAACTCAAGTCTTAAAAGAAATTTAAAACGTTTGCAAAAGACTTTTGAAATGACTCTAAGAACTCTCTAGACTTGGCTCTTAACTTTCCTTCAATTTGAATTTAGGGATTCAAGGATTGTGATTTGTGATAGGAAGGATATCATGATGTTTAGGAGTGTTTTTAGATAGTTAAACATGAGAAACGATCAAGAAATCACTGTCTGGAAGCAAGTCCGCGACGCGGAGATGCATTTATATATTTGGCCGCGGAATAAATTTTGAGGCAGAACGGTCTGTGACCGCTCCGCGACACGAAGGAGATTACCCCAAATCTAAGGAACAGGTCCGCGACACAGACCTAGTGCCCAGATTCGCCCGACTTTTCCTTCTTCGTTTTCCAACCCCAATCGCCTAAACTCGACTATTTTTCTCAAATTCTCTTTAGATTCAGATACCCAGTAAATGTACACAAGAACCTAACTCAAAACAACTCTATAACTCGACACAATAATCTCAAGAACTCCTCAATTCAGCCCAATTCAAGAACGAGAGCAAATTCAAGAACACATATCATGAACATCAAACTTTCAAACCCTTTTTAGGACGAAATCTGGCTGAAATATACATGGTTGGCACGTGGGTGAACAAACACAATTCTTTGAAAGTCTCACATACCTCGTAGGATTGAATCCTTGGCGAAATCCATAACCAAAATTGCATGATCTTGACGAATCTTGAACCTTTCTTCTCCTTTCTCCTCTTTTCTCTTTTCTCCAAGCCCTAGCGTGTTTTGGTAAAAGCGTAAATTGATCTAATTATGATTAGACCCCAATTGAATTCCTAAAAATGAAATAAAATAATTGGGTATGGAAAAGACCAAACTACCCTTCCAAAATTCGGATTAGACTCTCCTTATCCAAATAGCCCAACTTCAAATGGGTATATCTCACTCATACGAACTCAGAATTGAGCAAACTCGGCGGAGTTGGAAAGATAATTCAAAGATCTTTCCTACGGTATCTTGTAGCACACCTAACTCATCCTAAAATAGGAGTTATGGTCGTTTGAAGTTGACCAAAAACCCATACTTAACATAACTTAACCAATTTTCCAGATTTTTCATTCTTTCCAAAATTATTCTTTCTAATTCTAGATCTTTCACTTAGCGAGATGTTAAAATATCTCCCCCTTGGGAACATTCATCCTCGAATGAGATTACTCTTAGTAAGCTGAGGGTGTAACATCAAACATTCAGTTCAAACACCTAACAATCAAATCTAAATACATTAAGCATATCAATTAAAAGAGAAATAAGAAGAGAATTAGTACCTTGATCTAGAATTTCTTCGGGCTCAAAGAGATGTGGATATCTCTTCTTCATATCCTCCTCAGCTTCCCAAATAGCTTCCTCAACAAATTGATTTCTCCAAAAAACTTTGACTGATGCTACTTCTATGGTCCTCAACTTGCGAACCTGACGGTCTAGAATCTGAACAGGGATCTCCTCATAAGACAAGATATCATTGATACCAATATCTTCAGTTTGTATGATAAGCGAATGATCTTCCCTGCACTTTTTTAACATGGAAACATGAAATACCGGATGGACCGCTGCTAGCACTTGTGGTAGCTCCAACTCATAAGCTACATTACCAATCCTTTTGGATATTCTGTAAGGCCCAATATACCGGGGACTAAGCTTCCCCTTCTTACCAAATCTCATAACACCCTTCATGGGTGAAACCTTCAGGTATACCCAATCATCTACTTCAAACTCTAACTCACTTCTCCTAACATTAGTGTAGGACTTCTGACGACCCTATGCTGTTTTCAACCTCTCCTGAATAACTTTCACTTTCTCCATAACTTGATAAACTAAGTATGGTCCTATCAACCCAGCTTCACCAACCTCAAACCATCCAATAGGAGATCTGAGCTTCATAAGGAACCATTTGGATGCTAGAGTGGTAACTATGTTGTAAGCAAATTCAATGAGATGTAGGTGCTCATCCCAATTACCTTTGAAATCAATCACACACGCCCTCAACATATCTTCTAAGGTTTGAATGGTGCGCTCTGTTTGACCACCTGTCTGAGGATAAAAAGCAGTACTCAAGTTCACCTTTGAACCCAAGCCTTTCTGAAAAACTTTCCAGGACTATGCAGTAAATTGTGCTCCTCTGTCTGAAATAATCGATACCAGAACCCCATGAAGTCTGAACACCTCTTGAATGTACAACTTAGCATAACATTCTACTGAATGGGTAGTCTTTATCGGTAAAAGTGGGTTGATTTCGTCATTCTATCGACAATCACCCAAATAGAATCATGTTGCCTAAGAGACCTTAGTACACTTGTGATGAAGTCCATATTGATCATCTCCCATTTCCATTCCAAAAGTTCTATGTTTTGAGCCATACCACCGGGCCTTTGGTGCTTTACTTTAACTTGTTGGCAATTCGGACACTTAGCAACAAACTCTGCAATGCCCTTCTTCATACTACTCCATTAATAAACCTCTCTCAAATCACGATACAACTTTGTAGAACCCGTATGGATAGAATATCTGGAGCTATGAGCTTCCTCCATGATCCTCTCTTGGAGTTCATCCACCCTTGGTACACACAACCTATCTTGATACCTCAATACACCATCTCCCCATTGTTCAAAAGATAATACTTTTTGCTTATGAACATTTGTCTTCAATTCAAGAAAAATAGGATATTGGTCTTGCTTCTCTTTTACTTCAGACACTAATGATGATTCAGCCTCATTCATCACCACTACTCCTCTTTCTGTAGTATCCATTAGTCGAACTCCTAATCGTGCAAGTATGTGCACATCTTTTGCTAAATCTTTCTTATCTTCCTCAAAATGGGCGGTACTACCCATAGACAATCTACTCAAGGCATCAACAACAGCATTAGCCTTACCTGGGTGATAAAGAATACTCATGTCATAATCCTTCAGTAGCTTTAACCACCTTCGATGTCTAAGATTAAGCTCTTTCCGACTAAACACATACTAAAGACTCTTGTGAGTAGTGAAAACATCAACATGAACACCATACAAATAATGACGCCATATCTTCAAAGCAAATACTATGGCACCCAACTCTAAGTCATGGGTTGGGTGATTTTTCTCATGAACTTTCAACTGTATAGAGGCATATAAGCTATAACTTTGTCATTCTGCATTAACACACAACCTAAACCAAATCTTCACGCATCACAATATACGACAAAAACTTGAGTACCTTCTGGTAAGTCAATACGGGGGCCGTAGTCAACCTCTTTTTCAATTCCTAAAAGCTTTTCTCACAAGCTTCAGACCATTGAAACTTCATTGTTTTATAAGTCAACTTGGTATAAGGAGATGAAATAGATAAGAACCCTTCTACGAACCATCTATAATATCTAACCAATCCCAAGAAACTCCTAATATCAATCGGAGATGTGGGTCTAGGCCAATTCTGCACTGCCTCTATTTTCTGAGTGTCAACTCTAATCCCATCACCGGAAACAATATGGCCTACAAATGCCATAGACTCAAGCCAAAACTCACATTTAGAGAACTTAGCATATAACTCCTTATCATTTAGAGTTTGGAGAACTATTCTGAGATGGCTAGCATGGTCTTCCTCATTCCTCATAATGACCTTAATGGGTCCTGAATGCAGTCTTTGGAATATCACAATCCCTTACTTTCAATTGATGGTAGCCAAATCTGAGGTCTATTTACGAAAAACAAGTGGCACCCTGAAGCTGATCAAAAAAATCATCAATTCTTGGAAAAGGATGCTTATTCTTGATGGTAACCTTGTTCGACTAACGGTAATCTATACACATCCTAAGGGAACCATCTTTCTTCCTCACAAATAAGACCTGAGCGCCCCAAGGTGAGACACTTGGTCGAATAAAACCCTTATCAAGGAGATCTTTCAACTGCTCTTTTAACTCTTTCAACTCTGCTGGTGCCATTCTATAGGGCGGAATAGATATAGGACAAGTATCAGGAAGAATATATATACCAAAGTATATATCTCTCTCAAGAGAGACTCTGGTAGATCATCAGGAAAGACTTCTAGAAACTCACTCACAACTAGAACTGACTCAATAGGAGGTATCTCAACACTAGAGTCATTAACTCGAACTAAATGATAGACACAACCCTTGGAAACTAACTTTCTTTCCTTAAAATATGAAATAAAACGATCCTTAGGCACTGTTGAACTACTACTCCACTCTACAACTGGCTCATTAGGAAACTGGAACTTGACAATTCAAGTTCTACAATCAATGGAGGCATAATAGGCATGAAGCCAGTCCATACCCAGAATAACATCAAAATCAATCACGTCTAACTCAACTAAATCATCCATGGTGCTCTTGTGATTAACGAAAATGGTATAATCACGATAGATTCGCTCGGCTAGAATAGGCTCCCCAACAGGTGTAGAAACACAAAAGCTCACAAAGTTTCTCAGGAATAATATCAAAACTCATTGCAACATAAGGAGTCATAAAAGATAAACTCTCTCTTGGGTCTACCAAAGCATAAACATTAAGAGTAAAAACTTTGATCATACCAGTGACAACATCTGAAGAATTATCTTGCTCTTGACGACTCGTGATAGCATATAGGTGGTTTGCTCCTCCGTCATCCCCTGAAGTAGCTCCTCTAGATGCAGCTCTGTCTGGTGGAGCAACTGATGAAGATTGGGCTCTATTGCCCTGATTCTCATTACCTTGCTTGTTCTTAGGGCACTCTTTCATGAAGTGACTCCTGCCCACACTTGAAACAACCAGTGGAGCCATCACAACACTTAACTTAGCACATGCAGAAGCCCAGTTACCTCATTGTGCCACACTATCCTGAGACTGCGCGGGTCTAGCTCTGAAGTTCTGCGAATTCTAATTATACTCACCTTTGTTTCTGGCTGCAAGTGCACTATTAGATGATGGAGCAGGTCCCTTTTGCTTTTGCTGAAAGGAAGAAGGGTTCATATTACTCCTTTGCTACCCGAACTCATTCCTTGTCTTAGCTTTCTTGTTTCTAAACTCTTCCCTATCCCTCAGCTTCTCTTCCTCAACCTGCTGTGCATAAACCATCAACCTTGCTATATCCATGTCCCCTATTAGCATAGATGTCTTGCCCTCTTTGCTTGACAGACGGGACAACCCAGCAACAAACATACTCATCTTGCTCCTCATATCAGCAACCCTCTGGAGCATATCGGGAAAGTTGGGTGAACTTCAAGCTGTACTCACGAACACTCAGTGAATCCTGCTTAAAACTAAGGAATTCGCGAACCTTGGCTTCTTTCAGTTCGTGGGGAAAGAAACGCCTCAAGAATGCGCTCTCGAACACAACCCAACTCAAAATCGGTGCATCCTCAGCACTACTCTTCTTCCACTGGTCAAACCAAATCCTAGTAACATTTCTTAGTTGATATGTAGCTAATTCTACTCGTTCAGCATTGGCTACGTGCATACCCTCAAACACCTTCTGCAGTTCCTCAACAAAATTTTTTGGATCCTCAGTAGTGCTTGAACCAGTGAAGCTTGGAGGATTCATCCTTAGAAACTCCCAGATCCTAGAAGTATCCACCACTTCCTGATAATTGTCTCTCTGCTTCCCAGATTGGTTCGTCACAACTTGTCTCAACATTCGTATTGCTTCCCAAAATTCAGCATTTGTGACCTCTGCTTGGGGTTGCACTTCAGGTGCATTAAGTACCCCTTGCTCCTCAACATTCCTACTAGCAGGATGACCTCGAACAGCTCTTCGTGGAGGCATGATCAACTGAAAGACACGCACAAGAATGAGTTACAAAGAAACTTTATAGAGATAAACTCTATCGCATGAAATGAGTATGAAAGAAGTGAAGAAATTCCTAAATGTTGCAGCCTCCTAATTATAGATGTGGCATGCTTCACATCGATAACTAGGACTCTACAGACACGACTTCATAGACTCTCTAGGACTCTTGAACTCTGTACTTTGACACCAAGTTTGTCACACCCTGAGCCTACACCCTGGGCGGGACTGGCACTTGAGAACCATTATTGGCCCCAACCAAACCCTTGGCCTGGCTTAACTCATAGTGGAAGACTTAAATTATTAATACAAGGATCAAATGCACTTTTAAAATAACTGTCTCAAATAAGCTTAGAACGTTTAAAGATAAACATTCAAATTAGCCAAAGTGGCAACTCATGTCTTATAGCAAAACATCTGAAATACAAGACTAAAGGACACATATCTAGATGTCTATGAAGCCTCTAAACACTAAGAGGGATGTTGGGACAAGACCCCCGATCATCCTAACAACTGAAATACTAGAAAATAATGTAAAGGGAGTCCTCCGAAAAGCAAGGAGGCCCACCAACTGACTCTGAGTGCTCAACTGGATCAACGGGGCGCTGGATTCTAATCATGGTTACCTGTATCTGCATCATGAGAAGATGTAGGGCAACTGGCATCAGTACATTGAATGTACGAGCATGCGAGGGGAAAACTAAACATGACATAATCTTGAAAGGAATCTGAAAAGAACACTTACCTTAGCTTTACTCAACTCACAACTCAAATGCAAAGTAAAACAACAATAAAGGTGCAGTTTATACAAAGCATTTAAAACAGTAAGTGAAAACTTAATGTGTTAAAGAAATACAATAACAACTCAGTTTACATATAAAGTAATATAATATTGTGGGAGTTTCTCTAACTGAATACCATCACTATGAGCTAATGTGATGATACAACATCTCGCCCATGCTGCTAGAACTGTCCTATAACTTATCATGATATAGAACGCCTCAACTAAGTGGATCCACTAGTCTATGCTAAAAAGCACTAAGGAATCATCTAAAAAGTATGACCCTTTTTACCCACGATGGCTACATGGTTATGGAGACTTGAGTTATTGTAAACTTGTCCCCATATCGGTGCTCAATACTACTCCCAAAATATACTCAGCTCATATGTTTAAAACAAAACTCTTGTTGTGGTTTGAGATAATTACTCAAAAACTAGCTCAAAGGCTCTCTTGGAAATCGGTGTTTCCTCTCTTGTTTAAATGTGAAAATATTTATTATTTGGGAATACTTAGTTCCCATATACTCTTTTTGAAGAAATGAACTTCATTAGTTACTCTCACTTAACTGAAAACTCAAGTCTTAAAACAATTAAAGTTAAAACGTTTGGAAAAGACTTTTGAAATGACTCTAAGAACTCTCTAGACTTGGCTCTTAACTTTCCTTGAATTTGAATTTATGGATTCAAGGATTGTGATTTGTGATAGAAAGGATTTTATGATGTTTATGAGTGTTTTTAGATAGTTAAACATGAGAAACGATTAAGAAATCACTGTCTGGAAGCAAGTCCGCGATGCGGAGATGCATTTAAATATTTGGTCATGAAATAAATTTTGAGGCAGAACGGTCCTAGATTCAGATTTCCCCTAATTAGAGAAATAGGTCCGTGACACAGACCTGGTTCCCCAAATTCGCTCGACTTTTCCTTCTTCGTTTTCCAACCCCAATCGCCTAAACTCGACAATTTTTCTCAAATCTTCTTTATATTCAGATACCCAGTAAATGTACATAAGAACCTAACTCAAAACAACTCTATAACTCAACGCAATAATCTCAAGAACTCCTCAATTCAGCCTAATTCAAGAACGAGAGCAAATTCAAGAACATATATCATGAACATCAAACTTTCAAACCCCTTTTAGGATGAATTCTGGCTGAAATAAACATGGTTGGCACATGGGTGAACGAACACAATGCTATGAAAGTCTCACATACCTCGTAGGATTGAATCCTTGGTGAAATCCACAACCAAAATTGCACGATTTTGACGAATCTTGAACCTGTCTTCTCCTTTCTCCTCTTTTCTGTTTTCTCCAAGCCCTAGTGTGTTTTGGTAAAAGCGTAAACTGATCTAATTCTGATTAGACCCCAATTACATTCCTAAAAACGAAATAAAATAATTGGGTATGGAAAAGACCAAACTACCCTTCCAAAATCTGGATTAGACTTTCCTTATCCAAAGAGCCCAACTTCAAATGGGCATATCTCACTCATACAAACTCAGAATTGAGAAAACTCAGCGGCGTTGGAAAGATAATTCAAATATCTTTCCTACGGTATCTTGTAGCACACATAAATCATCCTGATCTAGGATTTATGGTCGTTTGAAGTTGACAAAAAACCCATACTTAACATAACTTAACCAATTTTCCAGATTTTTCATTCTTTCCAAAAATTATTCTTCTAATTCTAGCTCTTTCACTTAGCGAGATGTTACAGTTCAATTTTCCATGTTTCCAATAACAAACTCTTTACTCTTATTTGGGAGATTCTCTATCCGACAACCATCAATATGAGTTATGTGATGATACAACGTCTCACCGACACTGTCAGAATTGTCTTATACCTTGCCGGGATATAGAACACCTCAACTAAGTGGATTCACTAAGATATTCTTAAAAATTATAAGGAATCGTCTAAAAAGTACAATCCTTTAATTTACCCATGTTGGCAACATGGTTTATGAGGAATGTGAGTTGTCTGAACTCATCCCTATATTGGTGCTCAATACTACTCCCAATAAGATAAACTCATGCTCAAATGTATAAAACATAACTCTTTCTCAACTTGATATAATTACTCAAAAGTTCCTCATTAAAGAGGTAATACTCTCAAAACATCTCTGAACTTATAACTCATTCAGAAATTGATGTTTCTCTCTTTGAAAATGTAAAAGTGTTACATTTGGGAATACTTAGTTCCCTTATACTCATTTTTGAAACATAAAACACAACTCTTGTCATTCACATACTCATTTACTTAAGACTTAGTTTAAATCTAAAGTTAATTGCAAAAGACTTCTCAAAATGACTCAAAAAGGACCTCTCGAACTTTCCTCTTAATCTTTACTTTAATTTGAAATGTAATTACGATGTATGATTAGGACATGTATTATATCTCAAGGATTAATGAAGACTCTAAGATTTAATATCAAGAAGATAACGTAGATACGATTCGGAAGAATGCATATGGAAAAGAAAAAGGCCTGACGACCCTGGTGCATTGCAGGCGTAGAGCGCCAGGCCTCAAAATACTGGGCTGCCTTTTGGGTGCACTACAGGCGCAAGCGGCCAGCCCCATAACTGCAGCACCCAGGTTCTAGCACCTTGGTGGCGTGCTGCCCCACCACGAAACCCACAAATCCGACATATTTTTCTATCAATTGCGGGTCCTAACTAGTCTAGAATCGATTGGTTTCTTCCAAACTCTCTTTGTTTCACAAACCCAACACGAAATTATCAAAATTCCACTCAATTTCTATCCAAGAAACTCAACGCATACTCAAGATCCTCAACTCAAGAAACTCAAAACCCCCATTGTTAAAGAATGAAGCTAAATTCAAGAATTACTCAAGAATTCTACATAAACGATTTCATGGACCAATTTATGGAAGAATTACATGTATGGCATGAGGACAGATGAATCCATCACTATGGGAAACCTCACATACCTGGATGAACGATGTTCTTGGCGAAATTCCTCAATTCTTGATGAACGCTTGAACTTAGCCCTATCTCTCTTCTTGAAACTTCGCCATAAAATTCTTAAGTGTTTAGGAATGTGTAAAATTAACTTAGTGTATGATTAGAACCTTAACATGGGTGAGGAAAAACGTGGTCAACCCTAGTGGGGTAAGGAAAATACCAAAATACCCTTTTCTCAAACTGATGAAATGCCTTAACTAGAGAGGCTTCACTCAAATGGTCATAACTTTTTACTCCGAGCTCAAAATTTAGCAAACTTGGCGGCGTTGGAAAGAGGAATCAAAGACCTCCAATTTGGTAGCTCATGGGCCAACTAACTTCTTATGTGCTAAAATATATGGTCATTTGAAGTTGATCCAAAATTAAGACTGATCGAAGTTTGAGGTGTTACATGAATTGTATGAGGTTACATCTCTCAATATTTTTGTACTCTCGTGTTTACATTGTAAATTCCTCATTTTCCCTTTTGGACATAAGTCAATTGACCAAACCACGCTAAATTTTTGTGTCTTTTGGTATATTTCTCGTTTGTCTTCTTACTCATGGTCTTTTGAGGTTTCCTTTGTTAGCTTCCACATAACACCTAATTATTTCGGTCCTAACAAATGGTATCAAAGTCAAGATTAATGATGGAGCCAGGTTCATTGGTTCAATGGTTGAACCAGGTTAAAAATGAGTGTTCATCTTGGCTAGTTCAGTTCTAACAGCAACCTATTTGACAGTAATGAAAAAAAAATTGGAGAAATTTTTTTAGAGAGGTTCTTTGGGTCAAGACATATATTTGATTGAGGAGATTTTGGAGAGGAGATGCAGTTGTTGAAAATTATGTGAAGAAGGTGGAGCAAATTTATTTTATCAGAAATCCAGGCCAAGGGGGAGATTTATTTGGTATATGCCTTGAGTTTCTTACCATAAATAGGTTTTCCTTTTTCTAAAAACAAAACAAAAAGTCTTCATATTTGGATAGTCCTTTTCTTGTAGGAAAAGGTTTAGGACTCTTTAAATAGAGTCTCGTTCCTTCTAATTTAGTAGCATTCACAATATAGTCTTATGGGCTTTGAAAGTTTTGTGTAGGGGAGAAACATTTAAACACTTGTGTGAACCTCTTTGTATTCTGAGTGAATTGTGTGAAGTCATTCTTCCTATATTATGTACTCTCTTTTATATAGTAGATTGTTCATCTCCTCTTGTGGACGTAGGTCGGTTGACCGAACCCGTTAAATTTTTATATATTTTGGTATATTTCTTGTTTGTCTTCTTACTTATGGTCTATCGAGGTTTGATTTTCTAGCTTTTGCTTGACACCATATTATTTTGATAATTACCGAGCCCAATTGTCGAACCCGAAAGACTTATGATTAATCTATATCTAATTGGACTAAATCCACAATTTAATGCAAGTGTATCTCAAAGAGTTGGTTTTTGCATTTATACTATGATTGCAGGTATTTAAGAATCAAAAGCAAGTAATAATGATCAACTTCAATTTCGGTGTTTATACAATGATTGGGACAATTCCATGGCCGCAACATACTATGAATTCATGCGTTACAACTCATTCATATGTTTCATAAGGTTATCAAATAAATGATTTACTGAGTTGATATTATGATCATGATCTCCCGACCTCTAATCACCTATCTAGTTGAATGTCCAATTATATCCTTGAGCGGGGATAGACAGAATGAATTGTTGAGCACTTAGTTTTCATCTTTCTTTGTAACAAGCACGGACTGTATGTTTGTCTCATCCTAAACACAAATCAATTCAAGTGATATGTAAGAAAAGATCATGCTCCTTGTATTCCCAGTTCTATCTCTCTATTCTTCTCTCAAGTTCAAAAATAGACAATGTATTTATTTTAATGGTCGTATATCATTAAAATGTTAAATCAAGAATACAAGAATAATTCGAACGATAATTCATCCATAAAATTGATATTTAACAATCATTCACAGCTAGAGCCCCAAAACAAAGGCTTTTAGCCACTCATACTAATCAAAAACATAAACAAGATTGTTTTCATGTAATTCAACAATTAAGAAATAGTAGAAGATTTGTAACTTACGATTAATTTTCATATCTTGCTCTTGCACTTTAAAAAGAAGAAGTAACCTTACGAAAGAGGCCTAAGGTTATATTTATAGTGTTTGGAAAAAAAAAAAATTCCTTGCGGGATTCGGAATCCCAAAATCTAAGATTTTCATTGGAATGGCTCTAGCGTTGCGGGCCACTAGTGCGCCACGAATTTGCACCCTAGTGTCGCGCGCCTGCAATGTGCCAGCACTGGGGCTTCACTGGTATTACCTCTAACGCGGCGCGCCTACAGTGCGCCAAACTAGGGGCTTTTGTAGTTTTAGGGCTGGGGTGGCATGCCATGAGTGCCCCTCAGCCTAGTTTTTCTCATTTTCATCCAATGCGTACTCCTTGGAGTTGCGTCTACGCTTTCCATCTTTGTTCCAGCTCTCATATGCTCAATTCCCCTTCGAAAACTCTTGTGCTTACCAGTAAATGTATAAGGGTAGTATAGATACTTATTGTAGATTCTTATATCAATACAATGACTAGAACGTGGACAACCGGCTAGGTAATCAAGAGTGTTCTTGATTAACTTCTCTAATAATTTTCTCAATTTAGCCTCTTTAAGTTGATTCTCTTGTGGTTTCTACTTCTCTAACCCTCCATGCCTCAACTTGTCTGAGTGAATGAGCTAACATAACCTTATCATGAGACATGTAGATTCAATATCATGCATGAAACAAGGCTCTTTTAGAAAAGCTTCCATTCATAGGCTTCACTAAATTGCAAGTGTAAAATTTGTAGTGTCATGATCTAAAATTCGAAATCATAATGCCACCTATTTCAATCCCACCAAAAGGTAAGCCATCCCTTAACATAGTCAATATGCAACAAAAATGTGGAAAGAAAGTAATTTAAGAATTCAAACTTTTCTCATAATCCAAAATAGGAATGTGAAAATAACGACTACAGTCCCAAAAACTTAATGACAATTGACATGCGTATCCGTTTTTAAACTTTATTTGTACCAATAAAATTATTTAATTTTAAGATTTTTATCTTTAAAAATCATTTAATTACATTTAATATTAAAACAAATTTGTCATGAAAAATTAAATTATTTTTTATCATATAATCATGAACTCCACAAATAAATAATATTATAGAATTTATTTATTTATCATATATTCTTCTTCAGTGAGACAAGATATTTTCCTGCTCACTTCTCTTTGCCTTCACCCAGGCTCACTTGTTTATGTGACTCTGTCAAATTTATTTTTAATAAATAAATAAATAAATAAATAAATAAATAAATATATATATATATATATATATATATATATGTATGTATGTTAACAAAGCATTGAAGTGTTTTTTTAATTAGGATTTAAATTTACTATATTAAATCCATTTTATAAAGTCGTATGCTATATTGTAATTCGACTCCCAGATTTTGATTAAACTTGAAAAATGTAATTAATATCAGAATTATTATTATATTTTTTGTGGGATTTGTGATTAAATTACATAAAAATAGTAATTAATTTTGTCATGTTAAATATATTTTAATAATAAATGTAGTTGAGTGTTTTTGAAGATAAAAGTTTTAAGTTGAGTAATTTTATTGATATAAAACAAAATTCTATGACTTTATCAGAACCATAATGATCTTTTAAGATATTAACTCTCATGCGGACCTAAGGTCTACATAAGGCTAAGGACCTGTTTGGCCACAAATATATTATTTTTTAAAAAAAATTGAACAAAAATTGAAAACTGGTGTTTGGCCAAGTTCTCAAGTTCTAGAAAAAACTAGAATTTGGGACAAATTCTAGTATTTGGGAGTTATTAAAAACTACCCCCAAATTTTTATATGTTATAAAAACACCCATCATTTATAGTTTTGGACTAATATATTTCCTGGTTTGTTGTACAAAATTTATAACATCATAGACATATTTTATACAATTTTTATCTAAACTTGCTCTCCGAAGTCACTTATAATTAGAAGTAGTAATAGTAGTTTTTTGTATACCAATCAAGGATATGTTTCTTTTGTTTTCGTCCTCTCTCTTTTTTTCAAATTTTCATATTAATTATGTCCATCGTCATTGTTTTTCACAGAACACTTTCATTACAAAATGATAACACAAACTTATGAGTATTTTGAAAAAAAATATTAGAACTTATGGATATAAATTTTTATTTTTTTTAAAAAAAAAGTCAAATATTTCTCCCAAAAACTCTGGTCAAACGCATGGTAAAACTTTACCCAACAATACTTTTAATAAATAAAGGCATAATATATAAATGTATTTTTTAACTTAGTTTTAGCTGACATATATTTTCAGCTTTAAAAATATACAAATAAACATTTAAACTTATATAAAATTAAACTAATAGACACGTAAATTGGTTTAAAAGGTTGTTGAAGACGGTATAAGAGTTTAGGACTTCACCCATGCTATCCCAAGTAACACAAACCCAGGAAGTTATTTAGGATTAGAAGTCCATGATTCCAAAGTTATAAATATACAATTTTATCCAACATAAAATTATTTTTGAAGAAGTAATTTATTTTTTAAAAGGTATAAAAGTCAATCAACATTCGAGGATATTATTATCGATCAACATTTAACATTTAACATTCGTTTTTATTTTTCCAATCATTTTGCAACTTGGTTGCGGCACAAATTCTATTACAATAACCTTTCTTGGTCTTGTATTGTTCAATCGCGTTAGATAGAGGTTATATAACAATTTGATTTTTATTAATTTACGTTTTTGTATATTATTGTTATAGACATTACATAATGATAAAGGATTGATAATTATACTGAACCACAAATGATAATCTTAAATTCCTGGTTATGTAGATTTTAGTTGTCAATTAACAATATTATCAACCAAAACAACCATACTGGCCGTCTTAGCTCAGTGGTAGAGCGCGTGGCTTTTAACCACGTGGTCGTGGGTTCGATCCCCACAGACGGCGAATTTTTATTTTGGTGATTTAGAACATATTAAAACTATAGAATATAGTTTATTTTGTTTGCAATATAATTAATGGCTTTCGAACAACTACAAAATTAAAGATATAACTATTAGTAGAAATTAACTTTTGATACATCGAAATTGTTTATAAAACATTAATATATTGTTTGTGTACATATAATTAAACAAAAACTATGGATTCAATGGCCACATTGAGACTACTTTGAGGGGTTATGATAAGGTTCATGGTTGTTTTGTTTTTGGGAATAGAAAAGGATTCCTTTTGGACTTCGTAAAAGTTTTTGATTTGGTGATAACTAACTTGAGTTTCTTGAAGAAGGAGAATCACTTGTGACCTTCCGGAGTATCTACAATCCAACATAAACGTTTGACTATGAATTTAGAGATTAAGAGTAAGCGGAAGAAGAGGGCTTGTATGATATATTGACGATCAAGTAAGGTAGCTTGGCTACTATCAGATAGAAGGAAAGTTATTGGCAACGGGGACTTGGGGAGTAGTCCCTTCAACCTCAATTGTCTCCTTCAACCTTTCACTACTGTGTTTAGCCATTGAAATGGTTCTCATGTACGTTTGAGAGACGTTAATCATGCCCATATCAAAATTATAATAGGTTATAACCCCCTTCAAGATGTTGCTACTTCAAAAGCAAATCAAGGCAATGGATATATATATAGAAAAAAAATTCTCTAGCATATCTTCAATTGTAATCACAACAATCATATAAAAACCAAGATGCAACATTTATGTCATACTAGATTTTTCTTTTTGATTATGTCATATTAGATTTTTCATCATTACCTTGACATGCAATATTTATGACTTTACAGAAGTACTCACCATCCACTTCATTCACAATATTTTAAAAACCTAGATAAGTTTTTTATAAAACAAATCATACTTGCATGGTATAATCCAAAAGCTTGATAGTTAGCTTTCAAATTGACAAAATATTTATGTTCGCATCTTAATGAACTTAGGCACAAGGGATTGGGAAAAAATTTAAGCGTCAGTATGTGTCGTCCATATAAAGCTTCAAGCACAAATTTAAACGTTGGATATGTGTACAACATATGAGTGTCACATTGCTAAAGTGATGTGTATTAGACACGCTTCATGAAATGTATGGTGTGTAAAAGGTTTCTTGTGAAGAATAGGTGTGTAAAAAGGATTTGGCTAGAAGTTCAAGAAATAAACTATGTTTTAACCCATTTTAAACCAAGCTTTACCAATCACTTAGCTCAGTGACTTGCCTGACTTAGTTTTGATATCGTCATTCTTCCCTAAATATTCAGTAAAACTGTTGACTTTTGGAAATCAAACCCTCACCAACAAGGTGGAAAAATACATTTGTCCTTCCTGGGAATTTCTCGATTCCCAGGAAGAACCAATGATACTTATCCACACCAATATATCCAGACGAATTCACTTTCAGACAAGAGAAGAAGAATATGTTCACCAAACAAGGAACAAAAAGACCTTGAGGCTTAAATCTATTAGCTTCAGATATGAACCATAACATATCAATAAAGAAGGGAATTGACAATAATACATTCTCTCCAATATAGATTTATATGAATCTACATAAAACATATGTAGCTACATGAAGCGCTTTAAGTTTAGGAATTAGTAAAGCCAAAGACCATGCCAAGCAAACATATATGTAGAACATACAGAGCCTGACATAAGAGATGACCATAATGATGAGCGTATAAGGAATAAATAAAGCTTTGCCAGTAAAAGATGAAACTAAGTGGCACATAAGTATGCTAAGTTGCCCTATTTGATCTTTCGTAGAAGCAGGTAAGCTAATTTCCCCTTCCATTCTTTTTCTCCTGTTGACAATAAATCAAGGGCTCGTCGTAATCCATTAGCAATTTGGGATCAGTTTCTTTCAATCACTCTGTGCTAGCTGAGATACTTACTAAGGAAGAACAGATGAAATCCTTGACAAGTCACAACTTAGCTATGCACTTTGAAGCACATCAGGTTCGGGAATAACTTAAGCAGTTGATCACGGCTGCGATTCTACAAAGTAATATATCAACAGTAAGAAAATCACATGAATCATGGGGAAATATGAGAAAATGTGCAAGGGCATATGGGAAGAGCAGGGACTTCCAGCTGACCAAGTAATAAACTTAGAAAACCTACTGGGAAAACCATATTGAAAGGCTTAGCACGATCCAGTTGTTTTCCAACTTCATCACATGTGATTTTATGAGCCAATATTCTAGGAAACAAAGGAAACTGCTTATTTCTCTTATATTTTAACCTCACAAAAAAGAAGGGAGATCAACAATGATGTTGCACATCGCATTGGGGCGAGATGGGTGAAATGGAGACTTGCGTACGGGATACTGTGTGATAAGAATGTGTCACACAAAGCTTAAATGTGTCACCACTTGTTGGATTATATTGGTTATGTTGTTGCCGTTGTATTCTAGGAAACAAAAGTGATAGCATGGCTGGAGATTCTAAAGATATTATGTACCTTTATATTGATGCACCCATTTACATCAAGGGTTGTAAGTGTATTGGAGCAGAAGCTAGAAAGCACCTCTAAGCACCTGTCAGAGACCCCAAGTATCCCAAACAAACTGCAGTAGCAACATCAAAAGAAATTAAATAAATATAGCAGTTAGTTCACTGGAAGGTCACGAATTTAGTCATTACAAAAATAGTCCAGATCAATAACGAAATTGCAAATAAATCTGCAGTCAATAGGAAGTGGTTATACTTTATATTTTATAATTGCTTATGCCGGAGGCCCAATGACTACACAAACATTGGAGTATTCAAAAACAGGATATTTCTATCTAGTTAGTTCACAAGATAGGATATTTGTCGATTTTGTGGAGGTGCTGAAGTAATATAGCATCATAGGTCATTTTGGTCTTTCCTATGTTAGTGATAATTCTAGGTCCACACTCACCTTAATAATTCAAGAGACCTGCAGCCTTGAGCTATTGCTATGACCCCAACATCACTGACTTGTACACACCTGTAAAAGTGAATATATACCAGTTCAATAACATACAATTGTATCTCCTTTTGCTCCCAATGAAAATGAAATGTACTTAGGATACATACCATGTCAAATTGAGAGACACCAGGTTTTTGCACATCGCTATACAAGAAAGCCCATCATCTGTCAGATTCTGAAGGACAACTGGGGTTAATAGCAATGTCACTTAAACAGTTTCGGTATTGCATCAAGCAATAGCATAACCTATGAAAAGCTGTCCAAGAAAATGCTGAAGAATATACCTGAGCACCACAGAGATCCAAAAATCTAAGATGAGGCAGACGAGATATCATCTTATAAGCTTCATCTGTTAAACTGCAAGAAAGAAAGGAAGCAGATTGTCTGAGTAGAAACTCCAACATATGCATTTTGTAGTATACCATTGAGTGGTAGGAAAGGTGCATTCACACGATATGCAATGAAATGGAACATATCTTCTTTTTTTTTGATAACCGAGAAATCCGTCTGTGACCCGTCCTTTGGACCAATCACAACCTTCTAAACTCGGTGGATGATGGGCCCGCCCCTCTACCCTTCTCCACTTAAATACTGGGCTTCGCTTTGCATGGTGTGGGGCTTGAACCTGCGACCTAAGCCACAAATCCTCCACCTTTTGCCACTCGAGCTAGGCCTTGGGGGCGTGAAATGGAACATATCTTTTGACAGATATATTATAAAATGAAACAAGCGGTTACGTGGAAAGGGCATAAAGGTTCAAAGTCTGTAGAGAAGAGCAGTTCAGCAATATCCGCTGCAAACCAGAATCCGTCAGCTTGATGCACCTAGTCACATCAAACAAAATCAGTACAATCAAGAAAACATAATCATATTTGTTCCGTCTCAAAAAGGTTATAAAGACCAAACAATTAGAAATACTCTCAAGATACTTGATTATAAGTATCCTTCTTAGAGAAAGGGAGGCTTATGTTATATCACCACTACAACAGACAAAGGCCTAAGCCAAGAAAGGGCATCCTTATGTCCAAGAGATGCTATGCGTTATCCAGAACATTTAAAAACAACTCTTCCTTTAACTAATCTCGTGCAGACTGAGAGAAAATATTCAACCTAGTGATGTTCAACGATTCCAATTCTTGATAATTGTCAGCAACCAGATGCAAACTTTTGTCTGTAATATTCTGCATAAAATATCAATACAATGAGAAAAATCTTCAGCAGAACGAGTATGGATCAAATGAAGCTAAGAGGATTTGCATAATGAGAAGCAAGTGCAACTTGTGTACATAGTGCCAACTTAAACTGCTGAAAGGGAAAAATATGAATTGGATAGTTATACTTATCAGTTGAAAGAAAGAAAGAAAAAGAAAAGCAAAGGAAGAATTTGAAACATTTTGAGGTGAACGTCACAAACGACACCTCAGCATATTTGGCATGTATATCTGAAGAGCATATTCGACTAGCTTGATGTATCTCGTGGTGAGGCTCCTATTAAATTTGCAATAAGGTAAACAGGACATATTGCAATTCTAGACAATGAAGTGCATGCTGTGCATCATATTGGATTTAGGGAGACAGCTTCTGAGTGCATCTTATGTTGCACAAGTATCAAGTCTTAGATGCACGGAGCTCTAATCAAATGATATTATCAACAGATAAAGTAGGTTCTTTAAATACTTGGGTTGCAACCGTACTATGATGTTTTCCCCTTATACTGGTGCATGTGTCTCATTCTTTCGATTATGCAACATCGTACAAACCTTGGTCTAAACACCTCTAGATGTTTAACCCGGGTTCTCTCTTTAATGATCATCAATATCATCTTCTTAGAGAGACTTAGTTTGGCTTATAAAAAAAAAAGTCATAACCTAGCGGAAATCATCTCTTCACGTTCTCCAACGTAAGAGGCAATTGTTCATGTTAGAGAGCCAATCTCGCGACTTGTCTGACACTCTTTATTTCTAAAACATTATTACAAGCATATGAAATGTGAATATAAATTCAAAATAGTCATATATTGATGAGAACAATATAACAATCAAGCTATTTTACAATACAAAAATATTATCATATCCTACCAAACCTAGAGCATTAACATGTTTCTCAAACAAGTCTCTAGATATTAGGATTAGTTATCATTTTACGTGTAGGAATGTATTGTAAATTTATTTCTCCACTTGCTACTATGTCTCTCACAAAGTTATACTTGATATCAATGTGTTTGGTCTTGCTGTGATACTTAGGATCCTTCTATATGTGATAGTCGCCTGTCACAATATAAAATCAGAGGTCCCTTAGAATTCTTCGCAATATCCAAATGCTCAAAGAATCTCGTTAACCAAACAGTTTCTTGTACTGCAGATGCACAAGCTACGAATTCAAATTCCATAGTTGAAAGAGTTGTGCAAGTTTGTTTCTTACTTTTCCATGAAATAGGACTATCATTAAGTAAGAAAGCATAACCGGAGGTTGATTTTCTATCACACCGATCACCAGCCCAATCAACATTTGTATAACCTCTTATGAATTAATTAGATCTACTATAGCATAGTGAATAATCTGCAGTTCCCTTCAAGTATCAAAATATTATTTTTACTGCTTTCAAGTGATCTCTTCCAGGATTGGATTAATACTTGCTAACCAGACCTACGGCATAACAAATGTCTGGGCGAGTACACGAGTACACATCATAGCATACATCAGACTCCCGACAGCACTAGAATATGGAACTCGAGACATGTCTTCCAATTCTTTTACAGTCTTTGAACACATTTCAAGGTTTAAAGTTTCACCTCTTGCTACAGGAGTATTCATGGATTTGCAACTATTCATTCAAAAGCGTTCAATATTTTCTTTATGTATGTTTTTTGAGATAAACTCAAAAATTTCTTGGAACAATTTCTCTGGATCTTAACACCCAATATATAGACTGTGTCACCCATATCTTTCATATCAAATGACTTTGAAAGCCATGACTTGACAGTTTTCACATACTCCAAATTATTTCCAACCAATAAAATATCATCTAAATAAAAAGAAAGAATTACAAACTTTCCATTGGACTTTTCCACATAGATGCAATGGTTTTCATCGATCATGGTGAAATCAAATGAAATCACCTCCTTATGAAATTTTAGGTACCACTGCCTTGAAGATTGCTTTAGGCCATCAATTGATCTTTTTAAATTATAAACTTTCTTTTCTTGGTCTTTAACAACGAAACCTAATGGTTGTTCCATGTAGTTTCCTCGTTCAATTCTCCATTGAGAATAGCGGTCTGCCAACTCTGCCACTCTTATTCAATCCCAATTGATAAACATTCAAATTTTCCAAATAAATAATGAAAGAACTGAAGACCACACCATATAAGCTTAAGTGCTGACATGGCAAAAAACTTTCGACTAGAAGTAACTGTGAAAAATGAAAAAGAAGTCGGCAGCATGGGATTTAAAATGAATAAGAGGGGAGGTACCGGGGGGGTCTCAACAAAGAAGAAGCAATTATCGTGTCTTCTCCATTTTTTAGAATAAACGGAGGAAATCTCGAATTTAGTCATGGCCTACTGGAAAAATGATAGCCGGCCATCACTAGTTGTAATAGAATGAAGGAATGATTCAATCTTCCATCATTTCAGAGCCGACGCCTCGAAGTGAAAGGGCATTGTCTAGTGCAAGGCAACGATTGTTGTCCCTTTATCATCTTCTATCTGGTACACTTGGTAAAAGGGTGGATTCTCGTCTTTCGTCTTTTCTTTTGTGTTGAGCGAGTTTGAAAAGAAGGTTCCCCGGTTGGCTTTGTATGAAGAATATTTTTTGCCAGTAAATGTTCTCTTCCTCTCCTTTCTTTCACGCCCTAAAACTCACAACATCTGCTATGTTTTGACCACAAACTGTACAGTGAAGAATATCAGAACCTTTGGCCAGAATCGTTGTTCTAAAAACCAAACTCCAGCAATCGACCAGAAGGACATCTACTGGAAGTCTGCATTTCCCTTGACGGCAACTTTCAGGTTCTTGCCATTGAAGAACCCAACAAGTTTGTTGGCTAGAAAACTTATTAAGGAAAAACATCAGATCCGTTGTTCACGGTCCTTCCCAGTTACCATCTTTCCTCTATTTCGGACTATTGGAGCTGAGGAATATCATGGAAGAAATGGTTCTAAAATAAAAAAGCAGGGGAGGGGGAGAGGTTCTGATGTTGGGAGATGGGAAATTTTTCATGATTGTACTTCTTTTACATGCTTCATCGTTTCATTGTTCATTTGGCAGGTCAATGACAATTGTTAGCCATGCAAAGTATGTTGGATAGGGGTGTTTATAAGACAAAGAAGTGTCTAACTGGTCACTGGAAAGTTAAGGTATCTACTTGACAAATGATGCCATGTTTTTTATGAAAACTACAAATTATGCCATGATTATGGGGCTATCAAGGTATTTGGCAAATTAGTAAGCCTAGCAAGGATCAAGAATATATTTTTGATTGAGCCGAGATTCCATCTCTATTCACTTTCCATCATCTACTTTTTCTTGGTAAAGATAACAGCATTCTGTTCCCACTCATTTTACTTTAAAATTTAAAAAGATAGCTTTTTTTTATAAACTCATTACAAGGAAATGTAAGAAATAATTTATCTTACAACCTGGGTCACATGTAAAGAATAAATAGTTTTCAGAAAGCAAGGTGTGTGTATAGATATAGATAAACAAATATTTAAAAAAAAAAAAAGGAAAGGGACAAGTAGGAATAAAGTAGATTCATGTCTTGTCATCAAGTAAGGCATCAACAAAATTAGAATATCACTATTCTGAGGATCTAGCAATTTATGAATGTCTTAAGAGGGGAGATCTTAAAGTGGGAGAAAGACAAATTTAAAATGCCTAGTAGAACTACTTTATAAGCAGAATATACCACACATTTTGCAGGATTTGTGGAGATGGGGTACATGGAGAGACGGGATGTTCTCAGTCTGTCAGTCAAGGCTTATTCGTAGAAAATGTTGGCGAGGGTGGAGGTGGATTTTCCGTCTTCATCGGTATAGGTATCTTGGGCGAGTAAGAAAGAGTGATATGTTGTGTGGCTACAGAAGTGATCCTGACATCCGACAACCGAGGAAGAAAGGATTACACTTGTCAGGTAGTGTTATGTGTAAGCATGCAGGAGAAGACATATCACATCCTTCTGCATTGTCATGTGGCTACGGTTTTGTGGTGAACGGTCCTGAACTAGTTTTTAGTACAATGGGTTATGCAAAGCAGAGTGAAGGAAGTGTTTTACAGTTAGGCTTTTAGATAAAGGAAGAGAGGACTCTGAGCGTGGGATGTTGCTTCTTCAGCCACTATGTGGGTTCTTTGGAAAGAGGGTGGACATCTGAAACCGCCGAGAATGACACTGCATACTCGAGGAATAGCCTCATGTTCTTAGTTTCTTTTTGGTAGATCCACCATACCCCTACTTGTGTAGATGATTGGTGGCTTTTGTTAGAGAAAAATTTCCGGTTTAGGTTCTTCACTTTTTTGGATACTGCTTGTATACAGGGTCTCTTTTCTCCTGACATCTATATGAATGTTGAGAAACTGTAGACAAGAATAATAATTTATGAAGGATGATAAAGTCTATTTATACAACAACAATAGCAATATACGATGTCTCAAACCCGGCCTAGTTGGGATCAACTATATGAATCATTGCTATCCATGTCGCTCCATTAAGACTGGTCTCAATCAAACATAAAAAGTTTATGTTCTCTATCAGTAGAAGTTCTCTATGTTTTCTCTATCAGACAAAACAAAAAGACTCCTAGTGAATATCTGATGAGCGCACTACCACGACTAAGCCTTACGCCCAAGTAATTGGTACCACTAAATGGATCTTTTTCCTTCGGTTGTACCTTATTTTTTGCTAAGTATGCATGAGTTCAAGGAGAATGTAGGCCTTTCAAGACAACTTCTTTCCATTAGATTTTAGGCCTATCTCATCTCTCTTTTAACAGCTTGAATCACCATGGTCTCATACATATGAATGGAGCATTTGGAGGTTGATGTAAGACAAGCTCATCAAGTAATCACTGAAACATGTGTATAGAACATTAGAGGTTCATGTACCTTGCATCCACTTAAGTTCAAATCTACCACAAATCTGCAATTCTTCACCAGATGAGTAATGCCAACATCTGTTACCCTAAACATTTATCCAAAAATTGCAGGTGACAAAGTTAAATTTATTTGGTCATGCAACAGCTATATAATAATTGGGAAAGAGCATTAGATGAAGCTTGCGATACCTTACATTCCAATAAATGGAAAAAACCTTCAGTTTAGGACAAGTATTTGTCACTACTTCGATTCCCTTGTCAGAGATCCTTTGACAGCCATTTAGATTTAGAATCTCTAAATCTAAAAGGGAATCCCCACACTGCATATTTTTTACACCACAGGAACATCAAATTTCTGTGACAAAAATAGTACCATGCAGGACACATTAAAAGTAATTTGTTACCTCAACTTACAAGAATTAACAAACTTTTCTTTATCTTCATTAGATGGTAAGATATGAATAGTTTCCTCATTTTTTGACACCCCTATATACAGGTCACCCAAGTTGTTGACACAACAAGGAAAAAATCACTTCTAACGTTTCTGAGGATTATAAAATGGCTCCAAGTATATATTGATAGTAAGTCACAAAAATAAGCCAGAGGTGCTTATCAAACAAGGCAGCCTCCACAGATTTTTTAAAAAAAATAATCTGAAACATTCTAATTTCTGTGACTTCCCAATTTTCTAAATCCCACCTTGCTTTTAACATTTTCCAGTAGCTTGTCTTCAATATCCTGCGCAAACTCAAGGTTGATATGCTTCACATTGCGATATCTCGGCTGCAAGAAGAAAACATAAGACAAACAACCTGCATCCCTAAGTTAAAGAAACTCATTCTTCTATATTGCTTCTTTTCATCACCTACACAATAGAAAAGCACAAGATCCAAAGAAGTGTGGCCTAGTGGTTATCAGTTAATATGGAGGAGGCTACGACAAAGGGCACTAGTTCCTTACTAGTGTTCCTGTTGCTTGACAAAAAACAAAAAAAAAAAACAAAGAAGCCAATGAAGCCTGTCTTAGCGGTTATCTATCAAAAAAAATTAGTCTGGCCTAGTGGTGAGTATTTAAGATGAAGGTGTTGAGACCAAGTAATCCAGTTCTTATCCTGTTAATACATGGTTTATGTCCAACTTAAATATTGGTCTTCTCTCTAGTAGTAATTTTAGAACAAGGTAGTACTACTAGACCTTCTATTGCTTGAGAAAAATGACCCAAAAAAAAATTAAAAAAATAACCAGTAACCAAAGAGATATACAATATATGATATCTACATAGGGTGTGTTTGCTATGGAGGAGAACATCCAAAAAATGTTTTTCAATTTTCCTATGTTTGGTTGCTCAAAATGTTTGGAAAACATCTTTGGAAAATAAGTTCCTTAAAAATGAGGGCAAATGACTTCCCGGATGGAAGTAGGGAAAACAAGTTCCTTAAAAATGAGGTAAATGACTTCCCTAAAGGAAGTAGGGAAAACAAGTTGCATAAGTGAAATTCCAAGTTTATTTTCTCCTCTCCACCAACTCAATCCCCCAACCCTTGACCATCCCACCCCTTACCACCCTCGAACCCTCACTCCCCATCCAACACCGCCTCCATGTTGTTTTGCTAGATAACATATAAATGCTCTTCGAACCGACTTATTTTCCAAGATAACATTTTCTAGGAAATCATTTTCCGTGGAAAACAATTTCATTCACACCAAACACTTAAAAGCAAAATATGACTATTTTTATCTTTGAGCCTCCAAATTCCAGTCTTTCCCCATTCACATTACCCTCCCAGATTCCCCAAAATACAAACTAAAGCAATTAACTTTTCCTTCTTACATTTTTCCTGGAACCAAAACTGATTACTCAGAAAAATCCATCAGCTTAACAAATACCCAATAAAAAACAGGAAAGAAAAGGAAACAAACCAAAGAAAGAGCTGAGACAAGGCGATCACCAGCATTACTCATCTCATGAAAATCAAGAACCTATAAGAGAAACACCAAAAATTAAAACAAGTAAAAAAAAAAAAAAAAAGGGAAAGGGTACCCAGTTGTGCAATAAATAGCAAACCACACGCAGTAAATGTAAACCGCACTAAGCAAGTTGTATCGACTGCGAAAGTGAACTAACCAGCCAGAGGGAGGGGTGAGAAAGGAGAGTATGGTGAATCGAAGGGTTGACAAGTAGAAGAGTGATAAGGTCTCTTTGTTGAAGCCTCGTGCTCACTATTTTCATCACTTTTGGCACTGTTTCTTTGTTCCAAATGGTTTCTGCCGCCATTGCTCCTCCACCGGAATTTGATAAATGCTCAACTTCTTCTTCTCTATTGATGAATTAGGGACTGGTTAAAGCCAATATAAATTAATTGTTGACACCTTTTTTATTTTGAAAAAATTAAGAATACATTATTTAAATTATTATTTTTTCAGAATTAATCCTTTTTCTTAATGGAATTTTCAACTACTTTTAAATCTAAAATAATGATTATCTCTATTTAAGAAAACACGGGAAGATTCAAAAGAACAAAATATTGCCAAATTGTTCTTTGCTTAATGTCTCTAAATAGTTTTTTGAAGAGGTGTGTTATACCCTGATAATTCATTTATATATAGGATTAGAGAGAGTAAAAACTCCGATCTATCAACATAGACTGTGATGCAGTAGTGAGACCGTTTCATTCATAACTGGATGTTTCGGATTCAAGCCCTGGTGTAGATTGTGGAGAAAATCATGTTGAGAGCATCACTCATGAATGGGATCTACATTGTGTGATCTAAGTTAAGTCAGAACTCCAATGCAAGCTTCGAACGCCAGAAGAAAAATAAAACAAAATACTCCCCAATCTAACAATCTCTTTTTTTTAATTAAAAGAACTCATTAAATAGGTAGCCTCCTTGAGAGTTTTCGTTCTCAAGACTTCGTACCGAGATCTTTAGTTAATAGTAGAAAAAAATTGGGGAATCTACGTAGTTTAGTTGATTAGCTACCTGAATACCCAATTAAAAGAGTTTTCAGAAATATTAAGTACAGAGCAGATACATCTTAAAGAGGCCCCTTTTGAGTAATTATCTCAACCCAGAATGTATTTTTACATTAAGCAACGAGAAACCTTGTTTTTTAAATAAGCAATGAGTTTCAGAGACAGTTCAAAGTAGTTACCTCTCTTAAGAGGATAGTTTGAGCAATTATCTCAAACCAGAGAAAAAACAATGTTTTTATACATTTGAGCAAGAGTATATATATTATTGGGAGTAGTATTGAGCACCGATATGTGGGGGGTTCGTACAACTCACAGCCCCCATAAATCATTTCTTGCGAACATGGGTACAGGATCATACTTTTAGATGAATCCTTTGTGCCTTCAGGTAGAGCTTAGTGGATCCACTTAGTTGAGGTGTTCTATACCCCGGCATGATATAGGGCAGTTCTTACAGCGTGGATAAGACGTTGTATCATCAATCAGCTCATAGTGATGATTGTCGGTTAGAGAATCTCCCAGAAGAGTTAAAGTGCATTTTTATATATCACTTATTATGTTGAAGTTCAGAGAATGAGAAAATATTTTGTAAAGTTAAATGGGTTCATCCATTTAATTCTTTACATTTAGTTGAGTTTATGTTATACCTTTTGCAGTCCTTTCATTCAATTATTTTGCCTCGGCTATATTACATACTTGTGCATTTAATGTACTGATATCATTTGACTCAGATTCATATGATGCAGTGTTCGTGGATCATCAACAGGTGTTTCGTTGAGATCATTTTGCGCTTCAGATTGCTTTGGTGAGCGTCATTACTTTCCAGAGGATGTCACATTTATTTTTTGTTTGAGTTGTCGTGGGTCTTGTCCCGACATCTATCCTAGTATTAGAGGCTTCATAGATAGTTAGAGTTGAGGAGTCTCTCAGTATTTTCCTTTTTATATTAAAGAAGTTTTGCAAACTATTATGATTATTGCAATGAGTACTTTTAGATATTTCAGTTGAGTCTTGTTTTGAGATCAAATCCTGTTATAAAGCTTCTTTACGCTTGAGTAAGTCTTCCGCTAAGTAGTCAATCAGGCCAAGGGTTTGCTTGGGGATTAGAACTGGTTCTCAAGTGCTGATCATGTCCAAGGTGTAGGCTCGGGGGTGTGACAAAGAACTTCTTAAGAAACAACAAAGTTTAAAGAATATTTTTAAAATCAGAAATTTAAAACTACTTATAAACAAAATAGAATTTGAAAAAGATTAGAAATAGTATCGAAAATATTTTCTCAAAGGAAGGAAATCAAGACCACTGAATGCATATTGTTTTTTGAAAGAAATTGTTCTCCTCAAGTACTCGAGGTTAATGGAATATATCCTTTCAATTTAAAACGATCTTACTCATTGGTGTATCGATATCCAAAATTAGGGGTTCAGCTAACCACTCAATAACAGTAAAGAACGCTAAAATTTATTTGTGTAGAAAATAAAGAGAAGTCCAGAAAATTCAGTAAGAAAAATGAGAGAAAATTCCTTTAATTGTATGAATTAAGGTCACAAGAATCCCCTAGCACAAAGTCAAGTTAAAAGCTTCCTTACTGATTGAATTTTGATATAAGATATTAGTTAGGTCAACTTCAAACAATTATATCTCTCAGCATATAATGATTTAGGTGGACCAGGACCTATCAAATTAAATATCTATGAGTCTTCTTTCCAACACCACCAAGTTTGCCTCATTTAGAGTTTGATATATAAGGTTATGATTGTCTTATCGGAGACTACCACAAAAGAATTTTCAAACTCAATAACTACGAACCTGATCTATGGGTAGTAGATCGAGGTACGATCCATACTGTTCACTTGTGGAAAAAGGTTTTGAAAGTCATTTTTTGGGTTGAATTCTTATGGACCCAGTTATGGATCGTAGAAGCATTTATGGACCATAATTTGGGCTCGACGAATTGATTCAAAAACTCAAAATTTTAGTCTGACTTCCATAGATGGGATCTACTGTTCGTAAATAAAACCTGAACATTGTCTTCATCACAAGAATTGATTGAGTTATTTGACAATGTTGAACTGCTAGTCATAAATTTGTTTGATCTTCATGAACCTGGCTGTTGGGGATCTCCAGTCTACTAGGTAAATTTAAGGACATAATGACTTGTCCTAAGTCTTAACCTCATTTGTTTAGATAATCGTTCAACCACATCTATAGTTAAGATTTTTCTAAGTGGATCCGACACACTATCTCTAAACTTAACATAGTCAATAATAATAATTTCACTAAAGAATAGTTGTCTCACGGTATTATGCCTTTATCGAATGTGAAGATATTTGCCATTGCACATTATTCACTTAATTAAAGCTTATAAATTCAAGAAAATCTCAGCAAAATCCAAAGAAATTATAGTCACCGCAATAAAAGGATGATAAAGATATAAGTTGGCCAAAATTGAAAAATTATTTTTAAGCGTAAAAAAAAAAAAGGAAATACGATTAAGTTTGTTCAAATCGAAAAATGGAACCAAATCGATGATACTCAAATCAATAAATATATACTCCCTTCGTTCTCAATTTATTAGTCCTACTTTCTTTTTTAGTCCGTTTAAGAAAGAATGTCTCTTTCTCTTTTTAGCAACTCTTTAATTTCAACTTTCCACATAACATGCCGGGTAGTTTGTTACATTTGACATATCTTTGATTTAAGACCACAAGATTTAAAAATTGTCATCACTTTCTTAAACTTTGTGCCAAGTCAAAATAGGAAAAATTAATCAAAATAAAGGAAGTATTATATAATTTGATTTGAAAATTCAAATAAGTTGATTTGATTTTATCCAAAAAGAAATCCAAACCAATACATGCACACTTCTATCCACCATGATTCACCTTGTTTAGAATGAGACTACTTAAAATGGCATTGATGAGATGCTCTTCTTGTGAATTAAGAATTTATTGGAAATAACATTTCTACCAGATAAGATAAGAGTATAGTTTGTGCACATTCTATCATCTTCAAACTTCACTTATGAAATGACATTGTATATTTTGATACTTTAGATGGAATCCAACAAATACACAGTAATAATGCTTGTTATTCACTGTTATAAAATGTATGTCCATTAAGCTATTAAATGTTTGATTCAGTATGGATAGGTGTTAATATCCTCTTGGCTTATTAGAGTTTAACCTATTTATGTGTATTAGGCACAAATGCTATTATAGCCGTCTTAGCTCAGTGGTAGAGCGCGTGGCTTTTAACCACGTGGTCGTGGGTTTGATCCACATAGACGGCAAAAGTTTATCTTTTGAGAGCGAATCATACTTGTTGACTTTATTAAAAATAAAATTTGGTCCACCTTTATTTTCATTCTTCTTCTTCTTTTTCTGAAATTTGGAATCATCAATTTTTGGAGTAGCACAAGAAAAATTAATCATAAAAAGGTTACAACACAAAGAAAAGGCACATATCACAAATGGTAAAGGGTTCAAAATAGCTCATCAACTGAGCGCCAATAATTTTTTTCCCAGTCTAATTATTCAAACTGTTATCGACTAATTAAATTTCTGTAAATCTCAATATTTAGAATCAAGTCGTACAATGGCCATTAGATTTGGAGGAAAATAGAAACGAAACATGTTGAGATGAATTTTCATAAATAGCTATAGTTTGAATTATAGTTATAAATAGTAGCTTTAGTTTGTCTAATTACAATTTTTAGCAACACTATTAAGCAGGAAAGATGAACGAAAGGTGGGGAAGAGTTTGGAGGGAGAGGAAAGATGCTAAGTAGAGATACAACTCCATTACAGCTCATGACATCTATAATGAGCTGAAGGGAAGACTTTTGAAACCATCTTTTTGATATTGGGATGTCAATATAAAATTATGCACAATTCAAAAGTATCATGTGCAAAGCTGTGCATTTGTTAGAAAACGTGTTGATAAGAGGCATCACATTCAGAGTCTACTACACCAAATGCCATCAGGAAAAATAATTTTTCGTATCCTGAGCAACTGCAGACAGCAACACTCCGTTGTACTTACTCTTCAAAAAGGTTTCGTCAACATCAATGAATTTTCTCATATGTGCAAAAATAGTTCCATGGACTACAAAAAAGTATTAGAACTTACAATTTTCATCAACCTTTGCTTCATTGCAGTCTTACTCTCTGAATATATTGTCCTAACCATATAATGGTACACATCAAGCACTACATATCCATGATCATGTGTCCCCCTTATCAAAGATTTTATAATTTTATTGCCCTACTAAATCTTTTTGTAACTAACCTTGACGCCGAATTCAATATTGCCACAACCTAACCCACAAGGCCATGTGGGCACCTACTCTAACACCTAGATAGGAGAATCCTTAGTCCCTAAACGATTTCATCATGCGGAAAAATTAAGAATATAAGAGATAAAATGGAAAGTTCATGAAGTTTACAAGATACTGAGTTAAAACAAAACCAAGATTGAATTTCTTGAATAATTAACACCCCTAGGATCTAGCCTAAATAAGTACAAGAGCTACTAAAGATACTAATGAAAACAGAAATATTATGGCACAGCTCCCACCATAGGGAAGGAAAGTAGAAGTTGTTGGAGATCGTCTCCGTCTTCTCTTACGAAACATCACTGATCCTGCAATCAGACTATGCCAAGTGGCATAGCAAAAGTAGTATCAGTACAAGCAACACATACTGGTAGGCATCATCGGTCAACCCGACACCCACCACTTAATATAAATAAATCAACCAGAAGAAAACATGTTATAAGGAAAATACCCCAGCCAACCTTTGCACTCACACTCTGACCACCTTTTATGTCTTAACCACAACTAGGGAACAAAACAGTGTTGGCCTTCTATTTGCATCTCTACCGACTCTGATTTAGATTAAGGCCTAACCTTTCTATCACACATAGAGGAGTTTCCAAAACACACATCACCCCCAACCCAGCCAACAAACTTACTACACTCCTACGATTCTCCACTACAATAATTTGATCCTTGACCACATAGTATGCCATAACAAGGCTCACTAACCACTCTAATATGAACCCTCTTCCTAGGATATATCTTAGTCATTTATCACCATCCCTATTACTCTGCCTTTTACTCTCACACCTCCTCATACCGGGGATACAGAATACATTTAACAACCACAATATTATAACACAAATAACATCATCACAATAAGAAAAATAGTAATATTTGGACTTTCGATTCTCTCATATCTATTATTATACAAGATGGGCATGATCAATCATGATTTTGTCAATTTCTCAGTTCTGGCATAGGAAATCATATTCATTCACAGATAATCTATCAATAATGGTCCTCCCATGGAACCCACGCCCAAGCTGTTAGCGTGTCAAAATATGACACCTGATCCAATAATGTGTCGAAACGTGACACCCAATACAATAATGTGTTGGAACATGAAACCCAATCCCTTCAACCACAATCACAATCAGCACCACAATCAACGATTTACACATTTTTATCGTATGATCAGGTAACAGGTTCCTTGCATGCAATGGATCACAAATAGTCATTTCATCTTTCCCTATTCACATACATGCATGAATACAATGAAGTAGTTAACAAGCATATATAACACCGACGGGAAATCAAACCATCACCTACCCCTAAATTCAAGAATAAGTCCACCCAGACAGTACACACCCACATTCGTGCCCGAAGGCCTAAACATGAAATATCTCATTGACTTACAATATATTTGGTGGTGGGAACGGGTTATCAACTACTCAATAAAGAAAACCTATCCTACCTAGGCGCCAAGCAGTGGTATGAGGATTATAGCACGACTCTTGACTTTCGGATAGCAAAACAATAGAGGTAGGCCTGGAATCGGTGGGTTGTAGCCTTTTTGCGTTAGAATTCCTTATCTCCCTCCTCCTCAAGCCTAAAGAAGCCTTTTGAGGGTTTTTAGGGTGACCCTTGTCTAGTTTCGCATTTAAGAAAGGAAGGGGGAAATAAGAATTTGCATATTTCAATTCTGTTTCCAAATATCCCGCCATGGCGGCTCCCATCCCAATGTGGCGGCACCGTGGTGTTGGGATTATTCCCGCTATGACAGAAAGGTACAGACCCAAACAACTTAGTTTCCCAAAATACAATTCGGGTTGTTACAATAGATACCAATATACCCCTCATTCGTCCCCGAATGATAAGCGGAGGAGTAGGCACAAATCGATTGGAGTACTTTCAAAACTAACGGATTAACTCGTCATGGAACAATGAAGGATTGTGTATCCCGAGACTTAAGTGTGAAAGGGACCTTGTCAAAGGGCTGAGCTAGAAAGAACGAGACAAAACACGAACAAAATATATATCCATCTTTTGCTAAAACTGATCCCACTATGGAGGCTAGGATCCCTCTGTGGTGGGCCACGGTAGCGGGAACCTACCACCCTAGCGAAATTTTTGGGGGTTAGTTAAGAGGGGGAGATAAATGGGTTCTCCCCATTTCCTCTAATACTCACTCTCAAACTCTCAAAACTCTCTCAATTGCTTTATTTTGAACGTCAATACTAAGGTAATGATCTCACTCCCTACTCTTATTGCTTCATTACATGCTTAACAATGATTATATGATAAGAATCAATTAAGTAAAAATGGCCTTGAGGTAGTGTTTTCGATATTTCAAATAGGTTTGCTTGATTTGATGTAATAAACGTAGAATGGACACTTCTCTTACGTTACAATGTCTTTACATCATTCTGAGCGTAAGGATTACGGGAAAATAGGGCTGAAATATTTTGAAATAGGTGGGGGGAAGTTGAATAGTGCTCTTGGTTGGCAACTTAGATTTGGGCACCATTTAGGAGTTGAAATGCTAGAATATTTGCATATTTTGGTATTATGGTACTTTAGAAACGTTGATCTGATGAAATTTAATGAAAACAAAGTTTTTTGGGTGAAAGGGTGCCATGATTGCACCCTGAAGCTTCGACCCCATGGTGGCCTTGCTCCCGCTGTGGCGACATCGCCATGGCAGGAGGCCGCAAACCAATGGCCTCCCAGCCACTTTAGCTAGAAGATTATTTTCCTTTACTTTTTGCTCGGGGTTACTTAAATATGTTGAGTCCTAATATGCACATTATGAAACTGCAGGTTTGATCAACAATGGTTGATTTCAACGAAGAGAACTTGCCCTTTGTCCGGTTTCCTAATGTTGCAAGTCGGGAGAGGCATCATGACTACCAGAACACCAAATTTTGTACGAGAGGGGTTTCCACTTTTTAGGCTTAGCGGAGATGGCTCCCGCCTTCCATGCCCGGCGAATAGAGTTCGGTTGAGGACCACTAGCAGAGGCTCCCCCTACTGCGTGTTCAAGTTGGGTGAGGGAGATCTATGCCCTCCTCCAACTATCCACTGAGATGACCTTCACCCTACCATCCGCATCAGAGGAGTGGATGTCCCTATGAGCACTTAACTCATCAATGCAGTGCTCGAGGTACCGAAAGTCTCCAATACTAAGTTTGAGACCAGACTGGGGGAGATGGATCTGGTTTGGTTACAAGTTATGCTAGTTGAGGATGAGTGTCAGGGTCAGGTCTATTGGCTACTACAGAGTTCATCACCTGCACTTACTAGTCCGCTGATGCCGAGAAGTGGTTGAATTTGGTGGCTAGGTAGATCTGCCCATCGGGCAATCGCACCGACGTGACTTATCCTCGAGCTCTGGTGGTGGCTTGCGCAATGCAAGGGATCATGTTGAACATGGGGGCACAGATAGTTTTTGAGTGGAAGATGTTCTACCGAGGCAAAAAAAAGGCATTCTTTTTACTAAGGTTGGTGACGGTGATGTGCAAGCGGGTGGGGGTGACACTCCTAGACACCGACGAGGTGTTACCCATAGATCCCCCTTTCCATCCTCTCCTGATCAGGCGACCCTCTTCTAAAGGAAATAAGAAGAGAAAGTTGAGCGGTTCTAGGAGCGGCAAAGGCGGACAATGAAAAAGAGGAAGATGATGAGGCCGCTGACGTCCTACTTAGTCTTAGCCACCACTAACAGGCGGTCGCGTGGAGGAGGATATGGCTGTCATCTATAGTATATTGTGAGGTACCTATGTTAGCACCTCAGCTTTAGTTCGACCTTTTACTGCCCTTGAGGTCGAGATGCTCCGCCGCCAGTTGAGATGGGAGAAAAAGAAGAACCTTGAGAGGGACCGTCTAATGGGCAGGATGTGGAAGGCCATCAAGGTCATATTCTCTTGCATAGCCCCCAGCGGGAGTTTCCCACGCTCGAACCAGAGGACTTTAAGGAGTTTTCCTAGTTGAGCGAGGCATGGACCGGTAAGGAGGTCCTAGGAGACCTCGATTTAGATGATAACACTCCCCTTCCTCTAAGTAGAAATCTTTGGCTTGATTTGGGTTTGCCCCGTTTAGGCATGCAACAGACAATTGCACTATTTCCTTCTTGTTTTCCTATGTTTTGTAAGCACATGGATGCTAGATTTCTAATTTCGTAGGCGTAAATAATGTTAGATGCTTATAACTCACTATTTTACTGCTAAGCACTGATTGGGATGCGAGAAATAGTTAATATACAATTCAGAGTCAATTGGTGGAGCAGGGGTAAACATGGGAAACAAGGTTGAGATTCAGCCTCACCCTATCCCGCCAAATTTCTTCTATAGCGGTCCCGCCATGGCGGGATCATCCCTCCTCCGCGACCCTGACGACGTTATTTCCCAGAAAATAATTTCCTGGAGTTCTCCCCATTCCTAGAGTTCTTTATTAACCCTAGGGTCATAATTTAGCTAGAACCCAACTCCCCTAGTTGAATTCGGTGGAGCCTACCCCAAGATCAAACCCAAAACTACACATGCAAAAGAGATGTTCCCCATTATCTTGGCATAATAAACATGCACACCTCATGAATATGCCTATTAATCACATTATGACTCATCATCAGACTATTGCGCCCTACTAAATATGGCTCTTTTCTATCCACAAGTTCATAGAGACTCAAGCAACTATACCTCTTGTGATATTCAAGTATTTCAGCAAGTGTATCCCACACATAGACAATTATTCAAGCAACATGAGACATGCATGCACATCATATCATTTAGTCAAGTATACTTCATTCACCAGCGATTATTTAGGCAACACTATGCACATAATCACAATTTCAAGATACATCACACAAGTAAGTCAAAATTATTAACTTAATTCATTTCAATGATAACCATTAGCTGATCATCCATGCATTTGCACTGCCTCTAAAGCCAAATACCAATTGGAACATTCTCGGTTCTAATTTCCCTTGTTTGTGTCCCTTCAGTCACAACTACGGCATCTAGTTCATTTTGTTGAGATACCAATTGAAATTCGGAGATACTAATTGAACTCAACCTAAACCACAAGCGACAAACCACACGAAAGGAGAGAAGAAATAGAATGACTTCCTAGAATGTTTCATAGCTTCCTGAAGATTAGATGTGGATGTCAACACACCAATCCATAAGATTTTATTCCACATTTTCTCTTATACTGAGAGACCGGTAACCTGAGTTCTGAACCAATTTGTCATGACCCAACCCACAGGACCGTGCGGGAACCTACTCTAACAGCTAGATAGGAGAACCCTTAGTCCCTAAACAATTTCATCATGCGGAAACAATTAAGAAGATAAAAGATAAAACGAAAATTTCCTGAAGTGTACAAGATACTGAGTTAAAACAAAACCAAGATTGAATTTTTTGAATAATTAACACCCCCAGGATCTAGCCTAGATAAGTACAAGAGCTACTAAAGATATGTCAATTAAACAGAATAATATTATGACACAGCTCCCACCATAGGGAAGGAAAATAGAACTTATTGGAGATCGTCTTTGTCTTGTCCTATGAAACATCACTGATCCTGCAACCAGACTATGCCAAGTGGCATAGCAAGAGTAGTATCAGTACAAGCAACATGTACTGATAGGCATCATCGGTCAACTCGATACCCACCACCTAATATAAAAAAATCAACCAGAAGAAAATATGATATAAGGATAATACATTAGCCAACATTTGCACCCACACGCTAACCACCTTCTATTTCTTAACCACAACTAAGAAACAACACAATGTTGGTCTTTTATTTGCATTGCTACCGATTCTAATTTAGATTAAGGCCTAACCTTACAATCACAAATAGAGGAGTTTCTGAAACACACATCACTCCAACCCAGCCAACTAACTTACTACATGCCTATGATTCTCTACTACAACAATCTGACGTTTCACCACATAATATACCATAACAAGGCTCACTAACCACTTTGATATGAACCCCCTTCCCAGGGTAGATCCTAGCCATTTACCACCATTCCCGCTACTCTGCCTCTTACTCTCACACCTCCTCATACTGGCATACAAAATACATTTAACGGCCACAATATAGTAACATAAATAACATCATCACAATATAGAAACTAGTAACATTCGGACTTTCGGATCTCTCATATCCATTATTATACAGGATGAGCATGATCAATCACAATTCTATCAATTTCTCAGTTATGGCACAGGAAATCATATTCATTCACAGATAATCAATCAACAATGCTCCTCTCATGGAACCCACGCTTAAGTTGTTAGCGTGTCAAAACGTGACAGCCGATTCAATAATATGTCGGAACATGACACCCGATCCAATAATGTGTCAGAAAGTGACACCCGATCTAATAATGTGTCAAAACATTACACCCGATCCAATCATGTGTCAACCATAATCACAAACACAATCAGCACCACAATCAATCATTTACACACTTATATCGTACAATCAGGTAACAGGTTTCTTGCATGCAATGGATCACAAATAGTCATTTCATTTGATTCATTTCATCTTTCCCTATTCACATACACGCATGAATACAACGAAGCAGTTAACAACATATATAATACCGACGGGAAATCAAACCATCACTTACCCCTAAATTCACATGATAAGTCCACCCACACAGTACACACTAGTTCAACCACAGGGACCACACTTACTATCCTCCCAACTTCGTGCCCGAAGGCCTAAACATGAAATCTCCCATCAACTTACAATATATTAGGCGGTGGGAACGAGTTATCAACTACTCAATAAAGAAAATCTAGCCTACCTGGGCGCCAAGCAGCTGTATGAGGATTATAGCACGACTGCTGACTTCCGAACAACGAAACAATGGAGGCGGGCCTAGAATCTGTTGGTTGTAGCCTTTCTTGCGTTAGACTTCCTCCTTTCACTTTTCCCAGCCTAGAGCAGCCTTTTGAGGGTTTTTAGGGTGACCTTCGTCTATTTTCGCACTTAAGGGAGGAAGGGAAAAAATAAGAATTTGCATCTGTCAATTTTGTTTCCGACTATCCCGTCATGGCGGCTCCCATCCTGCTGTGGTGACGCCGCGGTGGCGGGATTATTCCTGAGAACCACATATGTAAGCTTTTCATACTTTTTTATATGAAATCTATATGAACTTTGAAGCTTCACAACTTTTAGCCACCATTTACATTTAGAATATACACATTTGACATAATACACGAAATGTGAATTGATCACCTCTTAAATAAAAAAATATATCTTCACGTAAACAATTTCTAGCGCAACATCTAGTTAATGCTTATTCTTGAATGACATGTCGTTGTAAAAATTAGTTTTATCATCTTGTATATGATAATTGGACTCTGTTGATTATGTAGTTTCTAGTGTATTATATTACGTGCAACTTCAGAAGTAGCAACTAATTCACCACGTTCTTTATCTGAAATATCTATGTCTACTCTATCACACTCATTATTTAACATTTGCTGGTCTTGAGATAATTTTTGATTATTTACCTATTTTGGAACCACATATACTCTTAAACTGGGTCTAGCTGTAACTTCCAAATAAGTACGCAAACTAACTTAGTTTTTTTATCATAAAAGAGACGTCCTCTGCCTTTCGCTGCAACTGTGCATGTAAGTGATGACAATATTTTTCAACTCACTATTTAATTCAAAATTGGTAATGAATTTGTGAACAAAGTCATCACACTCAATATCACGATGCACCACGATGCACAATTATCGTTATTATCTCTATCATGTCTATCTTTTCAATGCCAAATATAACGATTGTTAGACTCATTCAATTCACCATGAAAAATCAACTCATATTATTATGATGTCCCCCTTTAATAATATTCAAGGTACCTGAAGATATTATGAATTAAAATTAAAAAAAAATTAGTCAAGACAAAAAAAAAATAGTGATAAAAACTGCTTGATATAGTATCTGTTGAACCAGTTGTGCATATGTACAACAACTGCTTTAAATGTTTCACCAATTGCTATAATACTAGCAATAACATGTATAGTAACTACTGAAAAATATATAAGTACTGTTGAAACACATGAAGTAGTTGCTGCATAAATGCTACTGCAGTTGGTGAAACATATTCGACGACTACACTTGTTCAATTGTTGCTTCATTGATTTCAATAGGTATTGCATATGTTGCTGCAACTATTATAACAATTGCTGAAACATATGCAGCAATTACTAAAAATATGTGACAATATTTTTTTAGTAGTTGTCGCATTTGTTTTAATAATTGTTGCATATATTGCTGCAACTATTGTAACAGTTTGTTGAAACATATGCAATAGTTGTTTAGAATATGCGACAACTGTATTTGTTTCAGTAGTTGCTATATTTGTTTCAACAATTTTGCATATATTGATGCAACTGTTGTAGCAGACTAGCAGTTGTTATCATGTATACAACAGCTTTTGAAACATTTTTTGGATCAACACAGATGAGTAATGCACTCAATACTATATTATTCACTTATCAAAATAATTATTTAAAATTGATTATTTGCTGAACGACAAAAAATGATTTCAAAAATAAGAAATAATTAAAAATATATGTCAATATGTAATCACCATATATGCATGGTAGAATTTCTGTCAGAATTAGACTGGCAATCTTTTTTACTCCCTCCATTTCAAATTAATTGAATTGTTGAGACATTTTTCATTTTTTAAATTAATTTAATTATTCAATTTTCAAGACCACTTTTGGAATGTTCTTCCAACTTTACCCTTCATTAGTTATTAATTAATATTTAGTTAATTTAATCATAAATTTGACAATAATTAAAAAGGATAAAAATGAAAAATTATGACTAATTTATGTCTTAATCTTCTTTTCTTAAAGAATATGAAACACATCAAGAATTCAATTAGTTTGAAATGGAGGGAGTAGCTTTTATTTTGTTCAAGCCCGCAACCTGTGCCGCCTGCATCAGTTTTTAAAGCTACCTCATTGCCATCCTATCCGTCTAATTTATCACCTACTCTGTTAAGAAGATCTTTTAGTTATGGACAGTGTGTGTGGTAGACATATGATAGCTACTCTAAAAAAAAACTACCATAAATGTGAATTTACTAGTTGCCATGGATATGAAAAAATAAGAAATAGGAGGAAAAGGAGAATAAAATAGATGAACCAAAAACACGTATAAGGCCCATGTATAACACTAATGTACATAAATCTAGAATTGATTTGGGAAGAGAGGTATTCATTTCACCTCAAACTAGGATAAGGAAGTAGGAAAGTTTTAAGTGTGTAATTAAGATATTGGGAGTGTATTTTACCTAGTATAAAATTGCAAGTTGATAAAACATTTATCCAAATATTCAAATGATGTATTTGTCATAAAAAAATACAAATAGATTTTACCATAAATTTGGTTATACATATATCATTAAAATGAGCCAAGCCCTAACATTCCTTTCAATATTAAGCTTTCATCATCTTGATCAAATTATACTATCAACACCATCAGCAAAACAAGGAAGAAGGAATCTAACTAAATTATAGCCGATTGATTAGATTGAGAAAATAGACGATCCTCCGTTTTATTAGCAGCTATGTTTCTCCTCCGGAGAAGGTTAATTTATTGTCTGATTTGAAGCTATGAACTTGAAGGTTCACATTAATCAAGCTTCAAGTTTAAGATATGCCTTTATGATTCCCATCATCTCACTTCCGGGAAACCGACCAAGACAACCTCTAGCAGCTGCTATTTCATCGAACTTGTCAACCAAATCACCAGCAAAAAACTGAAGCTTGTTATTTTTGTCTTCTTCAATCCTTGTACCAGTATCTACGTCTTCACCAGCTTGGACGGATGGAAGGGGAAATGGATCAAGAGAAATACCTGACAGGACAGATTCTCCACCCAAAGCACTCACAAAGTCTTTTAAACTACATAATGCAAATGGCACTGGTTCAAAGCTGTGATCTCCATATTCTACAGGTGTGGAGTGGTCTCCAGTGATACAAAGGTAATAGCTAAATTTCCCAGTTGATTCCGCCTCCCAAAGAAGCCTAGCTAATTGACCTATAGCACAATCGACAGCTTCCAGTCCCTTCACTTTGAACACACTTGCTTTATCATGACCTGCATCGTCAATTGCCTGCAAATCCAACAATGAACATATAACATGAGGAAAAAGAAAAAAGGAGTTGATGTAAAACAGCATAAGAAAATTACACCAAACTTTCTAAAACAATCAAATGTCATTCCGCGATTCTTCTGTATGCTTTTGTTACTCTTAAGAAGACTGCATCTAAACATGAAGTCTAAGAAAATATGACCAATGGATAGATCTTTCCTAAATGAAACTTTTCTAACCAGCCTGACAAGCACCTCCATATTCTATAAACACATGCATGATCTCATCAGAAGCTTTCAACTTGACCTCCCTGAGCTGTTATTTGAAAATTGATTGTCAACAATTGAAGCATCATAAGAAAAGGCTAAATTGAGTTTGATGTAAACCTTAATGTGGAGGAACCCAAAATCATAGCCGTCAAATCGGCCAGGCTTGTGCTCATCTTCCCCGGGCACAAAAACATTGGGACAAGATTGCAGAGGTGCCGAGAGTGCCCTGGCTATGGCAGTTGCTTTTGATGTTAATAATGTCCTATAGTCTCCTGTCGCTCCAGGAGCTTCCAGAATATCAATCCCGAGTGACAAACCCAAGCCAGCAATAATCTTGGTAGGAGCTACCATGCACGGCCAGAGACCATGTATCTTTTCAAATGGAGCAACCTACAGCATAGAACAAATCAGAATTGAGAAATACGGCAACAACCAGAAGAAAATGACTTTCTTCTTTCTAGTATGTCCTAAGCTGAATTGGCTAGTGGAAAAGTTCAACATTATTATCATAACAATGCATACTGACCATGCAAAACACCCAAAAAAGAAACCTCACTCAGAGACAATTAAAATACACACTCTGCATACCTCAATTCTAATGCCGCATCCTCGTAAAAGAACCAGATTTGCTACATTCTTTCCTTCTGCTGCCCGTTTTGCATTCAATGGATGGGCAAGCAAAATGCGTGAAATTTCTTTAGACAGTTCATTGACAACTGCAGCTGTGTGCTTTGCTTCATCTGTATCATCAAGAGGGTTCGCTTGTAAAAGTAAGCGGTTGTCTTTCAATGGATCAGTTCCCGATATATTTCCACTTAATTTTGGTCCCTTGACAACCACTCCACATCTATGCTCCGTAGCATACCTAAAATAAACATGTATATTGCTCTTTTTCTTCACCAATAGATATTGTGTACAACTCATATTCCAGATGCAGTAGCCAAGAGCAACTTATAATAAAATTGTTTGCATACTATTTAAGTATGGATAGTACACTACTAAGAAACAGCAGTTCCTCTCAAAAGAATACCTTTTGGAAAAAAATTTATCGAGCCTGGCATTTAGCAGACAAAGAAAAAGTATAACTGAACCCTGTTGCTAACATATGATTATGCACATCAGTGATACATAAAGGACAAAGGAGTTCAGAGAAAAGGGACGGAATGTACCTGACTCTAATTTCATATTCAGGAAAAGAGGGCAACTTCATTCCATCCAATGCTGCACAAAGAATTGGCCCTTCTTCTTCAAAATGCCTATCAGCCCTCCGGCTAACAACTATTCCGGTTTCCTCATCCAGCGTAGCAAAGTTTGACTGGTATTAAAAATTGAAAAGGTAAAAATATGCCAAAGATAACACTTTCACCTCATATACAAAGAGAAGTACCAAAAAGTGCAGTGAAATTTAAATCACAGAATAGGCTCAATGGTTAGCAAATGACAGTGTTGTGCATATATCTTGGTATTCATCTTAGAGTAGATGACAACAATTTCTCGGACCAATAGCCCACTCCCAATTAATGTCTCAGATATTTGGTCCCTCTCTCAAACTCGATAAAAGAGAAAAGGCAGAATGCATGATAATTTTTGAGAATCCCTGTGTTTACTCAACCAAAACTCAATGTGCGGATAAGATAGCCAAGCAGGATATACAGTTATTGCTTGTCGTTCAAAGAACAATGTCAGCGAGCAATCTTGCTGTTTACTCGGTATGGTGTGTCCTGCGGTTCTTTTCGTTGTGTGTACCAGGGAAATCCTTCTTCTTTTTTTCCTTCAGAGTTTAGGGGCAGTTAGTTAACACAGGACTGGAAGAATTAGAACATTAATATAACACCTCGTGCCCTTGAGGTATATTTTGACTCGCTTATCATGAATTCATTTTGTATAAAAGAAGTTTCTTTAGGAAAGCTAAGTCTCACTCTTATGTCTACTTATGTTTAAACTCATGTTTTGGAAACTATGGTCCTCGCAATTCCTTCATTTTTTACGATTATGTAATGGTATTTGATTCATGTAGAGTTGGTCTGCTCATACTAACATACATATATAACACCTCTAAGAGACAAGGAAATGTTCATACCTTAAATGCAATATCTCCTGGTGACATTGCCAACCCAGCACCCATCGACTCAAATGCACCCCGACCTCGATAGTATACTCTAGGGTCATATCCAAGTAGAGAAAGATGGGCGGTATCACTTCCACAACCTAAGCCAACTTCAACAGGATCCATCAGACCATTAACTCCAGCAGATGCTATAGCATCCAAATTTGGTATTTTTGCCAATTGAAGTGGGGTTTTATAACCAAATCTTGGCAGAGATACATCTCCTACACCATCAATAAGCACAAAAGCAACTCTTCTCTTTGGCTGCTCCAAGTTAACCATACTTCCTCACAACTAAGACTTATTAACTATCAGGGCTGAATGCCTCAAAACTCATAAATATCCAAACCTGTAAGTAATATATATAAGGAATCAAATTGAATTTCAGTAACATATTTATGAATTTTGCGTAGATAAACAAGAATCAACAACAATATTGAATTTTCAACAAAAAAAAAATATATTGCGCCAAATTGAATCACAAATCTATTTGTAGAACGGCAAGAATCGATCGATTGTTGTATTAAACCTACTGGTCAACTTACAATGTCTATGATCTATCGGGCGCAGAGCATTTCACAACACAAAAAATTGGCTGATACACGGGGACTGGGAGTGAAGATTTGGAGAGAGACAAGGCGGAGGCTTGAGGAAAATGGAAGCTCGAGCGGTTAAGGGGTTTTCTATATGGAAAGGGGGATATTTTATGAATAAAAATATAAATAGTTACTATAATAATATATTAATATTAACTTAATATTGTAGTACACAACTTTATTTGTTGTAGCATTATAATATCGGAAAAGGGTTAAAATTATCCATAAACTATTCGAAATAGCTCATATATATCCTTTATTTATGTTTGAGATCAAAACTACCATTGCCGTCTATGTTTTGAACCATAAATACCCTTAAAACGTTATCTTTGCCATATGTGCTGACATGGCAGTCCAACATGGCAAAGATCTCTTCCTCTCAATTATGTTGTTCTTCCTTGTTCATCTCTATCACAATTATTTTTATTATTTTTTTAAGAAAAAAAAATCAAAAATAGTTCTTTCATTGTTCTTCTTTGAGTTATTGTTCGGACTTTGAAATTTCAATTTCGTTTGAGATAGTAGGTGTGTGTTGAATGATCGAGTTCATTGTTTGAGTTTTGATATCATCGAATCTGAGGTTGAAAATATAATTCTCATGGTTGAAAGATGTTGAAAAACTCTTAAAGTCATTTTTTTATGTGTTGAAACTCGAAAATAGCTACTCATTTGAAAGCTTGTTGGTAAGAAATTTCTAGCCTTTGTTGGGTTTTTGAAGTGCAAAATTTGAAGAGATTTAATTGAATGTTACTAAAAATTGTGGATATTGCAATTGAAGCTGGAAATTGAAATTTAACAACTGATTTTTTAATTTGAAGATTGATATTTGAATATGAGTTGAAATCCTCAAAAAGAAATATGACAGTCTTAAAAGCTTGAAAATCTAAAAATTGATTTTGTGAATCTATGACCCCAAATCCCAAACAATGAACTCGATCCTTCAACACACAATTACAACCTCAAACAAACTTCAACACACTTTGAAATTGGAGTTCTAAAGTACGAACAATAACTCAAACAACAAAAATGAAAGAATTATATTTGATTTCCTTTTTGTGATAGAGATGAACAAGGAAGAACAACATTATTGAGAGAAAGATATTTTTGTCATGTTGGACTGCCTGGGTGAACTGTCATGTCAGCTCTAATGACAAATATAACGTTTTAAGGGTATTTGTGGTCCAAAACATAGACAGCAAGGATAGTTTTGATTCAAACATAATTAAAGAGTATATATGAACTATTTTGAGTAGTTTAATAGTAATTTTGACTCATTTTCGTTATAATATTAACGATTCTAACCTAGGGCTCTTCATACCTAGAGCTCGAACTCAATACCTCTGCTTAACGGTGAAGTAGTCCCTTAACTAGTTTAAGAAGGAACAACGTTTCTGACAATTGTCAACTGACAAGGTTTACTTGATAAAGCAAAGATTCTCAATAATAGTCTAGTGGATATAATTCATATACACACTGTTCTCACATCATTTATTTACAAATAACAAAGAATATCAACAAAGAAAATATTGCGCAAACTAATGACAAACAAGTAACAGAACAGTCATGGATTAAGCAGATTGAAACAAGATGTTGACAACATAATGATAAACAAAAAAAAAAACTTGGATATGAAAAGTAAAACACCATTTAATGATAAAATTGAGAGCTTTTACACCATAAAAAGAGTAAACACCAAAGATTCTTGAATTTGAAATGGTGAAATCAAAAGGGTGTTTGAGAAACAATTAAAATAAAAACAAACAAAAAACACAACAGACAGAAAAAATCACAAAATAAAGAATTTGGGCATGAAAATTAATAACTTTTAAAGATAAAGTTTCGAGCTTTATACCATTTTAGATCAATAAATACAACAAACTCCAATGGATTCTTGAAATTCATATGGTGAAATCAAAAGGGTGTTCTACAAATTTTATTTTATTTTTATTTATCAATGGGTGTTACAAATGAAAAGTTTATACTTTAATGAAAAAATAAGAATAACTATATATTTACCTACTGATACATTAACATTGGGTAAGACCTAATCTCAACATTTATACATAGGCAGAACCAGGATTAGGAGTTTGGATTCTAAATGTTAGAATAGAAGAGAAAGGTGTTAGAACCCACAACAAATGTGTGAAACCATTTTCACCGACTGTCAATCAATTTTGTTAGGGGTTCACAAGTTAATATACACATTATATATTTATTTAATTGTTTAATACAAATACTGTACGAGAAAATGGATTCGTCCAAACCCACGAACCCCACCTAGCTCCGCCTCTACATTTCTATCTGAATCTCTCTCAAGGACATGCAAAACCCATATATTATAGTGAAGTTTAGTTCTTTTCTTCTTCTTTTTTCCTATTTGTGATTCTTCTGGTCTCACACACACCAAAAAAAAAAGAACTTTTTAAAGGTTCTTGGATGTTCACTCTGCCACTAATGATTTGGGTTTTGTATTTTTTGATAACTAATAGAACTAAATTTAAAATCAAAACTTTATATATCTATTCAACTAAATATAGAAATTGGAGAAAAAAAAAAATTAAAGATCAAGAAAAAATCGAGAAAAAAAAAACACAGGAAAGACTAAAACTTTGTAAATCAAATCTAAAAATTGAAGAGGAAGACAAAGGAATTACAAATTATTAACTTGTAATAGAAGAGTGGTATGGAATATGAAAGGAATGATGAAGGTGAGTGGAAGAGGGTATTGGATGCAACACACAATAAGAGGTGGAATAAAGGGCAACAAAAGGAAATGACAAAAATGCCCTTAATATTTAGGGTTTTTATTTAAAAAAATTTAAATAAAAATAATTTAAAATATTATTCACTTGTTAATATTTTTACAAAAATAGTTTTAATATTACATTATTACTAATTATATGGTGATCCTATTAACTTAATGTTTTGGTATACTATTATTTGTTATCATATTGTGATATTATTTTGATAGCTATAATCAACTTAGGTATCGATTTTACCATTGATAATTTGATTTATCATATTTGAGATCTATTATTTGTAATTATTTAAAAATATTTTTAAATAAATAAGCAGAATTTTATATCAAAATTACTAGATAATTTTATATATGTAGAATTTGTGGACATTTAAATTTCTTTTCGATCATAAATGGGATTATTAATTACTTCTTAAATGGTTGTTGAAAGGAGAGCAGTGATAAAGTATATATCCAAAAATGTAATAAGATCATGACAATTTTGTTATAATATATGATAGCTTATGTATTGATATTGAATGATGAATGGTTAATTTTTAATTTGATTTGAAAAAAAAATTATTTTTAATTAGAATTAAAGAAAAATATTCTTAAAAAGAGATCTCAAAATATCGTAAATAAATGGTTATGAAAAATTTGTTTTAATCAAAAGTTATTTACTAATCACATCACATGATTCATTCCATCCTTACATTAACTTTTTATTACATTTATCACATAAAATACTACTTATGCAGTGTTGGGTTTCATGTGCTTTTATCAAGTTATTCTGTATTTATTTATTTATGTAATTTGATCTATAATTATTAGGTTTTTGAAAGTGTCCATACATACATACATACATACATATATATATATATATATATATATATATATATAAATAAATAACGAGACTTATTTTGAAGATATACATACTTGTCTTCTATTTATCTATATGATAAAGGAGAGTAATTTGCAATGTGGTTAAATTAAGTGGAAGTTATTGAAAAGCCATTTGACAATTTTTTCAAAACAAATAAATATTGTAATAAATTTTTTGAACTGTTAATTTTGAATTAAAATATATATAGAAATGATCGTATGCTATCAAACTCCTATTTTTTTTTCTTAATGGAGTTCTAAATGGACTCTTTTAAAAATATTTATCGTGTATATATAGATTGCTTTTTAACCAAATATATTTGTTAAGTTTGAAATTAAAATATAATATCATCTCAAAGATAAGTTTAGACATTTCAAAAAATAAAAATGATTAGATGTATTCTAACTCACAAAAACATATAAATTCACCCAAATTTTATGTACTAACAGAAGATATAAATCAGAGCTCTAAGTAGTATTTCTTCGAGGAAAATCCTATTTTTGTATACTAATTTCAATAATAAATACAAAATATATAGATTAATCATGTATTAAATTGTATGTTCATGATTGCATTTTATAGTAATTTATTTTATTTATTTATTACTCTTGTTTTGGCGCAAAGTTTAAGACAATAAAGAAATTTTTTGAATATTATAATTTTAAATCAAACATATGTCAAATATATCAAAAATCCTTTAATTTTGTGTCTTATACATGTCATGTGAAAAATTGGAATTAAGAAGTTGCTAAGAATAAATTATAATATTTAAAAAAAAAAAAAAGGACTAAAAAAAAGTAGAACAAATAAGTCGAAACAAAATGGAGTATTTGATTTTTATGTAAGGTAAAATAACCAAAAATAAAGATTTGTCTTGATAAAAGTTCAACAAAATGTATTGTAAAACTAAAAGTGTAGCTTATTATATATATACAATAATATTTTGATATTATAATATAATCAGGAGTGTTCACGGTTCGATTTGGATCGATTATTGGTTAAATCTAAAATACAACCAATTTAGTCAGTTTTTAAATTTCTAAAATCAAACCAAACCAAATAAAAAAGATAATCATCAGTCTGGTTATTGCCGGTTTGATTCAATTTCGTTCAATTTTTTTATTTTAATTTTTAGTTTGAAAGTAATAAGTTTGTTAAGGGCGTAGACATTTTGATAGACACATACACCTAGTACATAAAAAATCCACAGAAAGCTAAATGTTGATTCAATTAAGCACTTAAGCAATACTAGAGTTATTATTACATGAACTTGGACTAAAGTAATGAATTTTGATGGACTTGGACTTAGGATTTTAATAGTTGGGCTAAAATGTAAGTGTTTGGATCGAGAAAATGGTAAAGGAAAAGACTTAGGCTACTTACAATTTAACAAGATACTTATATTTTATTTATGAATGATAATCATAATATATATATAATTTATCGGTTCAGTTTTGTTATTTTTACGATTTTTTTTAGTAAAATCAAAATCAAATCAAATAGTATCGATTTTCAAAATTTAAAATCAAACCAAACCAAATATTAATTTTTTTATTGATTTGACTTGGATTGTGGTTCAATTTGATTTTTTAACCATAACCATGAACATCCCTGATTATAACAAAGAAAGTTGTGTATTAATAATACTAATTTAACATGCTCAAGTAAGTACATTAATAAGTTTTTATAAGTAATATTTACATTTACAAGTAAATAATAAATGTTAGTTAATTTTAATTGAAAACTTTTTATAATAATACTAATTTAACATGCTCAAATAAATACAACTACATTATTAAAATTGACTCATATTTTAAAGTCGTAAATTGGTCCACAGTTAATCAGATGTGCGAAGAAAAAAAAAGAACAAAACTTGATTGGACGTCTATCTGAAAGAGGGGATCGAATCTTAGTAGTTCAATTGGGAAACTATCTGAACTCTCACCACCTTATTGGTGAGAGTTTGATTCTCCATATTGTAATCCTCCCTCCATTTTCCCTACCCCCAATTTTGCCCCAAGACTTGGGGTATCCCTCAATTAAATCTATAATCAAATGTTCCTAGGCCCTAGATGGAAAAGCCAAGGGTTGCAACAACCTTGAATAGGAGTACATGTCCCCCCTTGTTTTTTTGACAAACATCACAAGCATTTACCCATTCTTTGACATCTTTAAGCAAAAACTAAGCCAATTGAAAATTATTCTTACTCTTTGTACATTTTACTAGAGTAGAACACAAAAAAATTATAAATGCATTGGCCATCGCACCCAACTTCAATGTGATGAACGACGTGACACTCATTGCTTTCATGTTGGATGTCGTAGAGATCACGTCGCAACTTAAGGAATCTAGAAATAAGAATTTTATCCAAGTGTAGGAACATAGTGGAGTGATATGTTAGACGTATTTACACGTCTTTTCACTGCACATATATAATTTGTTTTGATATGAATTCGTATCAAATACACCTTATTTATGTTGATGGTGAGATATTTGACTAATTTTGTCTATTTCTACTACGTAGGTGTGTTTTGGAGAGTTGAAAACCCTTGGAGAATTTTGTCCAAGTCCTAGAAGCAAAAACCATTGTGATCAATGTAGTGACCCTAGCTAAAAAAAAAATTGAGTCATGAATGCAAATTAGTTTATGTAAAGAAATATCTATGAGATTTTTACTTAGATTTTTCTTCTTATATTTCTTATAAACTATTCACCTAACTAAACCTTATAACCATCTCATTAAAAGGGTGATAAATGATTATAAGTTGGTAAAAAAATGAAGAAAAAAACGATTAAGTTTCTTAAAATCGAAAAGTGAACTAAATCAACGACAACTAAATGGCTAAACATTTATTATATAATTTATAATTAAATTTGATTTTAATAATGGAATAATTGAATAAGTTAATTCGATTTTGATTTAATTTTTAAAAAAAGACCCAAACCAACATATGCACACTCCTATACCCACCATGATTCACTTTGCTTCAGAATCAGAGTGCTTAAAGTGGCATCGGTAATACTCTTGTCAAGAGTGTATCGAGAACGAAATTTTAATCCACAAAGATAGAGATAAAATTTACGTATGTAATTGAATCCAACAGGTACTACATCAGTAGTTCTTGCTATTTTCTGCCTTTTAGCTGATTTGGAGTTTAATACATAATTAGTATTAACGATTAGTTAATTATATCATGAAAGCCGTCTTAGCTCAGTGGTAGAGCGCGTGGCTTTTAACCACGTGGTCGTGGGTTCGATCCCCACAGACGGCGGGATTTTTCTATTTTGGGTTTTTCATCTTTCTTTGATTATTTATTTATTTGCTTTTTTGGTCTTTCTTTTCCTTTTAGTTCCTTTTGCTTCTTTTTAAAATTTAGAATCACCATTTTTGTTAATCATCAAAATAATTTTAAACTGATTTTTTTGTTTTTTGTTTTTTTCCTTTTGTATATTTGGTCCCTCCTTTTGTTTCCTTTTTCTTTAAATTTAGAATCATTATTTTTTTTAATAGAAAAGGTATATGAGGAGGAGTGATCATAAATAGCTATAGTTTAGATCATAATTATAAATAGTATAGTTATGCTTTATCTAATTATAAGTCATAGCAACAATACTCAACTATAAGAATTTATCTAGCAAAGTCATTGAATTTTGTTTTGTATAAAACAAAAATCACTCAATTTAGGCTTTTGTATCAATAAAATCACTTAACTTAAATCTTTGTATCAGTAAATCAAGAGTAAATTTATAAATTCCATTCTTTTAAGTATAGTGCCAGATAACGCAACTCATTCAATGAAATCTCTGACTTGTCAAATTTTGCAAAATAAATATTACTTCATCCAGAATTGGAGTAATATTATAAATTTTCTTTACTTAATCCCGTGAATTTGTTGTTCACGTAAGTCATCTATTAAATAATTAGTTCAGCTAAAATGCGTTGGGATTAAAATCAAGAATAACATATAAGAGCTTTATTTGGCTTGTCTTGGCGATGATCTTTGTTGATTGAGTTGCAATCCCGTCATAGATTGTCAAATTATTAACTTGAATAGTCCTTAATTAGAATGAATTGAGCAATTTTGATTTTTATATTTATTAAAAGTTAATACATTTAGTTAGTTCATTAGCTTTGACGAGAATTATGAGGGAAAAGGAAGATGAAGGGAATTCACATTTAGAGGTATATTATGGTAGACAAGTCAAAAAAATATTAAGAGTGATTCTATTGATAAAAAAAGGTCTGATTGATACAAAATAAAATTCAATAATTTTACTAGATAAATTCTCAAAGTTGAGTGACCTTTTGTGATATTAACTCCAACTTTAAATAGGAGGGACAAATAAAGGCGAGCAACCCCATCCAACCTCTATATTGATGCAACATGTGTTTATGCATCTCTCAAAAGCACAAGTTATAGAAGGTCGCATATGTATAAAACCTTGGCTCAAAATTACAAACATATCAGAATGAAGCTATCATCACATCAAAATAATAGTAACCAAATTGACAACAGACTAAAAGAATTCAACATCCTAATGCCAACTTAAATCAAAACTAACAAAAGGTGGAAATCAACATCCTAATGCCAACTTAAATCAAAACTAACAAAAGGTGGAAATACCATCTCTGAACAAGATCACGACAGCATTATCGCAGCAGCGGCCAACCAGTATTATAATGAATAAATGGATTACAAAAGTTGCAACAGCACAGGAGAAACATACAAAGTCAAAGAAAGAACAATCCAGTAACAATTGTTGATTCGTACCAGCCCCAAAAGCTACTTATGGTATGAGTTCCACACACAAACATCACAAAATAAGATCAAAACCACATAATGTCTACAAGTTGACAAGCCTTTCAAATAGAGTTTAACAACAGACCAATATCACATCTTAGCCGACCTCCTGTCCCAACAAATATTAACATTTCTCTTCGACAAAGTAAAGAGAACATCCAATGTTGTACTAGAGATGTTTATTTAGTTGGCGCGGCTTTTGAAAACATCCAGACCCATCTCAGTAGGATCAGTTGCTTGCAGCTCAATCTGAATTCCATCCAGCTCCCTCTTAAATCTATCCTTGGAACTAGCATAGATCATTTTGCTTCTAACCTTAGAGGTATCGGGACACCTATGCAAAACACACCGAACATAAACAAATATGAATAGTTAGTGAGCACACTCCAAAGACAAGCAATAAAAGTAAATATTTTTTTTGCGATAACTACAGGCAATACAAGTATATAAATACTTGCTTATACTAAGAACGAAGCCAATCATTCGACAATACCATGCAATAAAGAAAATCCTGCTCTTTGGGACACTCTCCTTTGTCAGAAAGTCAAAATCATACACTGCATAACGACACTCATCTGCAGGCAGGTGTGTACAGAAGTCCTCATAACTTTCAGCTGGCTCACCAAGCTTTTCCACAATGATTTGCTTTTCCTCGATCTTGAATACTATGAAGCGGAAAGCCCTTTTAGTTTTCAACTCCAAAAATTTCAGTTTGCAATCGTCGTGCACAGCCATGCCTGATGCAGCGTTAGCCTACAAAGAAAATCCAAGGTGAATAAAGTTTCTTCATAACATTACAACAAACTAGAAGCAAATTATTCTATAGATACTTGTACAATGTACATATATATGTTAAAACTTAAAACAACTAACCAATACATGTGAATGACTCCAACTATATCAAAGCATAGCGGGTTGACAACCAATATAACAGTTAAACTATGATTTATATTCTGAATACTACAATAGCTTCAATAAAGTAGATATAGATATAAGAAATTCATGTATACGATCCAATCAGGTTTAGTAGTGTTGGCATTGATTGATTCACCCAATATCAATGAAGATGTTTCATGCCTTTTTGTTCATGGAACTGACAACAATGAATTAAAATTTAAAAAATGAGGCAAGTAAAATGCACAAGAGATTTAATTTCAAAAATTTTAAACAAAGAAGAAAATACACTCTTTTTATAGTTAAGAAAATACACATCATTTCTACTTGTATCTGATAAATGAATATGCACTAGCCCAATGTGAGCCATCGCGCTTTGAAGCTATTTTTTTTAAAAACCAACACGGCAATACGAGGAAGATCCCTATTTAGCAGTAAAAAAGTCATAATGTGTGCAGGAAATTATCGAATGGACTTGATATGAGGTAGCTGGAAAATTTGCTTCACAACTAAAATCACTTAGCACCTACAATGAACTCCATTATTTCAAAGGGCACTAGGTCTCAGCTTGGCAGGAAGAATGGCATGGAACAGAAGCCACATACAGCTTGGAAATGAAACATAAACTATAAATTAAGTACAGAAAATTTTAATTAGTCATTCTTTAAATTGAATACCACACATTGACCACAATTTTTCGAGAGAATGAATTTCAAGTTCCTAAACATATGTGCTTTCTGGAAAAATTTCAACTCCTTATATATGGACTCCATACTTTTGAAAAAGTTCAACTCCATACATACACAACAAATACGCATCAGGTATACTCCTACATGGCTACATCCTAACAACCTGGATTAAATTCAAACTATAGCCAAAAAGATGTCAACAACCAAATGTTCATGGATCAAACCAATAATACAGACTCCATTTTCAGAAAAAACATCCCCAACAACCAAATGTTCATGGATCAAAACCAGTAAAACAGAGTCCTCAACAGCCAAATGCTCCTGGATCAAACCAGTAAAGCAGACTCAAATCCCATGGATTGAACTACATCGAATCCGATCCATCATCATTAAACCAAAACCTAGGGTTTCCCCCACACAAAACACACAGATTCACAGATCAAATCGCCAAAAAAAAAAGATCAGCACACAATAAAGTACAACAGACTATCTAAAACAAAACAAAACCAATAGATATACTCAACGATTCTTCTCGTTCTAAGTTGAATTACTATCACAACACAGCAAAAATGAACAATCAAAACAGCATAAATCAACAAAAAGTTAAGTCTTACCATGATGAATCCGAAGGATCTGAGCTGATAATTTTTGAACTTTTTTGTGTATGTAGATGTAGAGAGAGAGAACTAGGGGAGCATTGAGGACTAGAAGAAGACTTGTAGAGATAACAAAGGCAATTTGTCTGAAGAATCCCGAATTCTACCCTTGCTATTCGGTGGATACCACCCACCCCTACTTTTACCCCCTGACCCTACTTAATATCATGATGCGGTCATACTTTGAAGCTACAAATAGTTGTGCCAATTATTACACGCCACGTGCTACGTTGAATTGACTGGAATACCCCCTTTAGACTCATTCATGCATTTGTTTGTCCAAATTGAGTTAAAAAAAATATTTGTTCCGTCCAATAATAATTGTCCACTATACTATTTTATAATGTACAATAATATTTGTACACAGTATAAAATCAATGAATAATTTTATATTAGTTATAATTATTTTCCTATTATACTTTTCAATACATTGTATGTATTATATTCAATGTGTGCTATGATAAAATTATCCTTCTATTTATAATTTCTTAAGAGGTGTACAAAATTAATAATGAACAACTATGTTGGACAAAAGGATTCATAAAAGTATGATAGATAAATGTGTTATATTTAGTTTGATCTTAATATTTATGTTCTTCCATTTTAATATATAAATATGTATTTAAATTTATATAAGATTGAATCAATTTGTTCGATATGGCGTTTAATGTGATGATTTGCCTAAGATACATTTGTATGGATTGGTATCATGTTCTATATGGCGTATAATTAGATTGAATCAATTTGATCTTGGTAAGCCCAAACTTTTGAACTACCTCACTAAATTTTCCAAACCAAGCATGTGGACTTTGTTTCAGACCATACAAGGATTTCTTCAAGTGACAAACTTTCTCATTCTCCCCCTAAGCAAAAAAATCATATAGTTGCTTCATATACACTTCTTCTTGGAGATCACCACGAAGAAATGCATTCTTGATATTCAATTGATGTAACGGTCAATTCTTAGAAGTAGCTAGAGAAATAAATAAGAGAACGGAAGTGAGTTTGGCCACCGGAGAAAAAGTATCAGAATAATCTACCCCATAAGTCTGAGCATATCATTTAGCCACTAGTCTGACTTTAAGCCTCACCACGATACCATCAGGATTTACTTTAACTGTAAAAACTCATTTACATCTCAATGCCTTTTTCCCTTTTGGTAAGTCCACCAAACCCCAAGTGTAATTTTCATCTAATGGATGTATCTACTCGAGAATTGCATCATACGACCTAGAGTAACTCAAAGCTTCTTGAACTGTTTTGGGTACAACAATAGAATTTAGAGAAGCAATCTAAGAGCAAAATGCGGGAGACAAGTGGTCATATGAAATAAAATTAGCAATGAAATATACTAATTGACACTGATGCTTACCTTTGCGAAGAGCAATGGGAATGTCAAGATTTTATGTTGGAGAGGGATTGATCAGAGGAGGATCTGATAACGAAAGAGTTGGTGCTAGACATGTATCATTGGTCGATTGTCGCCTGGGATAAACTTGAATTATCGGCGGTTTTATTTGAGTAGAAGGAACATCACAAGACATATTTTCAGTTAACTGCTCAACACTATCACAAACTTTTTTATGGTACTCTGAGCTCGATTGAGTGGTCTTATAAATGAGTCATTCTTTTTCTTCCTGCCCCTGAGTGGGAAAAGTGTTTGGAGAAGGAAAAAAGAAATGTTCTCAAAGAACACCACATATATTGACACCATATATATGTTAAGGGTTAGAGAGTAGCACTGAAGCGAGAATATCCCAAAAAACACACTTCAAATCCTTTGGATCTAGTTTAGTAACATGGGATCGCACATCACGAATAGAACAAGTACTTCCAAACACCTTTGGCTCTAATGAAAATAATGGTTTATTCGGAACGAGGACAACATAGGGAATATCACCATTAACCACTATGGATGGCGTGCGACTAATTAAAAAGCTAGCTGTGGATACCGCATCCGCCCAAAATTACTTAGGTACCTTCATTTGGAATAGCAAAGCACGAGCATTCTCAAGAAAATGTTTATTTTCCTCTCAGCTACTTCATTTTGAGAGGGTGTATCCATACATGAAGATTGATGAAGAATACCTTATTGATTCATATAGTTCTGAAATGATGTTGACATGAATTCTTTAGCATTATCACTTCTCAATATATGTATAAAAACATTAAATTGTGTCTTAATCTCACCACAAAAATTAGAGAAATGGGAGAACACTTCAGAACAAGTTTTCATAAAGTAAATTCATGTCATTCAGAAAAAATACATCCACAAAAGTAACAAAATATTTGAACCCAACTTTAGACACAACTGGACATAGTCCCCAAATATCTTAATGAGCTAACTCAAAAGCAAAATCAGCCCGTTTATTATTTCTAGGACTTAACGAGCTTCTATGGTGTTTTGCAAAATGATAAGACTCACAATCTATTGAAGGTACATTATGAAATTGAGGACATAATTTCTTCAAAATCTGTAAGGAAGGATATCCCAAACGACAATGTATTTCAAACGATACTGGATCAAGCAACTGATGGAAGTGCCTATTCATCAATAATGTAGAGACCGTCTAATACATGTACTTTATCAATAATCTACTTCGTCATAGATCCTAAAAAAGACAATAATCGAGAAATAATGAGACAAAACATTGTAGTTGGTTGGTAAGTTTACTTAAATAAATCAAATTAAAGACAAGACCAAGGAGGCCTAGCACATAGGACAAAGTAATAGATGGAGTGGGGTTAACAGTTCCATATCCCTCAATGGTACAACTAGATCCATCAGCTAGGGTATGGTACTTTATGTGACCGGAATGTAGAGATTATTTTGGGATTAACTATCATGTGATCTATGGCACCCAAATCAATGATCCAGTTGCTTGAGGAGGAAATGAGACATTTGTTACGGTTTCATTTAGTGATACTTAATACTTTGTAAGTCGGGCATACTCATCAGTTGAGATTGTAACAGTTAATGGTGAACTAGAAGTGGCAGCAACAGTGACAATCTGAGTCTGAAGTTGTTGGTTGCGAATATGTAATTTCTTACAATAACAACAAGTATTGTTGTTGACACCCAATTTTGTCTCCCCACAATATGTATTGATTATCGAGCTTCTTCAATTTCAAACGATTTGAAATAATTAACTTTTAATAAAACTCGCAATGTTTTTCAAGTCTAAATAATAATAATAATAATAATAATAATAATAATAATAATAATAATAATAATAATAATAATAATAATAATAATAATAATAATAATAAAATAAAAATATATATAGTTTTGTCACTATGTATAAACTTCAAATAATATACATATTTTATAAAATTATATTTAGTACCTTTTATGGGTATTCAAAAATAGTATAAAAAAAAAAAATTAGTTTTACTTAAATATTTGGTTAATTTAGTTTAGTTAATTAATAGCTCATATTTTTGAGTTAATTAGTTTATAATTAAGTTAATCATTTTATTTTGTTAAAATTAAGAAGCTCGTGAATTAATTAGTAATAATTCATCTTATTTGATCTTTAGCCAAATTCACCAATCGTCGAATTGGCTATGTCTTAAAATTCCATTGGTTAAATTTGGTAATACAATGAGCCATTTCGGCTAAAATTGCAATACTTTGGCCAAATCCTAAATGCCAAATGGCTTTATAATAAACCCTTTTTCCAAAACTTTGGCCCAAACATTGACCCACTCAACAACCCACTCTTATTCCCAATTTCAGCCCACTTCCTTTTCCAATAATACAATACAACAACATACAACAAAAAAACAGCGACACTGCATCGTTTCTTCTTCTTTTTTCACGAGCAAACCAGTACGCTGAAGCATTGCTGAAATTTCCAGTGATTCCAGCAGCCCAAATCGCTCAGTCCAGTGAATTGCAAGCCAGCAGTCCACTGATTCCAGTCTAATCGCGCAGTCCAGCGATTCCAATCCAAGTGATGTGTCGTCTTCTCCAATGTCCTTCTCTGTTCATACGAGTTTCAGCGAAGATTTCGGCAAAAGCACTGTTGTAGCCGTGAAACTATCTTTGCACCTTCGAATTGAGCCGCGTGGCATATCGAGGACGATGGAACCGATCCGAGGCGTCCATCCCCCTATCCTCTTTCGGAATGGGTTGAAAACTCAGAAAATGTGTCTCCCCCGAAACGGTGAAAGATTTTTTGGATTTTGAAATTCAAAATCAGCCATTGTCTTTATCAAAATTTTTCTTTCTTTTTTCCCCAAAAAAACGTGAACCCTAAATTCAATGATATAAAACCCCCTTTTCCTCAGTGCAAAAAGGGAGGATAAGAGATTTTTAGTTGGAATTGGAGAGGAACACAAAGCTACTGGACAAAACACTTGTATACAAACATTTGGAAAAAAAAAGTGAGGAAGAAAATCGGAAAAACTATAAAAGTTCCAAGGTTCTGGGGATATTTTTATTCGGTTTCGCTTAGCTTCTCTTGGTGTTCTGCTTGAACCTCGAATTTACGTGGTGGGAGAGCTCGCCCCTGCTCGTTGTTGTCCAGTCGCTGCCCGAAAGAAGGTAACACTTCTCTATCGATAACTTGAATATCTTGTGCTTATATTTCTTATGTTACTTCATGATTTAGCTCCAATGTTCGGTGTTTGCCTTCTTGGATTTAGTCTCATTGATTCTATGTTTGATCTTTTAGATAGTTTATTTTTTTGTTTTCCTTATTCCTGTTCTGAACACTGAATTTGTCTCCTAATTTTTACAGCCTTCCAGTGGCAATTGTTCTTCATTTGAGTCTATCATTATTGACGTCGTTATTCACATAAGTCTAAGGGTTCAGAATCGAATGATATGGCTAATTAAATATGTGTAGTGTAGTAGCATTTTTTATTCCAATGACTTAGTTTTATCTTTTTTTTAAAAAAAAGTATTTGTGGTCATACTGCGCCTTATGACTTGTTAAATCTATTGTGTGGTCTCATGATGCTTTGATTGGTTTTACTGGTTGTCGAGACTATTTCTACTTGTCTCGCTCTCTTTTGAATGACTATCCCTCCCTTTCCTTTTGTTGTGTGCGAAAGTGTAAGCGTTATAAGTTCCTTTCCAACTCATGCCTAGATATCATGCAATTTCTCTGTGATTCTTTGTTGGTATTACATGTTGGGTTGGTTCATGTTCAATATTCTTAGGTTCTGTTAATGTCACAGGATCCCATTGTTATCTCTATCAATTAGACAAAGAGTATAACTTTTGTTATTTGTCTAGTCGCTACTTACTGTATGTTAGAGGGAGGGTTTTGTTTATTTATATTACTTCGCATTACATTAAATTGATATTTGTTCATTATATTCTAATTTTGGGTTTAGACTTCTCTCAATCACATTTTGTTCTTTAATAAAATGCAACCCAACTTCCGTTTTGAAATTTTAGGGGGCTTTGTAAGTTGGTTATTTTCATAATTTTGCTTCTGTTTAAATCCGGTTATAGTCAATATTTGCATAAGGTCATTAAATCCTTCATGTTGAAATAGAATTTGTTAAATCTCCTTTCAATCCTAAAAAACAAGGATAACAACAATAAGAATGAGAATAGTGGCAGACCAATTTTGTTTTACTTGATATTTATCCATATTGTATTAATGACTGATCACTTATGCACTTTGTATTCTTTTGACGCATGTTAAATTTGCTTCGGGTCCTCACGGACCTTTTCTCCTCTCCGCATTTTTTGATGGGTCATAGAGACCCGATTCTATTCCCATTGAGTCAACCGGGTCGACGAGATTGGTGTACAGGTCTCGAAGTTGAAATCTCTAAAGTAGATCGGAGAGTTGAAAAGATAGGGCCAAAGGCCCACTTTTAATTCCAAATGTGTATTTTGTTATTTTGGGCTTAAGCCCACTTATTTATTATTATCTTATTAGTTCTTAGGATATGTGAAAGAATTGGGCCTAAGGCCTAAAGATTAAAAAATATATTTCTTTTATGTTAGTTTAGGATAGGTACATGCGATTCAAATGGGCCATAGGCCTAAAATGAAAATGGGCTCAAATATTGGCCCAAGCGAACATGAAAATCATATTTAGGCCCAAATCTCTTTCTCTCTTCATTTTGATTATGTTAATTTACTTGTTAATATTTATTGTTAATCCTAAGGTCGAAAAAATTCAAATCCCCGAAGACACTCATTTTGATTTAATAATTCAACTAAATCGATATTTTAAATGAACTTAAAGAATAATTTTGAGAAATATCTCACTTAGATATTAGTTCTATATTCTCCTCTTTTTCCTTTTAAAATGACTCTAATTATAAATTGTTCATTTCAAACTAAGTTAAATTATTCTTAGCCAAATAATTAATTGCCGGATAACTGCATATTAGCGGACATTTCGGGTGCTTTCAAACCGTTTTCAAAATGCTAATATGAACCCCGAACCCCCTTTAAAATATTTTCAATTAATTTTCTATTTTAATCTATTGAAAATAACCGTTTTTTCTTAATTTTACTTTAAAAATTAAGTGGTGACTCAAAATCAGTTTAATCATATTTTCTAAATAAAACAGAATGGCGAATCTGCTGGGAATTTGAATGGTTTGAACCTTAAGATTAATTGTTTGGCTATGTTATTAACTGTTTACTTGTATAAATTATCGCCTCTTATACTAATTGTGACATTCATGGCATCCCATTTCGCCAAACAACAAATAGATTGCATTAGAAAAAAAGGTGGTTACGGGGCTTACCACGGCTGTCCTTTAGAAAAACACGAGCTGAATTCTTTGTAAGTGATAAACAAATAGTTGGCATGTGGTCATCCAACGTCGTTTATTAGACTTCACCCCGTTGTTTGTCCGACTTGGGTAATCGTCATTTCTAAACCAATTCTAGTCAACCTAGAGTAGAGCGAAACCAAATTCAAATCTAAGCATTAGCCTAAGACGGCTAGTAAAATCGCCAAAAATCATGTCCAAGGTCCACGATCTAACGACCTTCCATATTATTTGACATTTGAAAGATGTATGTGTGGAAGCCTGTTTGTTGCCTATTTGGGGGAGGAAATCTTAACCGTGCTTTATTTTGTAGGTATGAATCGATTTTTCAAGTTCGACATAGTAGTAAAAGCCCAGTTTTTCTCAAGAAGTGGTACAACGACCTCAATGCGTTTCACAAAAAGGACCTCAACAAATATATAGGGGCCCTAACAAAACTCATTAACATGGTTGGGTGGCCCGAGCTGATTGAAGTCCTCACGGGTTATTGGGATAACGAGAGAATAGTGTTTCGGTTTGGAACCATGGAAATCACCCCGACAATTGAGGAAATTCAGGACGGAATAGACACAGTCAGTACAGGACTTGAAAGAAGGGTGAGAAAATAGGAAAGCATCTTAATCCCTAAAAAGCCTACTCTCGAGGATATTATAAATTGGCTCGGGTTAAGAAAGGACTACGCCTACTAGGCCGAGGGTTCTAGCATTTCTTTTATGGATCTCTATGTTAGATTTGGGCATGCAAGCTTTTACGTGAATTACAACCAAGAGTTCAGGGTTACCTAAAGAGAATAGGATGGGATCAGACCTTTGGCATTCACCATCGCGCTATTAGGTATTATGGTTTTTCCCTAAGGCCCGACCCTCAACATCAACACCCAGGTAATAATGCTTGAACACACTCTCTTCCACGGGCACCTGAACAAAGGGCAGGTGAAGTATTATTCCATCGCGCTTGTCATCATGTCCGACATGTATCGTACTTTGGGAAGATGTAAAGAAGGACATCGCTACTTTCAAGGCTGTAATCTCCTCCTCCAATGGTGGATACTGAGCCACTTAGTGAAGGGATATGGGACTCAACACCTACATACCCTAGATGATAAAAATTCTCTTAAGGGTTTGAATGATGTGCTGTTTTGGGCAGATTTAGAAAATAGGAAGACTAGAGGAAGATGGGTTCAGATTTTCTCCGAGCTAAGAGAAGATGACATTCAGTGGATGTTCGATCCCTTCATCTCAAAAGATGTCATAGTACAGAGCCACATACAACTCGTGCTTCCTCTACGAGGTATTCGGGGTATCCTCCCCTACACACCCATCCAGGTCTTGAGGTAGTTCGGAAGAATACAAATTATTACCCCCAAATGCATACTACTGTATCTATGTGTTCGACATCGGGGATGATAGAGTGCATAAGGCTTCAGAGATGCTGAGAGAATGGAAAAAAGCAGTACGAATGGATGAAAAAACCATTGTAGTGGATTGGTTTAATGTCGGGTATAATGAAACCTACAAAGCATGGTTGAAAGATAATATACAAGGTATCTCTTTCCCAGTTCCAAATATTTATCGCAGTGTGGAGGACAAAGAGTCCAAAGCTTTGATAGAATTAAGAGAGGTGAAAAATGAAGCTCATGAAATGTACAATTAATTCCTTCGAAAGCAAGAGGAGGATAGATATGCCCTCGAGAGCGTAACTCAAGAATTAGAAAGTTTGAGAAGCGATCTGGGAGAGCTCAATTTATGGATTGGAGATAAGAAAAGTGAGATGTGTCTCGAAGACTGGGAAGAGAAAGGCCGCCAGAGCGAAGGATACTTGCTAATGATTCAGTACAGACTTCCGCATCTCATGGCATAGAATAAGAGGAGCAGATCAGAAGCAGGGCCATCAGGGACATCTTAGTGGACTTCGCCCCTGCGTGGGTTTTTCTATATGTATTTGTTGCTATTTGCCTCTGCGTGGGCTTGACTTTCTTATATTTTGGTACTCTTTTCAAATGACCCCTGCGTGGGCCTTTCCTTTTGTGTTTCCCATTTATTCCCAACTTCCCCTGTTTATTTTCGCCTTTTGAACATCATTTTTATATGCGAAATTTGTAACAAAATGGTTTAATTCTACACATACATCTTTCAAATACGCTAGGTCTACCCTTGGCAAAAGGGCCCCCTACTTGTTTAGGACACGCATTAGCCGCTTGTGTGCTTTAACTGCTTATGTGGTATGTTACTTTAAATGAGGACATTTTTAGTCCACTCCTTTTCAAAAAATTTCCAAAAAAATCGCTACGATACTGAATACAAGTCACTACCCCAAAATGTCCAACCAAAATTTCCTGAGTCTTGAGTTTCTCAGCCAAAAATAAAATATCCCGACCAAATCCTAAAACATTACTTTGTCACCTCAGGAAAGGTGAAATTGCCGCTAAGATGGAAAAGGAAAAAAATATCGAGATGGAGCTAACTGACAAGGATTTGAGGATGAAACTGAACATGCTCAAACAAGAGATCCAAGAAACCAGAGAAAGGAGAATAGAAGTGGAGTTCGCCACTGCAGTCGCACGAACAGCAAATGCGGCACTAGACGTGGAATTAGCGGCTAAGATGGCAAGATATGCTATCATGAATGAAGAGACGGCCGCTATGCGAAAGGAACACGATGTCTTCAATAAAGATATAACCAGGAGGCTCCAAAAGATGCACGAAAAATGCTCTTTCTTCAATCAAGAAGCTAATAGTGGCCCCGAAGACACTCACCCTGGAGCTACTGAAGAAGATACTGGGGAAAAAATTTTCTATAAGCCTCCTTTCTAGGGACAGTGGAAAGAAGAGAATGAGAATACCACCCTCAAAGCATATGAGTTTACCCCCCGTAATTAATGCGACAATCGGAAGAAGAATAGCTTGGATGGAGGCACATTTTATCTTTTAGGAGCTTTATTGTCTGTTTTTCACTTTCCTTGTAATCACCATGAATGGATGAATGAAAATGAGAATTTTCTCTTGTGTTCGAACTATGTAGGGCCTGAATTCTCCTTGGGAGATACGTAGACAGCCTTTCAAGGCCCGGCCCCTATCTTTTTAAAATTTTCTTTTCCCCTTCATTTTACAAGGAAACATTGAATTCACATCGACAGATGTCGAGATATGCAGCAATGACTTATCTCTTCTTTCCTTATTAATTTAATTTAAATTGTTAAGGTTAGTGTTATTTTCAGCATAATTTGAAGAAAAAATAGCATGGAGAGAGAACAAACCGAAAATAGAGTAAAGATTTAATTTTACAGAGGCCTGAATTCTATTAATACAAACCTAAACTATTTATAAAAATAAATAGACAAAGACCAAATCTGATATTTTTTAAATACTTAAAGGACTAAAACTGGTCAGTGTATATATAATTAAGGAACTAAAATATGCAAGTGTATAGTTAAGAGACCAAACCTGATAAGACTTTGGATAGTTAAAAGGCTAAATCCGATAAGTGTATAGTTAAGAGACTATTTATGACGATTTTGTATTATTTTATATTTATAACATGGTTAAATATGTTACGATTATGGTAAGCATATACACTCATATAGACGTATTGTTCCTTTGTTACAATGACACATTACTCACATCTTAGCTAAAACGAAGAGGGAAAAAAAAATAGAGAGTAAGAATTTGATGTACTAATCAATCTAAATGATCAGAATCTACATACAAACTTAAAATATCAAACCTTAAAAAAATATGGCATGGCATGATCGTCAATACCTCACGATGGAACCATGATTTCAATGTTACGTACTTCGATTGTAATCTCAAGTAGGAGCCTTATCTTCAAAGCTCAAGTTTTAAGCTATTGTGTGAATAGAACAAATGTAATTGTAGTCTAAGAAAGTAGTAGTAGTAAAGGAAAATCTCAATTTTTAAGTTGTTGTGTGAGGAGAACAAGCTATGATTATAGTCTTATATAAAGTAGTAATAAAGAAAATGTCTTAGGGTGGTGCATGTGTGTGCATACTTAGTTTCTAAAACATAAATTAATTCATCATTTTTTCACCCCTTCTTCCTTTTTGACAAAACATGATATATTACAAGTAATGTGACCAATATATTTTTGTAGTACCATATCCATCACATTTTTCACATATGTCAAGACTTGTACCTTTGATTGGTCTTTTTCCCCAGCAATTATTACTACTAAAAGCAATTGAACTCCTTTATTAAATAGAGCTCAATCGGTATATATGTGCGGTATGTACAAATTTGGGTGATAATCCTAATGTCATCAATGTAACAAAAATTAAACCACATAAAGCTATATATATATATATATATATATATATATATATATATATATATATATATATATATATATATATATCTTGTGCAAGACCACATGTTATCTTTTGTGAAACATAAGAAGTTAGCTTTTTTGTTAGAAATCTCAGCACGAATAAAGAATGCAGAGAAAATGAATCCAAAATATGGCATTGATAGTGTGACTATGCCATATTTCTTCATGTTACTTATACGAAAAAAAATCAATTTCAACAATCATATTTAGTTCTATTTCTTTTTCATTCATTGATATTATATACTTTGTGAAGCTTCATTGTGAAAATTGCAATGAAACCACAAACGAACAATACATGTATTTAGACTAGCTGATATACTATAACAAGAAGGAGTGCAATCATATCATCAAGATAATTAATTTGATGTTAAATATTCATACATTTTTTTATAGTTGTTTCACACACTTTTTTTTTTTTTTTCAATACAAAGGCTATGACATGATTGGTATTGGTATTGTCAAGTTTATTGTCGAAATGAAAAGATAATTTACCGCTAATGATTCAGGAAATTATGTTCCCCTAATGATTTTCGAATGCGATGGACTGATTGCCAAGGAGTAGTACTTCAATGGTGGTTGGATACTTGAATTGATAAGCCTCATACTCTAATATTAATTTTTTTTTAATTTTTAGGGGCCCAATCGACTTATACAATGAATTTTATTTATAACCAAACAATTTATAAATGAATTCTTCAGATTAGTAAAGAGATATGTTATAAGGGGTCGGATTGGACCCCTATAAATGAGTAAAGGGTCTAATTAGGCCCCTAAGAATGAATAAGGAATCAAATTGCTAATCCTAAAAAATGAATAAGGATCCCAAAATAATTTACTTTCGTTCCAACTTATTAGTATATTTGATACATTGTTATCACATCTTCTTGGCAACTCAAGGCTGATGGTGTAAAATATTACTTGCAGATAGGAAATTGCATTTGCCTTATTTTTAGTGCACCTTTGAAATTTCATTATCTTATATTTATATTATGTTGCTAAACCTGCAGATTATAATCGCCCTAGTATGCATATAGAATTGATCAATTTTTTCGTTAAAGATAGAACGTTATGAATTATTTATGTATCGTGTAATTATGTCCTCCTGTGTTCGTGACCTTAACTATCTCTATTATGGTGTAGAATTCAAATGCAGCCAAAACAAAATATAGAAGTACATCAAAAACTTTAATCCGAGTAAGATGTGATACATTACTTTACATGATAGGCGAAACAATTTAAGTTGATCTTCGTTGCTTAACAAAGACTAAAACATTAGTCTAGGCATATATTATTATTAGTTAAATACTATCCATCATCTTTGCACGATACACTTTATTTTTGGCCTAGACCCTAAAACATATATTTCGTAGGATTAATATTTTTGATAAAGAGTAAACTTTTCCTTGGTATTTTTTTACGGTAGGCTGATTTAAGTATTCATCAAGGTTGTCATATATATAATTATTAATCAGGTTCACATTCATGATGACTTCATTCAAATTCTACATAAAATAATCTCTCGCAGTTAAAATTAATATAGTACAAAATGAAGTACTTAATTACAATGAAATTAAAGGAGATATTAGACCCTCAACCAATCTATAGTACCTAATAGGTAAGAAAATGACTAATGGGTAAAGAGCAAGAAAAAATTATATAACATCTTTATATTTGTTAAAATAAAAAGTCTTTATACTACTTTTTTTATGTTATTATTATATTTCTCACAAATTCAATTCTCCCTTTCCCTCCTCCGTTCTCACCCCTCAAAAAATAAATTGAAGAATTAAGACAACTTGTTCAATTTTAAATAATTCAATAGTAATTTTGCCTTTTTCTTGTTCTGGAATAACTATTAATATATATGATATTTTAAAGTTATTTAAATAGTTTAAAAGCTTTTTCTTTCTTTAGCTAGTTGACTAATTATGACTTTTTAGAGTTAAAAATATTGATGTATCATAAATTAATACAATTCTTCAAATCTTAATTGGGCCTTTAACACTCAATATCATAACTTGATAAACTGACCAGTTCTGATGAATCGAATACCATAACATAATCATTATACATAGAAAATTTATGAGGCATAAGTTATATATTGATAAAGGAACTTTTTATTTATATAATAAGAATTTTTGTTTTCAAAATGGGACTAAAGGAATATAGTGCCAGGGGTTTTGAGATTAAAATATATAATTAAAAAATATAGGGGAACCACTGCATTGGAAAGTGGGGTAGATTGTGAATTTGTGATTGATCAGGTGAGTTTGTGTCATGTTAAATGGGTTGAGAGGTTTTGCAAATTGGGTCAAGGAATTGACACTAAATTGGAGGTGATGTTGGTTATAACTGGGTCAATTGTTGATTAGAATTTAAATAAGATTTGGACGAAAATTGAATTTAAAAGTGGCTGATTTTTAAATTAAGTTTTTCAATGTACTGCTTAGAGAAATTTTGCCTTAAAGACATAACTTCTACAACCAAACTTATGCTTTGTGGCTTAACTTGTACCACTAATCTTATATTTTGGGGCATAACTTAGTGCCATTGAACGTGCCACATCATTTATGTCTTGGGGCATAACTTGGGTTACTAATTTTTTTTTGTCTTGGACTTAATTTCTTTTGTCTTCAGGCATAATTTGTGCCACTACACTTATCATAGGGAAATAACTTGTGTCTCGACTTTAATTATTTCTTTTGACTTGGAGCATAACTTATACCACTAAAATTATATTTTTCGACTTTCGTCTTTTTTTCTTCCTATCGTCACAAACATTTTTGACATTTTTTTACTTTAAACTAGAAGGATAAAACTAAAAATTAGTGATTATGAGGAGTAAAAATTAAAGATCACCAAAAAATAAATATATTTATACGAACGACCCTTTTTTAAATAGCAAAGGTGAGTAAATTGGACTGCTATTTATTAATTAATAAAAATACCAAATTATATAAACTTGATAAATAAATAATCATAATATAATATAATAATAATAATAATGTAATTTCAAGAATATACAATATTAAAAATTATTAAATTAATTGTGCCCAAAATTAATGATAAACAATTTTGCAAGATAAGAGTGATGAATTAATAATAAAAACAGTTGGATCAAACATGACAATTACCTTATAAATTGTTTTTTTTTTTATTTAATTTAAGTTCAACTTAATAATAGTTTGTTATTTCCTGGCGCAGGTGGATTATTATTGAAGTATTCTATAACGGCCTTAGAAACATTATCTCCAAAAATATCGAAAGAAGTCCGCGTTTAATCTATCTGGTTCGAGGGATATATCCGGATGTATGCTAAAGACGTAGTTTGATCTCTTCAATTGTAAAAGGATGCATTAAATTTTTGGTAATTTCATCAGAAACTCTCCTTTCAACAATGTCAGTAATGACACTAAATGGACCCTGTTAATTGTATTTTTTTTCATTGTAAGATGACCATAAGATGAAAATAATGGGTATTTCTATCATGACTCCCACAATGTTCAATTTGAGATGTAATATGTTGTCCCTTTCTCCGGCTCCAACCTTTCTCCAATGCCTCACTTAATATCCGTTTCTCAAAGCCATGAATTTTTGAAGCGAAATTTCACTAGAAAATATCAAATGATGCTTATTTTTAAGGAGATAAAAAAGTCATATCGTCACTATAAGTAGTTTTCATATGGTACACTATAGCTATGTTGAACAGTACGCGCCAAAAAGAAACAATTGAAAACTGTTATTGATTTACGACCTATCTCCCTTTGTAATGTTGGTAAAATCACTTTTAGGTTCTTGCCAACAGAACAAAACGAAGTATGAATGTAATAATCTCTGAGGTCCAATGAGCATTCGTTCCAAGAAGATAAATTACAGATAACACAGTAATTTCCTTTAAAGCTATGCATTATCTAAAGAGGAAAACACAAATCAAAGTGAGTTATGCAACATTTAAGAGGGACATAAATAAAGTTTATGATCATGTTGAATGGGATTTTAGACAACCAATGATGATAAAGATGAGATTTTGTTTGGAGTGGGTGGATAAAGTTATGCATATAGTAACCATGTTACTTATCAATCTAGTCATGGTGGCAAGAAGTTCAAAAATATTTCTCCAAAAAAGTGTTGAGGCAAGGTGATTCTATATCACCTCATCTATTTTTGATAATTGCAGAAGGTTTGTCAGTGTTTTTGAAGCAAATGTCTATTCAAGGCCGAATACATGGTGTTGAAATTTTCACATAAGCACCATCTATTTCACACTTATTTATCGATGATGCTTTAATTTTCTTTAAAAAAGCAAAGGAGTAGACATAAACTATTAAGTTTTGATTGAATATTTATCTGATAGCCTCTAGCCAATAGGTAAATTTTCAAAAGTCTGATATTTTTGTCAGTGGTAATACTTGTGAAAGTGTGAAGAAATAGATATCCTCCATGTTAAAGAGGTGAATCCTTCTGGAAGGTATCTTGGCTTGCCGATAGTGGTTGGAAGAAACAAAAAAATCACCATTTGCTTATATACTCATGATAGATTAATCTCAAAGATAAACAATTGGAAGTGTACTAGTCTCTCGCGAGTAGGTCGAGAAATATTGCTCAAAACAGTGGTTCAATCATTCTAACTTATGTAATGAATATGCTCTTGATTCCAGTAATATATGTGAACCTATTGAGCGAGCCATGAATAGATTTTTGTGGAAGTTGGACGCAGGGGAAAACCGAGGGATAAGGTGGATGTACTGGCTTAAAGTTTGTGTCCACAAGGAGGATGGGGATTTGGGCTTTCGAGAGATCCATCATTTTAATATTTTCATGTCGAAAAAACATGATGGAATTTGGTAACTAGGCATGAGGCGCTTGTGAGTAAGCTTTTTCCATAAGATTTCTTATTGTTGATTGCTAGACCCCTATTATTGAAAAAAAATTATTTATGTTATTATTTTCATCATAAATAGCCCAAAGAAATCTTAGCTTACTCTATTCACATGTCTATCCTAACTTTAATCTTCATTCAAGTACGAATGATCCCAAAGGAGAGATAATTGCAATGCCCCACAACTTCTAAGCAAAGATTCAAACTATCATCATATGCATATATGTCTGAACCTAATGATTTATAAGTTGTACATATATGTTAAGGTCCTTTACTAAGTGTAGTAAGTGTATTAGATGTGGTTTAGGATTGTAAGGTACCTCAACCATCAAGCCAAGTTCAAAGCAATTCTATCAGTTAAGTTTTCATATGAGTTCATGCAAGAGTTAATTTCAAACGAGCATATCTCTCAACATATAATGAATTATGTGGTCCATGACCTATCAAATTAAAGATCTATGAGTCTTCTTTCCAATGCAACCAAATTTGCGTCATTTTAAGTTTGGAGTAAGAAGCTATGAATGTTTTACCAGAGACTACCACAATAAATTTTTCAGAGTTAGTAACTACGAACCTCATTTACGGATCGTAAATGAAAGTATGACCCATACTATCAACTCGTTAAACAAACTTTTAAAAGAAGTTTTTTTGGTCTCATTCTCACATACTCAATTACGGGTTGTAAAATCATTACATGCCGTAATTTGGGCCCATAGAATGACCTTCTGAGGCTTCAAATTTTAGTCTGACTTTCACAGATAGGTTCTAAAACCCGTAGATCAAATCAAGGATTGTAGATGACCACGTGGAAGGTTTCCAACAATTTAATTGAGGTTGTTTTGATCTTTTTTTATTTTTTCTAAGCCTAAGTCACAATTTTTAAATTCTATTAGGGGTATATATTCCATCAAGTACACAATTTTTTTATTTTCTATGCTCTCAACTCTCCAACTAAAAAAACCGCAAGAAAGACAAAAGGTAGGATTTCAAGGTTTCCAATCAAATTCTTTTTTTTTGAGCTTCGTTCTCTCAGGAATATAAGGCTTCAATGAGAGTATCCCTTCCTCTTATGCCTAAAGTATTATGATTCTCAAAAGTTTTAGAAGATTGTTAGAAGTAAAGTTAAGGGGTTTTTAATGAAATTATGATCTTTCTTCAATAAGCTATATTTTCATTGTTTCACTTTGGTTTTGAAACCTTATGATACTGATTTAGCATGATTTTTATGGTCAAACCCTTATGAATTTTAAACATGAAAACAAGCATGCTATGAATTACAATCTAAATACAAGTTATTTTAAGATATGACTTTTGAGCTTTGCCTCATATATGATTCTAGATGATAAGTGATTTTCATACCTATGAGAATTATATAAATATATGTGTTTTGAGAGGACTATTTAGTATCGATAGTGTGCGGGTTTAGAAAACTCAAGTCCCATAACTATGCGACAACGTAGGACTATATTTCACCGCTTTGTCGTTTGACCTTCTGGTCTTGAGAGGCTCAAATTAGTGGATCCACATATGATAAGATATGGTTTTATACTCTGGCAGGGTATAGGAAAGTCCATCTAACTGAGACTATAATTTGGGTGTCATGAGCTTAAATGACGTATATCAGTTATAAGAAACTCCCAAATTATGCATTTTTATTATATGTTTTAAGTCTATATGGTTCATTCTAAGTATGCTATGTTATGTACATGGTCATGTAAGGCTAATGGATTAGACTGATCCTCAGAGGCGGCTCAACATTATTGGGGGCCTAAAGCAAAATTTTAATTCGAGGCCTAAAATATAAACAAACTTCATATATGTATTTATTTAAAAAATAATAATTTCTTACACTATTTAGATGAAAATTATTAGTATTTAAATTGTTTTTTCAGTTATTAGTTTTAGGTAAGATTTCATCAACTCAACATTGAAAAATATCCTTTCAATGAGGCAATTATTATATGAATTGTTAACATAATTCAAAAGTAATAAGTTGACAAATATTAAATAAAGATCTGAGTTAGAACCATAAAATTTGACTCAAAAAGTTGATGACTTGGTATACCCCATTTTAATATGCTTATAGTAATGTTTGAAACTAAAATTTAAAAAGAAATAAAAAAAGAATTTGTAATTCACTTCGTTCAACACTTTTCACTATTAATTGTTATTTTTAACAAAGTACAAAAAATGCTTGAGTGGGTAAAATAATATATTTTTAAAAATATATTTTTATAATAAATAATTAATTTTTTCTATAAAAATTTTAACACATAATTTATTTTTGATAAAAAATTGGGGCCCCTAAAATTTGGGGGCCTAAGGCAAAAGCCTTATTTCCCAAAGCATAGAGCCGGCCCTGCTCATCCTTATATATGTTTTTAAACGAAGTTTAAATGATACTTATGTATGAACTCCAATTGTTTTCTCTATAGTTCTTTCTTATGTTTATGATTTTGGAAACCTTATTTCATTGTTCATACATATGCCTCAAAATATGATTATGTCAGTGTTCTTTATATACTCAGTACATTTCACGCAGTAACACATACTTTTTTCTGCATTGCATCATTTTATGATGTAGATTCAGTGCTTGTTCTTAGACTCGTGGCTAGTGCAGTTACAACAATTGTAACACCCCTAAATGCTAACAAGAGTCGCATATAGATTTACCGTTGCTAAATTACTTCAATATGTTTTATTCTCATTTTGGGAACTTGAAATGTTGTGATAATTGCTAGCTTGCTTAGCATAAATTATATTGTAATTTATGGGATTGTATTGGGGTATTTACGTAATAGTATAATTAGAATATTGTATACTTTTAAAAGGAGGTGAATGATATATATATATAGGTGTATATGTATGCATTTTGGGCAGCACACAACACTGTTTTGGGCAGCCTTGGGGGACAGCTGGGGTTTGGGATAAATATCACTTTTGAGCCTATTTTTTTTACATCTTCTCTAGTGAATTTCGGTTCCCTCAAAGCCTAAAAACCTTAGAACCTTAATTAACCAATTGTTCATCAAAATCACTTGAGAAAAACTTGGTTCTTTTGGCTGGAATTCAAGACACACACTGCTTTTTGGTAAGTAGTCGAAATCTGTTTTGTAGCTGAGTAGGGTGTATTAATTTTAGAATATCTCGTTCTATAAAACTCATTTTTTAGTGAATAAATAATTTTTGGAAAGCTAATTCATATACCTACAACTCTTATGTTTATGTGAATCTAATTTAGCTGTTATGGATTCGAAATATGGGATGCAACACAGGACAAGTTCTGTCCAGATTTCGGATTTAGAAATCCTGTATGAACAACTGTTAGTGTATCAATGATATCTTTTTGTAAAAAATGTATTGTTCGGTGATTCTTGTTGAGTTGCAACCTTAAGAGATATATCTACATCTTTAATGAAGGTTATAAAGTCTAGTTTTGCCGTTTTCTTGTTCAAATCTAAGTTACAACATGGGGTACTAGATTGGCCAGAATCACTGTTTTGGGAACATAGTTGTTTCTGTGCAGGCTGAGCTTACTTGTGATGATAATCCTGTTTTATTTCGACATTATTGAGATATTAGGAATTAAAGAAGTTATTTAATTGTATTTTTAAGGTTGTATATACTTGTGAACAAGTTTAGGACCTTGATACGTTGGTTGGTCTATGGTTTGAACTCGGGGAGTTGTGCTGGACTGTTGTTACGCTAAAGTATTGGGGTTTGTGTATAAACTTGTACTCGCACTCTTTTAACTGCTGGTATAGCTAAAAGTTAATCTTGATACCTTGGTTACCCTTGTCGCTTTGCATTGTCGTATTGGTATGATGCTTGTGTAACTCGCCCACTTGTACGGATTGTTTGATCACTTGACACTCTTGTTGGGACCTTGTCCTTCTTGTGGCTGTGACTTTGTCACTATTGGAAGGCCTCTTGATTCGGATCATTTGCCATCTTGACTCTGGATTTTTAGTCCGTCTTAAGAATGAAAGTTGTCCATTTTAAGTACGAACTAGAAAGCCATTTTTAATATGGTTCTTGGTTCTCTTGATTATTGGGCTTTGACCTTTCTTCATATAGGGCTTCAGTCCTTCTTGATACAGGGTGTCGGCCCTTCTTGATACTTGCTTGTGTCGGGTGTGACGACATGAGGTATGTATTGGGCGAGCTTTGTTATTGAATCTCTTGGAAAAGGGTGCTATGAGTGTTCTTGACATTTGGATCTTTGAATATCGAACTTGATACTCTTTATATTTTGTTTCTTGATTTATTTATTATGTTTCAAATATGCTGCTCATGACTTGAGAAAGGTAGCTTGGTGAATTTTGAGGACTCTGAACCTATAGTTTTTACACCGCTAAGCTATATGCTTAGCGATAGTTGTTTCTATCGTAGGGAATGATCGAGAGGAGGCATGGAGCTGGCCATTGGAGATGGAGATTTTGAGAACTTTAAAGAAGATCACATTTGCATATAGGCATCTATATTTTGTATAAACTTTGGTACTTATACACGATCTATGTGGTGTATATTTACATGTAATTTTGAGGGCTAATCGGATCATGTCCATGGGTTGTAATATAAGTATGACTACATGTTTTGTTTAGTTGGGTGTGTGTAAGCTCAAGTTTTGTAATATATTACATTTCCTACTTGTTTTGAATGATCATATGAAGTATGAACCCATTTAGTTGGGTACTCGGAAGTTGATAATATATTTTTTTATATCATTATTTACTTGCGTGAGGACAATATATGCATAAAAATATCTCATGAGTTATTGACATATAGTATTTGGAAAGGGTCGTTACAACAATATTGGATAGTAGTTGTTAAATCCTTCTCATTCAGGGACTTTATGGATTACTCTTAGTTAGACTTAAGTTTAATTCTTATAGTCTGTCATTGATTTTAAGGTAGCCGGAGGGCTATGTCACGACAGACTTATAGTTTTATTCCGACTGATAAAAGCTTATTTCAACCATTAGAAATATACCGTTGCCAACTACCAAAACACATCACCAATTATCTTTAACACCTCCAACTACTAACATTCAACCAACTTCATCGTTACAACCACCAACACCACTACTAATCTCCACCATTATGATAGTCATTGTAACAACAACCACCTCCACACAAAACTGTCTTCACCATCATTACTAACCACTAACAACAACTATTACCATCACCACTACCACCACAAACTATCTCCACCATCACTAGCACGTATATTAAGTGTTCCATTTTTTAAAAATCCTATAATGTTTTTATTTAATTAATTATTTTAAATATTTAACTATTTTTTTATTTAAATTTTATATTTATTATGTACATATAAATAAATTATGTATATTCAGATGTTGAAAAACAAACAATCTTAATTATTCAATATTTAGATCTAGAGACAATATCTTAATCATTTAGATGTGCATTCAGAATCAAAATAACGGTAATGATATATATATATAACGAAGGGTATATTTATCCTTTCCCCCCTTTATAATATTTATTATCTAAAACATATACAAATATTTTTTCTTATATACCGAATACAAAAAATAATTTAAAAACACACTCTTTTTTCTTCTAAAAAAAGAAAACATTTTCCAACGGGCAAACATACCCAATATAAAAGTAAAAGTCCCCCAATAATAATTCGCCGCGACGCACTCCTTCTTTTTTCAAAATTTGTTCGCGAGCGCGTGAGCACCGCAAATATCTCTCATCCTCCGCCCTCTCCTCGGTGCCATTGCCAACAGTTCGCTAACGTGCAAAGGTAATTCCACTCTCTCTCTCTCGAATCTAGAATTTGAAATCAATGCATAATTTTTCCAAATTTGTTTTGATTAATCTGTATATGTAGTTTGGAGTTGATGGCAATCGATGCATTATGTAATTGCAATTGTTTCTATGCTAGATCTGCTTGTGAAACACTCCAATGCCGCTCCGTTATGTATATATATGGATGAAATTTGAAGTTTTTTGCTTAATGAATTTCTGCGATTGATTGTGTGCAGAGAGGTGTGTGTGTGGATATTGAATTAATCGAAGTATTAGGTGATTTTGAATTGATTATTCAATGGCCGCACCACCGGCAAGGGCACGAGCAGATTACGATTACCTTATAAAGCTCCTCTTGATCGGCGACAGCGGTAAGTGATTTATGAGATTTTCCTCTCTCAATCCATTGATCTAATCACATATTGGTAAAATGTTGATTTTTTCCTTGCAAGTAAACTGTGGATTTTTCCTGATTTTGGCTGTATTGAGGATCGTATTATTGACTTCTATATGAATCAAGCATTTATATCAAAAGTACAACTTTATGTTTATCAGATTTGGTCATTTTTCTGCGTTCTTCTCTGTGGAACTTTTCTATTTTCTCATGATCATGCAAATGATTAACCTCTAATGGCCTTGCCTACTATTTAGCTTGACCTTTTTTTTTTTAATTATTTGTGCCTGGGTGTGACTTGTTTTTGAAACATACAGAAGAGTATATGCTGCACCAACAGCGACTGCAGTAGGTTAATGCGGGATATTGATGTATGGCTTGTCAAGTGACCAGGATATGGTATTGTTTAATTAATGTATATTTGGCTCGTGAGTGTAGTGGTTGGTATATACTACTTACTAGGTGAAACTAGGCTCATCAAGCAACAATATGAGCATGTGGGGGATAATTCTGAGAGTCTTTGGAGTAGCTTGTCTCTTTTGTTGGCCAGTTTCTTTATTAGAAATGTCTATATCCTAAATAACATAATTATCTTGCTCCTTCTTATATGGATGATTCTAGTTATGATACTTTTGCCAACTCTATTTCAGTACTAAGTTCGTTCCTTATCACATAAGAAAGTTTTGCTACAGAGGGTAATAGAGAATTTGTGTTACAAGACTAATCAGAAAAAGAAAGTAATCTTTCCCTAGAGGCAATGAAGAGATAAGGTTTTGTAGCCAATCAAGCAACATATTAGTTACCCCCTCTGTTTGAATTTGTTTCTCTTTTCTTTTTAGCCCGTTAAAAAAGAACGCTCTTTCCTGATTTGACAACTCTTTAATTGTAAAATTCCACATGTCATGTTTATGACCACACAATTAAAGGGCATTTTGGTACATTATACATCTCTTTAGTTAACAACCACAAGATTCAAAAATTTTCTTTACTTTCTTAAACTCCGTGCTCAGTTAAACTAAGACAAACAAATTGAAACGGAGGGAGTACTTTTCATAATGCAGTTCATCCTGAACCAGATAGTATAAACTCCTTTATCTTTTTTATTTTTTTTGGTTGCTTTGTATTATATCACAAAAGTACATGGGTTGTACTCAAACCTTATATACAAATGCACTCCAGACACTCCTACTCTATTTCTATATTGAATCCAAAGCATCAACTATAGAAGCAGTGTCTTTTGAGTATAATTGATTACACCAAAAACATAACAACAAAATGCAGTTTAGTTTAACATCCTGCACACTATTTTCTATGCCTTCAAAACATCTGGAATTCCTTTCTTTATGTCTTAGATACATGAGTAGAGGATTATTCTTGGGTAGTCTGCAGTCTGCATGACTAAAGGGATTTGTAATGTCAGCTTTTGTTTTCATCAACTGGTGATTTTGAATCATTAAAAGAATATGGCATTAGTTATTGTGTGTGCTTGGACCGTAGAGTCTTAATTATTGCTTGGAGTTATATATCCTTCTGAAGGCAACTTTAGGTCCAGGAGTAGCATGCAGAAGTATGAGTTTTGGGTACAAGGGGTTCAATCAGCTTGATTATGAAGAGAATGAAAAGAAATGTGATTTTGGCTGGTTGCTTGATTTTGTTATTTTTAATCTCTTCGGTTTTTGGGCCACTTTTTGATGTATTAGCTGCTGTGGGTGCTCAGTTATTTGTCGTAGTTTGGTTGTTCTCACTGATTCATTTTGGCAAGCATGTTTGATTCAGTTTTATCAAAGGCGAAAAGCGCAAAAAAGCTCTAAGGTCCGTGGGGGCTTTAAGCGCAAAGCGCAAATAAAGTGTGGGCTTTAATGAAAAAAGGTGCAAAGGGAGAAAAGAATACAAATATATATGTTTAGTCTAAGACTAATAATTATAAACATAAATGACAAATATATGACCAAAGAAATTGAAAAAAAAAATGATAAAGTGAAATATCAATCATTTAGTTTCACTTCTCCAAGGAAGTGTTAGCCTTAGAAGCTTGATGACGACACTAAAGCGCACATAAAGCGAGGCGAAACGCTCAACACGTTTTGAGCCTTGCTTCAGGGAGCGCGCCTTTGATAACACTGGACTTTGATTTCAGAACAGAGAGATGACTCACTCTATTAACTTGGACTTAAAATTAGTTCTGATGGGATCATGATTGACTATGATTAGCCCAATAGCCAGCCCGGGAGATAATCCATGTTGCTGGCAAATATTCTTCTGTGTAATCATTAGCATACATGCGTTGTTTGTTGCACCTGTTAGTTAGTTATACCCTTGCTTACACAATTACACTGAGTTTTAGATGTTCCTTTATGTGAAGCTGAAACATGATTTATAGGAGGACCTACCAATGTGGCCAAATTATTTGTATTCGTATCTTTCTACTTCACTCAGAGCTGGAGATGTTAGTTGCTTGTCAAGAGTAGATGAAATATTTTACCACCTTTTTTATGATTAGCAGCAGTAGTAATTTCTCAAGAAGAGATTATTACTGCTATCATAAAAGGTGGTAAATATTTCATCTACTCCTGATGAGCAACATCCGTCACCAGTTCAGTTAGAACTAACAATCTCACTCTGCTCCTCTTTGGTAACCACACAAGAACTTATATCCTTTCCCTCAAAAGATTCTTGGAGACGTTTGGAGGAAAAGGGACTTTGAGAAAAAAAAATTCAAGAAACTTTTTGGATGTAAGTTGCTTGAGTGACCTTCTCAACCAAGTAGTCTTTTTTCACTCACATAATCCTCTCACCAAGTACATTTTTCATTTGCACAAACATTTTCCCATAAATATTTTTCCTGCAATAACCATTTTCAGAATATTGTCCAGTCTGGGCAGGTTTCTATTATGCGTCTTCTTCATCGTGATTGGAGATTATCTAATGTCTCTGCATTAAGTAGCACTATAGAAAAGGATGACTGAATTTTCTGCTGAAAATTGCTTCTTTGACGTGCACTCTACAGGTGTTGGTAAGAGTTGCCTTCTTTTGCGTTTTTCTGATGGTTCCTTTACCACAAATTTTATCACCACCATTGGGTTAGTTCTCTCCTTCTGGATGTTCTATACTTGGTATTACTTCTAAATTAAATGCTTCTCAAATTTGAATGACTGTTATTTTCCTGCCAGGATCGATTTTAAAATACGGACCATTGAGCTCGAAGGGAAACGGATCAAACTACAAATCTGGGATACGGCTGGTCAGGAACGGTTCCGAACAATCACCACTGGTAAGCTTTTACGTCTTTTAACCAAATTTTTTTTCATGATATAGAATTATGGTCATCATAACTGGAAATTTGTACAAAATAATCCCACTATAGCAGGAAGGAACTCTTCATTTGTTCTTTAATTAATGTGTGATGTTTGTCTTTAAAAAGCTTACTGTTTGTCATGTCATTGTCCTCTTTTGATTCATCCCTACAGATTAATGTGGTCCTTCATCCCCTGGCTTCAGTAAGTACGGAGTTGATTATAATGTACCTCATGTATCAAGTTACTAGAAAGTTAAATAAGATCGAGTATTCTCAAAAGAAAGAAAGCGATCAAGTTTGGAAACGTTTATACATTTTCCTTTTCTTCATAACACTTCAGCTTGTTTTTTTCTTATAAAAAACATTTCATTTTAGATCCCTGCATCATGTTTTACCTGTGTACTTATTTGGCTCCTTTTTTGTGTTTACAATTTCTCCAGCTTACTATCGTGGAGCCATGGGTATATTGTTGGTTTATGACGTTACTGATGAATCTTCCTTTAACAGTAAGGTTCTTTCCCCTGGTATTCATGTCATCGAAGTTTTAGTTCTTTATGAGCTCACCTTTGTTTTGAATCTGGTGAATTTTCTGGATGAGCCCAGATAACTGTCATCAGTTTCTTGTGCAGGAGAATCCCTTTTTCTTTGTTTTTAAGAAATGGTTTGCTTTTCCCCTTGTGGATAGAATGTAATGTCTTGTACCTGTTTGCAGACATCACGAACTGGATTCGTAACATTGAGCAGCATGCTTCAGACAATGTCAACAAAATACTTGTAGGGAACAAGGCTGACATGGATGAAAGCAAGAGGGTAGGTTCTTGTTTGGCTCAACTATTTATCAGTCACCTTACATATCCCCCCTCCTAAAAAGGAAAAAAAAAAAAAATGAGGGACGAAAAACATAAAAAATGCAAGACAACATAGCCAAGAAAAACGTTAGGGCAGTAAAAAAATAAGTTTGGATTTGTATTTCAATTAGTAAGCATGAGCTTCTCAAGTCTAATATTCTGCTGCATTGAACTTTTTGTAGGCTGTCCCTACCTCTAAGGGCCAAGCACTTGCCGATGAGTATGGTATCAAATTTTTTGAAAGTGTAAGTATGGCGTGAGAACCTATGAAATAACTTCTGGTAGGTGTGCCTGTACTAAGAGATTGTTTCCATGCAGAGTGCAAAAACAAATCTTAATGTGGAACAAGTTTTCATGTCAATAGCTAAGGATATAAAGCAAAGGCTTTCAGACACAGACTCCAAAGCGGAGGTATTCACTTGATCTAGTTTGGTTGAAATATTAGGAATTTCTCATACCCCATAACCTACTCAATAAAACAAAGGAGTTGTGCGGATTGGGGTGAGAACGGAAAAAGAATACCAGATAACTTTTTTTCCCATATGTTGAAGGCTAATAGTTGTGATGTTGCAGCCTTCTACTATCAAAATTAATCAACCAGACGCAGGAGCTGGAGGTGGTCAACCTGGCCAAAAATCAGCTTGCTGCGGTTCATAAATGGACTGATCCTTACAAGGAGCAGGTGCACTCTTTGATCTCTAAACCACCGAGAAGAGCAAACAAATGCTAATTTTGAAGGAAATATTTTCCAGGCTTGTAATATTTTTATTGTTCATTCTTTTGAAACTTGTGTTAGAGTGTGAAGGATAGGTTGATTACCATTTGAGAAGTCAAAATTGTTACTAACACAGTTCCTGTTTCATTTTCTACTTCATATTAGCTCAAGGATGTGAATGTGATGACTGATAACCTAACATTTTTCTCAAGTTTACATGTAAGAAATACTACTTCTATAATGGATGTATGCAACTTCTTTTGTTGGCAGAGGGTTTCTGCTTAGGGTGTTGCAGTATTTGGATTAAAACTAATTTACAGAAACTAACACATAATTATCTGAAAGGTAAACCCCCATAGTCATGAATAGGGATGGCAATCGGGCGGGGCAAAGGCGGGGCGGGTTGAGTTTAACCCGCAAAAATTTTAAGCCGCTCCGCATAACAATTCTTTTCATTTTCAACCCGCCTCACCCCGCATGAATCCCCCCCTTCCACCCCGCATAAATTGCTTAATATTTTCCTTTTTTAGGTAAGTTTGATACTAAAAATAAAATTTATAAAAACAAATTTATTTATTCATTAAGTTTTATTAATTTAATAGTAATGACTTAAAATTTTATTTTAGAGGTCAATTGAGAAGCATGTAAGAAATTGTATTAGTTTTGATTGTACCATTTTCATATACTATCTTTAAATATTTTAGTAACTTTAAAGATACATCTTAACAGATAATGCTCTATCACTCTTATAACATGCAAAAAGTTAAAATTAAGTTTGAACCCACATAAAATCGCATAGACCTGCAACCCGCCCCACCCCCGCATTAGTTTCTAAGAAACCCACTTCAACACGCCCCACATCCCTCCCCACCCGCACCGCCCCACATAACCTTTAAATCCATCCCACCCTGCATCCGCCCGCCCCATTGCCATCCCTTGTCATGAACCTATAAGAATCTAAAATGTAATAACATACGGGGCATTTCCATGAATAATAATAAGGGAAAATTTGCCAAAAGACCATTCGGTAAACTTAATTACCAAAAAAATGGCTAGTTTGTTCATCGTCCTTCTTCTTCGACCTTTGTCTTCATCGTCGTCGTCCTCCTCCTTCTTCATTCTTCTTCGTCTTTTTCTTTTTAATTTGATCTACCAAAAACTTGAATTATTTTGAGCGAATTATACATCAAAATACTTGAAATATTGAGAGAATCTTATATCTAAAATTGGGATGGTTTAGATGTGATTTTGAGTTGATCAAATTGAATAGTCAGTTGAGTACGTCATGTATAATCAATGTATACTTAATGTATAGTTAAATGATATTCAGTTTTTTTGAGTGTATCATAATGTATAGTTGGTGTATAAGTCATCTATATGTAAGCTATATTGTATATCCAATGTATACGTTCTGTGACTTTTGGCAAACTGTATTGTATAATCAGTGTATACTTTCTATGATTTTTGAATATTTTTTATGTAAATAAAACATGACTGTGTTTGTTGTAAATTAATTACTTTATTGTATATATTTGAAATTGACCCTTTAATAAATCAAGTAAAATCTGAAAGCTGAACTAAATCATAGTTCGGGAAAAATAATAAGGGGAAACTACAAGAATAGGCCACAAAATACAAAATAATCACAATTTTATAGCCTAATCCAAACTAATTCAGCAAATACCCATCGACCAAAATAAATTATTGCCCATACCCCGTTTAGTTTAGGGAAAAATTATGCAGAATAATAAAAAATGTAAATAAAAAATAAAAAATTATGCAGAATGTAAAAAAAATGTAATTCACGGCTACATTTCCCCAAGGGGTGTCAAAATCAAACCCTACCCGTTCAACCCCCGCCCAACCCGTTTAAGATTGGGCGGGTTAATAATCAAACTCATTTCATCCCAAGCCATTAAAAATTGGTTGATATGTTGGCTCATGAAAAATCTTGTGAAAATTATGTTTTAATTTTTTTTTTTCAATTTGATATGTTGTGTATAGCCATAGTAAAGAAAAAAAAAATAATTTTATTAAGTACTAAAATAGTTTAAAAGAACAAATAAAATAATTAAGCTTAATAAAAGTTGGGTTGGGTTGAGTCTTCACCCTAATGTAACCCATTACCTAACTATTTTGACCCAAACAAATTTGGGTTGGGTCGGGTCTTGACCCGATTGTTGGCTTAACCCATTATGATCCATCCAAATTTGATCCAACCCGCCCAATTGTCACCCCTAATTTTCGTCAGTTCTTGCTATTCGTCTGATTTGTATAAATTTAGAATTTGTATAATTTAGTTCCTGATTGTATAAATCCAAAATTTTATATATGCCCACCCTAACTATTTGTATACGATTTATAAAAGTTCATAATAAATTAACCTGTTTGTATATTGGCAAGCAAAATATACATACGGACATCTAAAAAATTTCTAAATGTATAAATACATAATTTATATATACTTACCCTATTTGTATATTCGTAAGCGAAATATACAAACGGGTAGAAATATACAATCCACAATCTCTAGCAAACAAAACTATAGGTATGAAGCACAATTATCGAAACCATAGCTATAAAACCTTATTATGTCTATTATGTTTGCATATAGCTACAATTCTCTCTTAGTTTAGGTCAAATTTCCCTTCAGGCCCTTAAGTTTAGGCATAATTTCGTCCCAACCTTTAAAAATTTAGGCCTAATTTGCCTCGATCCAAAATTTTTGTCCTATTATTAATTATTTTTGTTCTTTTTTCTCATTTATTGTCTTATCGTTAAATACTTTTATTCTTTCTCATTAGTTATTTTTATTATCTCTTTTATTCTTTTCTCATTTTTTTTTTCTTCATATTATCCTTTATTAGAGATATCTTTTGGCAATTTTTTTTATTAGTTTATCTTCTTTTTGTTTTTTTTTTTCTCTTTCTATATTTTTACCCTTTTAAGAAAATAAATAAATTATTTTGTTCTTTACTTATTTATTATTTTTATTTTCCTTTTTATTCTTTTCTCATTTATTATTTTTATTCTTTTTTTCATATTATTCTTTATTAATGATGCCATTTAATAGCAATTTTATTATTTCATTCTTTATCCTTTTTCATTTTATCCCTTAATAGAGATACCCTTTGGTAATATTTTACTATTTATTTCTTTGTTCTTCTTTTTTATTTATTTTTACTTTATTAGAGATAACATTTGATGACATATACTCTTACAATATCATTTACCAACTAATATAGGGGGCATCAATGTAAGAGATATATATTTGTAATTAATTTATATTTATAGGGCATTTGCTTAGTTTCCCTAAATAATAAATGCTAATAATAAGCAATGTCATAAATACTAATTTTATTTTTGTATTGATATGTTAGATATCAAACAATATTTTTTTGGGAATAAATAAATAAATAAATAAATAAAGGAAAAAGCATAGAATCCCTCCTGAACTTTTCCCGAAAAGTCAGTTACATGATTAAACTATCATGACGACTTATTACACACCTTTACTATTTAAAAGTGAATTTATTTATCCCCAAAGCTGACGTGGCAAAATAATAAAACAAAATATAAAATCATGTGCGTAAGATAATTATTAAAGTAAAAAAAAAAAAAATTAAAAATCAAAATTTTCATCACACCCCACATCTCTTCTTCTTCACACCCCACCCTTCTCATCTTTTTCACACCCCATTAAGCTTAAATGAACCAGTAACAAGAAGCAACCTAGAAACAAATGACTTCAAAAGCGTAAAATTTTGGGGGTTTTCAACCGCTCGAGCTTGACGGACTTTTGAATCTATTGAAAATGGAAGAAAATTATTTTTCTATTATCCCTATTGTTTATGAAACTTCCAGGAAGAATATGAAAAAAGAACAAAGAATGTATGTCTAAATCTGAAAAATATTTATAACTACAAGTCACAATAAGTTTGCCCACAGTGAAGTGAAACAATAGAAGCTCAGTTTTCATGGTCAATCAATGGAAGAAACTGAAGCAACCTTCTTGTGAGTACATTTTGGAACGGAAGATTTCTACTACTCCACGAATTAGATCAGGATTGTGGGTAATTTCCTTGGCCGCCATTGCTGAAAATTTCTTCTTTACCATTTTTCTATGAAGAAGATATAATTATTATAGAATTTCAATAATTGATTAGAAATTAATTAGTGTAAAACATAGTTAACAAAAGAAAAGTTAAGTAATTAAAAAAATAAAAACAAAAAAGATATAAAAATTACAATTTCTCACGTGGTGCTGACGTAGCGTTGTTGTGGTAACGAGTGTAATACATCACATACTATAAGAGTGATGTTACACGTATTAGGGTGATATTAAATTTACTTTTAAATAGTAAAAGTGTGTAATAAATCATCATAATAGTTAAAACATATAACAGACTTTTCGAAACAAATTGAAGAGAAAATTTATGTCTTTTCCCCTGAATAAATAAATATGCCGGCCTAAGAGCAGTGCCAATTCACATTCTCATAGATGCCATATACTATTAGCATATGCTCGGCCACCCAACTTATAACCGGAGAAACTAAAATATATTTAATAGAAAAAAGTTTCAAAGTTTGTTCTTTCTCATTTTTTAATAAAAAAACATACGTAATATTTCAAACATAAAAAAAATTAATTTATTAATAAAAAATATTTTTGTCACATTAAAATATTCTTAAAACACATAATTTTAAATAGGGAAAATTGTATATAATGACAAACTATTAATTCAAATTAAATGCTATAAGCACAGTTTGATTTAATTGTGTCCCGTAGCAAACTGTTGCCAGTCGCCTCTCTCCCTGAAATTCTCGCTCGCCACTCTCCCTCTCTCGCTTGCCAGTCTCTCCCTTGCCTCTCGCCATTTCCGTTTGTATAAAGCGAGAGAAAATTATATATACACATGTGAATACATATATCTTCATCCTATACACTTATAATTATACAATACAACTATTCCCCTGCCCAGTTCTCTTTTGTCTTTCTCTCTTTCTCGCTTTATACAAACACAGATTATACAAAACACAATGTATAATTTATGTTTATATAAAGCGAGAGAGAGAGAGATTTGATATACAAACGCTTTATTTCGATTCAATTGTATACAAATTCAAATTTTATGCAGATATACAAACATATAAAGTTGAATTAAGAGGCTGCTAACGATTTATACAAACGAGAGGCTGACAACAATTTATACAAATGGTCTGCTAGCGAAATTATACAAATTTGAAGAGGAGCCAGTGAAATTATACAATTTGATGCTCCATAGCAAACATAAAGTTTGCTATGGAGCGCAATTATACAAACTATAGTTATAGCATACAAATTTGATTTTTATGTTTGCTATTTATGAAAGTTGCTCTTTTAAATATAGGGAAAAGGGTCTGAAAAATACTCTAACTTTGGCCGAAATTGCTGTTACGATAGCAAACTTTATGGAGGACCTTTTACCTCCCTGAACTATTATATGTGCCCACGTGGACACATTACTATTTATAATTATGCAATATTTTTTATGTCCACGTAGACACATATATACCTTTAAAATACACTATTAAATAGTGCATGGGGGTAAAAGGTCCTTTCCAAAGTTTGGTAACATAACAACAATTTCGGTCAAAATTCGGATATATTTCAGACCTTTTTCCCTCAAATATATCATAAATTCATAATATACTAAAAAATATCATTTTAGATAAAATTAAATGTTTGGTACTTTTTTCCCACTTTCCAAACATAGAGAAATTTCATTTTTAAAAAGTAAAATTTTAAAATAAATTTTATACAAAATGAAATAGGGAGAATAGTAAATCCAAAATTTGTAAATTTCTAATCCTAATGGTCAATAAAATAGCCGAGAGCTATGAAGACTTAGGTATAAATATTTATTGCTTATATGAGGTGACAAGTATGTCATGAAATTAGTTTAAGTGTACGAAAATTGATCCGAACAATCATAAAATGATTGGTGATAAAATAATATTAGGTGATTCTTGTATTTGTCGTCAAGACAAAGTACCTATGTGTTATTGGTACAAAATAACAAGTATCTTATAAAATAAATTGAGGTGCGCGAAAATTAATCGAGCAATATAATAATAAAAAAGATAACTTTTTGAGTAGATAATGATTGGTTAGTGATATAGTATTTTGGCATTGCTTTGTCATATCTAAAATTGTGGAAAGTGGTGACTGATATATAGTATTGGCATTGCTTTCTCATATCATGAAAAATACTTGCCCATAAATGTATAATTTTTTTTTTATTAAAAATATTTAAGTACATTAATTTCTTAGTGGAATTATCATAAAAGTGGTGACATCCACGTCAATATGTTGTTCATCTTTTCTTGGGCCAAGTTTTTCTATAGCCGCAGAAGCCACCACTAAACTTTGCCACTTAAAAGGAGTCACCATCTATTTAAATTCTCACTATATGTGTTGCACTATTAGACCCTTTCAATAGTAATAACTATTCAAGGAAGGATTGTTCGGTAGTTGGTTAGTGTTATGCAAATATTAGTAATATAGAGATTAATTATAAAGACAGTTATGTATGTATAAGTAATTATGCAGAGTTTAAATTAGGCATAATACATAAATATGTCATTTAACTTGGTTTTAACTCACATTTATGTCCTTCAATTTTGGATGTTTATAAATAGATACTTAAATCTGTATTAAGTTGAACAAATAGACACACACGTCCTACGTGACATCCTACATGATAATTTTCATTCTACGTGGTGTCTTATGTGTATTATGCCACGTAGGACTCATGTGTCTACTTGATCAGCTTTATACAAGTTGAAGTGTCTACTTGTAAACATACAAAATTATGAATCAGGTTGCTGACTGTCTTGCTAGAGCCTCTATTTCTATGTCTGGTTTGATGGAGTGGGATACTAACCCTCCATTTCTCATTACTGATGTACTCGTTTTTTATTTGAATAATACATAATAAAAGATCCATTTTAAAAAAAAAAACTTATACATATATTAGTTATGTGGGGTTCTAAAATATTACAAACTAAATACCATATTAATTCTATACATGAATAATTTACATCCTAATCAACTATCAAACATGGTATAAGGGGTTATTTGGATACCAATCGATAATTTTAAAAACTTTCTATTTATAAGACATGCTATTTTTACGGTATGTATGGACGGATTCCTCATTTCATCTATATGTGTAAAAGACACTAGCCATACTTAAAAAGTCGAGTACATCGAAAGTTCATTTTTTGTATAACTAATACATATATAAGTTATGATGATCTATGTGCTATTTTTTGGAAAAGACATATATACTCTCAACCTTTGATCGAAGTTTCAGAGACACATCTTATCTTTAAAAATACTCCGACCTAATATCTTTTTTTCTTTAAATTTCTTTGCATCTTATATGCTGACGACGTGGACTTGGATATCAACTTAAAAACTTCAACAACCTTCAAATCTTTTCATCACACCTCCAATAGCTTTTAAATTTATACAAGAACAAAAATGATTGACCTTTTCCTCATCTTGATATTTGGATTTGGTTGAATATATTATATTTTAATTAAAAATATAAAGGGAAGAAAAAAAAGTATATTTTAAAGAAATTAAAAGGAAATGCGATATTACACGACAGCATGTGTATCTCTCTGCCTATCAAGAATTGGTTCTTCATGCTACCGACAGTTGGGGGTATTTAGCAGCTAAGTTATTTATGTATTAATTTCTGAACAGGTTATATAGTGTTTGACAGCTAATTAGGAAATAAGTTATTTATGTAAAATTAATGTGATGTTTGATTTGCAATTTAAAAAATCACATGTATAAGTTATGTGAAAATTGAAGTATTATCTTATTCGGGTTAGAAGATGAAATAACTAATACCTGCATAAATAAAACCACATAACTAATACGTAAATAATTGTAATTACAAACTACGAAATAATGATTCCTTAAGGTGGTATTTATTTCATTTCAAAATAGTACAGGGAGATAATAGGCCCCATAAAGATAAATGTGTCACTGGATTTCCGAGTATAGCTCACAGGATCGGAGTTTTGATCTTTTGCCTTTTCTCTATTCTTTTACGTAAGGTAGAAGACGAAATAACTAAACAATATATATATCTAAAATATGCATAACTAATTCCTACTTACACAATTAATCTATACATAATTACTAATGTCTACATAACTCTATCAACATAACGACCCCTAAGGATTATTTTTTTTACCTTTTATGTTTGTATTTCACATTGAGCTTTAAGTTCCTAGACATAAAACAACATATCCCGTATAGTCCTAATAAGAACTAGAAATATTTCAAAAAATGCTATTTAACATTAGACCTGAAGTAATTGTACCAACATAATAAGATTTTAATTCAAACTAGTTGTTAAATCTTTTTCTTAGTCTGTATTCGTTGGTTTTGCATAAAAAGAATTATAAATTTGTGAAACAACATTTTCAATGTGATTTTAGCAAAATGAATAAAATGATGCCATATCCCACTTCTAGATTTCTTTAATCGTATCATCATTTTGTATTTAGTAAATGCCTAGCGTAATCATGTTTGGTGTCTAACTAGTAGTAAAGTATATAATATGTTGAGGTTGATAATCACTTCTTCAAACTTTAGTTAAATAAAATTTGTCTTTTTAATTAAAAAAGTTAGGTTAAGTAAGAATATGGAAAGATTACATCTAATAGTAAATGACGCATGCAATGAAGTGTCTTGATTTAATTTATGCTCCGAGCACAAAATATCTCATTGTATTTTAGAGGATATGCACATTCTATAAGGTGATTAACGCACCACGGGTGTGATCTAGTGGTCAATGAAGTGGTTGAGAATTCTGAGGTTTTAGATTCAAAACTCAGTGGAGACAAAAAAATAGTAGGTGATTCTTCCCATCTGTCCTAGCCTTGATGGATAGAGTTACATGGTACCTGTTGTTGGTGGGAGGTAACAGGTATCCCGTGAAATTAGTTGAGGTTCGTGAAAGCTGGCCCAGACACCAGTCATAAAGAAAAGAAAAAATAATCTATAAGGTGATTAACAAGAATTTACTTATGTGAAGACTTCAAACATGTTTTAAGCAAGAATTTAATTGTATCCTTGCCTAAATTCTTGCCGGAACGATCGAGCTTTTAGGGAGTTAAAAGAAAACTTTATAGAATTCATCCAACATTACAAGTAAATTATTTAGATAGATATATGAATCTATAAGAACGGTAAGAGAATTAACCTTGTTCCATTTCAATAGCTTGATTGAAGAACTTGATCTTCTAAATCTTGAAGATTACTTTCATAATTTTTTTTTGTGATGGAGAGAAAGAGAAAAACTATCTTCTGCATTGTTTCTGGAGAAATATGTGCCTCGTACTCCGAGAGATTGAAACAAGGATGAGTTTCTGGGGCCTTGAGCAGGGTAATTTGTTTGTTGGAGCCTATGAGGTCAAATTTCACACCATGTCCCATTATATTACTCAACTGGTAAGCATCGAGGAGGAGAGGATCCACCTCTATGTGAAGGGAATGAAAACTGACGTGCAGGTCTTTTCAGTACACATGACTTTGTCCTGGGAGGAGCTTCAATAAGGTAATATACTTATAACACCCCGCTACTAGAAAGACTTGTAATTAGAAAGAAACCGTATTTGGAAATAATCAAATTTGGAAAGTTTGGCAAAATTAAGCTAAGTATGAGTTTTGGGTCGACTTCAAACGACCATAACTCCTAGGTCATGATGAGTTAGGTGTGCTACAAGATAATGTAGGAAAGATCTTTGAATTATATTTCCAACGCTGCTGAGTTTACACTATTTCGTACGAGGGAGATATGCCCATTTGAAGTTGGACTGTCTGGATAAGAAAAGTCAAAATCGAATTTTAGAAGGGTATTATGGTCTTTTCCTTACCTAATTAAATTAATTCATTTTAGGTAATTACTTAGTGGTCTAAACTGAATTTGGTCAGGTTAAGCACTCAAAGATTTCACGCTAGGGTTTTTAGAGAAAGAACACAAGAGGAGAAATGAGGAGAAAGAGCCAAGGTTCATCGTTCTTGAGGATTTTGTTTGTGGATTTCGTCAAGGGGTAATCCCTACGAGGTATGTGAGATCACATAGCATTGGGTTAGTTCACCCACGCGCCAATCATGATTTATTTCAGTGAATTTAGATTCTTGAAAGTTTAGAAATTGAGCTTTTGATGGATTTGTTTGAAGTTCTATTGGGTTTTTGATTGTTGGAGTTGTTAAGGAGTTCTTGACTTTGATTCATGAAATTAGGTGTCATTTTGAGTAGATTCTTGCATATGTTGGTTATGTAGTCGAATCTAAGTGTTTGGGGAAAGAACCAATCGAAACTAGAGGTTGTAGAGTTGAAAACGACCAAGAAAAGTCGGGGATTTCTTGGAAGGGGCCTAGGGCGCCGTGCCAGCCAGAGCACACCAGAAGTGTTTCTGAAATTTGGGGCTTGGGGCACCGCACCAGCTAGTGCGCCCCAGCTTCAGTTCTGAAGTTTTGCTCCTGGCGCCTCGCGCCACTCAGAGCGCCAGGGACGCCAGGTCTTCTACTTCTTCCCACATCTTTTCGTACTAGTTCCCTTGAAACGTACCTATGTTTTCTAGTTGATTCCTACACTCTAAGGTACGTCTAAACAACATGAAATCATCAATAACATGAGATCATGAGCCATGAATCCATAATTCAATTCAAGGAAAGTTAAGAGTCAAGTCAAGAGAAGTTCATAAAGTTTTCCAAAAGTCTTTTTCATACGTTTTAACTTTGTTTTAAGAAGTTTTGAATTGAGTTTTCAAAAGAGTATATGGGGACTATGTATTCCCAAAGGATAAAATGTTTTCGCATTTAAACAAGAGAGGAAACTTTGATTTCCAAAAGAGCCTCTAAGCTAGTTTTTAGTAAAGAGTAAATGCTTTCACAATTAAGCAAGAGAGGAAACTTTATTTTCCAAGATAGCCTTTGAGCTAAGTACTGAGCAATTATCTCAAACCACAGAAAGAAGTATGCTTTTAAACATAAGAGCTAGTAATATATTTTGGGAGTAGTATTGAGTACTGATAGTTCAGACAAATCCTAGCCCCCATATTCCATGTAGCCATCATGGATAGAAAAGGGTCATACTTTTTAGATGATTCCTTAGTGCTTTTTAGCATAGACTAGTGGATCCACTTAGTAGTTAGGTTGTATACCCTCGGCAAGGTATAGGACGACCCTGACAGCGTGAGGCAAAACACTATATCATCACAATAGCTCTTACATGATGGTTGTTGGTTAGAGAAACTCCCATAGCAGTATCATTTTGTATTTTTATGTACATTTTAGAGTTATATTGTATCCTTGCATACACATCAGAGTTACTATTGTATTTTCAAATACACAGAGTTGTTAGCCATGTTTTAAAAAATCTTTTCTTTATATTGCACTTGTTTATACTATTTTATATTGAAATGAGTTCAGTTGAGTTGAGTTGAGACCAGGTTTGTTCTTCAGTTCCTTTCAAGCTTATGTCTTGTTTTAGAATTCCCCTCACATACTCGTATATTCAATATACTGATGCCATTACAGGTAACCATGATCAGCATCCAACACATCGTTGATTCTAGTTGAGCTTCAGAATTTGTCGGTGAGCCTTCTTGCTTCTGGAGGATCCCTTTTATTGCTTTCAGTATTTAGTTCATTAGGATGTCGTGGGTCTTGTCCCGACATCCATATCAGTTTTAGAGGCTTCATAGACAGTTAGTTAGTTAGTTCATTTGTCACTACTTTATTATTGGCTTATGTTTTGAGACTTGAGTAGCCATCTTGGCTAGTTTGAATGTTTCTTTAAAGACATTCTAAGTTTATTTCATAAGTTCCTTATTTGAGACTATTTCTTGTGTTTATGTCTTCCGCTGAGTAAGTAAGCCATGCCAAGGGTTCTCTTGGGGCCAACAATGGTTCTCGAGTGCCTGTACCGCCTAGAGTGTAGGCTCGGGGTGTGGCAAACTTGATATCAGAGCACAGAGTTTAAGAGTCTTAGGGAATCTATGAACCCGTGTCTGTAGAGTCCTAGTTATCAGTGTGAAGCGCGCCACATCTATAATTAGGAGGCTGCGACACTTAGGAACTATCTCACTTTTTTATACTCATTTTGTGCGATAGAGTGTATCTCTATAAAATTTTCTTTCCAACTCGTGCTTGCGCGTGCCTTTCAAATAATGCCTCCATGAAGAGCTATCAGAGGTCATCTAACTAGAAGGAATGTTGAACCACAGGAACAAGGGGTACCTAATGCACCAAAAGTTCAACTCCAAGGAGAGGTCACCAATGTTGAGTTCTGTGAGGCCATTCGGATGTTGAGCCAAGTTTTGACCAACCAAGATGGGCAACATAGCGAGAATCGTCAGGAAGCGGCTGATGCTTCGAGGATCTGTGAGTTCTTAAGGATGAATCCTCCAAGCTTTACTGATTCAAGTGTTACTGACGATCCAGAGAACTTTGTTGAGGAGCTTCAGAAGGTTCTTGAAATCATGCATGTGCTGATGCTGAGAGGGTGAAAATAGCTGCATACGAAATGAAGGGTGTCGCTAGAATCTAGTTTGATCAATGGAAGAAGAATCGAGCTGAGGGTGCACCACCTGTGAGTTGGGCTTATTTTGAGGAGGCCTTCTTGGGACGTTTCTTCCCCCGAAAACTGAGAGAAGCAAAGGTACGAAAGTTCCTCACTCTTAAGCAGGATTCTTTGAGAGTTCATGAGTACAATCTAAAGTTCACACAACTTTCCCGGTATGCTCCGGAGATGGTTGCTGACATGAGGAGCAGGATCAGTTTATTCTTTGTTGGGTTGTCTCACTTATCAAGAAAAGAAAACAAGGCATCTATGCTGATAGGGGATATGGACATAGTAAGGCTAATGATCCATGTGCAATAAGTTGAGGAGGACAAACTGAGGGACAGAGAAGAGTTTAAGAATAAGAGGGCTAAGACATCAGGGAATGAGTCCGGGCAACAAAAGAGCAATGCGAAACGGTCTTCCTTCCAACAGAAACAGAAGGGACCTGCTCCATCATCTGCTAGTGCACCTGTACCAAAGAACAAAAGTGTGTACAATAGTCATAATTTCAGAGCTAAACCTGCCTATTCTCAAGGTAGTATGGCACAAGGGGGTAGTAAGCCTCATGCATGTGCTAAGTGTGGTAGGAACTACTCAGGGATGTGTCATGATGGCTCCACTAGTTGCTTCAGATGTGGCCAGAATGACCATTTTATGTGAGAGTGTCCAAAGAACAAGCAGGTTAACGGAAATGGGGGCAATAGAGCCTAGTCTTCTTCAGTTGCTCCACCAGACAGAGCTGCACCTAGAGGAGCTACTTCAAGGGCAGGTGGAGGAGGAATGGTGGAGGAAACCGTCTGTATGCATCACTAGTCGGCAACATCAAGAGTATTCGCCAGATGTTGTCACTGGTATGATCTAAGTCTTTAACTTTAATTTTTATGCTTTGCTAGATCCAGGAGCTAGTTTATCCTTTGTAACTCCTTATGTTGCGATGAATTTTGATGTTCTTCTTGAGAAACTTAGTGAGCCCTTCAGTGTTTCTACACCTGTTGGTGAGTCTATTCTAGTAGAGAGAGTCTATCGTGATTGTTCCATTTCCGTCAATCATAAGAGTACCATGACTGATTTAGTTGAGTTAGACATGGTAGATTTTGATGTCATTCTAGGTATGGACTAGCTTCATGCATGTTATGCCTCAGTAGATTGTAGAACTCGAGCAGTCAAGTTCCAGTTTCCTAATGAGCCAGTCTTAGAGTAGAAAAGTAGTTCAGCAATGCCTAAGGGTCATTTTATTTCGTACCTTAAAGCAAGAAAGTTAGTTTCCAAGGGGTGTGTCTATCACTTAGTCCTAGTTAATGACTCTAGTGTTGAGATACCTTATATTCAGTCAGTTTCAGTAGTAAAAGAGTTTCAGAAGTCTTTCCAGATGATCTTCCCGGAGTCCCTCCTGAGAGAGAAATAGACTTCGGTATATATATTTTTCTAGATACTCGTCCTATATCTATTCTGCCATATAGGATGGAACCAGCAGAGTTAAAAGAGTTGAAGGATCAGTTGAAAGATCTACTAGAAAAGGGTTTTATTTGACCAAGTATCTCACCTTGGGGCGCTTCGGTCTTGTTTGTGAGGAAGAAATATGGTTCCCTTAGGATGTGTATAAATTACCGTCAGTTGAACAAGGTTACCATCAAGAATAAGTATCCTCTTACGAGAATTGATGATCTTTTCGATCATCTTCAGGGTGATTCTTGTTTCTCTAAGATAGACCTCAGATCAGGCTACCATTGGTTAAGAGTACGGGAATGTGATATTCCAAAGACAACTTTCAGGATCCGTTAGGGTTATTATGAGTTTCTGGTCATGTCGTTTGATTTAACTAATGCGCCTGTAGCATTCATGAACCTTATGAATAGAGTATTCAAACCTTATTTAGATATTTTTGTCATCGTATTCATTGATGACATACTAATCTATTCGACGACTGAGGAAGATCATGCTAGTCATCTCATAATAGTTCTCCAAACTTTAAAGGATAGAGAGTTGTACGCCAAGTTCTCTAAGTGTGAGTTTTGGCTTGAGTCTGTGGCATTCTTAGGCCACATTATTTCCGGTGATGGAATTAGAGTTGATACCCATAAGATAGAGGCAGTGCAAAATTAGCCTAGACCCACCTCTCCAACTGATATTAGGAGTTTCTTGGGGTTGGCTGGATACTATAAAAGGTTCATAAAGGGGTTCTCATCTATTTCGTCCCCTTTGACCAAGTTGATTCAGAAGACAGTTAAGTTTCAATGGTCTGAAGCTTGTGAGAAAAACTTTTAGGAATTGAAAAAGAGGTTGACTACTACCCCAGTATTAACCTTACTAGAAGGTACACAAGGCTTTGTTGTATATTGTGATGCGTCCAGAGTTGGTTTGGGTTGTGTGTTAATGCAGAATGACAAAGTTATAGCTTATACCTCCAGGCAGTTGAAAGTTCATGAGAAGAATTATCCAATCTATGATTTAGAGTTGACTACCGTAGTATTTGCTTTGAAAATATGGAGTCATTATTTGTATGGTATTCATGTAGATGTATTCACTGATCATAAGAGTCTTCAATATGTGTTTAGTCAGAAAGAGCTTAATCTCAGACAGAGAAAGTGGTTAGAGTTACTCAAGGATTATGACATGAGTATTCTTTATCACCCAGGTAAGGCTAATATTGTTGCTGATGCCTTGAGTAGATTATCTATGGGTAGTACCACCCATTTTGAGGAAGATAAGAAAGAGTTAGCAAAAGATGTGCATAGACTTGCACGATTAGGAGTTCGATTAATGGATTCCACAGAAGAAGGAGTAGTGGTGATGAATGAGGTTGAATCATCTTTAGTATCAGAAGTGAAAGAGAAGCAAGACCAAGATCCTATTTTGCTTGAATTGAAGACAAATGTTTATATGCAAAAAGTAATGGCTTTTGAACAAGGGGGAGATGATGTATTGAGGTATCAAGGTAGATTGTGTGTACCAATGGTGGATGAACTCCAAGAGAGGATCATGGAGGAAGCACATAGCTCCAGATATTCAATCCATTCGGGTTCCACAAAGATGTATCGTGACTTGAGAGAAGTATATTGGTGGAATAGTATGAAGAAAATTATTTTTGAGTTCGTTGCTGAATTCCCGAATTGTCAACAAGTTAAAGTAGAGCACCAAAGGCCTGGTGGTATGGCTTAGAATATAGAACTTCTGGAATGGAAGTGGGAGATGATCAATATGGATTGCATCATAGGTTTACCAAAGTCCCGCAAGCAGCATGTATCTAGTTGGGTGTTTGAGCTAGATGTTAGATATTACACCCTTAGCCTTCTAAGAGTAGTCTCATTCGAGGAAGAATGTTCCCAAGGGGGAGATATTGTAACACCCCGCTACTAGAAAGACTTGGAATTAGAAAGAAACCGTTTTTGGAAATAATCAAATTTGGAAAGTTTGGCAAAATTAAGTTAAGTATGAGTTTTGGGTCAACTTCAAACGACCATAAATCCTAGATAATGCTAAGTTAGGTGTTCTACAAGATATCGTAGACAATATCTTTGAATTATGTTTCCAACGCCGTCGAGTTTGCACAATTTCAAGTTCGTATGAGGGAGATATGCCCATTTGAAGTTGGGCCGTCTAGATAAGGAAAATCAAAACTGGATTTTAGAAAGGTATTATGGTCTTTTCCTTATGTAATTAAATTAATTCATTTTTGGTAATTACTTAGGTGCCTAAACTGAATTCGATCAGTTTATGCACTCAAAGATTTCACGCTAGGGTTTTTAGAGAAAGAATGCAAGAGGATAAAAGAGGAGAAAGAGCCAAGGTTCATCGCTCTTGAGGATTTTGCTTGTGGATTTCGTCAAGGGGGTGATCTCTATGAGGTATGTGAGATCACATAGCGTTTGGTTAGTTCAGCCACATGCCAATCATGATTTATTTCAGCAAATTTAGATTCTTGAAGGTTTAGAAATTGAGTTCTTGATGGATTTGTTTGAAGTTCTATCGGGTTTTTGATTGTTGGAGTTGTTGAGGAGTTCTTGATTTTGATTCATGAAATTAGGTGTTTTTTTGAGTAGATTCTTGCATATTTAGGTTATGTAGTCGAATCTAAGTGTTTGGGGAAAGAACCAATTGAAACTAGAGGTTGTAGAGTTGAAAAACGACCAAGAAAAATCGGGGATTTCTAGGCAGGGGCCTGAGGAGCCGTGCTAGCCAGAGCACCACAGAAGTGTTTCTAAAATTTGGGGCATGGGGCACTGCGCTAGACAGAGTGCCCCAACTTTAGTTCTGAAGTTTTTCTCTTAGCACCACTTAGAGCGCCAGGGATGCCAAGTCTTCTACTTCTTCCCACATATTTCCATACTAGTTCCCTTGAAACGTACCTATGTTTCCTAGTTGATTCCTACACTCTAAAGTACGTCTAAACAACATGAAATCATCAATTACATGTGATCATGAACCTTGAATCCATAATTTAATTCAAAGAAAGTTAAGAGTCAAGTTAAGAGAAGTTAAGAGTCAAGTCAAGAAAAGTTAAGAGTCAAGTCAAGAGAATTTCATAGAGTTTCCCAAAAGTCTTTTTCAAACGTTTTAACTTTGTTTTAAGACTTGAGTTTTGAGTTGAGTAAAGAGTAAGAGTTGAAGTTCATTTCTTCAAACGAGTATATGGGGACTATGTATTCCCAAAGGATAAAATGTTTTCGCATTTAAATAAGAGAGGAAACTTTGATTTCCAAAAGAGCCTTTGAGCTAGTTTTCAGTAAGAGTAAATGCTTTCACAATTAAGCAGGAAAGAAAACTTTGTTTTCCAAGATAACCTTTAAGCTAACTTTTGAGAAATTATCTCAAACCATAGAAAGAAGTATGTTTTTAAACATAAGAGCTATTAATATATTTTGGGAGTAGTATTGAGCACCGATATGGAGGAGAGTTCAGACAACTCCCAACCTAATAAACCATGTAGCCATCATGGGTAGAAAAGGGTCATACTTTTTAGATGATTCCTTAGTGCTTTTTAGCATAGACTAGTGGATCCACTTAGTAGTCAGGTTCTATACCCTCGACAAGGTATAGGACGGCCCTGGCAGCGTGAGACAAAATGATGTATCATTACAATAGCTCTTACATAATGGTTGTCGGTTAGAGAAACTCCCATAGCAGTATCATTTTGTATTTTTATATACATCTCAGAGTTATATCGTATCCTTGCATACATATTAGAGTTACTATTGTATTTTCAAATACACAGAGTTGTTAGCCATGTTTTAAAAAGCTTTTTTTTATATTACACTTGTTTATACTATTTTATATTGAAATGAGTTCAGTTCAGTTCAGTTGAGACTAGGTTTGTTCTTTAGTTCCTTTCAAGCTTATTTCTTGTTTTAGAATTCCTCGCATACTCGTACATTCAATATACTGATGCCATTTGGCTTGCATCTTTTAATGATGTAGATATATGTAACCATGATCAGCATCCAACGCATCATTGATTCTAGTTGAGCTTTAGAGTTTAGTGGTGAACCTCTTTGCTTTCGGGGGTCCCTTTTATTGCTTTCAGTATTTGGTTCATTAGTATGTCGTGGGCCTTGTCCTAACATCCATCTCAGTTAGTTCATTTGTCACTACTTTATTATTGGCTTATGTTTTGAGACTTGAATAGCCATCTTGGCTAGTTTTAATGTTTCTTTAAAGACATTCTAAGTTTATTTCATAAGTTCCTTATTTGAGACTATTTCTTGTGTTTAAGTCTTTCGCTGAGTAAGTAAGCCAAACTAAGGTTCGCTTGGGGCCATCAATGGTTCTCGAGTTCCAGTCCCGCCCAGGGTGTAGGCTCGGGGTGTGACAATTCTATGTTTAGAAAATTGAAGGAGTTTGATAGGTTGGCCAGATCTAGGCATTGACTAATGGGCCCAAGAATATAGGTAACTACAATGGTTCTTATTTAAAGGGTTCTGGTCATCAGGCATATTCAACCCATCCGATTCAGCCAGCCTTGTCCGCTTCTATGGATGACTATTCTAGGGTCACCCAGTAGTCTCAGGCTCAGGGTGGCCAAGGGACCTTTTATTCCTCAGTTAAAAAGCCTTCGCTTGATCGAGTATGCTTCACTTGTGGTGAGGTGGGCCACTTTAGGAGGGAATTGCCTAATCCTCTGGCATGTAAACCAGTATATCCGTAGATTAGAGTGGTAGTTCCCACATGTGGAGTTGGTAATGTCAAAGGACTTTCGCATAGTGGACGAATTAATTAATAGGGAGTCCGTAGGGGCAGATGTAATGGTAATGTTGGAGAGGAATGGGGCATCTAGGTAGAGGGGTTGCTCATAATGATGACTGAGCTCAGTGTTATGCCTTTCCAGGTAGGCTAGAGGCCGATGCATCAACGTCATGATTACAAGTACTATTCTTGTTTGTGACCGACTGACTTCTATTTTGTTTGATTCAGGTTCCACTTATTCATATGTATCTGTTAGTTTTACTTTGTGACTTGAGTCGACTTGTGATGTACTTGATGCCCCTATTTATGTTTCTACCCTAGTTGGAGAGTCCATTGTAGTAACCCATGTGTACCTTCTTGTTCAATGATGTTTATGTGTCTGTAGACTTGGATTGATTTTGTCATTTTGGATATAGTGAATTTTGATGTGATTTTGGATATGACTTGGCTATCTCCTTACCATGTTGTTTTGAACTATAATTCTAAAACAACTCTAGAGATTCTGAGTAGAGATAAGCTAGAGTGGGAAGGTTTGTATAGACTAAGCCATTAAATATCATATCCTACATTCATGTGAGAAGGATGTTGGGGACATGTTGTCTAGCCTACTTAGCTCATCTCCAAAATGTTAGTGTAGAGTTCCCTTCCGTTGAGTCAATTCCCATAGTTTCAAATTTTCTAGGTGTTTCTTATGACTTTGCCGGGCATGCCTCTAGATAGGAATATTGATTTTGTATAGATTTGGAGCCACACACTCATCTAATCTCTATCACTCCCTACCTCATGGTTGTAGCAGAGTTAAGAGAACTCAAGACTCAACTTCAATAGCTTTTAGATTTGGGGTTTGTTCGTCCTAGTGCATCGCTTGGGTTGCTCCAGTGTTGTTTGTAAAGAAAAAGTATGGTAGAAGGAGGATGTGCATAGACTACGTGCAATTGAACAAGGTCACTATTCGTAATAAGTATTCCTTACCTCGCATTGATGATTTGTTTGACCAATTACAGGGTGCCTCAGTATTCTCTAAGATTGGTTTGAGGTCTAGATATCATCATTTAAAGATTAGACCAGAAGGCATACCTACGACGACTTTCATGAATCGATATGGACATTATAAGTTCTTGGTAATGTCGTTCGGTTTAACCATTGCATCGGTAGCCTTTATGAGTTTGATGAATGGGGTCTTCAAGCCTTACTTGGACTCTTTTGTGATTGTGTTTATATATGATAATCTGATATATTAAAAAAGTAAGGAGGAATATGCAAAACACCTTCGTATTGTTCAGAGTATCATAGGAAAGTAGAAATTGTATGCCAAGTTTTCAAAATGTGAATTCTAGCTAACTTCAGTGGCCTTCTTGGGGCATGTAGTTTCGAAGGAAGGGATGATATTAAATCCCTAAAATATTGAATGTCACAACCTGAAAACTCAAGTCATGATGACACCTACTATAACCACCAGTAGGTAAGCCAACCCGAAGCTCGAAATGATAAGTAGCCGACATACATGGTAGAAATAACCAAAAATAAGAAATACATGATATAATTAAATGACAGAGTTGAAGATAAGGCTAAGAACAAATATATATATATATACACAACAAAATGAGACCTAATCCCAAAACCTAGTAGTTACATATACATAACTACTATAAAAGAGTACAAGTTCCAAAAGTGGATCAAAATATATAGAATTATCTCAAAAGCAAAAGACTAGCCAATACTAAATAGAAGGAGACATGTATGATCTTGAATGCCAAAATCTCACCCTCGTCTCAGAATCATCCTGCAACTGACTCGATATTAGTGTTGGTAATTGGTTCTTAGACATGCATCATAAAAACATATGCAGAATTTAGTATAAGTATCAAAACAACAGGTACCTAGTAGGCATCATAGGCCGACTGAGTTTGGAAGGTAAATACTATAATGAAAAATGAGAAATAACACTAACTAGAGGTCAAGAAACTGGAAGATAAGGATAATCAAACTGAAGGGCACACGAGTCTAGAACTATACGAAAATGAAAGCAAGTAACTAGCTAAAATTTAGCTGGATCCCCATAATCTCAGAAGGTATACTACACACAATTTAAAGTAAATAACTCGAACGGTTCCCCTTAAGCCCAATGCGTACACAAAAGAGCTACAATTATAGATCGAGTATGAGAACCTGTGAATCCAAAATTTGGGGAGTGATAGCCCATACATCAAATAGAGGATAAGATGCCCAAAGAACCTAATAGAACCATGCCTCTATGAATCAACTCAATAAAGGCAATTATACCCGAATCTCGGACTGCGGCTGAAGATCATATGCATAGACCTTGATCTGCCACTATAAGAACGGTGTGCCCAAACCTTAAATCTGCGGCTATACGAACATTCGAAGAAGAGTCCATATGAATCTCACCATCATAAGGATACCGTGGATCGATGCTCACCCCTAAGTTTTCAATGAACCACTCTACATGTGAACTAAATCCAACCCCGAATCATCGAATGAAGTCCAAAACCACAATTGAGAATTATATGGGCTGTAGTAGAAAGGGAATTATAGATGAAAGGTCATCGAAGTTGAGTTACCTCCTAGCTAAGACTCACACTATTAGAACCAAGTTTGCTACATAAATCTATAGGGAGCTAAGTTGTTTGTAGCGATTCTAAGGCCTATCAGCTCCAAAATGCAAGTCTAAGACAATCACTAGCCTACACCTAAGCTAAGGCCAATAACAAGCTTCCAATAATCATAAACAAGTAGCCATGAAGACCACTCGGTAAGGCATAATCAAAAGATATGAAATAAACATGCTATCACTTCCTAAAAAACCCAAACAACCACCTAAGACATGATTTCTAATCAGAAAACATGAATCAACTACCAATAGCAACACAATGAATCAAGAGATAACACAAGGCATGAAGGAATCAAGGCAACTAGATAAACATGGTCCTTATTACTCGAAAGGCTCCAAAAACATGAATTCTAATATCTAAACATAAAACAGCCTAGAAACCATCCTAATCTCAAACACAAACTCAATCTAAAGTCATAAGTTGTAGCCTACCTCAAAAGTTGATCGCACATATTTGTAAATCACGATTATAGAGCTTTGCCTTTTTGAAAGACTTCTGATCACTGTCGTGCTATCAAAAACAGAATCACAACATCAAAATAAACATTTTGACACCAAAAATATAATAATTGGAGACAAACCCAAAATCAAGTCAAAAATAAAATTGTAAGACCCACGTCGGAAATTCTGAAATTGATATGTCAAAAGGTCTTAATTAACTTACCAAGCTTGTGTCCTAAAATGGGACACAATTCTTGTCTCGGAGGGGCATAATTCAACAACAAGCAAAAAAACAACAAGAAAACATAAAAATAAGGCCAGACAGTCCCTTTGGGATGAGAATTACCTCGACCTGACGCTCCGTGCACTTTCCTGATCACTCCAATACGAAGCTAGGTACTATCCAGACCTAATCCATCAAGAGTCATTCAATTCAGAGGTGTATAACTCTAAAAACCTCAAAGTGAACCTTTGAAATAAGATTTGAATCCGCTCTAGTCTTAATTAAAAGTCTAGACAAATACTCACCGCGATCACACAGGAGGGTTGCAATCGCGACCCACATTATAAATGATCCCCATGATCACAGAGGTCAATATCTGCGACCACGATGACCAAAAATGGTCAACGCCACTGAACAACTCTTCGCGATCACGACTTAAGAGGCCATGCGATCGCTATGGCTAGGTGCAAGGCCTTTTACGATCGTAGAGGCTTTCTCGCGATCGCACCGAAGGAAGTCACCTGCACTAGTTGCTGGTGCATCAACATAAATACCCAACTCTCAAAACCCATGACAGGGTACTCGAAATCTGTGCATGCAAACAAGATATACTATCTCACTAAATTTGGCATTCTAAACTCAACAAAGATGTCAAAACTCCCCAAAAAGGCAGTTTCGATAAAAAGTGGATCTCACACCCAACCTCCAATTAAAGCCAAATTTTACATGGAGGCTCGGGATAAGCCTAGAAGCCTCAGGATCCTCACCGAAGGTTCCTAGGTGTAACTTAGCACACATCATGCAAGATAATAGAAATATAAATTTCAAAGACGCATTTTCATAAAAACAAAGAGTTTGGCAAAGAAGAAGTCTAACATAGTTTCAACAAATTATTTAAAATATCAAATAAGTGGTTGAGACATAACTCACACACCACATACATCATCCAAAAACTAAAAATACATTAAGCAAGTAAATGTGTCTCGGTCCTCGAAACATAAGGATTCACCAACTCTTCAAATCCAATAGGATATCAACTAGTTAGGAGTGTGAGAGGTAGGAGTGTCATACCCTATATTAATGAGGCAATGTAGGCACAAGTATGCATTAGTACATGTAATGTACTAAGTTTGGAACAATATGCTTAAACAAATATGATGACATAGATAACCGAAACATGTAATGCATGATGAACATTTGAACATTTAAAGACTTAGATAAACAACAACATATATTTCTTAAGATATGGTCAATGCATTTAAAATAAGAGATGTAAGAAAACCTTGAAGACACATATTCATATTTGTGGGATATTAGCTTTAACTGTCATGACCCCGACCGCCTTGATTGACACCCACACTAACCCTTCGGTGAGAGAACCATAACTACAACCCAACCAAGAAACTTAAAGAAACCAAACCATTTAAAGATATAAAAACAAGTTTAAATGATGAATTAAAATGAGGAGTTTTCATAAACTCCGAAAGTTTAACAAACAACTGTCGTGGAAATTCAACCCTTAGAACTGAAAGTCATTGTACCAAAACTCTAATAATCCACAAGTCTAAGAAAAAGGGGTGCAACCCCGAAATCTAAGCATAAGTAAATGTCTAAAGATCTAGTCTGAGTCCGAAAAGAATGGACTAAAATAAGGGATGGATCCATGGCAGCCTGAAAGAACTAGATCACCCTCAAACCAGGTCTCCGTCAATGATCTCCTAACTGAGGTCTGTTAGTAGCTGCCTGAAGATGTCCTGTACTTAACAAAGAAAGGGCAAGTGCAATATTAGTACACAAAACTACTGTGTACTGGTAGGATCACATGACTACTCCGGTGAGCGCAATATTAACAAGTCATCACCATAAAGTAAACACACATTTACAGAGTGCACAATTCAATTATCATTTTAGGAACAACATACAATTTCCCAATAACCATGCCAAATAATATAAAGTAACAATCACAAGTAGTTCTCTCATGGAACTCATACCCAAACTGTTACTGTGTCGGAACGTGACACCCGATCTAATATATATGTGTCGGAACATGACAATCGATCCAATATTTGTGTCGAAATGTGGCACCCGGTACAATATATGTGTCGGAACATGGCACCAGGTCCAATCAGCACAATCACAATCACAATCACACCCATAAAATAGTGTACATAGCAGCACAATCAACAACAAGTTTATGGCATGTAATTGTTCATACATATTCATTTCATTCGATTCTGTTCATGTTTCCCTATTCACATACACATATGCATACAATGAAGTAGTTAACAAACATATATCACACAATCAGGAAATTGAACCATCACTTACCTCAAAATCAAGCTCAAATACTCCTAAGACACATGAGCCTTCCCTTTCCGGAGTCTTTCAGCTCGTTCTTGATCTAAAACAAGAAATTAATGCAAAGATCACTAAACAAGGTCTAATTTACTCGGATAATAACAACATTATTAACCCAAGGCCAATCCCATGATCCTAATGTTCATCTAGGGCTTTTCCCACCATCAACTTCAGGCCAAAATCCTCCCCTAACGATAATTACCCAAGATTCTAAGTTCTAAGAATCGAATTACGGATTAGGGGAGTAATTAACTTACCTTTAGCACTAGAAATTGTTGGAATCCGATGAGAAACTGCTCTGGATCGTGCCTTAGCTCTTAAGAACGAAGTTTTGCAGAAATTAATGATTTTTGGGGTTTTCCCCGAATTAAGTCACGGTTGTCCCACCACAACGGCCCATTAATTCCGCCCCAACGGTTTGCATGGAGACAAAAACTCAGAATTTGAGTTCCAAGCTCCCATTGCACAACACACCTTCAAACTTGGATGTTCTAAAACTATCGTTCTATGCCAAGATCAATTTCGGTAGTTCTACTCTCCCGAATTTGATTCCGTAAAGCCATATAGGCTCCTTAACGTCTTGGCTATCCACTCACATGATCAAACTCATAATTTAATCCCCCATTCATTATCAGATTTCCCTAGACCTCACCTGACTTAAATTTCGTCGAAGTCTGGCCTAGGCAAGAAATTCTTAAATTATTACTTAGAAGTTTTCTGGCCCAAATTTCTTTCCCATTGGATTTTCCATAATGAGAGGAACATGTCGTTATATTAACTGACAATAAGACCATGAGAACTATATCATGAAATACGGTATATCCCTCATACCGAAAGAAGAGGATTCCACTTGCTAAGGTAGAATCTGTACACATCATCGTTTGCTAAAGTAGATCTGCTAGCTAGGTCATTTAACACAATACTACGAGGGTACGTAGTTTGGGACTAGAGGTTGCTACTAGAGACTACCCTATTTGAGCCTCCACCTCAAAGCCCTCTTGGTGCTAAGTCCAAATCCCAACAGAATAGATAAAAATCAATTATCATTATAACATAGGAAAGACAATGATGAATACCAATCTGCATCTTAAAGTTAAAATATAGAATAGCTCCTTAAAACACAACTCAAGCATAGGTGAGAAAACCTTTTACCAATATGAATCCATATGTGAGAAATACCTTTCACAATCATGATCATTTTTGTATGTGAGAAAAACCTTTCACAACAACATTGATACTTTCTTCTAAAGCACTCCAACATCATAAAGATCATTTTTCCTAAGACATGTATAACCTTCAAAAATCCATAGGTGAATGCCGACATACCTTGCTACTCCAAGCCCAAGATGAATGGTGAATTGAAGGTTGAGAGGGAATTTGAGAGAGTGAATTTGGTTAAGTTTTGGGAAATAGGAGAACGAGTTTAAAGTTGGTAGATTTTGGAGTTAAAGTCTTTATATAGGTCTTAGGATAGAGGCCAAAACGACATAGCATAGGCCTAAAACACATAGGAAAAGACCCAAAAGTCTTTAAGAAATAACTGTCAGAATTGGTCTACGGGTGTGACCTACAGACCGTAGAAAGTGTATTGGTCAACCATAGACCAATTAATGAGACCTTAAAATTTACCCAACTTGACGGGACCCTTCTACGGCTCGTAGGAATTCCTACGGTCCGTAGACTCTAACTGTAAAACTCAACCTTAACCCCAAAAATATCACTGAGTTTGCATTGCTTCTACGGAACCCATCTATGACCCGTAGATCACTCAAAGGAGCATACTGGTCATCCGTAGGATGAGGTACTGAAACTTGATCATCAAAAATTTATTTTCCGATTTCTATGAGACTGGTCTACGAATCGTAGACTAGACTTGTAGACCTGAACCTTTAGCCAAAATTCATGCAACCTATTCTCTTTTTCGAAATCCGAGGTATTACACTTTAAATGTTCTTGATGTCTTTATTATTCTATTCGTCCCTCTTAGTTGGAATAGTCTTATTTGCCTTGTCATTTATTGTAGAAGGGACTTTGAGACCTTTCACAATAATATTTCCTAATTGAAGATCTTCTCTCATAACGAAGTCTTACCTTCCACCAGCCATTGTATTTTTTTTATTGAAGCATGGTGGTCTTGTTGTTAATTGACCTTCTTGAACTCCAAGAAGTGTAATCATCTGTAGTCTTTCAAGGTGAAACCTTTATCGAAAGATCTGACTCTAATAACAATTGTTAGTTTGACGGCAACTCATACAACCAAGTTATTTGAGCAACTATGCAAGAAGCAAATAAATTACGGAATATAAATTAACACAAGTATTTAGCGAGGGAAAGAGAGGCAAAAGCCACGTTCTACCTCTATAGGTTTTTTTCCAAACTTTCCCCAAAACTTGAGCCCCAATTTTAGGTTTACAATTGTTTTTTGTAACACCTAAGGAATTGTTCCCAATAGTCTCAACCTCTACCGTGTTACTCTCATTATAAAATGAATCTATCCTGTCAATGGAGTCTTTTACAATATAAAACAATACATACTATAATCAACTAAGAAAATTGGGAAAATGCATAAGTACCCCCAACCTATGCCCGAAATCCCAGAGACACACTTATATTATACTAAGGTCCTATTACCTCCCGAACTTATTTTATAAATAATTTACTATCCCTTTTCGGCCTACGTGACACTATCTTCTGGGGCCCAGCGCGTGTTGGCAATTTTTTCAAGCTATCTGGTAGATAGGCCACGTAGGCCGAAAAGGAGTAGAAAATTATTTATAAAATAAGTTCGGGGGGGGGGGGGGTAATAGGACCTTAGTATAGTATAAGTGTGTCTCTGGAATTTCGGGCATAGATTGAAGGGGTACTTATGCATTTTCCCAAGAAAATAATCAAGATATTATTCTATAACCAACACAAAAAATTAACTGTCCATAGGTTGAGAAAAACTAAGCACTGGACAAATGAAGAAAGATTCTAGACGTCTACTAAAGGTTTGTAACCATGAACATAGATCGATTGGTAATGTCTTCCTCCAATATTCTAGGTACCTTTATTGGTGGATTTGGATATTAAACATAACAATCCTAGTTGGAAAAGCTTGTGCATTCTACACGTCTATTTACATAATTAATTTTTCCTAAAGATACCATCAAAAGGGATATAGTGTAGTGGATGAGACTGTTTCTTCATCAATCAGAGGTCTCATGTTCAAGTTAGGTGACTATGCTAAAATCTTTAGTAGGGAGTACTTCCCTCCGAATAAAGCCCTACGCTGCACGAATCTAAATTCATTGAGCTCCAATGCAAATATCGGATGAGAGACAAATTCCAACAATGAGTGTCATAGTGAAATGGAGAGCTGGTTATGAAAGTTGCATCAACATATCAACCTCTTATTCTACATTTATCATCACTTAGGCACTTTCCTTTTAGTGGCTTACATCATATATGCAACATTGGCTTCTTTCCACCACGATGGGGCAATGGACCGTCGTATACCACTTACAAAGTGAACTACTGATGATGGACCCCTTTTTTTTCTTTTTAAATAAAAGGGTCAAAATATTTTCTTTAGTACAAATTTAATATCAAATATATTAATTTAATAATAATGCATGCATTTGAGAAATTTAAAAGGTCAAATATACCCTTGCATAAGTATCCCTAGATTATGACTGAAATCTAAGAGACACACCTTAACTATACTGAGGTACTATTACCTCCTGAACTCATTTTTTTTTTTATAATTTTGTACACCTTTTGTCTTACGTCACACACTCTGTGACTCCACACAATTGAGGCGCGTGAGAGATATTTGAATGCCATGTAAGCCAAAAAGGTGTACAAATTTACAAAAAAAAAAAAAAAATTGAGTTCAAGGAGGTAATAGGACCTTAATTTAGTTAAGATGTGTCTCTGAGATTTCGATCGTAGTTTAGGGGTACTTGTACCTTTTCCCCTTAAACAATTAAAAAATTTCAAAGATACTCTTGAACAATTAAAAAAGTCACAATATGCCTCTATGTGGTTTCCACCATTAGTGCAAAAACATAGTTGAATCATATTTTATTGTCCAAGGATATGTTCGAAACAAATGATAACGCTATGAGTCGATAGGTTAATGAAGGACAATCATGATAAATCACCAATATACTAAAACATTTTTTATCCTTTTTTATTGTTTCTTAAAGGAATAACACATAAGTACGTCTGAAGACACATCTTAACTAATTAGGGTCTTATTATTCTCCTAATTGGACACATGTAGTTGATGACTGCACTACCTCCATTTTTAACCTCAAGTCTTGAACTTGATTCGTATTTCCCATTGGAAACGGTTTATCCCTTTAATGGTCGTACCTTATACAGTACTAGTGTTGAACTTGATCAATATGCAACGGTTAAGATTAACAAAATTAAGAAAAAAAATAAAATAATAAACGTTTACAATTCAGACTTACAGTCTAATGATATGCGTGAGAGTCTTCTAAACATGTGTGGGTTCAATTCCCATTACACCCAGGGGCGTAGCTATTGCCAGTGCCCAGTTGGACACCCTTCGTTGGAAAATATATATATGTCAAATACTACATTAAAGGATATATATTTAAAGTTGGATACCCTTGACAAAAGTTATGTCTTTGATGTAGTGTTAATGGGTGTCCATTTGAGTGAAGGAGTTCTGATTTTAAACCCCAAATAACACAATATTTTTTATTTTATTTTAACAGCCACACATCATTATTCTTAGATACCCTCAATAAAATTTTTGACTCCGCCAATCACACCTTTCCTATAAAGTACACTGACTTGCTATCACTAAAACTATATTGATTATAACGTAAAATATTCTTGCACTAATACAATCAACTTATATAAACGGGACCACCCAATGTAATGGACTATAATATACCTACATATATTTAAAAACATCCTATCCCTTTATGCCTTTCATGAGTATATTTTCCACTATAAATATCATCCATGTACATAAACACTATGTACCAACAAAGTAGGTGACTCAAAGAAAAAGACTAAGCTAGATATAGCTAAGGAGACAACTCAAAAGAGAAAAGAGCAAGAAGATGGCGCAAGAAGAAATGAGAAAAGGACCATGGACAGAACAAGAAGATCTTCAACTTGCATTTTATGTGAACTTGTTAGGCGATCAACGATGGGATTTCTTAGCCAAAGTTTCAGGTTTTTAAGGTTGGCGGGAGATATATAGATTAGGTAGGCTTGTCTTGGACATAAAATCTTATTTTCATGGAACAACTTCTAACTTCTTTGTTTCTATATACAAATTTTGTTTTTTATGTTGTGCAAATAGGTTTGAGAAGAACAGGAAAAAGTTGTAGATTACGATGGGTGAATTACTTACATCCTGGTCTCAAACGAGGAAAGATGACTCCACAAGAAGAACGTCTTATTCTTGAACTCCACTCCAAATGGGGAAATAGGTTTGACTATATATACTTCAAACTTCTTTATGTGTTTTCTTCTCGTTAGAATTTCTACCGCGCTATGTATATAATAAAATTAAATTCTTTTATGTACTTAGATGGTCAAGAATTGCAAGGGAAGTATCCGGGAGAACAGACAATGAAATCAAGAATTACTGGAGAACACACATGAGGAAGAAGGCTCAAGATGAGAGGAAGTTAAACAAAGTATCATCTATTATTTCTCCATCTTCATCCTTCTCCAATACTTCATCATTGTCGTCTAATAGTCCTGATGTGGATTTCACGCCCATTATGGAAAACAATGAAAGGAACTTCTACCATACAGGTGGACTACAAAAGAAAGTTGTTGACCATGATAAAGGAAAAAACATGAAGGTGTACTCTATGGATGATATATGGAAAGACATTGAATTATCAGAAGAAAATGAAACAAAGAGTAAACAAATTATGCCATCACCTATATGGGATTATTGTCCAAACACTTTATGGATGGCTGATCATCAAGAAGAAAGTAAGATGTTTCCTATGTTTTATTGCTTGGATAACCAGGATAACACATTTTTGGCTAACAACGGGTTATTTATTTGAAGGCTATTTGTTTTTTATTTTTTTTTATTTTTATAGTTGGTGTAGGTATTGAATGAGTTTGTAGCTCTAACATGTTAATAAAGAAAAATAAGATGGGTAAACAAGTTGCAATATGGTTATCATTTGTGAAATGCAAATTGCAAATAAAACAAATTTTGCTTTGGTTGAAGTTTATCATTTACTTTGTTGAGAAGTAGTTTATCAATAATGAATAGAAAATAGTCTATAAGAAAAATAAAGTGTGGGCATGTTATAATGAGATGTGTAATATAAAGAGGTTTTTCTTTTTGGATTTGTAGTTAGTATCTTGAGTCTACCTAGTGTGTTAAATATTTCATTATAGTAGTATTGTGTTGCTTCTCTTGAGTATTGTATTTTGCACGTTAAAAGAACTTGGTATCTTTGTTATTCTCTTGTTTTTGTTATTATAATTTTTTTTATGTGGGGTGTTATGTTCGAACAACGTGATATCAGAACCATGAATGAATGAAGAAACTTTGTCTTAACATAAAAAGAATATCTTGAAAAAGATAAGAAATAATGATCAACAATCTCTCACTCTCATTCGAAGGTGACTGATGTAACTACCTCAAAGGAAGCATGAAAGATCTTACAAATTTCTCTCCAAGGAATTGATCAAGTGAAGAAAGTAAGATTTCAAACACTAATGGTTTATTTTGAAGTTTTAAAAATGAAATAATCCAATCCATTTAAGTTGTTAAAAAATGATGGTTGTTGTGAATAAATAAAGAAGTTTGGAGAGGAAGTAGAAGATGTACGTGTAGCAGAAAAGTTCCTTCACTTTTCAATATCTAAATTTATTTATGTGGTTTGTGCTATTAAAGATTTCAATGATTTAGACTCCACGACGATGTGTTAATTGGAGGGTTCTTTACAAACTCATGAAAAAAAAATATCAAGATGAGATAAAGAAGAATCACTACAGCAATTTCTTAAAACCAAGACATCCTTCCAAGATTATGAAGGTGAAAAGAGATCTATAGAGAGAATGAATTAGGAATAGACCGTGGAAGAGGAATAAATAGTACTGGAAATAACTTCAATAATGAAAGATAAAATCACCATACCTTTTGTGGTCATGTGTTACGATCCAAAATTTCATTAGGCTGTGAGGGAACCTATTACCCAATAGACCAGCCCTGTTCCGTTATTACCAACTAACGATTCAACTAATGTAGAAATAATATTGAATTAACCAACTAACTCATATAAATGCGGAATAAACAAACTAAAAAGCAAACTACCTAAAGGACTTGGTGACACCAGTATAAGGGCATCTATGACTACAAAACAAATTTAAAAACTAAAACAACTGTCTAGAATGAAATAAGACAGAAAATAAAGGAGTCTCTAGAATCTGGTACAACTGAACAGGAAACAGTTCACCCTGAATTTCAATAATCACCAATCTCAATTGTAGCAACAAGTCAAGTACCGCTAGTGCCTGAGTCAGTACCCGCATGCAAAAAAGGTGCATCGATACAGAGTGAATACGGAAAACAGGTGTTCTCAACAAGCTTTGATTACTAACCCTTCTTAGAGGCGATAACGAGGTATATTTTTAAAGTTTATTTTTTCCAACACTATAATTATGTCATAGAATAAATCACATCAACACGACAATTTAAACATATACTTTTCCAAACTGTCAGTTACACCAGTGATGATATCCCAAGATGTCTCAAATGTAAGGAGTCAAATCAGTTTCACAATCATCTCAATAACTCAACACCAAATTAATAAGAAATGCAATGTAGATGAAATGTAATGCAATGTAGATGAAATGTAATGCAATGCACTGACAAAAAAATTGATATACATAGTCGAGATTCAGGGGGACTCATAAGGTCCATATACCTTTTGGAACCATTTCTCATTGACATAAGAATACTCGCCGGAACAATTTTTCATCGGCATAATATCACTCGACAATTGTTTTAGTTTTCAGAGAAGTTCGTAGAGATCAATAAAATGAAAAGATATAATTTTTTTGGAGATATCTCAAAGATTAAAGTAAAATTTCAATCTCTTCTAAAGTTGATGGCCATAAATTAATTAAAGATGTTTATTAGTTGTAAAGAAAATGATAAATAATATTTTGTGTTTTGTTCAACTTGTTGAAAAGAGATTTGATATTGAAAAATATCCATCCTTGGCCTAGAGATCATTCAATTAAAGTGGAAATTTAATTGCTAATGTGCATATGACAAAAAAATTAATTAATTTCTTTGAATCTTAAGACAATCGATACAATGTGTTTGAGTGCTAATCATGTCCAAGATGAATTATTGGGACATGCAATTTGAATCTTGATTTTTACAACACCCAAATCAATGGAACAAAGAATAATATGCATGGTGCATGTGATTCCTTCAATCAACCATCCTAATCATTTGTCTAGAGCTTATGTTGTTAAAAGTATGAAAGGAAGAGTTTTTTAAAGGAGTCCATGGAGCAACCAAATCACTCCAACTTGTTTATACAAATGTGTGTGGGCCAATCAATCCACCTTCTTTTGATAAAAATAAATACATCTTGCTCTTCCTTGATGACTTTTGTTAACTAGATTTATTTCTTTAAAGTATTTGTTGCTTTTAAAATTTTCAAAACACTCTTAAAAATTGACACTGGCAATAAAATAGAAGCTTTAAGGTTTAACAGAGAAGGCAAATTCACTTCAAAAGAATTTAATGAATTTAGTTAGTCTCATGAAATTCAACACCATCTTATACCATACACATCACAATAAAATAAATTAAGGAGAGAATGAAAGAATTGAAAGAAAGAATAGAACAATTTTTAATATTGCAAGACGTTTGTTAAAAGCTAAAAATATTTCAAAGGGATTTTGGCCAAGCTTTTTCTTTACATTTTTTTTATTAATAGGTCTCCAACAATAACTATTAGAGGACAAAGTTAAATTGTTAATTTTAAGCTAAAATTAGTTTGGAGGTTCATCTACAATAAGAGTTAATTGTAGGTTATTTAGTGGATGATTTAATTTTTTGTAACTTTAAACTTCTGGTTGATTTAGTGATGTTTTGAAAGAGAAATTCTTGAAGAGGATCGTGTTTTTACTCCTTTGAACAAGAAGGATTTTCACGTGAAAATTTATATTCTACGTGTATTCAAACGTTATAACTTGCTACATGAGTTAGTTGAATCAATACAAAGAATACGTTTCTTGTAATTAAGTTTAATTGATAAGGTGTTTTTATAGATAAATTTTAATAGGTCTAATATTTGTCAAGACACTATTCAATCCCCCCCCCCCCTCCCGATCTTATAATGCAATCACATTCTCTGGTTCGATTGTTTTTTATTGTTTCCGTATTTCTAGTGTATTTAACTCTCGTTAGGTCCACTCCTACCATCTCGAACCTCTACACATATTTCTGATAAGGACTCGATCTTTAGAAGCATTCCCAATCGAATCTATGGAAGTGAGACTCTCTACCCTCTTTAATCTTTAAAGCAAATATTTTATATAGGATAATTAGTGTTGTTCAAGATAAGCCAAGAAAAATAGAAATGTGGAAAAGGTTTGATGACTCCTCAACAATATCCTTATCTTTCGATTCTATCACATGCAATTTAAAAGGACAAAAATGGATGAAGCTATATGATAAGATTAATTGCACACATTATCTACTTGTAAGTGCTAAACTTTTGACATAAATTAATTGATTAGTGATATGATTGTGAACTGGGGTGTATTGATTAATAATCCTTGGACATATCTTATTATCCTTTTGTTGCTGCTAGAACTGTCCAATAAATCACTTAATCAATGTTTTAAGGGCTTAGTGAGTGTTGTAATTATACTCATCTATAAAATTCCTTTAAAAAGCAATTCACATAATCTTTGGAGTCAATATTTATATAGGAATTAATGAGACTATATGTTATTGAGTTCAAATGACACAGCATAATTAAGCAACATACATCCTTTTGATTTGAAACAAACACATCATTGATTTCAACACCAAAAAAGTTTAAGCTAAAAAAATACATTTTCAATTAGTATTTAGTTATTATAATTAAGCATTTTCATATAATTAATACCGACGGTTCATTAATTTTTAGAAATTAAATTAAAAATAAGATGTAGTGAGGAAGTCGGGAGAGATATATTTTATTTCTCTTGTATTGTTGTACAAAAAATCGACTGATTATTTAGCTTCCTATTAAAGGAAGTTGTTCCGAGACTTTCCAGGAAGATGTTGCAAGGCTTTTCATTTATAAGTTGTCTACTCCATTGCAAGCTTTAAAAAGCTGCTATAAGACTTTTCAGGAAACTGTTTACAAGCTGTCTCACTATTAGAAAAATAGGATGTAGCGGTAGATAAATTCTATAACTAAATAGTAAAATTTGTCGTTCATCCTATTTAGCGACAAATTATCATAAAAATATATTAGATAAGAGCAATTTAGAGAAGAAATTTGTAGCTAATTTTTTTCTTTTTTTTTTATAGTATTTGCATAAACTACGTTCAAGCTATTTACTCGAGCTACTTACTTGATTGCAAACTTCTTCAAATAGCTATAGGAGACTATGAAGTATTTTAATGAACGTCCACAATATAGTGTATATAACATGAATAAACTTAATTATAAGCATTTTGTCATATAATAACTACTACCGACGGTTTATTCTTAGAAATTAAATGAAAAAATAACTCAAAAATATAATAGTACAATATGTGCCTAAAGTTTTCACTTATTTCATCCAGCTGGTTCCAAAAAAAAAAAAAAAAGTGTCGTGGAGCTAAGTGCTGTTTCATTCTTTGCACCATTAGGATTTTCACATATGTTAGTCAGATGGCGGATTTAGATTTTTTATTTTCAAAATTTGATATTTAAATTTAAAACCTCAAAGTGAATTTTATATCCTTTAATCGCTATGTCAACTCCTAATCTTATATTTAAAGGTTCAAAATTGATATATGCATATAAATATTTTAAAACTTCCCTTATAAATATCATATAATTATTTTTTGTCGATAAGATTACACTCTAGATCTGCTCTGATGTCAAGTGGTAGCTAATACCAAGTATCATAAAGTTATTGGTCATTGCTTTTCACACATATGATGACCTATCACATCAGTTAAAATAAAATCAATTGAAATTTAACCAAATTGCATGACATGATTTTGAATTTATTAACATATGGTGACCACAAAATAAGTACAAGTGGCGAACATGATTTTCAGAAATGTCTTAATTAACGGTTTAAAAGGCTTCATGCATCGTAAGTGCGCAACACACTATCTATTAGCAAGGAATAGTCCTCGTCAATCTATATAGATTTTTAATCATTCTAATGCTTGAAGAAAGAGAGAAAAAGATAAGAGATTCGATCTATTTTAAAAAAAACAAGTTGGTTTCTAATTTTTTTTTTTTCATATTTGGTTGATGGGTGAAAAATATTTTCTATTGTTTGGTTGGTGAAAGAATAACATTTTCGAGAAAATATCTTTTATTTATTGCTAGAGAGTAGAAACTAGTTTTTAGGAAAATAATTTTTGACCTGGAAATCAATCTCGATAGCTGAGCCGGCGCTTGACCCTGGCACCGGAACTGGAACATGACCTCGACGATCAATCTAGGATCCGACCACAAGCTGACCCCAACCTCGAACCCAGGACCCGACCCGACTACCAACCCAAGACCTTACATTCTAATTGGATCGACCACGACCACGAACCCGATCCGAGACACAACTCGACCTTCGACTCGACTTCTAATCGAGATTCGACCTTGACACTTGACATGGGACCCAACTCCCAAATTGGGATTCAATCTCGACACCCAACTCAAGACATGACCCCGACTTTCGATCCAAGATCTGACTTTTTGAATTGAGACTCGACCTCGATACTCCCCTTTTGAATTGAGAATTGACTCCAAAACCCAAATTTTTAATCGAGATTCGACTTTAACATCCAACTGCTATGAACGATTTGGAACCTGGACCCAATTCCTAACCATGACCCAACCCGATTCTGGACCCAAAATCTGTCTCATTCACCCAATTTAGAACAACACCCTAACATGTGATTAAGAATACCACCCCGACACCCGATCTGAGATATAACCTTGAATGTTAGCCCGAAATCTGACACCCACATCAATATCCGACTTTAAACCTAAGACCTAGGTCTCGAATCGAGGTCGAAAGTCAAATTCTGAATCACAAATCAAGAGTCGGATTCTTAATTAACATTGGGAATTAGTACTTGAGACTCGAGTTAGTGTGGAAAGTTGAGGTGTGAGGTTGTAAAAAAGACTTTTGGAAAATATTTTCCTTAGTTCTTGGAGGTAAGTCATTTTCCTTAAATTTGAAGAAAATAAGTTGATTTGGAAAATATTTTTCAAAACATTTAAGCCAACCAAACATGAGAAATTAAAAAAGCATTTTCTAAAAATATTTTCGGTTCATACCAAACATACTTACATTAAAAGTGTAAGAATCCAATGTAATCAAGTGATCATGTATACGACAAATATTGGTAAATCTCTTTAAAGTTTGCACAATTTGCAACTTATATACGTACCATAGACTTCAAATATTACCCCTTATATGAAACCGAGTTTATGCATACATTTTGCCTTTTGGGACCAAATACGTGTATGTTCGGTATGAAGGAAATTATTTTTTAGAAAATTCATTAGATTTCTTATTTTCTTATTCGATACGTAAGCAAAATATATTATTTTAAAAATATTTATATAATATCAATAAATGCTATGGGAGGTGGAGGCCGAGGATGAAGTGAAAATGCGGTGTGCTGGAGGATGGGGAGGATACAATCAACGTGGAATAACACTTGTGAAACTTAGTTTTTCTACGTTTATTGGAGAAGTCATTTTTCTCATTTCGACAGGCAAAGTTAGACGTTTTAAAAAAGGGATACAATATAGTGAGAGCATAGAGCAATGATTGAGCATTCTTCTTCTTAGGGTTAGTTCTCTTTTCTTTTACTTAATATTATTTATCATTCAAAACATGAATTCTTGCTATTATAATCAGATTATGAGTGACTAAGCACCCTTATTCTAGGGTTATGACGAATGTATGAGCATTATATCGTAATCTAAGTGTTTGCTGATTTTCTACTATATGGATTATTCGTTTAATCATTCAATTACTATTCTATTGACTCCATCAATAGAGTAAATGGAAAATCGTTAATGGAACTCAAAAGAAAAAAAAGTTAGGAATAGAATGTGGATTAAATGAAATAAAATGCATCCTGCATAATGAATTTTCGGCTAGGTACTGTTTTAGTTTTAAGTTTGAAAGTACAAGCAAAACAAATAAACAATATGTTAAAGAATGACAAAAGTTCCACATGGTTGTCATGCCCCGAGCCTATATCCTGGACGTGATTGACACTTGTGAACCATTGCTGGCCCCAAATGAACCCTTTACCTAGCTCAACTCTTAGTGAAAGACTTACTCATAATACAATAAACTCAAATGAAAGCTTTACTCAACTGTCTCAAAGATAAACTCAGAATATTTTAGAAATAAAACATTCACTAGCCAAAGTGGCAACTCAAGTCTCAGACATCAATAACTGAAATGAAAAAGACTCATGAACTACTATCTGTCTATCTATCTATGAAGCCTCTAATACTATGAGGGATGTCGGGACAAGACCCCCGATCATCCTAACAAACTAAAATACTGGAAAATAAAGAAGGGATCCTCCGAAAACAAGGAGGCTCACCAAACAAATCTGAAACTCGACTGGATTACGAAGCGTTGGTTAATGATCCTGGTTACTTGTATCTCCATCATGAAAGATGCAGACAAAATGGCGTCAGTACATGAAATGTACGAGCATGTGAGGGGAAATCTAAAACATGACATAAGCTTAAACTGGAAGGAATGAAACATACTTACCTCAACTCACCTCAACTCAACTCAAGGATACTCAAACTTACCCAACTCAGTTCAATATAAAGCAATAGTAATGATGCATTATAAAGAAAAGCTTTTAAACAAAAGATAGCAACTCAATGTATTGAAAAATACAATAATAACTCAGTTTATATATATATATATATATATATATATATATATATACAAAATAACTCTGTGAGAGATTCTCTAACCGACAACCATCACCATGAGCTATGTGATGATACATCGTATAGCCCACGCTGCCAGAACTGTCCTATACTTTGTCGGGGTATAGAACTACTCACTTAGTGGATCCACTAGTATATGCTTAAAAGCAATAAGGAATCATCTAAAAAGTATGACCCTTTTCTACCCACATTTGCTACATGGTTTATGGGGGTTGTGAGTTGTTAGAACTCTCATCCATATAGGTGCTCAATACTACTCTCGAAATATAACTTAGCTCATATGTTTTAAATAAAACATTTTCTCTTCCTCAACTTTGAGATTATTACTCAAAAATATTTATCTTAAAAGAGATAGTACTCAAAACTGCTCATGAACACTTTCAAAAATCAGTGTTTCCTCTCACTTAAATGTAAAAACATTTGCTCTTGGGAATATTTAGTTCCCATATATCATTTTAAAGAAAATGAACTCAACTCTACTCATCCTCAAACTCAAATGCTCAAGTCTTAAAACAAGTTTAAGATAAAGGTGAAGTCCTCCAGAATATAAGAAGGCTCACCAAAGCTGACTGGAACATCCCATGACCTCAACGAAATGCCTGTTGATGATCTTGAATACCTGTATCTGCATCATGAAATGATGTAGGCCAAATGGCTCAGTACATGGAATGTACGAGCATGTAAGGGGAATTCTAAAGCATAAAGATAAGCTTGAACTAGTGGAAAAGAAACATACTTACCTCTTCTCAACTCACTCAACTCAACTCAACTCAAAGAAACATAGTTCAACTCAACTCAACTCAAAGAAACATAGTTCAACTCAACTCAAGGAAACATAAATCAACTCAACTCAGAGAAAATAAGGCTCAACTCAATGATAAGATATTCAACTCAGTGAAATAAGGCTCAACTCAATAATAAGATAATCAACTCAGTGAAATAAGGCTCAACTCAATATTAAGAAACTCGACTCTGGGTACTCAACTCTAGATACTCAACTCTAGATACTCAACTCAATATAAAGCAATAATACAGATGCATTATATGGGAAGCTTTTAAAACAGTAGAAAACAACTCAATGTATTGAAAATTACAATAGTAACTCATTTTGTATGCAAGGATACAAGATAAAATCTGCTTGTATATGAAAATACAATGTAAAATCTGTGTATATAAGAATACAAAATATCTGTGTGAGAGTTTCTCTAACTGACAACCATCATTATGAGCTATGTGATAATACACCATCTAACCCATGCTGCTAGAGTCATCCTATACTTTGCCGAGGTATAGAACCTACTACTAAGTGGATCCACTAGTCTTTGCTTAAAAGCATTAAGATATCAACTAAACAGTATGACCCTTTTCTACCCACGTTGGCTACATGGTTTATGGGGGCTGTTAGTTATCTGAACTGTCCCCCATATTAGTGCTCAATACAAATCCCAAAATATACTTAGCTCATTATGTTTTAAAGAAACCATTTCCTCTTTCTGTGGTTTGAGATTATTACTCAAAAATCTTTCTCTTAAAAGAGATGGTACTCAAACTACTCAAAACTCTTTTGAAAATATCAGTTTCCTCTTATCTTAAATGTAAAAAAAATTAGTCTTAGGAATACTTAGTTCCCATATACCATTTTAAAGAAAATGAGCTCTGCTTTACTCTTTCTCAACTCAGTGCTCAAGTCTTTAAAACAAGTTTTAAAACAATTTGTAAAAAACTTCTTAAAATAGGGTCGATGCCTAATTATGAACGTGACCGACTCAATTCAAGGTTTTCAATAACCATGTATAGAATTGATTACTTGGAATTCAACAACTCCAGGACTCAACGAGTCAATGATACTACTCATCTTAAGAATGCTCGGCTCGGAGGGGTTCATGCGGAATTATGGGCATGAACTACTCAATTCAAGGACTTCATGGGTAACATATAATAGTCCCATGATTAGGAATATAATCTCAAAAGGATTAGGAACTCAATACTCAAGACTTAGAACTTGAAGATACTACTCCTCTCAAAGATGCTCAATTAGTGAAGTTCATGTGGAATTTAGGGGCATGAATGACTCAACTCGAGGGTCTACATAACAATATGGAACTTATGTATATGAATCTTCTCATCCTCATACTTACTTCCTGAAAACATATTTCAAATCGATAGTTGATCTCAAAGGATCATAATTGAATTCGAAGACTTTCTTGAACTCTACTCTTAACTCTCTCTTGAATTTGAATTATGGATTCAAGAGTTATGATTCATGATATGAAGGACGTCGTGATGATAACGTAGACTCATGAGTGCATTCTCCTCATTCTCATATTCACTTACTCGAGTCTTGAAACAAGTTATTAGAAATTGTAGAAGACTCCTTGAAAAGACTCAAAAGGAATTTTCTCAAAATGTTCGAAGAACTCTCAAGACTTGATTCTTAACTCTTCCTTGAATTTTGAATTATGAATTCAAGGTTATGATTCATCTTATGAATAATTTCTAGGTGTTTAGAAGTAGTTTAGAGTAGTTAGAATCATAAGGGAGTGAATGTACGCTTTAAAGGGACTCATACGGGACAACCGATGGAAAAAGAGTTGAGGCAGGCGACCCTGGAACATTCCTGGCGTGGGGCGCTAGCCCCAAACTTCAGAGACACCATCCTGGTGCACTTTTGGTGCATCCGTGGTGCGTCGCACCACCATTCCCCCCGATAATTTCGATAAATTTTTCTACTCATTTTCTGACCTTAATTCAACTAGAATCAAATACTTTCTTCCCCACTCACTTGGATTCAATTACTCAAGATAATTACACTCTAATATACTCAATACAACCCTCAAAACACTCACTTTGATAACAAGAATTCATCAAAACCCCAACAAAACAAGATTTAGAATGAAACTTCAAGAATACTTATCAAGAACTCAATTCTTTCAATATTTATGGACGAATTCGAATATATAAATCATGATTAGCATGTGGATGAATGAAACCAACACTATGGAAACTTAAATACCTCTTAGGATCAAACCCTTGGTGAAAATCCGCGATGAAACTCAAGAATCTCGACGAACGCTTTGATCCTTTCCTCTTTTCTCCTTTTTTCTCTTCTTCTCTCTTCTTGAACTCTCAACTAAAACCCTAGGTGTATATTAGGATTATAAAACTGAACCAAATCAGTTAAGACTTCTAAGACCTTACTAAAAATGAATTAAATCTGATTGGGTAAGGAAAAGACCAAAATACCCCTCATTATTTTCGAGTAACTTTCCTTAACTGGACATCCTGACTTCAAAAAGGCATATCTTACTCATCCGAACTTGAAACTTAGCAAACTTGGTGGCTTTGGAAAGATAATTCAAAGACCTTTCATTTGATATCTTATGGGCCACCTAACTCATCTTGTGATAAAAGTTATGGTCATTCGAAGTTGACCAAAAACTTAAAAGAACTTAGGAATAACTTGAATGAATTCTCTTTAGTTCTTTTTGGAACTCAAGGTGCTATATATAGTGACCTTAACACTCAAGAAATTTTAAATTCCTCGGTAAAATCCTACTCACAACGAAGGATAGTTCGAGGCTTAGTTCAAAATAATTCTGGGGTGTTACAATATATCTCCCTTGGGATCATTCGTCCTCGTATGACGGCTGGACTGGGTATGGAACGGGGTTACCCTTATCATATTTTCCATACCAACTATAATTTTTCCCGCATTACTTATTCGGAACCAACTAAGGTCTCTCATTTAGCTATTTCTCATAGCAAAACCTCATCCTCTTCTTCTTCTTCCTCATTTATAATCTTAGATGGAATTAGCACACCATTATTATCACAATAAGATCATTAACCTTCTTCTTTCTAACATCACTCCATTACTTAAAGGACCTCTGAAAAGATATCTTCCATACTCCTTGGAACTCATTACTATCTTATTCTCAAACACTTAAATTGATTTCTCATCTTTTCATCTCCCCTTTAGGTGTAAAGCTGACTTTTGAAAGCTATGGACCTATTCCATCATCTCTAATTGGTCTACATCCTCTTTTACTCTAACACTCGGGAGTTTTTTTTCTCATGACTACCGAATTCTTCATAAGAAGGTACCAAGACCTCTTTCTAAGGTGTTTCTCTTTTCCTCTTATCATTGGATCATACGACTGCTCTATTTAACTCTTTAGGAAATCACACTCGCATCAACCTACCCCATAATGGCATTTCCATTATGCTAACTAGGCACACATGGAATATTATAACTTAATTGGAACCTCGTCTGATTACATACAATCTTGGGCAAACCTCTTAATGCTCTTGTTACTCTTATGACTTAACCATACTTCACTGCCCTTATTTAAATGTTAGGATTCTCACTAGTACTACTCACATTCATTGCAACAAACATCTTAATTTCTCACCTACTATATGTTAAGTCTTCTAAATCAAATCTCAAGACTAGCATCATCACCCTCATGTTGTCATTCTTTTGATTATGACACTTGATGAGTCCTAGATTTGGACTCATTTAGGGCTTTATTTGGATAGATTTAGCGTCCTCAAATGCTTATTTTGTGCCAATAACTGATGTAAAATCCTTGATTTCTAGGTATTTGGATTGAGGAACAAAGCAAGGACACTAATTTGCAAAAAGGAACGGAGCGAGCTGAAAGAAGGAAGAAAAGAGGGCCTGGTGATCGCCAAGTCCATTTGGTGAGTCACCGAGTGGCCATTTGACCGCCTAAAGTTCCAGTGTGCCAAGCCCTGAAGGAGAAAATCAAGGTGGCGAGAGAAAGGAGCAGTCGGCAGATCGTCGAGTGGTTTCGCGATGCAGTGTTGGATCGCCTAAAGTTACATAACTTGAGAAAGCTAAAGGCCAAGGCAAAAAGGCGAGGACATTGACCAAAGGGCGAATCGCCGAGCTAATCTGCAAGCCCGACTTACTGCACCGAATGGTCCTTCACATCATATTGTTGGCGACTATAAATACGTTTTTGAAAATTTAATCTGAGAGCTTTTTGAATCATATTTTTGAGAATTAGAATTTTCAGTTTGAACTATGAGTTTGGAGACAAGTTTTCCTTAGCTGTGAAGAATTGAAGTTTTCCATTTTGAGAAATTGAAAGTAGGTGTTTGAGATTCTTCAATTTGGACTTTTGTAAAGATGAAATTAATTGTACCCAATTGATGGAAACATAATTTGGTAACAATTTTTATCTTTTTATGATGTCTAGCTAAAACCCCAATTCTTGGGGTGTGATTATGTGATTATGGGCTGATTTAGCTTGTGGGTATTGCTAATTGTTAGTCTAAATACTGTTTAGATGTGATTTCAATCAGTAATTGTGGTTCAATTTAAAGAATTGTAGTTGCAAATGAAGTTCTACCTTCATGTTTTTGGCTTGCTCGAGAGAGAGGTTTTAAAACCAAGATTACTGAATTGATGGTCTGTGGGTATTGGGTTGTCATGGGTTCAGCTCGAGAGAGTGAATCCTAAACCCTTTTTCACACTTTTAGCTCGAGAGAGTGAATGGACTAAAGCGTAGGCTGTTTTTATTTGCATGCTTGTCGAGTAGTTCATCGCCATCTTGCCCCATCCTTCAACATCTTTGTTCTCTGGGTCATTGGGCGACATGGTATTACTTCACGAAACTTCTCGGCGATGCGCCGACTGCTCTCTTTTTTCGCCGACTTGATCCTTTCCTTCAGGGCTCAGTACATTGGAACAAAAGGCGAAGTAAGACCCTTTGGGGACTCGCCAAGTGGACTCGGTGATCCTCAGTCATTCAATTCTTCGTTCTTTTCATTCCTTTTTGCGACGTAGTGTCCAGCTTTCCTTCAAACTTCAAATACCTGAAACGTAAGTGTTTTCATCAGATATTGAGATAAAATAAGCATTTGAGGACACAATTTCTATTAAAATATAGCCCTAAATGAGTCTAATTTGTGGACTCATCATTGGATGCAGATGATATTGTCCTAACCATTTATTCTTGAATAAAAAGTAGGATTGTTTCCTTAATTAACACTATAGTGCTAAAAGTTAAAAAAAAGGGAAACATTTCGTAAAATTCCTATGTAGCCCCTCGAATATGAGTACATATGTCTTCATAGTGATTTGTACAACACTATTTGGCATCGCTCCATGACTCCAAGGGAAATTTAAAGCCTAGAACTATAATATTAAGTATGTCAAAAATCAAATTTGGCACTTAAGTCATGATCGGGTACCTAAGGGCTAAACATGAAGATAAATAAAGGAAAATGATGAATATATTAATAGTCACGATACATAAAGATAAGTGTAGAAATGGAATATAAGTGTCGAGTCTTGCAATAAATCTCACAATGCGACTAAGACCTTATTTGTTTGCACTTAATGAAGATCTAAATCTTAATCATTCAAATTCAACCCATTAAGTGCATTTGGTTTTTAGGTCTAAATCTTAATCATTTAGATTCAACTCATTAAGTTCATTTTTTTTAATAAGCCTCTTTGTCACGACCCAGACCGTCGTGATTGGTACCTACACTAACACTCTGGTGGGAGAACTACTACTGCAACCCAAACCAAGCAAATAATCTAAAAACTTACTACTGCAACCCAAACCAAGCAAATAATCTAAAAACTTACTACTGCAACCCAAACCAAGCAAATAATCTAAAATCTAAGGCATTTAAGTCAAACACTAAGGAAATAAAAATAGAGTTCCCATAAACTCTAACAAAAGTCTTACAACTAACTAAACAATGCGGAAAAAATAACCTAGAACCTGAAAGTCAATGTACCAAAACATTCTAACAATGAACCAAATCTAAACAAGAAAGGGCTGCAACCCCAACTAATGAACTAATCACCTATATAAAACAAATGTCTAAGTCCAAAAATGGTGGACATAGACGAAAGAGAATTCCATGGCAGTCCGGAAGAATTGGCTCACCCTTGAATTCGAAGCGATGATCACTTATCTTCTAAGCGAGGTCTGTTAATAGCCGCTTGAAGATGCCCTATACTCAACAAAAATAAGAGTAAGTGCAGAATCAGTACACAACCACAGTGTACTGGTAGGATTACGCGGCTATCCCACTAGTGCAACATAAACAAGTCAAACAACATTATAATCACATGCATATAAATCAACATATACAATATTATCAACACTTACGAACAACGAACAACTTCACATTTTATGTCAAATCATTGGTCCTCTCATGGAACCCAAACCCAAATAGTTAGCATGCCAGAACGTGGCAACTGATCCCATTTTTATGCCGGAACATGGCAACCAATCCAAGTTAGTTATGCCGGAACGTGGCAACCGATCCCATTCACACACCACAATCACAATCACAAGTATATCATCAAGATCATACATTTAAGTCATAATTTCATGGCATTCATCAATTATCTACCTCATTTACAACATGTGTGATCAACATAGCAATATTCGTACACATATAAGTATCATAATGAATCAAGAACAAGCATACATCATACAATCATAGAATCACAACCATCACCTACGTCGAAACAAGCTTGAAACCCTAAGAAACTTGATCCTTCCCTTTTTGGATTCGTTCCGCTTGTTCTTGGTCTACAAAGTATCAATACAGCATGGGAATCAACAACCAATTGCTAATTACTCGAAACTATCACAATTCTATGAACCCTAGATCAAAGCCATGATCCCTATTATCCAAATTAGGGTTGTTTCCACCATAGAATCTATAACAAAACCTTTCCCCATCAATATTCACCCATTCGATTATGTTCTATGGATCAAAAAATGGATTTGGGGAGTGAAAAATTTACCTTTAGCCTCAAGAATGTTGAAAAACGAGTAGGAGTCGCCTGGGGGTCGCTCCTTAGCTCAAAAAGTCAAAAAGTGCATAATGAGGTCGTTTAGGGGTTTATTAACGACTTTAATTCGCGTCAAGCCTGCCACAATGGCCACCATCCCACCACAACGGCCCCGCTAAAGCAATAAAACCCAGCAGCGCTAAGGCGCCATTCTCGAGATAGAGAGTTATTTCAAGAATTTCAAAATTCTCATTTCACAGCACACCTCTAACCCACGACGCTCAGTAAATACCCTTTACGCTTTGATCGATTCTAGGAGTTTTACTCACCCGAATTCAATTTCGTAAAGTTGTATGGATTTCTTAACAAGTTATCTAACTATTCATGTAATCAAAATCATAAATGATTCACCCGATTGTTACCATATTTTTCTACACCTCGATGACTCCGATTTCATCCAAATCTGGACAAGGTTGGGAAAATCCAAATACTACCAACTTTTCCCCTGTTGGCTTTTCTATAACGATGAGAACATGTCGTTACAATAGATACCCATCACTCATCCTCGAGTGACAAAACTTAGGAAAATAGGCTAAGGAAGGAACGAAGTAGTACCTGAATCGACGAACAATTAGGGATACTTGTCTCGCATGTATTTCTTAATTTCACATGTAGCTTCCTCAACTATGCTTCCATTAAACTTTCACGGACTTAATCTCCTTGGTCCTCAACTTGCGCACATCACGATCAAGAATTGCAATCGGTTCTTCCTCATATTGGAGGTCCTTATCTAACACAATTTAGTCCCACTTAATGATATAATCCCCGTCACTATGATACCTCTTCAACATAGATACATGAAATACCGGATGAACACTTGATAAATTAGGAGGTAAAGCCAATCTATATGCTACCGGCCCCACGCATTTAATAATTTCAAATAGATCAATGTATCTAAGATTTAGCTTGCCCTTCTTACCGAATCTCATCACCCCTTTCATGGGTGATACCTTAAGAAGAATATTTTCACCGGATTAAAACGTCATGTCTCTTACCTTATGATCCGCATACTTTTTTTGTCTACTTTGGGCTGCTAGAAGAATACTCCTAAGCTTATCTTGAACATCCTTCACTAAATCAACCCCCAATGGTTTCACATCTCCAGCCTCAAACCATCCTATGGGTAATCTACATCCCCTCCCATAGAGTGCCTCGAATGGTGCCATATCAATGCTGGAGTGATAACTATTATTATGGGAGAATTTACAAAAAGGTAAGAATTTATCCCAATATCCTCCAAAATCAATCACACATGCCTTCAACATGTCTTCTAATACTTGAATAGTCCTCTCCGACTGCCCGTATGTATGTGGATGGAAGGCTATACTAAAAGTGAGTTGTGTGCCCAATTCATCATGCAATTTCCTCCAAAACTTGGATGTGAATTGGGTACCACGGTCTGAGATGATAGAGGGGGGGGGGGGACCCCATGCAACCTCACTATTTCTTTCACATAAACTTTATCCAATTGTTCAGCATTATAATCTATTTTTACCAGAATAAAATGGAATGACTTAGTCAATCTATCAACCACTACCCAAATAGAATCAAACTTCCCCAAAGTCTTAGGAAGACCAACCACAAAATCCATGGCTATTCTTTCCCACTTCCATTTAGGAATTGGCATTTTTGAAGTAAACCTGCAGGCCTTTGATGTTCATACTTCATTTGTTGACAATTTTAACATTTTGCCACAAACTCCGCTATGTCTTTCTTCATGCCCGACCACTAATAAATTTGTTTCAGATCTCTATACATCTTGGTCACACCTGAATTAATAGAATATTGCGAACCATGAGACTCTGCCAACAATTTCTCAAACAAGTCATCTACTCTAGGAACACATATTCTCCCTTTGAAATTTAGCACACCATCCGCATCAAGAGTGGTCTCTTCTGTCTTACCCATCGCAGTCTTCTTTCTAAGTTCCTCCAGTTTCTCATCCTCAAATTGTTTGGCCTTGATCTCTTCAATGAAAGTGGCCTTTACCTCAATACTAGCTAGTATCCCACCTATTTCTGAGATGCCTAATTGCATGAACTTAGACTCTAAGGTCTGAATTTCTTTAGCCAAAGGTCGCTTGGTTATACTTAAGCAAGCTAAACTACCCATACTTACTGCTTTTCGACACAAAGCGTCTGCCACTACATTAGCCTTGCTCGGATGATATTGAATGGTCACATCATAATATTTAAGTAACTCCATCTACCTTCGTTGTCTCAAATTCAAATCATTTTGAGTGAAAACATGCTGCAAACTACGATGATCACTAAACACTTCACACTTAACACCATAGAGGTAATGCCGCCAGATCTTAAGAGCAAACACTACTGCTGCCAACTCTAAATCATGCGTGGGATAATTCCTCTCATGCATCTTTAATTGACGCGAGGCATAAGCTATAACATTCTTATTCTGCATTAACACAACACCCAACCCAAAATGAGAAGCATCACAATAAACAATAAAACCTTTACCTTCAACAAGTAATGCTAGAATAGGTGCGGTGGTCAAAAGAGTCTTGAGCTTTTGAAAGCTCTCTTCACATTTTTCAGTCCATTCAAATGGTATCTACTTCTTGGTCAAATTAGTCAAGTGAGTGGCAATAGAAGTAAAATTCTTCACAAATCGACGATAATAGCTAGCGAGCCCAACAAAACTCCTAACTTCCGTCACAGAACTTAGTTGGACCTAATTCTTAATCGCCTCAATCTTTTGGGGATATACCATTACCCCTTCTTTAGAAACTACATACCCCAAAAATGCTACCGATTTCAACCAAAATTCACAGTTAGAAAATTTAGCATAAAGCTTTTTCTTCCCAAGAACACCCAAAAAACTACAAAGATGGTTGGCATGCTCTTCCACACTTTTCGAATAGACCAAAATATCATCAATAAAGACTATAACGAATGAATAGAGAAATGGTTTGAACACCACATTCATCAAACTCATGAAAGCTGCAGGCGCATTGGTCAAACCAAAAGACATAACCAAAAACTCATAGTGCCCATAGCGAGTTCAAAACGTCGTCTTGGGCACGTCCTCAGGCCTAATTTTCAACTGATGGTAATCGAATCTTAGATCAATCTTAGAGAAAACCGTTGCACCTTGCAATTGGTCAAATAGATCATCTATTCGAGGCAAGGGGTACCTATTTTGAATAGTGACTCTATTTAATTGCCGGTAATCTATACACATTCTCATACTACCATCATTCTTCTTAAAATACAAAAATGGAGCACCCCATGGGGAAGCACTAGGACGAATAAATCCCTTATCAAGAAGTTCTTGAATTTGAGCCTTAAGCTCTCTTAATTCTGCCAGAGCCATGAGATATGGAGGGATATAAATGGGGCGCATACCAGGCTCTAAATCAAATGCAAAAATCTATATCTCTATCTGGAGGCATACCAGGCAATCATTAGGAAACACTTCACTAAATTCAGACACCACATGAATAGACTCAATGGATGGAGCCTCAATCTCAACATCCCCAATATGAGCCAAATAATTCAAACAACCCTACTCTACCAGTTTACTAGCCCGAATGGAGGATATAATCTTAGCTTGCTTAGGCTTGTACACCCCTTCCCATTCTAATTTTTCCCTTTCCGGAATTTCCAAAGTTACAGACTTAGTATTATAATTAAGCACATCATAATAGGGGGACAACCAAGTCATGCCTAAGATTATGTCAAAGTCAATCATATCCAAAATCACTAAATCAGCCCAAGTCTAAAATCCCATAAACAAAATAGGACAAACACGATAAATATGGGTAATTATGACTGACTCTCTAACTGGGGTAGAAACAAGAATAGGGGCATCAAGAATATCACAAATCGTATCCAAATCTGAGGCAAATCTCACGGATACCTATGAATACGTAGAACCCGAATCAAACAACATATTAGCCGTTCGGTCACAGATAAAAATAGTATATGTGATCACCATATCAGATGCCTCCACCTCATTCTTGCTCGGAAAAGCATAACATTGAGCCCTATCATCATGACGAGCCACTTCCTTGCCTGGTTGCGCATTACCCCTACCTTTGTTACCATTACTATTTCCTTTACCTCCACGGCCTTGCTGATTACCTCCTCGCCCACCTTATGGACGTCCTCTACCATTATTACCATTTCCCACGGGTACCACTGCTCTAAACTACTGCTGCGCGGAATCTAACACACGTAGGTGGGGACAATCTCTCCTCATATGCCCAAGTTCTCCACAGTTGTAACAAGTACAATCAAAAGATGGTCTGTCGCCTGTCGAAGGCGCGACTCCCTGGCTATCCTAAAAATTATGAGATAGAGTTTTCGAGTAACTACCTGTAGAGGTAGGCATAACGGATTGAATTGGCTTGGCTGCAAGTGTTGGTCTTCTGAACCCCTTGGAATAAGAACCTTGAAAGTTACCCGAGTTCTTGGCCCTTTTTGCCCATGCCTTAGCTTAACCATCTCGCCTCACCCCTTCCACTTTCTTAACATAGTCTGCCACTTCATTAAAGCTTCTCCCTGCAGAAGTCATATGAACAGATAATACTTGCAACTCAGAATTTAGTCCTCTAATAAATAACCGAATCATCTTCTCCTCTGTAGTCACCAATTACGTAGCATATCTAGATAAAGCATGGAACTTGGCCTCATAAGCAGCCCTAGACATACCACCTTGCTCCAAAGCCATAAACTCATCTTTCTTGCGATCCCTCAAAGTCCTAGGCACATACTTCTCTAGAAACAGAGCATGAAATTAGGTCCAAGTAAGTGGAGGTAAAGTAGAAGATCTACACTCCATATAAGCTCTCCACCACTGCTTGGCCTCACCTTGAAGTTGGAAAGACACAAACTCAACCCCATGCTGATGAACAATACCCAGTTTATGAAGCCTCTCATAGCAATCCAAAATGTACTCATAAGCATCCTCATTCTCAGAACCAAGAAACACAAGAGGGTTCAACTTCAGAAACTTAGTCAACATTTCATGCTCATTACTAGTCATAACAGAATCCAACAACGGACGGAAGAAAGCATCATTACCTCCAGTCTCACCCACCTTGGGTGCAGTGCTAGCAACAGGAGGATCAATAGGAGCTTGAGTTGCTTGAGCAGAAGGAAGCACTCCAGGACCAACTAATCCTTTTAAGAACGACATGATCTGTTGAGCTAACACTGGATCCAAAGGAGGAAGACCTGTAGTCTCTGCCTGCACCTCTCCCTCTTGTCCCAAATCCTTAACATCAACATCAACATTCTCCTCTATCTCTTCATGATGCACATGGAGTTCTCATTCATAGGAGCATTCTCAACAAGAGCTCCATTTCTATTAGGTTTTACTCTTCGACGACCTTTACCCCTAGCTCTTTCTCTACTCCTGCCTCGACCGTGACCTCTCACTGCAGATTCCTTAGCCGAAGCATTGACGGAAACTACTGGCCTAACGCTATTGAATCTAGTATTAACCATCTGCGAATAGAAGAGTGAAGGAGGTTCGATACCAATTTGAATTGCCAGATACTAATTGGAATCAAGTCATAGCATAAAAGAAGACAAAAGAAAACAGAGAGATTTCCTAAAGCCCTATAGCCTCTCGAAGAAAAGTAAAGGTGTCCCTATACCGTTTCACAAGACTCTACTAGACGCATTTTGGTACATCGAGATCAATGAACCTAGGCTCTGATACCAACTTTGTCACGACCCAGACCGTTGTGATTGGCACCCACACTAACACTCCGGTGGGAGAACCACTACTGCAACCCAAACCAAGCAAATAATCTAAAAAATAAGGCATTTAAATCAAACACTAAGGAAATAAAAATAGAGTTCCCATAAACTCTAACAAAAGTCTTATAACTAACTAAACAATGCGGAAGAAATAACCTAAAACCTGAAAGTCAATGTACCAAAATATTCTAACAATGAACCAAGTCTAAACAAGAAAGGGATACAACCCCAACTAATGAACTAATCAACTAGCTAAAACAAATGTCTAAGTCCGAAAATGGTGGACATAGACGAAAGAGAATTACATAGCAACCTAGAAGAATTGGCTCACCCTTGAATTCGAAGCGACGATCACTGATCTTTTAAGCGAGGTCTGTCATTAGCCACTTGAAGATGCCCTGTATTCAACAAAAATAAGAGCAAGTGCAGAATCAGTACACAACCACAGTGTACTGGTAGGATCACGTGGCTATCCCACTAGTGCAACATAAAAAAGTCAAACAACATTATAATCACATGCATATATATCAACATATACAATATTATCAACACTTACGAACAACGAACAACTTCACATTTTATGTTAAATCATTGGTCCTCTCATGGAACCCAAACCCAAATAGTTAGCATGCCAAAACGTGGAAACCAATCCCATATTTATGCTTGTACGTGGCAATCAATCCCATTTTTATGCCGAAATGTGGAAACTGATCAAAGTTAGTTATGCCGGAACGTGGCAACCGATCCCATTCACACACCAGAATCACAATCACAAGTATATCATCAAGATCATACATTTAAGTCATGATTTCATGGCATTCATCTACTATCTACCTTATTTACAACACGTGTGATCAACATTGCAACATTTATACACATATAAGTAACATAATGAAGCAAGAACAAGCATATATCACACAATCATAGAATCACAATCATCACCTACCTCGAAACAAGCTTGAAACCCTAAGAAACTTGATTCTTCCCTTTCCATATTCGTTCCTCTTGTTCTTGGTCTACAAACAATCAATACAACGCGGGAATCAACAACCAATCGCTAATTACCCAAAACTATCACAATTCTATGAACCCTAGATCAAAACCATGATCCCAATTATCCAAATTAGGGTTGTTTCCACCATAGAATCTATAACAAAACCTCCCCCATCAATATTCACTCATTATATTAAGTTCTATGGATCGAAAAATGGATTCGGGAAGTGAAAAGCTTACCTTTAGCCTCAAGAATGGTGAAAACGAGTAGGAATCGCCTAAGGGTCATTCCTTAGCTCAAAAAGTCAAAAAGTGCATAATGAGGTCATTTAGGGGATTATTAACGACTTTAACTCGTGTTGAGCCCGCTACAGCGGCCACCTCCCCACCACAGCGGCCCCGCCAAAGCGGCAAAACCCAGCGCCAAGGCGGCATTCTCGAGATAAAGAGTTATTTCAAGAATTCCAAGCTTCCCATTTCACAGTACACCTCTAACCCACGATTCTCAGTAAATACCCTTTATGCTAAGATCAATTTCGGGAGTTCTACTCACCCGAATTCAATTTCGTAAAGTCATACGGAATCCTTAACGAGTTATCTAACTACTCATGCAATCAAAATCATAAATGATTCACCTGATTGTTACTAAATTTCCCTACACCTCGATGACTCTAATTTCGTTCAAATCTATACAAGGTTGGGAAAATCCAAATACTACAAAAAAAATTTCCGGCCCCAACTTTTCCTCCGTTGGCTTTTCTATAATGACAGGAACAGGTTGTCACACTCTTAATGGGTTTTAATGAGTCTGAATGAATCGAATCTATAACATAGTCTTAATATCATTCAGACTCTATTAAAATAATAAGCTATGTTTCATAAAAAAAAAAAGTCTCTCCTTCCTCACTTCTCTTCTAGGCAAAGTTTCAAGTTTCTTCCTCTCCTTTTCCAACCAAATATCTTTTTTTTCTTTTGAACAAGTGAGTTTTCATAATCTTTTACAAGTATTTATCTAATATTTTTAATATATACAACATTCTTGGGTTAATTGATATTTATGAAGAACTCTTCTTATCACAATTTATTTGCTGTCAAAACATCTTTGGAAGAAGTTATCATTGTTTCTTGTAAAAAATTATTTGAGAAGATAAATAAATCATTTTTTTTTTGTGGGGGAGGGGTGGTTTATAATCTTATTCTTGAAACAATTTTTTGGAAGAAGTTATCTTGGTCTTGGATTATAACTTTGATTGATATAGTGTTTAATTCTTAATTTAAAAAAAATATAAATTATGCACATTCAGATATTGAGAACAAATAATCTTAATGATTTAGTGTTCAGACCTAGAACTACATCTTAATATTTAGATATGCATTCATATTCTGACATCTTAATCTTAATGAAAACAAATGAGGCCTAAGTCATAGACCTCCTATTTTGAATAGGTAATATGAGTTATAGCTCATAATAACTACGAAATCTGACAAGAGGGAGTTGCTCGGATGGTAAGCACCCCTCACTTCAAACCTTAAGGTTGTGAGTTCGAGTCATCAAGTACTAAGTCTTCTAAAGAAGAAGAGGTCTCCATGATCTAATGGTGGCTTACCTTAATTGAACTGGACAAAAGAAAACTAGAATAACATGGTATGGAGTATGGGCTACTTGATTTCCGTCTATCGATCCTACACACACACAAAAACATCAACAAGAGTAAGTCTATAATACTTTGGTCCAAATAGAGTATGCTCATCTGAAGAGATGACAAAAGTGTTGGGTTCGAAAGTGATTAGGGCGTCATCTGGAAGCCTACAATTGCAAATATATCGGTGATAAATAAGATGACAAACAAAAGTATACTAAAAACATATTATTAATATGATTTGGCCAAGTGGCCTACATATTATAAAATAAATATTGAAAAAACATAAAAATATTTTGAAGAAAATCTCCCCATAAACAAGACTCTCTAAATGACTACGTTGTGGATTCTATTATTGTTATGATATAAGAATAGGGATCTTCAATTTATATATCTCCAAACTTTTCCTGTAAGGAAAGAATAAATCAAATATGGAAGAAATTTATATTTTCCGTTTCGAAAAAGTTAAAGCACTTATGGTATACTTTGATTTTCCTTCAAGAGAAATATAAATTTCAAAAGGTAAGAAAATCAGTACAAAACCCCAATGAAAAGTAGGGTAAACACTCAAAAATATAACATTTAGAGCCTGTTTGGCATTGTTGTTGGGAGCACAGAAACACTTATTTTGAGAAAAAAATACTTTTTTTTTAAAAAAAAAGTAGGTGTTTGGCAAACCTGTAAAAGTACTTTTAAATAGAAGCAGAAACAGTTTTTTTGCTGTTGGGAAGAAGCTAAAAAATTCTGTTTCTTAAAAAAAGCAGAAGCAGAAAGAGAAAATTATTTTTTTCAAGACTAAAATGTCCCTTCCATATATATATATATATATATATATATATATATATATATATATATATATATATATATATATATATATATATATATATTTACCAATATATCTTTTATTACTTAATTTACATATCTCATTTGTTTGGTTAAGTTCCATTTAATAAATTTATTTTTTATTTTTATATAATAATTTTTATATTTTATTTTCTGTTTGCGTATTATTATTTTACGTATTATTTTACAAAATTAGAAAATAAGAAAAAGGTAAAAACAATATTTTTTTGTAAGATTACGAAAAAAACAAAAAAAAAAACATAACAATTAAAGATTTCTACCGTTCAAAAAAATGTATAATATTAATTGAAAATTTGAATATGAACATTTTATTTTAATACAAATAAAAATTTAATTTTTTTTGTAATAGATGTTTAAACTAATTTCTCTCTATAAAATAATCTTAATATTAAAAGTACATTAATACTTGCTCTTAATCGTAATTTGACTCTCAAAAGGACTTTTTAAAAAAGATTAGTCAAACACAATTTACTTATAAAAATAACTTTTCAAATGAATTAGCCAAACACAATTTTTTTTTTTTTTTAAAAAAAAACACATTTCTGAAAAACTATTTTTAAAAAGTGCTTCTGAAAATAAACAGTTCTTAACAGTAATGCCAATCGGGCTCTTAATCTTTGAATCTACTCCTAAGTATTTAATTTAGTAAAAACACTTAAATAGACTTGTATAGTCATTTATTACACTTGAAAGTTGTCCAATTTAGATCATCCTTGCTCACTCACACGAACCAAATGGTCTAAATGAACATAACCATCACATGCATAACTTATGACTTTTATGTAAATCACGTAAATTAATAGTTTTAGTGCACTTGCGTGATTCATGGTAGTCAAATCTCTCTTGAAATGCCTAAGTCCTCCCAAACAAGCTTCGATGGTCTCAATCTATTCAAATTCATAATTATCAAGCATAACTATGGGAACTATTCTCATAATCTTAGAATACCATGGAATTAAAGTCAATTCTTGGTCAACTCTAACCCAACCGTAGGTACCGTTCAAAGTTCAAAATTGAATTCGTGGTTAGAAATATGTGAATTTATAGTATAATCATACCTAGATTTTTAAGACAAAATTTCACCTTTTTCACTCCCTAAATGGTGAGACACAATTACCTAAAAACCCCAAAATCACATATGAAACAATTTTAGAATTTGTATATCTAGTATGTATAGCTACATGGGCTCCTTCGCAATTGTGGACCCTCGCATTATTACCTATCACATCCACAATCAATTTTCTCATGATTGCACATGAGAGTTGACTGTGGTGAAATTTAGCTGACTCTACGCGATCGCGTGAACCCTTCCTTGCAATCGTGGTGCATTACCTACTCGTGCTTCGCATGAATTGGACTATCCCACTACGTCCAAAAACACGATATAAAGCTAACCAACACATTAAATCACATAAAAAGTATATATGCTCAAAATGGGGCTGTGGATTGTTACGATTATAATTAATTAATTAACTGATAGTATAATAAATCATAAATAGTAACTTAAATTGATTTTTTTATATTTAAATTTCTGGTAATACAACACTAACCAAGGAATTGGGAAAAAAGAAAAGTTACTATGTAGATAAAGACTAACCCTCTTTCCCACTTTCATTGATAATACATATAAAACATGTTAACCAACAGTTGGTCCAACTCTTAGTAAAGCTAAGAACAACACACACAAGATATGATAAATAAAATCGATCATTTTGAGATGAAGAAATTATTAATTTTGTATGATCGATTTAACATGACAATATAACAAGTCATCTAGACATCAATTGATCATGCATGATAGGATTAGATAAACTATAGAATGACTCATGTTCGAATATTATGATGTTGTTGGACTGTTATATTCTAAAAGAAACATGTCATGAGTATTTTCGTTGGATCCATGAAAATTATATCAACGAAATTAAATCTCTTTATAGAAAGCAAGATATCCATGTCTTAATTTGAAGATATTATTAATTTTTAGATCATTTCTTAACTATTATTATATCTTCACCAACATTTACTAAGCATATCACTTTAGCAACGACTTAATCTATTATACCTTTCTTAATCAATTAGTTTAAATATCTGGTAATACATCACTAAACAAGGAATTGGGATCTCAAAGTTGCAACTTAGATAAAGATCAACCCTCTTTCCCACTATCATTAGCCAACTCATAGTGAAGCAATACATTTTTCCTTTTCATACTTATTTTGATTTGTTGTACTTGAGTTGATATCTTTCAGAAACAGTCTCTCTACTTCTACAAGGTAGTATTAAGGTCAGTGCATGTTCACGTACACTCTACCCTCTTCAGACCCCACTTGTTTAATTTTACTGTATATGTTATTATTATTATACTGAAGCAGTACATCTACAAGCTAAGAACATGACTCACAGGATGAGTTAAATAATTAATTATACTAGAAGTTGATTCATTTTGAGATGATACTTTAATAAGTCATCTATACATCAAATCGATCATATATCATAACATCAGTGAAGTAGAGTATGACTCATAGGAAGTGCAATTACTTTAAACATCTCCAGAACATAAAGAAATAGACAGATGCAAAAAAAAATTCATTTTTAAAAATCTGCTTTTTTCTCTTAATAAATCACTCAATTCAGTAAATTGGAGATTGGACATAAATTGTGCACGTCCTAAATTATACTTTTATCATGCTAGAAAGGAAAGCAATTTAGAATTGAGGCATAATACATATACTTGCTCTTAATTTGTCATCGGCTGACATCTATCTCTTCTAATTTTTGGTGTACACAGATAGACATTTAAACTTGTATATTGTTAAGCAAGTAGAAACATGTGTCCTATGTGCACATACAATACATGTAGGATGCCAATTAGGTTGTAAATTGCTAAGTAGAATGCATGTGTCTACTTGCTCAACTTATATATATATATATATATATATATACACACACATACTAGTCCTTGGGAACGTGCGTTGCACGTTTGTCCCTTATCATTATTATAAAGGCTTCTAATAAAAAGTTGAGTTATAAAAATAGAAAATGCTAACAGTAGACCTCTGCATTTGTCATTAAAGAAAAATATGTGTAGCTAACAAAGAAAATATAGCCTCTAATACTATGAATACGTCAATACCATAATGTGCGACTTATCCTTTATAATTTCGTGTTCAACGCTCTGCGTGTATGTCACATAGTAATCTGTAAAGAGATGTAGCGAAGAAAACAAACTACAAATTTGAATGTACGATTAAAATTTACTAAAATTAAAATTACTCATACTATTACATAAATGATATATTAACAATATTTGTCTCTTCATTTTCTCTAATGCTTGCTATTTTTTTTAACTTAAAAAGTAAATGTTCATTTCATATTAAGAACACAAATGGAAAAAAAAATGTTTCTTGTGCATTGCGTGATTAATATTTATTCTAAAATATTCTTTTTATATTTTGTACATTAAGCTGGAAAGTGGAAAGGTTGTAATTAAAAAATAAAATAAGATAAAATTCACAAAGAAAATGAAAAGGCAACATGATCTAACTATTGAGAAGGTTAGCATTAAGTTAAGAAGATTAAAAGTTATACCAATTAAGTAGTAGGCTAACATTAAAACGCTCAAATTATTATATTTTATGATAAATGATTATTATTTTATATTTAACTAAATAAATATTTTATAATATTTTGATTTTGTATAGGGGTAAAATGATAATCCAATTTTTAACTTTTTGTTCCAACTTTTAGTAATATATGATAAACGCGCATAAATATTAATGAGTATATTATTTCTTAAAAAATGAAATATTATTAAATAATATGATTGAGTTTTTTTTTTTTTTTTTTTTTTTTTTTTTTTATAAAATGCGTCTAATTGAGGTTTCATACTTTGTCTCACTATTAATTGTGACACTCCAATTTCATCACCTAGATAATAATATGAAAAGTTAATAAAATAAACTCTATTTATAAGTCAAAAAATGAGTTCGTAAAGCAAAAGGGAAAAGACAACAACTATCCAAATTAAATTTTTTGATAGTATTAAACCTTTTTTTTTGTTGGTAAAATAGTGTTAGAAGATCAAAATATTGCATGAGATTAATCTCATGCAAACTGTAATGCAATATTAATGTTTCTTCAATTAAAAGTTTGAGAGGAGATTATTTACTTTTTGTACAAAAAAAGGTGTAAGATTAACTCTGACCGAAAGGGAAAAAAAATCTTTCAACGTTTTTACCTTTTGAATCTCTTGATAATTTTATAATGAATGTGTCCAAAATATTATATTAGATTTTTATCCACAAGCACTCAAAACTAATTATTTAATTAATAAATATTAAAAATTAAGGTGTAAAAAGTCTTATTATTTATACTTTTAAAATCAGAATATTTAAGAATATAACTACTATTTTTATATAAAATTTAATTGTCTCTTCATATATAATTTATCCACCATTAATCTAATGCTATGTCTTTAACCTTCTTCTTTTTTCCAGAAAAAAAAAAGAAATCCAAAAAACAAAGAGAGTAAGCATTCTATCACATTCATTCTTTAAAATAAAAAGAGTAAGCATTCTGTCACATTTATTCTTAAAGATGAAAGTTAATGTACATAGAAAATTAAAAGTACAAAGAACATAAAAGAAAACTAAAAACTAATACACATGAGCAAGACAATTAGACATTTCTTTTTTACTTCTGTCTCTATAATGAAAACTGAAACAAAAAGTAACATCAAAAAATAGTCTATATTTAAGCATACAAAATAAAAATCTGGAATCAAAGCAAGTTGCTAACAAAGCAACAATTCAACTATATAAAGAGAGATAGAGAAGTCTCATTATAATTTTAATTACTACAAATAAGTATGAACTAACACACCAAGCTCTGATGCTTCAGTAATTGAATTATTGTCTATTCTCGTGACTGGACAAAGTAAATATGACAACTTTCACCACAAATTGTGACATTATTTCACCAGTTTAAAGCTCCTGCACACAAGAATTATAGGAGTAGTAAATAAAAGTTTTTCTTGAAAAAGTTAAATTTATAGGATAAAAATTGCGGAAACATGAAAAGTCACATAGAAATTTTAAAGGTCAAATTAAAATAAATATATAAAAGATAGAGCATGAAATTTAACTTTAAAAGATACATGTATCTACCTTAAATTCTTGTCTTTAAGGAATAATTACTCATTTGTATTCTTTTTTTATTTGTGTGAGAAATTTGAAAGGTCAAGATTAAGAAATGAGAATAACAAGATTAAATATATGAAAATCATAAAAGTGGGCTCTTAACTGAAGATGCATGCGTAAAAAATTGATGTAATTAATTATTTTATGTGAAAAAAGAGAGCAGACATGCATTTTAGAAAAGGTAATAGAACAAATATTAAAAAAAATCAGTATTCAATGAATTTAATTTCAATATAAATGTGACATGAATAAGATAGATATATAGATATTTTTATTTTATTTTGATATAAAATAGGAGCACAATGGTAATTCAACTTTGAAGAAAGATACTTCTTTATATATATATATACATACATATATATATATATATATATATATATATATATATATATATATATATATATAGATTCTGATCTCCCGGCCTACTTTAAGGATCTTTTACAAATATAAGCAATTCTGGCAAAATAAATGAAAGCTTCCACTATCCGGGTTCGCCTTTTAGGGTAATCCAACGGATTATTCCGGGTCCGCCCTCACTTAAGGTAATCCAACGGATCTTTGGACAGCCTTTCATAAATATGCCTGAATTACTTCTATTACACCTAAGTACTACCTTTCAAATCATCATCATATAGACACAACTCCATTTAATTGCAATAACTTAGTATGTCATAGCTCAACACAAACAAATTAGCCTATCATTTAGGCTAAATCCTAAGAAGAAAGAAGAAGAAAATAGTACCTGTAAGAAACTTGAAAATTCACCTTTGTTCCAACCAAATTGAAAGCTTTTATTCAAACTTCGAAAATATTACAAAAGAGGTAAAATATCTAGAGAGAGAAAGAGGGGTTCTAAAACCTGCCTCCCTACTAAAACTTACATCCTCTTATATAAAGGGAAAACAAAATATAACAAATAAAAAGATGGCCCACAATCTTTACAATGGCCAATAACAAAGAGATAAGGCCAACAGACAAATGTAGCCTTCTCCACTACTTCATGTGGCCGACATAACTTTCGATGTCCACTAATCTTTATCAAAGATTCTTTCTTCTTAATTAAAGTCTTCTGTCATATTATCATTTGGTGGGGTCTGTTTTCATATTTTTTTCTTTGCCTTAGCAGGTAGCTTTGTCAGAGGATTCCTCCACTTGCTCTTGGAATTTTTTGAAGAGAGCATCAATATCAATTTCTTCTGTGCCATTATGGTCACTCTGGGCTTCTCCTGCCATACATACCTCGTCATCCTGATTAATGTGACTTGCTGATGCCGTAGAAATATCATCTTCTATATCTATGTCAAGACTCTTTATTAAATCTTTCTTAACTTCTGCCATATATAAAGCTATAGTCTGCCCTAGATATTATTCCTTTCTTCATGTGAAGTTTCCTAGCAATTTGTTTAAACGGACTAAGAATATCTTCTTGTGGTTTTGATATCTCCTGGACATGATATTTATTAATTGAGTCATTTATTAAATCCAGGATTTCTTGGCCATGAATCTTGCCCTCAAGATCCTTATTTATTAACTTACTCCAAAACTTTGTATAAAAAGTTCGTTGTAAACATGGGAAGCCTTCAAAAGTATTATTAACTTCTACATTCCATTTCATAATCCATGGAATTGAAAATTCTATAAAAATGTACATTACCGACATTCCTTCGAAGAAGATATTAACTTGCTCCATGCTTATAATCTTTGGGGATATGTTTAGTCATTCCAAATATAATTGTTTGTATTGTTCGGGTAGAATTTTTATTGAAGGGCCGTATAACATCCACCATTTACAAAACCAATTTGGAATTGGCTGAGTAAAGACATTAGAACAAATCTTTATAAACCATGAATGCTTTCAATTAGCATTCTCATATAACAAAGCTTTATTAAAGTTATCAATGTAATCCCAATAATTGTATTTTACTGCTATTTTTTGCTCAGGATGGATATAATCCTTTTCTTTTAAAGGGCGCATTCCCCATTCTTCTGGAGTAAGAACTCTTTTTATGATAAGTTTCGAGAAGTTATAAACTTTTCTCGTATTGGCAAGGTAGAAATGCTGGAATTCTCCTGACCCTGTTGCTGAGAGTATCATCTCATAATGCATTCTGTATTTATATGCAGTTGTAGTATAACAAACTGAATCTAAATACTTGGTCATTAATTGCCAAGGATCATGTTTCCATTTTAAATCATTGTTCTCTAAAAGAAGTATAACTTCTTTTCTTTCATTTAGATCAAACACTTCCGTACTTTCTTCATCCACTAATATTGTGGAATAGGTTGGAGGAGTATCATCCTTATTTTGTTTAGATTTCATAAAATCCATGAATTCTTTATACATAGGATGGTTTGTATTCAAACCTTCTCCACTCGTAGAAGCATTATTTGCTGCTTCTAACTGTTTATTTCCTATTTGAGCGAGGATATGACCTCCTCGCCCTCCTATTTCGCGTCCTCTTCCCTTCCTTGAAGGGGGCCATGAAGGCCTCATTCATGAAAACAAGAATAACTTTTATTAGTCTAGGTATTCCCTAGTGAGAAAATCAGGTAGACTATTGTCTTCTCCTTTTTTATAATGAATCTCAAAATCAAAAGGTGCTAATAAAGCTTGCCATCTTGCAAACATTTTTTTAGAAACATCATATTTACAATCTTTCTTGCAAACATTTTTTTAGAAACATCATATTTACAATCTTTATTGAACATAAACTTAGCTGCTTGGCAATCAGTTTTTACTACAAACTTTTGATTATAAAGATCACCTTGAAATTTCAGAACACTTTTCACAATAGCTAAGATTTATTTAGCTACCGTGGCATAGTTTTTCTAAGTTGCGTTCCATTTTTCAGAGTAAAATTGAACAATATAATGTCGTTTATTATCAGGGTAGTATTGTGTAAGGATACCACCATATCCTAGATTCGAAGCATCTGTTTCGACCGTCTTTTCCCAATTTGGGTTTGCCAGAGTAAGACATGGAAGGTTTTTAACCTTTGTCTTAATTCTCTTAACAACTTCAGTATGATCAATTGGCCAAGCTTTTAGATTGTTCTTAAGCCTGTCATATAATATAGCCGTATCAAGGGCTAAATCCTTTATGAAAGGTGCTACATAGTTAAGACTTCCAAGGAATCTCTGCAACTGAGTCTTGTTAGTAATCTCATCCAGAAATTTAGAAGCAAATTCAATACTTCTATTAATAGGACTAATATTTCCTTTCTCAATATTATGACCCAAAAATCTGACTTTAGTTTGAATTAAAGCCATTTTTGGCCCAGATATAACCAAACAATTCTGGATAATTATCTTTTTGAATAGATCAAGATGTTTAAATGAGTTTCTATATTTTTTGATAATACCAGAATATCATCTATGTAAACTATTATAAAATTACTGTATGGTATGAAAATATCATTCATGATATTTTGAAATTCTGATGGAGCGTTCTTTAAACCGAAAGGCATAACATTCCATTCAAATTGACTCATAGGGACATTGAAAGCTGTCTTAAGTCTATCAGATTCATTTATTTGAATCTGCCAATATCCTGATTTTAAATCAAATTTAGAAAATATGATAGAATCATAAACTCTATCTAATAAATCATTTTTATTAGGAATAGGGTACATGATCCAACGTAATGCCTTATTAAGTGGTTTATAATTGATAACCAACCTGGGGGCACCTCTTTCTTGTTCCGCGTGTTTATTAACATAAAGGTTGTACAAGACCATGGAGACTTTGAATGCCTTATAAGGCCTTTTTGAAGTAGAGATTCAATCTCTTTTTTGCATAACTCCAAATACTTAGAATTCATCTGGCAGGGGCTTGCTTTTGTAGGAATATTATCCTCAATAAAATCATCCTCATATGGAAGACTAACAACATGCTTTTTCCTATTCCAAAAGGCATTTGGAAGATCTCCGCAAATATCAAGAGAGAATTGGTTTTGTAAAATAGCAATCTTATCCTGTAATTTAGGATTCTGCATAATATTATCAATTTCTATACTATTAATTTCACCTTTAAGAAAGCTCATCTGATTATTATTCAAAATCATTTTTGAGGTTAGTTCATTTATCATCCTTGTAAAAGGTTTAGTAATAATTTCTAATATAAAAGGTTTATTATTCCAAGTATCTATAATTTTTTCATTATCCCAATGAGTAAGAGGAAAAATATCATTGATAAAGGGTACTCCCAAAATAATTTGGTTAGTGATATCTTTAACCAGAACAAAGCTTTGAGGAACACAATTTTTTCCTTTGCAAATAAAAGCTTTAGGTAGTTTAAATTCAAAATTCATTTTATTACCATTTGCTGATCTCAAACTATGAGTAGTTTTATGAAAGTATCTTGAAGGGATAAGTCTTTCTTGTATGCAATTTAAATCAGCTGCGCTATCAATGAGAGAAATAAATTCTTTTTTATTATTGTAATCTATAAGAAGAGTAATTTTCGTATAAAATTTTTGAGAAGTAAAAACTTTTAGGCTTTGTAAAAAATCTCCTTTGGTATTACCAAAATTTAGGTTTTTAAGAAAATCAAGGTTATTACTTTCTCCTTCATATGAAGAAGAAGATGCAGAGTTCTTACTCAAATTTTCCCGTGTCTCGATACTATCAAGACAAACTTCTATAATGACATTCTTTTCCTTTAGATGCCGAATGTCTTCTTTAAGATTATTAATCTCTTCCTTTAGACCATTGATTGTAGTAGGAGAACTTATAAGTTTTCTCCTTTCTAGAAGAAGATTCTTAACTTCAGCCATGGTATATGAACCATTTTTAATTGGTATCTCCTCTGGAATATGATTCTTAGAGGTAAATGCTACATTGCTAATTTTATCAATGATGAGCTCTTATTTTCGGATCCTTTACCGTTTGTAAGAGTTCTATAATTTTATCACTATCAATGACATTGATACTTATCTCTTTAAATTGGGAATAAATCTTATAAAGATCATCTTCCTCTCCTTCCTTATCACATTCCAATCCTTGTTGACAAGGTAAACAATCATCTTCTGAAGACATATAATCTTCTTGTTGAAGAGCTTTAAGGTCTTCACTTGTAGATAATTCTTCTCAGCTAGTATATCCTGAATCTGATTTTTCTAAATCAGAATTGAGCATAATCTTATACAGAGAATCTTTAAGATTATCTTCTATGTCAAGGCTTTTGATCTTCTCCTTGACTCTACAATCCCTTGCGTAATGGCCAAATCTTCCACATTTGTGACAAGTATCCGACTTATCAAATCTACGTTTAGATTTATAAAATCTCGTGTCGCTCTTCCCTTCTCTACTTCTTCTTTCTTTTCTTTCAATTTTCTTCCTTTTCCATTCTTTATAATCCTTCTTGGAGGATTTATTTTTAGAAGAATGTTTTTCTTTCTGCTTCTCCTTCCTATCCTTAGAAGCAGGTTTGGGAATATCTAGAGCAAATTGCTCACAGAATTCTCCCAATTGTTGTCTTTCATTAAGACGATGCCTTTTAATCTGTTGATTTAGCTTAATTTCTTTTCATAAGGACAGTCCTTCCTGTATGCAAGCACTTATCAATTTTCCATAAGTATAATCCTCATAATTGATGCTATGTCCATCTCCTCTGAGAATTGTCCTAACTCTCTCTGGAAAAAGATATGGTAATCCATCAATAAATTTAGATTTCCAATGAGTGCTATTACATTCCGGCAACTCCATGACTCTACATAGAAAAACATCCTTATAGAACCTAAAAGATGTAGGAGTCTTACACCTCAAATTCTGGAGTAAGGTTCTTATGGTTTCACTATTATCTGACCATCTTCCTGAAAAATGTTCTATAATATTTAGAACCAAAGTATAAACTGCATTTTGAGTCAATCCTTGATCCTTTTGCTTGACTGCTAAGAGAATTTTATCCCTTTGATCCTGATTGAGATAGTTATCCCACCAACCTTTTAATTGGCCTATGAATCCTGCTATTATCATATCAACAATAGTTTTATCACTATTTTTGTTTGTCTTACAGATAGTACTGTACATGAGCATTCTATGTACTGTTGTATAAATCTATCTATCTGTGTATCCATCTATGTTCCATTCATAGATTTCTTTCCCATTATAACTATTAGTTATAATATGTTCATGTTCTTCCAAGAGCACATCTTGGGGAGTAGGCCTAGGATAGTAGTGTGTGTGTATATATATATATATATATGAGTAAAATGATAAGTAAATCAAGCAGTTCATTGTAATTTACAATTTAATTAATATTATTAGATGTTTAATTTAGCATATTTAAATAGCCTTCCTAATCACTATTATCTTTGTTGCCTAACAATTCTTAGTACGAGGTCTCAAATATTCCATGTAATATTATCATACCCTACTTATCTAATTAAGATGATAATCTTAAAAATTAATACTTTTTGTGGATACAATATATATATAAGTAATCAAAAACATGAAGAAAGAGGGATCCGTGAATTCAATCAAATCGGATGGGGTATCGTATTTAACAGAAATGACAAGGTTTAGGCATATTTGATCCTCCTTACACGTATTTTTTTTACCGTCTTGTTTCAACGGCTAATATAAATTTATTATTTTAATGGTCAAATTTATTTCTCTTTCACTAATTTTCTTATCTCCTCACTAATTTATTTTTACAAATACAAAAATTAAACTACAATATAGCCGCAAAAAAAATTAGTTTTACATTTTCTTCTTTACACTGAAGAATGAAAGAAAAAGAAAAGAAACTCAAATAATGATAATCAAAGTAATCAAAAAAAATATTTTATGTATGAAAAAAAAATTAAAATATACCTTGGACTTTGCTAGAAGGATCATATATACCCCCTACTTGAATTTTCTTAAATTAAAAGTCAAAAAAATAAATCTAAAACTAATATTTTTCACTTCCATTAGATGAAGGGAATATGTGAGCTCCTTTTGCAACGGTAGAGGTATAAGTGAGTCATTTCTATACAATAAAGGTATATAAGAGTCACTTTCATAACGAGGGGTATATCAACTCTAAATGACAAAGTTGAGGAATGTATCATACCTTTTTCTCTTTAAAGAATGAAGATAATCATACTAATAATTAATCGAGAATCTTTCAAAAATAAAAAATAAAGATAAGATGTGTGTATATAATATACTTCACCCTCCTTACGTCCCATTTGGGATATATGTTGTTTATTGTAAAGAAAGAAAAAACTTGAAAAGGTGCTCTAATTTGTTTTTATTAAATAGAAAATTTGCAAATTTCAAAACCATAATTATTCAAGGGATTTTGTCAAAAAACTTTTTGAGTAGATAATGAATAAAATAGTAATGCTTTGTATATTTAAAATTCTAGAAAGAGGTGACCCCTCATAAATTCAATATACAAAAAACTTTTAAAATGCTAAAAGTAATTAATATTTAAGTGGAAAACAATAAAAATGGTGGCATCCACGTCACTACGTGGTTCGTCCTTTCCTAGCCAAGTCTTCTTTGAAAGAAACCCCAGCAGCCACCACTAATTTTACCACTAAAAGGAGTCACCATTTATTTGGAATTTTAAATTATTTGTTAATTTATGATAAAGTTTTCTTCAAATAATCTATAAGTAATTAAGAATTTAAGTTGTCGTAAAACTAGGTATTAATGTTTGTATTAAGATAAATTATCTTCTAAATAGTATAATTCTTTTTTGAATCGTACGTGAATATGAAATATTTTATGTATCAGGCTGTCTTTTTGTGTATTAGTATTTTGTGTTGCACTATTTCATGAAAAATGTTTTCAACGTTGCTTTCACAAATGGGTTAAATGATCTCATATTCCACTTTCAGATATTATCTAATATAGTATATTATTTTGTTTCTTGGTGGATTTTTAAATATGTATGTGTAACGTGAGCATGTTTGGTGTCTACAAGTAATAATACGTGGATAAATCACTTGTTCACAGTATTAAAGAAGGTTTTTTCTTTTTTCAATTAACGAAAATGTACTTTTTAAAAAATTTCATTTATGAAAATTACTTTTGAAATATAAGTAAATATGGAAAGTTTTCTATGTTGAAGTGTTTCAATAGTAATGACTATGAAAGTGTTGAGAGAAGAACGGAAGTGCAAAATATCAAGTTCCTTGAGCCTGATTAATAAGGGTGTTGGTTTGTTAGTTAATTAAAGTAAATCAGTTAGTTATAAGTTTAGTAGTTAAAGGACATGTTCTCTGAGCTAAGTACTTCTCTATGCAATAAAGAGAATACTCTTCTTCACATGTATCATGCCTTTCCGTTCTTAAGGGTTTATTTCTGCACAAATGCCTTTGATGATTGGGTTGAGTTTATGGAGACTCGATCCTTTAAACTTGAATTGCTTAGACTATTAATTGAGTTTATGGGGCCTCAATCATTAGTTGTTTGAAAACTGTGTTTTATATTTATTATGATGAACTTGGTTTTATAAAAGATGTTTTGGGTTAGCTTGGGTTAGTTGTCGGTTTTTCCACCAAGTGTGTTAGTGTGGGTGTCACTTACGATGGTCTGGCTCATGATAAATGCCCTAGGTTAGTTGATCTCGTCGTACCAAAACGATTCTATTAGAGTCATGTTGAACGATACAGAGAGGTTTGCACTTTTATGCAAGAGGCTACATGACTTAAGAAAAATACTCTCTTCTTTCTTCTTTTGTGTTATGGCTTGATTCCAATTGGTATCTAGCGATCTAAATTTGTACCTAACCTCTTTTATTCTTCGGTACATAGATGGTTTATGCTAGACACTGTTGGGTTCAAAAGTGATTAGAGCGTCATGCGGAAGCTTACAATTGCAAATCATAGACATGATAAATCAGATAACAAAAACTCATACTAAAAACATAATATTATTATATGAAAACTAATATAGAAGAAAAGTATTAAAACTATTGAGAGAATAAATCTCTCCATAAACTAAACTCTTAAACGTCTACATTGTGGATTCTATTGTGTTATGCTATGAGAATATAGATCTTTAATTTATAGATCTCTAAACTTTTCCTCTAAGGAAAGAATAAACCAAATATGGAAAAAAATTATATTTTACTTTTAGGAAAAGTAAAAGCGATTATGGTAATGCTTTAATTTTTTTTTAAGGAAAAAATAAAATTCAAATAAGGTAAGAAAATCAGGGCAAAACCATAACAGACACAATGACGCAAGGTAGTAGCTCCAGCGGCAGAGCCAATAGATGAGCCCGCAGTGAGGGGACGTGGTTGTGGTAGAGGGAGAGAGAGAGGTAGGGGAAGGGGAAAAAGAAGGCTAGAGGTGGAGCTCAAGTAGGGAATATACTAAGAGAAGAAACCCCCACCCCCACCCAGGGCCCCATGGGCGAATAGGTAGAGGTAAAAATTGAGAATGAGGACGAGGTTGAACCAGAAGTGAGAGCACATGTTGGGTTTGCAGGTTTTCCCCTTGTTGATATTAGAATGGTTCAGCATGTGTTAGCTCTTCTGAGTGTTGGCATATACTGGAGCCACTCCTATAGTTCAAGATACTCTCAGGTATCAATTACTCATACTATTGCAGCTATTGTTCCTAAGATATATGGGGCTCGGACATTGATTCTCTCTTCTGTCCTTTATTTAACCCTGTGATTTTCGGTACTGAACATAAAATGTTGACCAAGTCCTTGAAGCTTAAGCCTCATGTTTTCCATAGTTCTGAGAGCGAGGATGATTTTGAGTTCATATTCATTTGTTATGAGAGGCTACATAAGTTGGGTATTGCGCAACAATATGGGATTGAGTTTGTAATTTTTCAATTTCAAGGTGAAGCAAAGTAGTGGTGGAGAACTTTTGTGGAATTTGGATCATCGGTCTTGTCTCCACTAAATTGGACACAGTTCTATGCGTTGTTCTTGGAGATATATGTTTTTCTCACTTTGAGAGATAGGAAAAAGGATGAGTTTGTGGCTCTTGAGCAGGAACTATGACTATGGCTACTTATGAGGCCAACTTCCATGTCTTGTCCCGTTATGTTATGCAGTTGGTGAATTCTGAGGAGGAGAGGATTCACTTGTTCGCCAAGGGTTTGAATTCTGAGTTGCAAGTTTTGTCAGTGCAAATGACCTCTACTAGAAGCTTTAATAAAATGACTAATTTTGTGAAGAAGGTAGAGAGAGTTTGATCGGCTGGATAACCCAAGACCTTGGGTAAAAAGGCAAAAATTGTGGGAAACTACACTAGTTTGTATTATAAGGGTTCCGATCAACAGGTATATTGAGCTCGTCCGATTCAGTCGGTTATGCCCACTTCTATGGGTGGTTAAGGGGCTTCTTATGCATCATCCAATAGGATCACACTTGGTTGTGGTATTTTCCACTTAGGACACTTTAAGAAGGATTTCCCTCAGGCCTACAGGTTTTCACGTTTAGTAGTCAAATAGTGCAAGGTTCCGGCGAGTGGAGGTAATACTGGTAGAGGACGTACATAAGATGTGTGATGAGCTAATCAACGAGGCTATAGAGGTTGAGATAATGGTATTGCAGGGAGAGGCACAACTTGGAAGGGTGGTTGCTCGTAATGATGACATAGCTTAGTATTATGCATTTTTGGGCAGACCAGACGCTGAGACATCAAACATTGTGATAACATGTATTATTCTTTTCTGTAATCGGATGTTTAATGTTTTTTTTTTATATAGGTTCAACTTATATTATGTATTTGTGAATTTTTCTTTAGGAGTTTATTTGATTTGTAATACCCTTGATGCCCCTATATATGTTGCTACCCCTATTGGAGAGTATGTAGTAGTAACCCATGTGTATTGTGATTGTTTTGTGTTGTTTATGAGCCTACAAACTCGGGTATATTTAGTCATGTTGGATATGCCAGACATTGATGTGATCTTGGTTATGACTTAGATGTCCCTTTATTTTGTTATGTTAAATGGTAGTGTTAAACAATGACTATAGAAATCTCGGGTAGGTAAAGGTTAGAGTGGGAATGAGTATTTTAAGTTTTTATTTGAGCTTAGTGTCTTGTTCTCTCATATGGTAGATCTATTCCTATGTTGTACATAACAATAGATCGTGTTAGTCCAAATGTAATAACGCGGTCGGTCATTTTTGGAAAGTTTCACAAATTTACCATTTTGCTCCTCCCGATATTGACCCCGAGTCTTTTATGATTGTGTTTAAAAAGATGGTTTTGAACTTTCAGTTAAAAGTTGAGAATTCGGTAAGTTTTGAGTTTAAAAGGCTTATATTGTTAAGAAAGTGGTTTTTGGAGTCTTTTGGAGTTTCGAGTGTCATAATGAAATTCCATTGATTCCATCAATCCAGAGTGTGGAATTTGAGCTGTGATAGTTGTCGATTTCAAATTTAGAGTCTTTTTAAGAATTTGAGGTCTGAAGTTGTGAAATTATGGAAATTTAGTTGTTGGGTTGAATTTGGTCAACATTTGGGGTTCGGATACTAGGATCACAATTCTAGCAATTCCGTTGGATTCAGGGGATGATTTTAGGCTTAGGTAAGGTTTTAGTTTGTTTTAGCCTTTTTAGGCGTGAGTTAGCTTCTTATGATTTTTATGGATGTTGGGCCAAGAAGATCTCAGATTGGTGTTTTGACGGTTCCATTGAGTTTGGAACGTCAAGTATAATAAAATATGCATACATGGTTTATGAGCACGGGGTTCCAAATGAATCCCGAGGGTTCTTTTGATGTTTAGAGTGTAGGCTGATTTTTTAATGTTTGTGTTCTGCTGCACTTGACTTTTGCGAGATATGGTTTGCTTTAGCGAGGTTTGGGTTGCTTTTGTGAAGGGTCAACCCTTGTTGACCTTAGCATGTGCAAAGAACCTTCGCTTAAGCGACCTCCGCTTTAGCGAAGGTCTAATCGCTTAAGCGGACTCGAGCTTTTAGCAGGGTTTGCTTAAGCGAACCCCTGGTCGCTTTTGCAATACTTGAGAGGGTTTTTGGCCTGCCATTTTTTGGGTTTAACCCCCATTTTCCATTTTTGAGCTTGGGGAACCCTTGGAAGCGATTTGTTAAAGGATTTCTTATGCTAAACCATCTGGGTAAGCTTTCTTAATCCTAAACCTTCATTTCCCTTTGATTATTTATGGGTTTTAACATCAAAATATGAGATTTTGATTGGTGAATGATGAGGTTTTTCAAGAACTCAAGTTCTTAGCTAAAATGATGATTTTGAACTGAATTTAAGTCATTTTTCAAAATGATTTTCCCCAGTGAGTTCTTAAAGCTTTGAGTAATGTTTTCAAGTATTAAATTTGAATTCAAAGCTTAATTTTAAAATTGGGTTTTGAGTTGATTTGACTCATTTCTCTATAAAATTGATATGGGAAGTGTTGTTTCTGAAAGTGGTTGTGAATACTTGATAGTTATAGATTGTGTGGCTTTGAAAGTGATTCGGAAGGGAAAAAATCAATTACTGGAGTGATTATGTATTGATTTAAGGCAAGTGATCTCCTAAACCTTGTATTCTAGTAGAATTTGTGTGCTTCCTTCATTGCTTGTGTGTTGGGAGTAATGGGTATGAGGTAAATGGTTTAATTGTCCACTTGATATATCTAAATGAATAATAAGGGGTTGAAATGAAAAGGGCTATGTGATGAACCTGATGATGTGAATTGCCTTATTGTGACCCTCGTTGATTGATGAAATGAATGAAAGCATGAATGTGCACTTGAATTGAATGATTTTTTGTCTCGTCCTTGTGGTGTGACATTGCTTATATGCATTGATTGTTGAACATCGTGATGAGTCATGAGATTATTTATGATGCCAAGGTCTTTATCTGTGAGTGCTATTACATCGAGGTCATTTCCGGAAAGTGATGTAAAGCCGATGGGAAATGGTTCCGGCTAGTGATTTGATACAAAGCTAATGGGAAAATATTGGCTAGTGATATTATGCCAATGAAAAATGGTTATGGTGAGAGGTTGATCATTGTGATTTGATGAATTTGATGTTTATGTATGATTTCCTTGTTAATTTTGATTGATGTATTTGTTGCATGTGATTGAACTACTTGACATTGAGATTGATTTATTTGATTCGTTTGATGGTGAAATTGTGACTATTGAATTGTGGATATTGGGTCTTGTGAGCCATGTATTGTAGAATTGTTAGGTTGGGTTGATTTATGTGCAGATTGTAGTTTGAGGAGGTTCGGTTGGAGTATAAGTGGTATTCGATTTCTAGCTAGATGTCTTGTTTATTAGGTTGTTTGCAGAGTACCGTGTTGTTGATACTCACTCCTTGCTTCTACACTCGTGTAGGTACCGAACTATTTAGCGTGAGTGTTCTTCTCACTTTCTAAGGTTCATTGGAGGACTAGAAAGGTAGTTGTTTGTCATCCTGACGGACCCTCTTTTCCTTTTCCCTAAAGATTTGTTCTATTTGAGAAACAAAGATTGAGACTTATATTTATTTATTAAATTCCACACTTTATGCAATGTAGTGGCATGTACCCGTGACAACCAAATTTTGGAGGTTTTAATAGAAAGAACAAGCTTTTTCTCTTTATCTTGTTCTTGCTTTATATTTCCACATTTTTTTCTTTTTCTTTGGGTTGAGGCTGACTTGTCTTGGTGGAAATAGAAAAGTGACATCATGTTCATTTTTGGGTCGTGACACCAAATCATTGTGAGTTGAATTGGTGTCTAGAGTTAGCCGAGTTGTGTTGTTGAAGTCTATATTAACCATATATAATTGTTATAGTGGGCAATAAGGGTATTTATTTGTGTCTTGTAATAGAGGAGTTACAAGGTACGTAGGATTAAGAGTTTAATCTGTCATTATTACTCGAATGTGTATTTATGAGTTGCTTGAAGTCAATGGAGCCTTTTGAGAAATTCTTTGTAACATGTCGTGGTTTTTCCTCCCTTCAATAGGGAGGTTTCCACGTAAACATTCGTGTTCTTTACTTTAAGCATTCATTTTACTTTATATTACTAGTTTATGTCAAGGGACCTAGTCTCTTGACTAATGGACGATTCTTACAAGATATCAAATACCTAGCTAACGTTTGAGACTCATTGTTATCCTATAAGTTAAAGAAACAACATAATGTGTACAAAAGTTCTACATAATCAGAATGTAATGATTTGGTTGGTCATTTTTAGAAAGTTTCATAAATTTACCATTTTTCTCTTTCGACATTGATTCCGAGTTATTTCTAATCGAGTTTTGAAAGTTGGCTTTGAACTTTGAGTTTAACGTTGAGAAATTGGTAAGTTTTTAGTTTGAAAGGCCAAAGTGGTTAAGAAAGTGCTTTTCAATGTCGTTTGGAGTTTCAAATGTCAAAATGGAATTATATCAATTTCATTTGTCTCAGAATGTGGGATATGGTCTGTGAGAGTTTTCAATTTTGGATCCAGAATCTTTTTGGGGATTTGAGATTCTAAGTTGTGAAATTATGAAAATTTAGCCTTCAGATGGACTTTGGTCAATATTTGGGGTTCAGATGTTCGGATCCGAATTTTGAGAGTTCCGTTAGATTCGGGGGATGATTTTAGGCCTAGATGAGGTCTTGGTTGATTTTTGAGAGGTCCCGATCTTGTTTTGACCTTTTTAAGCATTATGTTAGTTTCTTGTGGTTTTCACATATGTCGGGTCATGGATACCTTGGATTAGTATTTCAACAATTCCATTGAGTCCGGAACCTCAAGTATAATTGATTTGCATATATGATTTTTCTGCATAGGGTTCCGAACGAATCTCAAGGATCTTTTCGATGTTTGAGAGTTGACTGATATATGTGGTGTCTATGTACTTCGCGTTAGTGATGAGTCCACAAATTCGACTCATTTAGGGCTATGTTTTGATAGAATTAGTGTCCTCAAATGCATATTTTGTCTCAATATCTGATGAAAACCCTTAAGTTTCAGGTATTTGGAGTTTGATGAAAAGCATGGACACTACTTAGCAAAAAGGAACAAAGGCAGCTGAAAGAACGAAGAAATCCGTTCGGCGAGTTGCCAAAAGGTCTTATCCTCGCCTTTTGTTCAAGTATGCTAAGCCCTGAAAGAAAGGATCAAATTGACGGTGAAAAGGAGCAGTCGGCGTGTCGCCGAGCAGTTTCGCGAAGCAGTACTATGTCGCCCAATGATCCAGAACGCCAAGATGATGAAGGCAAGAGCTGAAAGGCGATGAAGCAAACCAAAGGGCGGATCGCCGAGTGTATCGGCGATCCCAACTAACTGCGCCGAATGGCTTCTTCGCAGCACATTTTTTGAAAAGTATAAATACTAGTTCAATTTTATTCTTAAGGGAGTTTTTTTTAATTGTATTAAGTTTAGAATACAATTTTGAGAGGCAATATTCTCTCTAAACTTTGGAGAGGGTTTTTGAAGAACTTGAAGATTCAAAGGGTTTCAAGAATTTGGACTTGGGTCTTGTGGATTCTTCACTCTTGACTTGTTTTAAGAGATAATCTTGCATACCCATTGATGGAAACTGAGATTCGTATAACTTTTTATCTCATTTACATGTCTAGCTAAAACCCTAATTCTTGGGGTGTGATTTTGTGAATATGGGTTAGATTATCTATTGGGTCTTGTTTGTTGATGGTTTATTTGTTGTGAAAATGTGATTTCATTTAGTAGTTGTGGTGGAACTTAATGAAATTGTAGTTGCAAATGTGATTTCACCTTTGTGTTTTCGGCTTGCTTGAGAGAGAGGTCGTAAAACTAAGATTACTAAATTGATGGCCGATGGGATTGGGTCGACATGAGGTTCAGCTCAAGAGAGTGAACCCTAGTCCTTCTCCCATACACTCAGCTCGAGAGCGTGAGTGGGCTAAGGCAGAGGTTGTGCTTAAAGCGGCAACTCGGTATTCAAGAGAACCGGGTTAATTTGGGGTAAGTTTCTCGAGAGAGTAGTCTAGCCTAGTCACAAATATTCAACAAACTTACTATCAAAAGCATGTACCCAATAGTCTAGTTTAGTCAGTATTCCTATCATATCCTAAGAATTCCGACTCCATATTCGTATCTCTTTTCATTTTTGTTGATTTTTCTTTTTACTTGTTTACAAACCCCCCCATCGATATTTGACACTCGTGTCAAACCCTTTAATTTGTCATGTCTTCATTCAATAAAGTCTTTAGCCATGGTTAGCTTTAGCACTTTTGCGCTTAACCACTAATTTTCAGGAACCGCTCCCTTAGGACTGGACCCCAACCCTTGGTTGGGTTACGTTACTATTGTACGATCGTAGACACTTGCATTGAAAGTTGTGTCTTGATTACGCAAACATCAAAATGGCGTCGCTGCCGGAGAGTGGTGTTAGGTGAAAATTTTTAGTTAAGACGAATTTTGCTTTTGATAGTCGTAGTTTACTAACTTAATTTTTAGTTTTGTTTTGCTTTGAAGTTGTTGATGTAGGCAGATACCCAGAGCATGGCTGAGGGAAATGGTAGCAACTCAGTTGAGACGAGTCAAGAAGTCGAAAGGGACTTCAAGTTAACCGCACTGGTAACTCAGCTGAAACATTCTAGAGACAGGGAGAACAATCGTGTCGAGGACACACTCCAAATCATTCTCCAAAAATCACCGAACAAGATCGAATGTTGGAAGAGATGAAGGAGAATATTGAAGTGTTGAATCAAATGATCGGCTCCCATTCTAGATTGATCCAGCTGATCAGGACACTCATGATTTATGTAGTCCCTCCTTTTCACTCAAATGAACTATTGGGGTTCCCTAGTAACACTAGGACCAACCCCACCAATGGAGAGTGTGTAAGGACTCGCGTTGTGCCACGATGTTAACTAAGACGCTTCTTGGGAGGCAACCTAAGGTTTTAAGTGCTTTTGTATGCTTTTATAAATAATGGTGTGTTAGTGGTGCAGGTTTAATTACTGAAAGTGTTTGGAAAATGCATATTGGTGAGTAAAAGGTTAGTCGGCGAATAGCCGAAATGGTCGGCTTGCCCAATGAAGACTGCCATTTGGACCCTCACTTTGACTGAAGATCCTGTAAAACTCGGCGAGCCGAGTGATCACTCGGCATGTCGTCGAGTAGATCGGTGAGTGTGACTAATACCGCCAATGGGCGCAAATTGGATTGTTTATAATGGCCAAAAGACTTAGAATTTGAAATCCTTCACTTTCCCTCGCTTTTAAACTAGACAAACTCACACCAAGGTATTATCTTCAATATTTTTATATTCCATTAGTATTTTAGTTGTTGATAGGTGCTCAAAACTAGGATTTCTTTGCTGCCTAGTTTTTCAATCGCGTTTTAATCAACATACAAGGTTGGTTTTCGAATCCCGAACTTACAGTCGAAAATTTTGTACTCATTTGCAATGATCGTATCGTGTTGTTGTGTGTTAGGCCTCTCTGATTTAATTAGAATGCTTAAATGTCAATTTTAATTTGAAAATCTTGCCTGTATTGTTTTGATCCTTAAATGCCCGTAATTTTTGTGCTTTTAAATGAATGAAATTGTATTGGGTTGTGGTTGTGTGTTGTTTAAATTAATTAGGTGAAGTTTGAGTAGCCCATGTTTGTGAGAAATGACGAAAACTACTCAATGATAGAGCGGGTAACACCACTCTTAAGAGCAAATATCGTCAAATGGCCAAATTTGGCAAAATCGGGAAAAATCTGAGTATCCTGGGGTGATAGGTAGTACGGGTCTTGTTTGAATTCCATTAGTGCATGCTTTGATTTTGTTTTCAGGGGTTGTGGGGTTAAATTCGAGAAGGTGGATTTAAAATAGGCACGTTTGCCTGTTCGGCGAGCTGGGTCGAGCTTGCCGAATTACTCGGCGTTTCGCTTAATGTCTTCATCTCGCATTTAATTTCATGTTAAATTGGTCATTTGAGTCTATAACTTTCGGTGAGAAGCTTGAGGTCGCCGAAAGTACTCTTGATCGCTCTTTATTTGCACCCCTGAAACCCTTGTTGCACTGTAACTTTCGGTGACAAACCTTTGCTCACCGAAAGTAGTTGGCAATTCGCCAAAGGGCCTTCCTATCACCAACTTGCCATAATTTTTAAGCCAATCCCTTCGGCGAGCCCGACTTAGCTCGCCAAAGAGGTTCGGCGAGTCTATCTGCAATAGATTTTCTGTACTTATGTTTGATTTTCTCCTAATTTGTTTCGATATTTTGCAAATATGGTACTTACAAATCTAACCACGCAACCTTAGAAGAAAGCAAAGGGCATAACCATAAACGAAGGATGATCAAATCCTCCAAAGAGGAAAGGAGAAGAACTCTCATCGGGAGATAAAGGCAAAAGGAAGAAGCACATAGCTAAGGAGTAGCTATTGAAACCCAGGTGGAATTTTCTGAACCAGAAGACGAGGAGCCTTTGACACATCGATGGAGTAGACACCAGGCTAGATCTCAATCCTCGCCCACCAGAGCTCCCACAGCAGCCACCCCTCTTAAAACAGATTTAGTGCCAACTCAGGCACCTCCAGTGGCCCCTGCACCCTCTATCATTCCTCCACCTAGATTGCTGAACATATTGAAAGGTGATAGGGTACAGACCATCCTAGAGGAGAAACTATTATCTACGGAGGGCCTGGAAGGCAAGTATCTCGATGTGATTAACACCCTCCGATACCATGAGTTTGAGCAGTTCACAAGGCCCCGAGGCCCTTACATTCCTTCTTGGGTTAGGGAATTTTACATAGCTTATGGGGAGTTGGTGCCCATGAACAAGAAGAAGGAAAGCGAGTTTAGACTGGTAAAGTCGGTCGTGGTCAGAGGCAAGGAAGTTGAGCGCCACAGAGAGTATATTAACATTGTATTGGGTAGACCGTTGCACTCTATACTTCCTTACGAGAGGTTGCCTATTGTTTAGTCCCTAGATGATTTGAAGGGTTGGTTGGATCCTTTGATTTCTGTCACCACCCCGAGGTGGATCGGGGTAGGAGCCCTTATTAAGAAGAGGAACTTGAACATTGTTGTCAGGTTCTGGTTTGGCTTCATCAGCAGCACCATAATGTCATCCCAGAACGAGTCCATTCTACGCCATCCTAAGGCAGCTTGCCTTGGTTCTATCATGTCTAGGAAACGCATTGACCTGGAACTGCTGATTTCACAGGAGATGGCCATGAGAGCCAAATAGAAGCTGACTTATCTGCCATTTCCAATCTTGATCACCGAGCTGTGCCAGCGTGCTGGAGTCCCTCAGGACACTACGAGGGATATTGAGATCACTCCGTCTTCCTCCACTGACATCCGGCGTATTGAGGCTGAGTACACACGAGAGGAGGTTGACAGGAGAAGAGCAGCTCTGACCGATACTTCCCCAGAGGTCGATGTTGATACGTTACAAGCAGAGGTATCTTCACCGACTCCGGCCTTTGAGCCTTCAGGTACACCTGCCCCTTCCTCTTCTTAATAGGTCCCGGGTATTTCATCATCCTCCCAGCCCGCTAAGATTACTTAGGCGATGATCCTGAAAATGGGGAATCTAGCCTATTCAGCTGATATGAGGGCGACTAGATTGGAGAGATCCATCCCAAGGATGATTGACAGTGTTATCTTGGCTGCACTTACCCCCCTTAGGGTCTCTGTTGATGATCTGGCTACTAGAGTCGCTGCTTCTAAGAGCATACAAGGGGGGACATTCGAGGATTTGGCTTTAAAATCCAAAGTAGCGATTTGAGGAATGACGTAGACTATTTGAAGTCTACCGACTTCACTTCATTGATACAGGGTGCAAACGACAAGGATGCTTCTGAGACCTCGGGGATTCCTCTGGCTACAACCAGAGATGTACAGATGGGTAGCACAACCAATGAGGAGTCGGATGCAGAGACCGATGAAGGGCTGATAGCAGTATATGAGGAGGAGATGAGAGCATATTCAGAGATTTGCTAGATCTTGTAGAGACGGTTGTGCAGTCGGTGACCCAGACATCGCCGACTGAGACATCCACATCAACTCCTGGTGGATCTGGCACTGCTATTCCTTCTGAGGTTAACATCGGGCACTAAGGCCCCGACAGATGGAGTGACTGTGTAAACAGGACCTTTCTTTACCTCTCTCTCTGTCTTACTTACTTTTCCTTTTGGATACTTTCATTCGCATTTGAGGACAAATGATTTTTGTTTGTGGTGGGGTGAAGCCCACCTTTGTGCATATTTATTTTGATTATATATTTTGGGTTGTGAGCTGTTATTGTGTTTACACTACTTTCTGTGGATGTTTGAGATTGTGGCTCATTTTATTTTAAATTGCAAAATGATTTTGACCCGTCCAAAAATTTTTGCCACCTCTCGTGTGTTGAATGTGGCTGTTCTTTTGCAAAATTTAAGTCTCAATTCTGATCAATACCGATGACTTGTGTAGTGCTCATGACCGAACAAACATGAATGTGCGGCTACGATGAGGCAAAATGAAGTTGCATAGACAATATGTGAACTCTTTACATCTCGTTGTGATTAGCCATGTATCAAATTGATTCTTTTGTGATGATCGTTGCACACTAGAGAAAGTGTGGAGTCTTGTTTGACTTTAGTGTCGATGCCTTGTGTGATGAGCTTACTTTGAAACATGCATGAATACATCTAGAATTTGCCTCGTTGGTCCGATCGATTAAGTAAGGCTATCTCTGGATATGATCTTAGGCAACTTCAAAGAGTGTGAACCAATTTGACAGATACCTCTTTTGTGACCGACCTTGTGAGTGTGTGAACCTCTCTTGAATACCCCTTGAACCTTACCTTCCTTTGAAAGAAACTTGATGAAAACTATGTCATTTTCGGGGTTGAACCCCCATTTTTTATTTTTGAGCTTGGGATATCCATGGAGGTGATTTGTGAAATGATTTCTGGCGCTAAATCATTTGGGTAAGCTTTTATGATCCTAAAAATTCAATTCCCTTTGATTATTTATAGATTTTAACATCAAAATTTGAGGTTTTGATTAGCAAATGACAACGTTTTGAAGAACTCCTAAAATGGAGATTGTGAACTGATTTTAAGTCTTTTTTTTCAAAATGATTTTCATCAATAGGTTCAAAATGTCTTGAGTAATGATTTCAAGTAAAGAATTGTGGATTTTCAAACTTCATTTTCAGAATTGGGATTTATTGAAATGATATAAAGCTGATGGAAAATGGTTCTTGCTAGTGATATGATATAAAGTTGATGAAAAATGGTCCTGACTAGTATAATGATATAAAGCCGATGAGAAATGCTTCCAACTAGTGATTTGACATAAAGCCGATGTGAAATGGTTCCGGCTAGTGATACTATGCCAATGGAAAATGGTTACAGCAAGAGATTGATTATTGTGATTTGATACATTTTGATGATTATGTTTGACTTACTTTATTTTGTTTCTCACCCGGTGTCTAGAGCCCCGACTAAATTTGAATCTCGCCCAACAGGGCCCATTCAGGGGTGGTGCTCCCAACAAGATATTTTTCATACCCAGGATTCGAACTTGAAACCTCTGGTTAAGGGTGAAGAAGTCCCACCACTGCACCACAACCCATGTTGGTGTTAACTTACTTGTTAACTGTAATTGATGAACTTGTTACGTGTGATTGATCTACCTGACATTGATAGTGACTTGATACGTGTTGGTTGTTGAATTGTGACTATTGGACTGTGATTTGAGCCTTGTTAGTTGTGTGTTGTAGAACTGTTAGGTTTGGCTAACTTCTATGCAGGTTGTAGTTGTGGAGGTTCGGTTGGGATGAAAGGAGTATCCGTTTTCTAGCTAGTTGATTTGCTTATTTGATTGCTTAACGGGTACCGTGTTGTTGGTACTCACTCCTTGCTTCTACACTTGTGTAGTTTTCGAGCCCGGTATAGCGTAATTTCTCTTTCTCTCTCATCCCCGAGGTTTGTCAAAGAGTTGTTGAGAGATAGTTGTTTGTCATCCTGGCAAGCCCTCTAGTTCTTCCTTTATGTTTTATTCTATTTGAGAAATAAGGACTTGAGATTGTACTTGTTTCTTAATTCCACACTTTATGTATTAGTTGTTTGTACACATGACAACTAGGTTTTTGGGTGTTAATAGAATGAATAATTTTTTTGCTTTTATCATGTTCTTGTTTTATCTTTCCACTTTTTATTTCATTTCCTTGGGAAGAGGTTGATTGTCTTAGTGGGAATAGATAAGTGAGATCACGTTCATTTTTGGGTCGTGACACAGAATATAATAGCATTGATTTTGCTGTTGTTGAACTTAAATCGTGAAATTCTTCATAAATTTTGTTTAATAAAATAATACTTTCTTTGTTTCAATTTAAGGAAAAAGGTCTGAAATATATATGAACTTTGACCGAAATTATTGTAACAATACCGAACTTTGTAAAGGACCTTTTACCCCCTTGCACTATTTAATAGTGTATTTTAAAGGTATATATGTGTCCACGTAGATATCATAAATATTGCATCATTATAAATAGTATCGTGTCCACGTGAGCACATATATATCCTTAAAATACACTATTAAATAGTGTAGGGGGTAAAAGGTCCTCCATAAAGTATGGTATCGTAACAGCAATTTCGCCCAAAGTTGAAGTATTTTTCAGACCCTTTTCCCTTCAATTTATTTGTCTAGTTTTAACTTAAATGAAGTTTAAGAAAGTAGAAGACTTTCAAATCTTGTAATCTTAAACTAAAGACATATATAATGTATAAAACATTCTTTAACTTGTGATTTTAAAATATCATTAGAAAGTTAAAAATAAAGTGTTGCTAATATATGTATTTTTCTAAAAAGAATACAATTACGTATACGAACACAACACAAAAAGTAGATTTTACATTTTCCTTCTTGTCTTTTTTTTTTTTTTTTGATGACGTTAGTGGAGAGTGGGATAACCCCACACAAAAAAGGCAATTGTTTGTTTAGACATGTCTAGTATGTTTTGGTGGTAGGCAAGCTGACCCAACGAATTTAATTTAAATTTTGTTGTTTAAGTATAACAGTATGGAGGTCACAGAGTAGGGTAGAATGACAGTAAATAAGAAAATGTCCATATTAGTAGGTAGGAGTGTATTGATTTGGTGTGCGTTCTAGTAATCGTCGTATTATTCGTGTTTCTTGTTTATCAATTTCTGTTATTATGTGTTGTTTCATGTAGTTTCATTATATTATTATTTTGTTGAAGTATTACTTTGATAATATACGTTGAGTTATTATTGTATGTTATGCATTATTACTTCATTTTTAGACTGTTTTTATCTTGAGTCAAGGATTTATCGAAAACAACAATTTCACGTCTGATGTAGAGATCGTGCCTACATATACTTTACTCTTCCTAGACCCTATTTTATGGGATTATAATAAATATGTTATTCCATAAAATAGTGCTAGTTATATCTATACTGTAAGCCTTGACTTATGCATAGTTTCCTACTATTGATTTCCCACTTCTAGAACCCTCTTTTCTTTCAAAACAATCACAAGGTGATCAATGGCCTTTGCTGAAATCAAGGGACACAAAATTGGCAAGAGCTCATCACATGATGACTTTTCCCAAATAATCCAAGCATGACTATCACTTTTTAGTGTTTGTGTCTATATTTGAATGATTAATTTGAAATATCACACAACGCAATGATTTGATATATCAATCATCTCAATTATCATCAATTTAGTGATAAGTAGTTGATTTGAATTTCCCTCTTCTCATTATTATGCATAAATGGGTAGTAGAACATGAACCCTTTTAAGGAAATTATTGAGTCAAGTTGGATGATCAAATAACAAAATCCAATGAATCATACTATTCAAAAACAAAAAATTAACGACAGACAAAATTTTATAACTAAACACATTCAACCTTTCAAATTTGATGGCTCATTCCACTTGCACCTTTATTAATTAATGGATTCAATGTATTACTAAAAAAAATTAATAAAGTAGCTATAACTTGTGTATTCCACACATCTATTTACTTGTTTAAATTTTCCTAGAGATGAAGACAAATTCCAACAAGGCACCCAATAGTGAAATGGCAATTAGATTATGAAAGTTGCATCAACATATCAACCTCTTATCTACATTTTTTCTTAGTGGCTTACATCATATATGCAACACATTGGCTTCTTTCCAAGCATGCACAAACCACTTATAAAGTGAAGATAGAATAACATGGAAAGAGATTATATCAAATTGCACTAATACACACACATATAGTTAAATCAAAAGAAAATTCTCAATAATAAATAACCGTGTGAATGGAATAGTTGTGAGTTATATACCACTTTCTAAAAATATTAAAATTAGTTAAAAACTTTGTTGTTAAATTCTACATAGTTAACATGGTTATTTAATAGCTAAATAAGACAAACGATAAATTTTGTTATTTAGCTAAAAAATTTATTTATCCCTGTCTTAAATTAGTTAATAGTAATTAGTGGTTTTGGGTTTGATTTCATTAATAAGAGAAATTGTAGGTTGGAAGAGTGTTTTACCCCTTAATAAATTATCCAACGGGAATTTAGATTAGTCAGGTCAATAAAATTATTATTTTTCCAAGAAAACCCCATAAGTCCTTACATCCAAGAGCAGAGCCAAGTAAGATCAAAGGGTTTTATTCAAAGTTTTTTCGATTTAAAAAATTACATTATTTATATATATATAATTAAAATATTTTTATACGTATATATTAGTAGATGTTAAATCTCATTTAACTTCTTTATGTATACTTTTTTATGTTTTGAAACTCCTTACAAAAAATTCTGACTCCGTACATGTCAATGCTCACATCCCCACCTTTCCAAGGCCATCAAGACAATTATTCCAAGTATAAATATCACCCATGTAGACAACACTTTGCACCAACAAATTATAAGGTGACTTAAGAGAAAAAGGCAAAAGAGGAAAGAGCAAAAAGATGGCACAAGAAGAAATGACAAAAGGACCATGGATGGAACAAGAAGACCTTCAACTTGCATTTTATGTGAACTTGTTTGGCGATCGTCGATGGGATTTCTTGGCCAAAGTTTCAGGTTTTTAAGGTTGGAGGGAGACATATAAATTAGGTAGGCTTGTCTTGGACATGATATCTTATTTTCATGGAACAACTTCTAACTCCTTTTTTTTCTATATACAAATTTTGTTTTTATGTTGTGTAAATAGGTTTAAGAAGAACAGGAAAAAGTTGTAGATTACGATGGGTGAATTACTTACATCCTGGTCTCAAACGTGGAAAGATGACTCCTCAAGAAGAACATCTTATTCTTGAACTCCACTCCAAATGGGGAAATAGGTGATTCAAAAATTACTTTATAGTAATATTATATTATATTATATTGATTGAATGATCACATGATTTAAACTCTTTCATGTATAGATGGTCAAGAATTGCAATGAAATTACCAGGAAGAACTGATAATGAAATCAAGAATTACTGGAGAACTCATATGAGGAAAAAGGCTCATGATGAGAGGAAAAATAATGCTTCTAGTTTTTCCCCATCTTCATCCTTCTCCAACTCTTCATCTTTCTCATCTAATAGTCCTGATGTGGATTTCACGCCCATTAAGAAAAACAATGAAAGGAACTTCTACGATATGGGTGGACTTGAGAAAAAGAATGATGGTGACAAAATGGAGGTGTACTCCATGGATGAAATATGGAAAGATATTGAATTATCACAAGAAAGTGAAACAATGAATAATATTAAACCAATTATACCATCGCCTATATGGAATTATTGCCCAAACATACTATGGATGTCAAATGAAGAAGAAACTAAAATGTTTCCTCAATTTTATTGCTTGGACAACCAGGATAACATATTCTTTGCTGGCTAACAAAGGGTTACTATATTTTTTGGAGGGGTTAAATCATATACACTGACAATTTAAAGATTTTTTACATGACGGATTGATTTAACCTACACTATAGGAAAAGTGTGAATTACATGGGGATTTTCCTAGGGATTAGTATATAAATCCGCTAGAAACTTATTTTCCTGCAAATTTTCATACTAATCCCCAGGAAAATCCCCATGTAATTCACTTTTTTCTTGTAGTGCTACTATAACAGGTTATTACTCTATTTTATGTTTACCTGTTATAGGTTAAATTAACCTGATAGCGTAAAAAAGTTCTTTATATTATCAGTGAATATAACTTAAATTCTTGTACGTGGAGGTAATTTGTTTTCGAGTTGGTGTAGGGTTATTATGAGTAAATTTTAATTAGCTCTGACTTTGTGAATAGAAATGGTAAAAATCCCTAAATAAGAAGGCAGACTATGTTAAGACATGATGTGTTTATTGGAAGCCACATATTTTGTATCATCTGTTGCTATGTTAATTATAGTCTACATTTAATAATTAAGTCAATTTCTGTTTAGTACATGTTACATATGTTATGTTACCAATTAGTATTCCAATATTTATCATAACACTATCAAATATTCAGGTTTGTTTCACTACAAATTAATAAATAATTTGTGTTATGATATATAAAAAAAATTTCACTATATTCACACTGGATCAACTCAATGGAAAAATACATAATGAAAAATAGATTATTTTTGAAATACTAAGAAACTTTCTAATTTTTTTCATGTGAAAACAATATTATTATTTTCTTTTTTCACTGATATAATCAAAATATTTGTGGATATAGCTACAAAACGTTTCTCAATTAAAAAAAAATCAATAGAAAAATAATTACTTTTTAGTAATTCAACATAGAAAGTTAGAAAAGCTTTCTACAATTTTATCTTCTTAATTCGTAAAATTCAACAAAAAAAAAAAAAAAAAAAAAAAAAAAAAAAAAAGGAAAAATCTATATAACTAAAATTTTCCAAGAGAATTTTTCATTTTTTACAGGGTTGAACTTCAAAAATACTTTTGACCATAAATTTTGAAATTCAACTTCCAACTTGAAGTTGAATTTCAAAAGTTTCAAAAAATCGCAAAACAACAAATATTTATTCACTTTTTTCACTTCAAATTACATAAAAAATCAAAACGACTTCAATATGTATTCATGACCAAATACAACTGAATCAATTTTCAATATTATTTTTCACTTTAAAAATAAAAAATAATTTTTTTTCAAATTTTACAATAAAACATGATCCAACGCCTATTAAATTAACATTTAACAATATGAATCAGTTTAGGAGTTTGCACGAAGATGGAATTTTCATTTTTAAAGTGTTCCCAAGTTGCACATAAGTTAACATAACAACTTAAAAATCACGATTGGATCATTAAAAAGAACCCCAAAAAGAAATATTTTAATAATGAAAATATTATACTATCTTTTCAAGATAAATACAGAATCTTGATCATCAATATCTATTTGTTATTTTTCTATAATTTATTGATTTTAAAATAGAACACATAGCCATCTCCTTCTCCTCTTCCTTGCGGACTCCCAAAAGATGAATATTTGATATTTATATTGAATTATATGAATTTATCATAATCAACTATTAATTTATTATAATCTAGTAATAATAGTATACATAAATGCATGTCTCAAATATTTATTGAATTTGTATAAATTTCCAATACATAATAGTTTACCTTATTTTATTGATTTCAAATACAAGGAAAAAAGCCAAAAATATTACTACTTATCTTGACCAATCCTTTTTTGCAATACGTAAAGAGATATATTCAAAAATATACCATCCAACGTAACATTGCCACCTTACTATATTTTAAATCTTACTGAGGAGCAACACTTATACCTTTGATATACAATATTTTATAATATTATACGGTTATTGTAAAAAAAATCAATATTATATAAAGCGCATATGAGGTGTGTTTATATATAGAAGTGGAGTTATAGCCATTCCAGGGTGTCTTCATCGGAAAATTATGTTTTATATATATATATATATATATATATATATGTCAAATTCTTCATTTAAAGATATATATTTAAAGTTGGATACCCTTGACAAATATTATGCCTTTAGCACAATGGTAATGGGTGTCCAATTGAATCAAGAAATTTTGGGTTCGAACATCAAATAGCACAATGTCTTAAGTTGATGAGAAACAATTTCGATGGTTATATGGACCTTATGAATCCCCTATGGGTCTCCGCTATCTGATAGAGGAGGCGAGTATTTACAAGATCTAGACAAATACACTGCATTTCATGTTGATTTAATATTGAAGCATTCAAATAATTGTGATGTTGACATGACTTGATACATCTGAGACACGCTGTAATATTACCAACTATGTAATTGGTTTTGTAAAGTGATCATGATACCTTATCAATATATGGTATTTATTCAATATGAGTGAGTATCATGTAGAGGACCGAAAAGTGTTTTTTCTAAAGGAATGAACATGTCACTAATTATATCGTATCATTATATGATATATACTAGGTTAGTATCATAAAGGACTCAACAATATAGTTCTTTTAGGAATGAACAAATTATTTATGATACCTTTGTCTGTATATGAACTATACCCTTTGGATATTACAGAGGATAGAATAACATTTTTTGAATGAATGAATTTGAACTCTATGATACTCTGCTAGTATATGAAATACACTATGAGGGCATTTGGGGGAGTGTATAAAAATAATGTTAAATAGAATGTATTAGCAATGCTTGTATTATTATATTTGCATTAATTATACATAGATATTTTTTATGCATTGTTTGGTTCGGTGTGTTAAAACCTGCATGCATTGCATAAAAATATTAATAAACAAAATATCTTCCACAATTATGGTGAAAAAGATGTAAAAGGATTTTGAGGAGTAATTGGGTCTTTAACCATGCTAATGCATGCATTAAATCTCTTGCATTACTAATACCAAGAAATTTATAGTATTTAATGCATGCATTAGCATGGTTAAATGAATCCATTATTGTAACTGCAACAATATACTTCTACTGCTACTTATATATTAATTTTGGCATACGATATACTATAATAAATTATTTGCAAATTATTAATATAGAAAAATATAAAAAAATTATACCTTATTAGTTAGTATCGCTTTTATATTGATTTTGATAGAAGTAAAAGTTCAAAAGAAAAAAATAAAGGAGCCAAGAAGGTGTGTCGAATTAGATTATGAACAAAATAAGAAATAAAGAAAAACATAATTTAAAATAAAAATAAATGGAATTAGAAAATAAGAAAAAAAAAAGATTTAAACGAAATTAGATTGTGCCTAAAAAATGGAAATAAAAGAATTATATTTTAAGGAAATTAGGAAAGGAAAGAAATAAAGAACGTGAGGAAAAAAAAATATATCAAAAGAAAGGAGACTAAAAATATACTCCCTCCATTCCATATTAAGTTAATTTTTGAGGCATTTTACATTTTTCAAATTAACTTAATTATTCAGTTTCCAAAACTACTTTTAGAGTGTTCTTCCAATTTTACCCTTCATTAATTAGTATTGGAATTAGTGATTAATTAATATTTAACTATTTTAATCATAAATTGGACAATAATTAATAAAGGTAAAAATGGAAAACTAGGTTCAATTTATGTCTTAATCTACTTTTCTTAAAGGGTGTGAAACACCTCAAAAATTAACTTAATATGGAATGGAGGGAGTATATGAGATCATATATACAGTGAACAACGACAGAAATAAAACAAATGAATATTAAAGAGGTTTTACGATTTGCAATTGTTGAGAAGTTTACTCATGGGTGTAACCACCTGATTGGTCGTTATTCAAAAGGCACCTTATGCAAAATTTCAAAAAATTCTTGAAATACGGTTCCAAATTAAAAATTGGGATACACGGTGAAATTATTTAACTTTGCATTGATCTGGAATGATGTCAGCTTGTCATAGCGGGTAGGTGTGGCGATGCCACTATAGTGCCTGCATGCGGAGCTAACAAAATTAGACCCCACAGAATTTGATGTCTTTTATTTTTCCTACCACTTTCCATTGAAAAAATAGATAAGGGTTATTCCTAAAAATATTCTAAGCTTGAGAACAATACAAAGGAGGGATTTCAGCACAAAAAAAAAAGAGGCTAAAATCTAATAATTTTCTATCAACGTTCAACAAGATTCATCACACGGAGTCAAAAGTCTATGTTCAGCATTCTTCAGCAAGTGTTTAATGTTCAAGTAGGCAAGATTTTCTTAACTGGGTAGCTAGACCTATCATTTCTTATAATATATATATTATAGACTGTCAGGAGATTTCATGCATAGGCCTACGGACATGAAGCTTGGATGATCAAATATATGGTTAGTTATGGTTTAGACCGATGATGGATTGATTGGTTATGGTTGTATGCATGTTATGGTTGAGTGTTATCTTGAGAAAGATAGTCGTGGTAATTAGATTATGCTTAGGAAAGATTTGGTGAGGAATTCTTCAGGTAGGGCATGATTGTTGTAATGATCCAATCCGTCATTACTCAAAGGTATCTCGTGTGAAATTTTAAAATTTAGAAAATATGACGCAATTCTTAAAAAAAAATTAATTTAAGAACACGGTGAATTTGGCCTGTTTTGAAATTGGCTAGGCTGATATCTGTTATGTGTTAAGAAAAAACTGGTTTTTCAAATCGATTCAATTTTAAGAGAAAAATCAACTTTTAAAGGAGCCGCCACTTAATTTCTTAAAAATAAAAATAAAGAAAACTTTAACTTTAAAGACTGTAACAGAATTAAGCCTAAAAAATTTAGAGAAAAGATATGGGGTTCTTATGTACACTTAAATAAGGTTTTTAAGGCACATGAAATGTCCGTCAACACACGATTATCCGATGACTTGAAAAAGAAAACTTACTAACTTGAAAAGTATTTAAAAGAACTAAGATATTTAAAATCATTTGAAAGTAAATTAACTTGATCACTTGAAATGATTTTGAAAAGAAAGAGTAAAATTTGTCAAAATGACCAAGTAAAGAAAGGTAATTAAGTAAAATCATTCAAATCATTATAACAAAAATGGTTTGTCTTTAAGAGATTCAATTAAATTAATTTAAGCATTCAAAGTTAGAATTAATCAAAAAAAAAAAAATCAATCCAATAATTAATAGAGAGAGAGAGAGAGAAAAAAATGAATTTGGGCCTTTTGGGCCCAAGCTGGTACTGCCCAGAAACATCGGGCCAATTTTCAATGTATATCAACACCATATATAAGTGTATATCACCTATATTTTTCTTGTATATTTTATGTATAAGGATGTATATATCCCTTTTTTTGACTTCTGAAACCTGTATATTTGCTTCCCTTTCACTCGAACCAAGACAAGGTTGACCTGAAACAACTAAACGATATGCAAGGTTGGAGTTCAAATTGAACTCGGGTTGTTATCACATGTAAATAAAGAGTAATATGGATTAAGATTTGCACATATAATGACTCAAAAACGCAAGAGAACAGTGCTGAAAAAAATTCAAAGAATAAGATATTTGGACATAATTTGGGGCATCAAACATTTAATTATATCCTAAAGGAGTCAGAGCTTACTTCATAAACAGAAAGGAGAAAACCATTCAAAATCTTTACTGAGCTTTATTTGAAGGGGACATTTGGAGTTAGACAAAATAAATTAATAATATGCATAACTCACCTTAACATAGACATAGGGAGGCTTCATGGTGGAATTAATATTCAATCAACATTAAATCTTAGGGCCCGTTTGGCCATGCGATATGGTATCATGATATGAAATCATGATATGATATCATAATATGAACTTATGAGATGAAATTGAAGTTTTGTTTGGACATGTGATATGAAATTTTGATGTTGTATATTTTCTCATAAACATAAGAATCTCATAAGTTGTAAAACTATAAAAATAGCCCCAATTGTTTATCCAATCTTAACAAATAAACAAAAATTTATAAAATCACATAATATATTATTACATTGCTATTTGTTCTCCACTTAAGTAATTGTTTCATCTAACTTTAATTCAATAAAAAAAAATTGAACATAAATTGTAGTGTATTAGTCTTTAATATTACTCAACAATCGGTTGGTGTGAGTTAAAGTGACTATATGTTGGTGAGAATAATAAATTTTATGTCGGTGAGAATAATAAATTTTAAAAATTAATGATGTCATTATAAATTTATTTTTATATGAAATAAATGGTTAGTAGATATAAATGTGGGGTTGTTTTAACAAAATATAAACTTGTGGATCAATTTTTGTAATAAAAATATCTCAAATCATGATATAGTATTCCCATGTCATGGGTTTTGGAGAATATGAAATCACATCTCATGATATGGAATCATGAGATGGAATCAGCGTAAAATTGCATGTCCAAACACTGATTCCTTCTCACGATACCATATCGTGATATGGTATCGCATGGCCAAACGCCTACTAAGATATAATTATGTAAAGTAAATTTATAAACATAATTTAAATAATAAAATATTATATATTTAATTTAAAAAATTATTATAGTCCCACAATCTTAATAACATATTATGATCTTGTCCATAAATATAGAAAAAAAAAAGTTCCTCTTCTTACGTAAGATGTATCATTTATTTATGTCATGATCTCGACCGTCATAAATGACATCATCGTTAAATCACCTAGTGAGAAAAGCAAAGACTAACCCAAAATTAACCTAACATCATTAAATAAAACTAAGTTTATTATATAAAATAAGGAAAACAGTTTAGTCACCAAAGAATCGAGTCTCCATAAACTCAACTAAATAATCTAAAAACATTTAATGCGAAATAAACCCTAAAAAGTGAAAGTCACCATACCAGAACTCTAAACAATCAAACATGGGATGCAACCCGAACTAAGCATAAAAGTTTATAAATCTGTGTCCGAATAAATGAACAAGAAGATGATGAAAAATCCATGGAAACTTGAAAGATGCAGCTCACCCTTGAATTTGAAGTTAAGTGTCTCTCAACTCAAATCTTAGATCAGTTGCTAGAAGATGGCATATACTTAACAAGGAAAAGAACAAGTGCAGTATCAGTACATAAATCACAGTGTACTGATAGGATCACACGATCAATCCAAGATGAATTTAAGCAGTTCACTACAATACAGTAACATAAAACAATGCATATAATAACAATCATCAAACTACGTAGACTCTCAGTCATATGCTATGACACAATAATACCCGAATGCATTGAGGGTAGTAGGTTTAAACATTTTCACTACGAACTTGACTTCTTTCTTTAAAGCCCCCATAAAGCTGGAAAGAAAGTGTGCTTCAGTTAAAGTTGGATTCGTGATGATCATTTGTGCTTTCAAGTATTCAAACCTCCCTAGAAATTTGTCCACCATACAAGTTTGGCTCAATTTATTGAACTCCTCCACTGAATCTTCTAGTGATTCTTCCCCAAATCTGTTGTAAATTTCCTCTTTAAACTAAATTCATCCAAGTACCCTAAAACTTAATACCAACGAATGATACCAATTCTGAGCAAGCCCATTCAGATAAAGAGCATCAACTTCTACTTTCTGATTATCAAGGGTTCTATAGAGGTTGAAATACCCCTCACACTTACGGATCCACACCTTAGGGTCATGACCCATGAAATATGGTAACTCCCACTTAGGCGGAGGAACAAGCACAACTTGAAGCCTAGGTTGCCTGTAGTTTGCATGAATGGGTAACAATCCACCACCCGACTATTGCTCAACTGGAGCTCTGTTAGGATCCCTTTCCAACCAAGACTATCAAAGATTAGTTCAAGTGTACCTTGGATCCCAGTTTGGGTGTTGCGAACATCCTGCTGATTATTCAACAAATTAGTTAACTGTTCATCATGACGAGCAAGTTTCTCATCTAACTACTTCATACGAGTACCTTCAGCCATTTTCAAGATCACATGTCGTAGGATTGAAGGTTGTGATACCAATTGTTAAGGTCCACCTTGTTTAATCCCAAATAAATAGAAAATAATCAACCCAATATATTTTTGGGACAAGTTTCTAGATTTTTATTGAACTGAATTAAAACTAAATTGAAAGCTATTACTTCTAGTAATTAAAATGGAAAATGACAGAAACTAATAAGTATTTCATTGATGTACGGGTAACCTGATAGAAACAAAAAAGGGAATTAGAGGAGGAAGAAGAAGAAACAAAAGGAGGTGAGAAGAGAATCTAGACAAGAGAGAATTTAGAAGAGATGAGAAAAATACCACTTTTCACGTAAACCCGCTCTCCCATGTCAGGGTGGTTATAACAGTGTTAACTGCTTTAGTGTCGTGGTTGAATCCTTGCCCTTGCTATTCATTAAACTGATTTCAATCTCAGCCGCTCAATTTAAAAGAAATGTAATTAACCTCCCTTACTTACTCGGCTTCGACTCTCTACAACTACGTTTGTTTATTCTTCTATATTGGACTTCTTCATAACAAAGTTCTTCATGGTCAAGCTCGTTGTCTCAGTTCCTACTATGAAGAAGTTAATCCTCTTTTCTTCTCTTGTATTTTATTTCAGTAGTATGTGTTAATAATCTTCTTATTCGTGGCTTTTATTTGTGTTTTGTTATCTGATGAGACTTAGCATTTGTATGTTGTACATTGTTTCTTTTTTCTTCAGTGTTTGAAACAAAAATACTTCATTATTTAATTCTCTTGCTTAAATGTTGTCCCGAGTTCATTGTTTCTTTAGTTAAAGTTTGCTCTTTTTCTATAAATAGGCATGAAGGTATATGTCTCAGTTTAAATTCTTCCATTGATTTATTTGAAATGCTTGCTTTGTCTAAGTAGGTGTTTGACCATGCGATACCATATCACGATATGAAATCATGAGATGGAATCAGCATTTGGACATGCGATTTCATGCTAGTTTCATCTCATGATTCCATATCATGAGATGGGATCTCATATTCTCAAAAAATCATGATATGAGAATTCCATATCATGATTAGGGATTTTTAAATATAAAAATTGATCCATAAGTTTATATTTTGTTCAAAGAACCCCACATTTATATTTACTAACCATTTATTTCATCATTTATAATCACATCATTACTTTTAAAAATTTATTATTCTCACCAACATAAAATTTATTATTACTTTAAATTTGATGAATATAAATGATAAAGTAGGAATTGATTTGGTGAATATAAATAAGAATGGAGGGAGTAATACTTTTGTGTTTTTTCATAATTAAAAAAAACCTTCTCTTTCGGCTACATATGAAAATGTTTAAAGCAATTCAATATGAAAAAGGATAAAATTGGTGATGTATGTTTGATAATCACTACTTCCAATATGTTTGATTTTAGTACAAAATTAATGCACTAAAAATGTGTAATTGCACACAAGTGAAACAAGACATGAACCATTATGATATTGACACACAAGTGAAAATTGTCATAGCTTGTGCAGTGTTACATGATTATTTGCGAGAATACCAAAGGAGTGATGAAATATTTATGGTCTATGAGCATGAAAATATAGTTGTGAATGATATTGACCAACAAACTACTCAAAGTATCAATGTTGGTTCGTCTTCTCAGTCATATGATCGATAAATGCAAGTTCAACGTGAGGAGATTGTTTGTACTGTGTAGGGGAATATAATAAAAACTAGTACACTACAATTCATGTTCAATTTTTTTTATTGAATTAAAGTTAGACCAATAAAGTTAGATGAAACAATTTCTTAAGTGGAGAACAATTAGTTTGTAATAATTTATTATTATGCAATTTTATAATTTTTTATTTATTTGGTAAGAATGAATAAACAATTGAGGCTATTTTAATAGTTTTACAACTTATAGGATTCTAATGTTTATGAGAAAATATACAACACAAAATTTCCATATCGCATGTCCAAACAAAACTTCAATTTCATTTCATGATTTCATATTATGATATCATATCATGATTTCATATCTCATGGCCAAACGGGCTCTTAGTCATTTAATTCAACCTATAACATATGTAAGTCACTAGGAACATGTCCAACCCAACACCAAAGTTTACACCTGTAATGACCTGATTTTCGCCGTTAGGGAAGAGCCAATGAAGAAAGAATTGGGGTCAGAAAACTTGTGGTAGTAACTTGGAATTTCCTAACCTAGTCCAAATTTGGACGAAATCAAAGTCAGTAAAGTCTAGGAAAATCTGGTAACAATTGAGTGATTTAATTATGATTTTGATTATGTGAATAGATAGCTAAGGCGTTAAGGAACCCGTACGACTTAACGGAATTGAATTCAGGCGAGTAGAACTCCCAAAAATAATCTTAGCGTGAACGGGTGGTTTTTGAATGTCAAGGGTTGAAGGCGTGCTGTGAAATGGGGGCTTCGAATTCAAATTCCAGCATTTTGCCTTCGTGCATGCCGCCGTAGTGGGATGGGTCCTGCTGTAGCAGGACAGATGCAACTTAAGTCAGAAATAAAATCCTAAAAACGTTTTATTCTGAACTTTTCGACTTTGAGAGCTACAGAACAATCCCAGGGGTTTTCTTGACAGTTTTTCACCATTCTTGAGGCTAAAGGTAAGGTTTTCACTCCTCAAATCCATTTTTCGATCCATAGAACTTAGTTTCTTGGGTGATTATTATTGGGGAAGGGTTTTGGAACTGTTTGGATGGTGGGAAAAAGACCTAATATGGGTATGGAGATCAAGGGTCTGACCTAGGGTTGATATTATTGATTATGATCCGGGTAATTGGATCTTGATTGTTGATCCTTGCGTATAAATTGTTGTTTGTAAACCTAGAACAAGCGGAAAGCATCCAAAAAGGGAAGATTCAAATACCTTAGGGGATTCAAGCTTGGATTCAAGGTAGGTGATGGTTGTGATTTCATGTTGGTGTGATATATGTTTGTAATTGCTCATTCCGATGCATATATGTATACGAATGTTGCATTATTGATCACCCTAATTATAAATGAGGATAATTGAATAATTATATGCCATGCATCACCTCTTCTTGTATGATTGTAAGAATATACATTGTGATTATGATTGTGGTTTGTTGAATGGATTGGGTGTTACGTTCAGACACACTAACTTGGATCGGTTGCCACGTTCCGACATAAACATTGGATCGGGTACCACGTACCGGTACGCTAACAGTTTGGGTGTGGATTCCATGAGAGGACCATTGAATTGGGTTTCGTGAGAGGACAATTGAATTGTGTTGTGTATTTACTTGTGATGATTATGCTCATATATAATGATGATTGATATTAGAAGACTGTATGTTGCTCTAAATTGATAACCAATGTGTATTATTGAGAATGTGGGATGCTACATTGATCCTGAAAAGATGATTAATATTGTATATGTTCGATATATGCCTATTTATAATGTTGTGGTTACTCATGTATGTTTAACTTATTGGAATAGTCGTGTGATCCTACTAATACATTGTGGTTGTGTACTGATACTAAACTTGCTTGTTCTTTGTTGAGTGCAGGGCATCTTCAGGCGTCTATTGATAGACCTCAGCTAGATGACTATTGAGCGTGATCGGATTCAAAGGTAAGCCAGTTCTTTCATGCTGCCATGGATATCTCTTGTTCAAGTCCATTCTTTTCGGACTCAGACTATTTGTTTAAGGTGTTTGTTTAGTTTCAGGGTTGTACCCTTTGTTTTTAGACTTGTCGTTAGTAGAGTTTTGATACAATGACTTTCAGGTTCTAGGGTTTGTTCTTCCGCATTAGTTTGACTAGTTTATTTAAGCCTTTGGAGTTTTTGGGAACTCTATCTAATTTCTGCATTTAAACCTGCTTATGTATCTTTAAATGCCTTAGTTTTGATTAAGTTGTGTAGTTCTTGGTTAGCTAATTAGTATTAATGGATCTCCCACCAAATGGTTAGTGTGGGTGCCAATCACAATGGTCTGGGTCATGACAAAGTTAGTATCAGATCCCTAGGTTCATTGATCTCATTGTACCAAAACGAATCTAGTAGAGTCTTGCGAAACAGTACGAAGACGTCCGTACTTTTCTTCGAGAGGCTATAGGACTTTAGGAAAAAACTCACTTCTTTCTACTCTTTCGTGCTATGACTTGAATCCAATTGGTATCTGGGTGATACAAATTGGTATCTTTCCTCATTCATTCTATGGTCTGAACTAGAGCAACAAAAGTGGTAACACCATCACTAGCAAGAAAGGATTGTGTATAGACTACTGACAGTTGAATAGGGTTACCATTCAGAACAAGTATCCATTGCCTCGAATAGATAAAATTTTTGACCAATTGCAAGGTGCATCGATTTTCTCTAAGATTGATTTAAGGTCTGGTTACCATCAGTTAAAGATTGAGGCAGTTAAGAATTGGGTTCGACCAAGTTCTATAATTGAAATTAGCAGTTTTGTGGGGCTCGCTAGCTACTATTGTCGCTTATGGTATGAGTTGAGTCCAATTGGTATCTTCTGATTCTAATTGGTATCTTAACGAAGTGAACTAGACGTCGTAGTCCCAACTGAAGGGACACAAGCAAGTTAATTAGAACTGAGAATGTTCTAATTGGTACCTGGCCTTAAGGGTCGTATAAGGCATAGATGATCAGTAATGATCGTCTATGGAACTAACTAATTAAAGAATTTGGACTAGTCTGCAAGTTGTAACTGCTTGAGTGTCGTCAAACGTGTTGTGAAAAGAAAGTCATCACGAGATTAGGTACAAGAGTCATACAAGAGTCTAGATAAATTACTATGTGGTTCATAAGCGAGAAATCTAGACGTGCGTTGTGACCAACTGATAACCGTGTGAGAGTTTGGGTGTATCCTGGGATATATGTGTGGTAGTGTTTAAACGATGTAAAAGGATTCTAAAGTGCGTACTTCGTTGGGTTGACCTAGGGTAGACAATGATTGTCCTAGATAAGGCGATTTTCTTAAATGCCAAATCATAGCCGGGAAATCTAGGGGAAATATAGAAAAGAGAGGAACCCCATAAATTGTTGGCAGGGGTTCTGTTTCCATCAGGGCCGCTGGGGCAGGATTTTCCCAGCTATGGCAAAACCCCTTATGCGGGATTTCTCCTACCAAAGCGGGATAGGGCGAGACAGAACCTCAGCCCTGTCTCCCCTATTTTGCCCTAATCACAATTATGGACCCCGAATCATACCCAAACTAACCCCCGCGACCTAATTCAGTGTTCAGCAATCGAATATAAGTTATAAAGTGTGTTGAAATTGTAGAGAACCTGGGCATATGAGGAGGAAATCAATGAGGCTATGGAGGCCAAGGAAATGGTAATGCGAGTAGAGTAGCAGTGCAGCCAGGTAAGGAGGTTGCCCATCAAGATGACAGGGCTCAGTTTTATGTTTTTTCGGGCAAGACCGAGTTTTGAGGGTGTGATGCAGTGGTCACAAGTGCTACTTTTGTCTGTGCTAGGATGGCTATTGTTTTGTTTGATCCGGGTTCTACTTATTCTAATGTATCTGTCCGATTTGCCTCAAAATTTGATATGATTTGTGATATACTTGATGCTCACATCCATGTTTTTACACCAGTTGAAGAGTCATTCATAGTCACCCATGAGTATTGATTTATCCTATTGTGTTTATCGATTTTCAGATTTGGGTTGATTTGGTTATGCTGGATATGACTGACTTGATATAGTCATAGGCATGACTTGGTTGCCCGCTATTATGTTGTGCTTAATGGTAATGCTAAGTCGGTAACTATAGAGATCCCGAGTAGGGAAAGGTTAGAGTGGTAAGGGGTACAATCCTAAGTCATCTAAGGTCATATCTTTTGTGCGGGGTAGGAAACTGGTGAGGCAGGATTGTTTGGCTTAATTGGCTCATATTCGGGATGTTGAGGTTGAGTCTCCCTCTATTGAGTCTATTTCTGTGGTGTTAGAATTTAGAGAAGTGTTTCCTACTGATTTGCCTAGTATGCCTCCGGATACAGATATAGATTTCTGCATTGACTTGAAAACTGGCACTCACCCCATCTCCATTCCTCCTTATTGCATGGCTCTAGCAAAATTAAGTGTGCTTAAAGCTCAAATCCAAGAGCTTCTTGATAAAGGTTTCATCTGTCGTAGTGCTTCCCCGTAGGGTGCTCCTATCTTGTTTGTTAAGAAGAAGAAGGGTGGTATCAGGACTGGTGAATTCATCTTAAGCCATAAAGGAGCGGACTGATACCGAAATGACAAGCTCATGGATAAAGAAAGTCCCATTAAGTATACTTGGGTGAAGGAAATTGAAGAATTTAGTAAGAAGGTGCATATAAAATTGGGTTAGTCCTTTGAATTTGATGAGTTTACCTGAGTTTGAGGCGTCGTGTTGATGAGAAAGGTTGACTTCATAGTGATAGTCAAGGCTGACAGAGTGTAATAGTAATAAGAGTTCGTGATGGATTGTGACGGGATGCAACTATATAATAAATTATGGGTTAATTGAATTTTGGTGTAGTAATTATGACTTGCGAGTATCCAAGGTCGTGGTTTTCTAATAATTGGTGAGTAGCGTGGTTGTATGGAAAATTTTAAGAGATAGTGGAACACCACTCGAATAGAACGTTAAAGAGCTAGAGTTATAATGAAGGAAAATATAGTGGAATGTAGTACAACCTTTAGAGAGAGGCTAGAACAAGAATATTTTATTTGGTTGCGAAGGCTAAAGAGATATCCTTAGAGGGGTAGATAATTGTGTTCAAGGACACGTGATCTCATTCGTTTTGCTGTGGCTATGGTAATAGTGTCACAAGTCCATCAGATTGGTTAAAAACTATTGGAAAGGACTTGAGAAAGGTGTGTACAGACATTATCTCGAGTGTGATGATATTTGTTTTGTTTTGTTTGAGTTTATTAAGGAGTACGATTGAAATTTTAGCGAAAACATATTGTAAGATCGATGGAGATGTGATCAATGATAATCGAAGATCCAGGATTTCATTAAAAAAAATCCTCAAGGTATAAGCTAATGTTGATAGATTAGGGGATTGTGTTATATGGTTGAATTTACAATTCATATTTTTCATTATAAGTTTACATTCGTGGTGATATATTTTGTCAAGATATGAATTGACAATATGGGAAATGATCAATTGTATCCAGTATTGAGCATTTGAAAGGACTTACGCCTAGGTTGAGTCGAAAAATTTATTATTGTTGATTGTTAAGTACCTAATAAAGGTTTCATTAAAAAGTATTGGTTTATAATAAGGTAAATGGTCAGAGTGTTTATGATGGTTTTTAGTATTATGAGTATGATTCACTAGTTATGCTCTCGTGTGTTTTCACTTTTGTGGGTGGATCCCTAGTAGTGGATCAGGGGTACCAAATCCTATGATGTTCTCTTGGTTGAGTGGAAAGAATGGGAAGATTTGGTTATTTCGAATGACATAATTGGTGTTGTCTTGGAGTTGTTAAAGTATTTTAGTGGTTCTACATGTACCACCTTGCTTATGAGAATTCATAGAAGAGCTATCATGCGTAATTATGGTTTTACGGCAATCTTAATATTCATCTTGTCGTTGAGGTCATGTATTGATTGTGTGTGGTTGAAGGTGGGGATCATTGGATCCAATTCTACTATTCTTAATTGTAATCTAAAATCACAATTACTAAATCTATCATTTCGATAGTGTTGTTGGAGAGTTTGTATGCTTGGACATATCCCTCGATGAGTATCTAATGTCTAAAGATCAAAATTTTTATAACTTAAGCTCATGGAAAATTATATTGTGAGATGGAGATGTTGATAAGGACTATGATGGTTTGGGTATTATGAGTGTGTGTTGGTTGGTTCAGGTTAACTTCTAATTGTAGCGAGTATTGATTTAGAATTTTATCATGATTATGTGAGAAAGGATTCATCCTGATGTTGTGTCAAAGTTATTGATAACTTGTTGCAGACATGTGAACGATCTACTTCGGTGGTTATAGGGAATAGCTTTGTGGTTAGTTAAGTGTACATACAACAATAATTATCACTCGAGTATTGTGATGACTTCATGGAGGCATTGTATGGGAGGATATCTAGGTATTCAATTGGTTGGTTTGGGGAAGAAGATTATACCATATGTGAGACTCAATTGTGTTAGACAAGACCTTATGTATGAAGAAGAACCGGTTGAAATTCTTGATCATGATGTCCGAAAGCTAATGACATGCAAGACAAGTATCCCCTATTGTTTAGTCATTCAAGTACTACTCAACCTTTACTTTAGCCAGTCTTCTCTAGTTGATCACTCGGAGACAAGTGATAGGTAAATTGATATCTATTGTAATGATCTAATTACCGTCGTTAGGAAAAAGCCAATGGAGAAAGAATTAGGGTTAGAAAACTTGTGATAGTAACTTGGAATTTCCTAACCTAGTCTAGATTTGGATGAAATTGGAGTCAGTAAAGTCTAGGAAAATCTGGTAACAACTGGGTGATTTAATTATGATTTTGATTACATGAATAGATAGCTAAGGCGATAAAGAACCCGTACGACTTTACGAAATTGAATTCGGGCGAGTAGAACTTTCAAAAATGATCTTAGCATTAACGGGTGGTTTTTGAATGTAAAGGGTTGAAGGTGTGTTGTGAAATGGGGGATTGGAATTCAAATTTCAGTATTCTGCCTCAATGCATACTGTCGTAGCGAGATGGCTGCCGCTGTAGCAGGATGGCTCCCGCCGTAGTGGGACAGACGCAACTTAAGTCGAAAATAAAACCCCAAAAACGTTTTATTTGCACTTTTTGACTTTAAGAGCTAAGGAACGACCCCAGGGGTTTTCTTGACAGTTTTCCACCATTCTTGAGGCTAAAGGTAAGGTTTTCACTCCCCGAATCTGTTTTTCGATCCGTAGAACTTAGTTTCTTTGGTGATTATTGTTGGAGAAGGGTTTTGGAACTGTTTGGATAGTGGGAAAAGCCCTAATCTGGGTATGGGGATCAAGGGTCTGACCTAGGGTTGATATTATTGATTATGATATGGGTAATTGGGTCTTGATTGTTGATCCTTGTGTATAAATTGTTGTTTGTAGACTTAGAACAAGCGGAAAGAATTCAGAAAAGAAAGATTCAAGTGCCTTAGGGGATTCAAGCTTGGATTCGAGGTAGGTGATGGTTGTGATTTCATGTTGGTGTGATATATGTTTGTAATTGCTCATTATGATGCATGTATGTATGCAAATGTTGCATTATTGATCACCCTAATCGTAAATGAGGATAATTGAATAATTGTATGCCATGAATCACCTCTTGTTGTATGATTGTGAGAATATACATTGTGATTGTGATTGTGGTTTGTTGAATAGATCTGGTGTTACGTTTCGACAACTCTAACTTGGATCGGTTGCCACATTCCGGCATAAACATGAGATCAATTGCCACGTTCCGGCATAAACATTGGATCGATTATCACATTCCGACATAAATATTGGATCGAGTACCATGTATCGGTACGCGAACAGTTTGGGTGTAGGTTCCATGAAAGGACCATTGAATTGGGTTCCGTAAGAGGACCATTGAATTGTGTTATGTATCTACTTATGATGATTACATTCATATCTAATGATGATTGATATTGGAAGACTGTATGTTGCTCTAAATTGATAACCAATGTGTATTATTAAGAATGTGGGATGCTACATTGATCGTGAAAAGATGATTAATATTGTATATGTTCGGTATATGCCTGTTTATAATGTTGTGGTTACTCATGTATGTTTCACTTATTGGGATAGTCGTGTGATCCTACCAGTACACTGTGGTTGTGTATTGATACTGCACTTGCTTGTTCTTTGTTGAGTGCAGGACATCTTCAGGCGGCTATTGATAGACCTCAGCTAGGTGAGTAGTGAGCGTGACCAGATTCATGGGTGAGCCAATTCTTTCAGGCTACCATGGATCTATATTGTTTAAGTCCATTCTTTTCGAACTCAGACTATTTGTTTAAGGTGTTGGTTTAGTTTCGGGGTTGTACCCCTTGTTCTTAGACTTGTCGTTAGTAGAGCTTTGGTACAATGGCTTTCAGGTTCTAGGGATTGTTCTTCCACATTAGTTTGACTAGTTTATTTAAACCTTTGGAGTTTATGAAAACTCTATATAATTTCTACAGCTAAACCTGCTTCTGTATCTTTAAATGTCTTGGTTTTGATTAAGTTGTGTAGTTCTTAGTTAATTAGTATTAATGGTTCTCCCACCAGAGGGTTAGTGTGGGTGTCAATCACGATGGTTTGGGTCGTGACAACACCAAATCCTTCTTTGGTGTGTGAATAGTGTTACACCAAATTTGGTGTAGCACTATTCGAGCCCCGTTTTTTCACAAAAACAAACTTTCCTTTAGGATGCATGACCTAACAACTCTTTGGGCTTTTTTGAATTGAAGAGTCACCACCTAACGAATTAAGGCGCGTTAGGGCTCCTATCTAACCTAACTAGTCTAACTAAAGGTCAACGAACCAGATCGGGTAAGGGTTCAAATTACCTCGAGGGGAAGGTGTTAGGCATCCTTCGAGGTCCACAAATGTGGGTCCCAGCCGTATCTCATGCAGTTTATGTGGGGGTTACAAGTAGCAATTGAGGTCACTTCATTCATTGATTATTTATTAAACATGCTCACTAGGTGATAACTAACATTAAACAATTAATCACTTCATTTATTTATTTATTTAATCAATTAAGCATGCAAAACTAGGTGATAACATAATATTTAACAATTAAGATTACTTCATTTTATTTATTTAATTAATTAAACATGCAAAACTAGGTGATAACATAATATTTAACAATTAATATTACTTCATTTTGTTTATTTAATTAATTAAACATGCAAAACTAGGTGATAACATAATATTAAACAATTAAAGACACTTTCGTTATTTTAATTAATTAGTTAAGCATGCAAAACTAGGTGATAACATAATAACAAACAAATACTAAACAATTAATAAAGAGATAAGCGAGGAGAAAGATATTGCACAATCAGATAAGCGAAATAATTTTTATTAATTTTTTATTTAACTACCCCAATTAATTAATTATAAAACACATAGAAGAAAAAGGGAAAGGGAGACTCCGACGGACTTTACGGATCAGTGCTCAGCTTCTATATAGGGACAGACAAAACAAATGTTTGTCATTTACAGCTTGAGGCAATGTCATCATCTCCGTAGGGCCTAAACTACCCCTACCCCACTTTTCGCATGCATTTCATCTCTAAAAGGTGCCTAGCACCCCTGCTTAATGTCCAAGAGGCATTGGACTACTGTTGGGATAGCTTTAGATGAGAAATAAATATAGGCTTCTAATATGCCCCCTAGACACCAAGCAAAACAAATAGGACAACACTTAGCACGTAAAGTCTCATGTTGGCCTCTAGATTAGGTTATTTAGCATGCTAGCAAACACACATAAAGTGAAAGGTCTCATGATTAAGTGTGTGCGCAAACAGAAAACATTAAGATAACAGTAGTGGGTTGAACAACAAAATTCTTACTAGAGTTTTAAAAAAAAAATTATAAAAGCATGCAATTGGTTAATCAACTATTTTTAGAAGTGCCAAAACATTATAACAAGAAGTAGATTTTAGAGTTCAACCGACTTAAAAGGGACGGAAATTATGACAGAACAGTGATCACAAATTTAGAAATATCTTAGGACAGTAGCAGATTTTATTATTAATGTAGAAAACCATTCTATTAGCTAATTTTAAAAGGTGGCTGAAAATATTACAGCATTCAAAAAGTTTATATTAACTAATTATTAAAGGGTGGCAGAAAATAATACAGCATGCAGAAATATTTTTAAGAGCAGTAGAAGATTAGTTTACTAATGCAGAAATTACTTTAACTGACAATCTAGTTATTAGCTGCAGAAATATTAGCTGATTTATTTATTTAAAGTGGCAGAAAAATATGTATAAGAAATTTTATTTCATTTATTGATATGCTGAAAATTATTTCATTGATTACTTAACACCAAATTTATTAGTTTGAGTCCTATAGGCATGCTTTCTACCTTTATTTCACTCAACACAAACAGATGACTTACACAAAGCTTTGTTTTATTAATTTTTTTTTTCAAACATAAAAATGGGTGATCAAAACAAACAAAGCAGGGAGACACAAAAAAAAAGATTTATTTAGTTAGATCTAAAGCGATGTTACAAAGACCCGTTGATTTATTTTAGTATTAACATTAAAACAGGCGGCCAACATAGCAAATACTCTTAATTTAGAAAACATAATAATATCGACAAAACCTTTCTATTTTTTTATTTTCTAATTAGATTTAGAAGCATGCTGATTATTTTAAGTAGCCATGTTCAAATAATTAGTTAATCAAAGCACATTCACACATAACTACGTAAATAAAGCAAGAAAACAGTTAGCACATATACCCCTTCCCTTAGACGATCCCCAAGTTATATCATATATATAGGAGAATTTAGGGTTAGATTAATATTACAAGTTCAAAGAATAAATAAACAATATATACAACATTAAGATAAACTTGAACATAAGAATCTCGTCCGAAAATCTCTTCGAGGCGACTCTTGAACCTTTAAGTTCAAAACCCTGTTAAAGTACAATGAAAAATACGAGCAAGTAATAACACATAAAAGATGATAGCAAGAAGATAAAACTAATTATATGGTACGCACATTTAATTATTTCATGTACACAAGTAGCATAAAGACATGTAAGAATTAAACAAGTTGTGGAGAATATATAATCACACAAAGCAAGAAAGGATAAGAAGACTGACCCGGACGCTTCCCAATATTCATTCAAACATACAACAACAATTGAAACAATACAAAACGAAAATTAAACTAATAGAGAAACAACTAACCGGTTAAGCAGAATATATGTTAAACAGCAATGAAGACAAACTTGATCCACTATTCAATACGAACACAGCAAAAACCAAGTATAGAGGAACCTTAAAGTTTACCGGAATCTTTCTTTTAAGTAGAGAGTAATATTATTCAAGAGTGAGTCAATGTAAGGATGTGAGAAGTGAGTGATTATTAGAGGTATGAAGTGTTCTTCTTATCGCTAAAGTGTATAAGCATGAGTAAAAGTGTTGGAGTGTTCAAGTATAAAACATGATTATGGAATGAAACAAATATTTTCTTTTATAGTAGAGGAGAGGGCATGATTTTTAAGGATAAGAATCAATTAACAACAATTATGGGGAAATTGTTTCCTTACTAAGAGAGTCCAATCAAATCAAACATTACCAAATATAACCAAGTAAAATCATTTTAAAATCTAACTAAGACAAGGAAATCAATTAAGGATAGTCATCATACCAATAATATATACAGATTGACAGCGAAAAATCTACAGAAGGAAATAATTTTGGGGATCAATTACTATTGTTTTCCTTAATCATAATGGAAGCAAAATCAGTCTTTATTTTTATTTATCTTTTACCAAATATAAACAAATAAGAAATATGTTAAATCTCACCAAATGAGCAATACCTTACCATATATAATTTATCATATCAAATTATGCATACTCTACCATATATGAACATGCAAGAGAAGTCAATCAAGGACAATCATAATAATATATTATACTGACAATTATTAACATTCACAGAATCAAATATATTGAATTACCAAAATAAAGTTTATAATCACATTGATCCATTATCAAATAGTCTACACTATAATTAAGCAAGCTAGATTCACAAATTAACAATTAAGGGAGGAACATTATGCAAAGATCAAATTTAGATATTAACGGGCTGATTTAAACCAACTCAGTGAACTAGACACTAGCAAGTTAAATCAGATGCAAAGCCAAAGAATTATCAACACCAAAATTTAAGAATACAGGTCATAAATAAATGCATATCATTCAAGCGTCCTAAAATTATGACAAGCATGATAAAACAATAATAAGAAATTATGATCGAGATATATGAATCACTTGAGAAAACAACTAGAGTTGAATAGACGATGTAATAACTGATTTAAAAATACCAATGACGGATCTATTGAGATCCATCTAACGACCCAAAGCTTGGACTTCGCCGGAGCTACTAGTTGTTGTCCGAAGTTTCTGCTGTTCAGAGTTCTCGCCTGGAGTTGCTTGGTTGTTATTTCGACTTCATCTGGGAAAAAAGAGGATGGCGGAGAGGGGAGGATGGAGTCGCCGCCTCTGGCTGCTGCTACTGTTTGCGCCGGTTGGAGCGACTGGCTTGTCGTTCGCTAGTTGCTAGTGTTCATTGGTCGCTACTTGGAGCGGCTAGAGCTGCTGGCTTCGTCCTCCTTGCTGCTGGCCGGAGAGGAGAGAAAGAGAAGGCAGGGAGAGAGAGATGGAGGAGGCGGCGCTAGTGAGAGGGGAAAGGAAAAGAATGCCAATTTTTTAGGGGGTTTTGATCATTTAGGTTAGAATAGGAAAGAGTAGCTTGGATGGATCCTGACTGTTGATCCTTTTTTTTTTTTTTGAGATAAGAGGCCGAGATTTATTGAAGAAGGATGAATGGTTCAGATTAAAAGATGAGGTTCTTTATGATTGAAATCAGCTTGGCTATAATTCAAAAACACAAAAATGGATTGAGGTGGCTAGAATTGCAATGAATTGGATATGAATAAAGGCTACAATCTAAATAAATTGAATAGAAGGGGGCTACAGTTTAAATGATTTAAGGGAAATTTACAAAGATGTTGTTCAATTAATAAAATTCTACATATATTATAATATTTTCATATAAATTATACACATCTAAGTTTTAAAAACATTTAAATAAAGTAATTATTTCGAGCTTAACTATCGATAAATATAATAATAAAATAATTTAATAATAATTACAATGATTTTTATAAATCAAGCATACTAAAATATATAATTTTCAGACAAAATCGATTAAAATTTTAAACTCGAAATATGTTTTAAAAATACGTATTTAATCGAATAGCATTCCAAAAAATGGCTAAAGGTCGGTCAAAATTGGGTGTCAACAGCTGCCCCTTGGTTGCTTGAGAATGAAGAATGAATTGTCGGGCAACCTACGTTGACTTAGTAGCCGATTTTGTCCAACCGACGAGAATGTCAGTGGGATCAATTGAAACAATATAGAGTTGGAGAGGGGAACGACTGAGACTTTGGTATTAAGTCGCCTACATATCTCTGGTTATACGAGAATCAGGTCGTGTGTAGTTCTAAATTTAAGAGCAAACGAAACTCCTAAAAAATGAAAGAGCGGTGTGATATTCGAACAGGAATGATATCGACTTGAATGGATAAGATTAGAGAAGCGAGAGGAGCATGACAACGAGATTTCCAGCTTAAGGGCGAAGAATCCGATTAAGAGGAGTAATACAATAGAAAGAATTGAGAGGCCCTTCGTTGCGATAGACGTAAGCACAATAATTATAGCTGAAAGGGCGGTCGATCATGCCTGCAATTTCTAATATGACTAGATAAAATGTTAGCTTATAAATACAATAAGTGTGAACCGACATGATAAAAATATAAGTGCTAAAAACTAATAATGACAAGAGGAGATAAGAAAACATAACTGCTTTGAGAGATATATTGCAAGCCTTGATAGACTTTGGCTTAACTTCTTGAAGAATTCCGACCTATCTCTGAAGGATAATGTTAACCTCGAATAGTTCTGATGGTATATAGTGAAAAATTTCTGATTGTAAGGTGAACGAACCTAAGCATCCTATTGTAAGGCGGAAGATCCTAAATATCGTATTGTAAGGTGGACGAGCCTAAATGTCGTATTATAAGGCGACGAGCCTAATTATTGTATTGTAAGGCGGACGAGCCTGAAATGTCGTATTGTAAGGCAGACGAGCCTAAAATGTCGTATTGTAAGGCAGACGAGCCTGATGTCGTATTGTAAGGCGGAAGAACCTGAAATGTCATATTATAAGGCGGACGAGCCTGAAATGTCGTATTGTAAGGCAGACGAGCCTAAATGTCGGTAGGTCACAATAGCTAGTTGATAATACCATCTTCGAAATAGTCAAATGGTAGCTTGATTCGAATAGTAGCTCCTTATGTCAAATATATTCCTACATCCAAAGAAAAATCATAAAATTTGAAAAGCAAGATTGGGTCATACATGAGCTTGTTTTGATTTTAGCATTGCACTCCGTTGTGAAATTTTTGAGGTTTTCTCAAAAATTTCTGCCCCAATTTAGAGTATATGATATATATTCACTTTCTTAAATATTGTCACGAAATTTTTGAGGTTCCCTCAAAAATTCTGCCCCAGTTTCATTAACGGGGATTTATCTTTTGAATCTTACCTTTTCTTATTATTCCACCTATTGAAGATGCTAAAGTACTACCCCAAATCATTTCGATTAAGGTGTATATAACACTCAATGGACAACGGTTGTGATCTTGCTTCACTCAAAGAATATTATTAGTTCAAAACAAAAAGTGATTGTCTTATATTTGGATATTAAGGCTCGACTTTGAATCTGAACGACAATTATGCTCAAGGCTGGGTCAAATAGCCTAGATTTGAATTTGGAAAAGAATGTTTTGAATGACCAACGAAAAGAAGAGAAATTTATTTGATTAAGACCGGACCCATCAAAGGGTTGCCTACGTATCCAAAAGGAAATCAGGTCAAACGTAGTTCAAGAGTATAAGGAAGAAATGAACAGAAATAAAAAGGAAGCTTTGGGCATAAGGTCTAAGAACAATAGAGACACTTTGCTTTTAAGAGTCTTGTCCTCCTCAATTTCTTTGATGCGATTTGCGATTCCTTGTCAAGTGTCTTGAATATATCTTTGTAGGATCTCCTTTAACCATGACTGCATTTGTTGTAGAAGGATTACAACTGTTGTTTAGTGGTCCTTGATGCACTATAATTTTTCCTTTTTCAATCATATTCTGAATCTTATTTCTCAATGCGGGACATTCTTCAGTGTCATGACCTTGAATATTTGAATGATACGTACAATTCTTGGAAAGATCCAAAGTTGAAGATGTGTGCTTAGGGATCCATCCTTCTCTTGGTTTCAAAAGTCCTTTAGTCCATAATCTTTGAAGAATGCTAGTCAAAGTTTCCATTAAGGGAGTAAAGACACAAGGCTTTCTTACCTTATGTTAAGATACTTGCGGGTTGTAAGGCTTGAAACGCGTACCACATGAATCAAAAATAGCATGAACTTGGTCAGTGTTCTGATTACTTTGTTTCAGAGGTATAGTGGTGGATACATTCTTGCTCCTTTCATCAGATGGATTTTTCAGTACTTGAAAATGAATTTGTTCATCAATAATTCTCCTAGACTGAATGTCATATTCCTATTCCTTTCCAATTCGAATTAGACTGTCGAAGCTTTGAATTCCTGCGAAGTACAGAGTCTTGTAGTATATACCATCAAGTGATCTGGTGAGAGTTTGGACCAACTCTTCTTCATTCGATAAATGATGTATCTTGGAAGCTTCCATTCTCTATCGTATGACATATTCCTCAAAAGATTCATGACTCAATTTCCTTACTTCGAGCAAGTCCAACAATGTAGGATCAATCTTAGTGTTAAACTTGTATTGTTCCATAAAGTCTCGAGTCATGTCTTCCCATGCGAGCCATTTGTCAAAGTCTTGCTTGACGTACCAGGTGAAGGTTATTCCTGATAAGCTTTGAATAAATAACCTCATCAGGAGAGGTTCATTATTTTCTAAGCCAACTAATTTGCTGCAGAAGTCCTTGAGATGTGCAACTGGGTCTCCATGCCCGTCGAACATGTTGAATTTTGAAATTTTAAATCCTGATGGCAATTCAACTCTTAGGTGCAGACATAATCTCTTATACCTCAGGTCATGAGCATGCTTTGAGTTTAGTCCTCCATTCATTTTCTTCTCCAAGTCATGCATTTTTTGTTGTATTGCATCTAGCCTAGACCTCTCCATTTTGTCACGTGTCCTCTCATATTGCAAAGCTTCAAAGTTGAGGCATGTTAGAGATATTTGTTGAGAGAGGGTGCGAGTAGGAATAAGATAAGGAGAGATAGTCCAAAAGGTACTTTGTGTTGGATGAGAAAAAGGGTGATTAGAATCTTTTCGAATGTTGAACATATTTGTCATATTGTAGATTCTTAGTTGAGCCAAAGTCCAAATACTAAACAACCATTAAGCAAAAGAAGTAAATCAAACACAAGCACGAGATACTACAAGTCAAAATTCATAATTTCAAAATGAGCAATGTAATACTTTAGAGCACGACAATAATAACTGAAAATGTTTAAATAAACGCCCTAAAAGTAGAGGACCTTGTTAAGCCAGAGGTAGGCCTAAAATGACAAATAAATTATGCACAATAATTTATTCAAACCAAATTTTGCCAATTTGGGGTTAAGTTAGAGTAAAATTTTAAACTCCATTTTGGCATAAATTTGCTTGATTTAGCTATCAAGATCACATTAACACATAGTATGCAATTTGTCTAAAAGATATTGGAGCCCTTTAGACGATAGGGTGGCTACTAAGAATGCAGATTGACACCAAGGGTCAAACCACCTAAGGCTTATGCAGCATGTATAACCTAATTGAGATTAATTTCTAAGAGTTGGTTCACCACAGACTTGAAGAGGTTCTATGCGAGAAGGCTCGTGGTTTCCCGATAATAATATTATCTGTTTCGTCCACGCATATGCTGACTCTCTATAATGGTTATTTGAAGAGAATTTGAATAGTATGAGCGGAATGTCAGTTTATCAAAGCAGTAAACATTTAGCATGTAGATGGAAAACAGTAACACATAGACAGTTATAAAAAGCAGTAAATAAATAAATACATGAATAAGCATGCAAACACATAGATAAATTAAGCAAATAAGGAAAGGGAATAGGGATTAAACATGGAAATACTCAAATAAAGGAAAAGGGAAAGGGTGAAACATGGAAATAAACAAATAATGAAGTGGGAAATGGACTAAACATAAAATGAACTTATATAAGGAAAGCGAATAAACACGGAAATCAAATAACAACTTAGCATGGCAAATCCCAAATAAACAATGAAATAACCTAATAAAGTAAACCCCACATAAAGCATGCAACACGTAATGGTTAGAACCTAATATCCCCAGCAGAGTCGCCATTCTATCGTGCCCCATTTTTTCGCAAAAACGGACTTTCCATTCGGATACACGACCTAACAACTCTTTTGAGCTTTTTTGAATTGAACAGTCGCCACCTAACGAATTAAGGCACGCTAGGGCTCCTATCTAACCTAACTAGTCTAACTAAAGGTCAACGAACCAGAGATCGGGTAAGGGTTCAAATTACCTAGAGGGGAAGGTGTTAGGCATCCCTCGAGGTCCACAAATGTGGGTTCCGACCGTATCTCATGCAGTTTATATGGGGGTTACAAGTAGCAATTGAGGTCATTTCATTCATTAATTATTTATTAAACATGCTCACTATGTGATAACTAACATTAAACAATTAATCACTTCATTTATTTATTTAATCAATTAAGCATGCAAAACTAGGTGATAACATAATATTTAACAATTAAGATTACTTCATTTTATTTATTTGATTAATTAAACATGCAAAACTAGGTGATAACATAATATTTAACAATTAAGATTACTTCATTTTGTTTATTTAATTAATTAAACATGTAAAACTAGGTGATAACATAATATTAAACAATTAAGGGCACTTTCGTTATTTTAATTAATTAGTTAAGCATTCAAAACTAGGTGATAACATAATAATAAATAAATACTAAACAATTAATAAAGAGATAAGCGAGGAGGCAGAAATTGCACAATGAGATAAGCAAAATAATTTTTATTAGTTTTTTATTTAACTACCCTAAATAATTAATTATAAAACACATAGAAGAAAAAGGGAAAGGGAGACTCCGACGGACTTTACGGATTAACGCTCGGCTTCTATATAGAGACAAACAAAACATATGTTTGTCATTTACGGCTCAAGGCAATGTCATCATCTCCGTAGGGCCTAAACTACCCCTACCCCACTTTTCGCATGCATTTCGTCTCTAAAAGGTGCCTAGCACTCCCGCTTAATGTCCAAGAGGCATTGGACTACTGTTGGGATAGTTTTAGACAAGAAATAAACATAGGCTTCAAATAGGCCCCGTAGACACCAAGCAAAACAAATAGGACAACACTTAGCACATAAAGTCTCATGTTGGCCTCTAGATTAGTTTATTTAGCACGCTAGCAAACACACATAAAGTAAAAGGTCTCATGCTTAAGTGTGTGCGCAAACAGAAAACATTAAGATAACAGTAGTGGGTTGAACAACAAAATTATTACTAGAGAGTTTTAAAAAAAAAAATTATAACAGCATGCAATTGGTTAATCAACTATTTTTAGAAGTGCCAAAACATTATAACAAGAAGTAGATTTTAGAGTTCAACCGATTTAAAAGGGGCGGAAATTATGACAGAACAGTGATCACAAATTTAAAAATATCATAGGACAGCAGCAGATTTTATTATTAATGCAGAAAACCATTCTATTAGCTAATTTTAAAAGGTGGCTATTACAGCATTCAAAAAGTTTATATTAACTAATTATTAAAGGGTAGCAGAAAATAATACAGCATGCAGAAATATTTTTAAGAGCAATAGAAGATTAGTTTACTAATGCAGAAATTACTTTAAGTGACAATCTGGTTATTAGCTGCAGAAATATTAGCTGATTTATTTATTTAAAGTGGCAGAAAAATATGTATAAGAAATTTTATTTCATTTATTGATATGCTGAAAATTATTTCATTGATTACTTAACACCAAATTTATTAGTTTGAGTCATATAGGCATGCATTCTACCTTTATTTCACTCAACACAAATAGATGACTTACACAAAGCTTTGTTTTATTAATTTTTTTTTTTCAAACATAAAAATGGGTGATCAAAACAAACAAAGCAGGGAGACACAAAAAAAATGATTTATTTAGTTAGATCTAAAGCGATGTTACAAAGACCTGTTGATTTATTTTAGTATTAACATTAAAACAGACAGCCAACATAGCAAATACTCTTAGTTTAGATAACATAATAATATCGACAAAACCTTTCTATTTTTTTATTTTCTAATTAGATTTAGAAGCATGCTGATTATTTTAAGTAGCCATGTTCAAATAATTAGTTAATCAAAGCACATTCACACGTAAGTACGTATATAAAGCAAGAAAATAGTTAGCACATATACCCCTCCACTTAGACGATCCCCAAGTTATATCATATATATAGGAGAGTTTAGAGTTAGATTAATATTACAAGTTCAAAGAATAAATAAACAATATATACAACATTAAGATAAACTTGAATATAAGAATCTCGTCCGGAAATCTCTTCAAGGCGACTCTTGAACCTTTAAGTTCAAAACCCTGTTAAAGTACAATGAAAAATACGAGCTAGTAATAACACATAAAAGATGATAGCAAGATGATAAAACTAATTATATGGTACACACATTTAATTATTTCATGTACACAAGTAGCATACAGGCATGTAAGAAATAAACAAAGTTGTGGAGAATATATAATCACACAAAGCAAGAAAGGATAAGAAGACTGACCCGGACGCTTCCCATTATTCATTCAAACATACAACAACAATTGAAACAATGCAACACGGAAATTAAACTAATAGAGAAACAACTAACCGGTTAAGCAGAATATAAGTTAAACAACAATGAAGACAAACTTGATCCACTATCCAACCCGAACACAGCAAAAACCAAGTATAGAGGAACCTTAAAGTTAACCGGAATCTTTCTTTTAAGTAGAGAGTAAGATTATTCAAGAGTGAGCCAATGTAAGGATGTGAGAAGTCAGTGATTGTTAGAGGTATGAAGTATTCTTCTTATTGCTAAAGTGTATAAGCATGAGTAAAAGTGTTGGAGTATTCAAGCATAAAACATGAGTAAGGAATGAAACAAATATTTTCTCTTATAGTAGAGGAGAGGGCATGATTTTTAAGGATAAGAATCAATTAACAACAATGATGGGGAAATTGTTTCCTTACTAAGAGAGTCCAATCAAATCAAACATTACCAAATATAACCAAGTAAAAGCATTTTAAAATCTAAATAAGACAAGGAAATCAATTAAGGATAGTCATCATACCAATAATATACAGATTGACAACTAAAAATCTAAAGAAGGGAATAATTTTGGGGATCAATTACTATTGTTTTCCTTAATCATAATGGAAGCAAAATCAGTCTTTATTTTTATTTAACTTTTACCAAATATAAACAAATAAGAAACCTGTCAAATCTCACCAAATGAGCAATACCTTACCATATATAATTTATCATATCAAATTAAGCATACTCTACCATATATAAACATGCAAGAGAAGTCAATCAAGGACAATCATAATAATATAGTACACTGACAATTATTAACATTTACGGAATCACATATATTGAATTACCAAAATAATGTTTATAATCACATCGATACATTATCAAATAATCTACACTATAATTAAGCAAGCTAGATTCACAAATTAACAATTAAGGGAGGAACAATATGCAAAGATCAAATTTAGATATTAACGGGCAGATTTAAACCAACTCAGTGAACTAGACACTAGCAAGTTAAATCAGATGCAAAGCCAAAGAATTATCAACACCAAAATTTACGCATACAGATCATAAATAAATGCATATCATTCAAGCGTCCTAAAATTATGACAAACATGATAAAACAATAATAAGAAATTATGATCGAGATATATGAATCACTTGAGAAAACAACTAGAGTTGAATAGACGATGTAATAACTGATTTAAAAATACCAATGACGGATCTGTTGAGTTCCATCTAACGACCCAAAGCTTGGACTTCGCCGAAGCTTGCTTGGTCGGAGCTGCTAGTTGTTGTCCGAAGTTGCTGTTGTTCGGAGTTCTCGCCTGGAGCTGCTTGTTTGTTGTTTCGACTTCATCTGGGAAAAGAGAGGATGGCGGAGAGGGGAGGGTGGAGTCGCCGCCTCTGGCTGCTGCTACTGTTTGCGCCGGCCGAAGCGATTGGCTTGTCGTTCGCTGGTCGCTGCTTGGAGCTGCTGGTTTCGTCCTCCTTGTTGCTGGCCGGAGAGGAGGAGAGAAAGAAGAGGCGGGGAGAGAGAGATGTAGGAGGCGGCGCTAGAGAGAGGAGAAAGGAAGAGAATGCCAATTTTTTAGGGGGTTTTGGTCATTTAGGTTAGAATAGGAAAGAATAGCTTGGATGGATCCGGACCGTTGATCCTTTTTTTTTTTTTAGATAAGGGGCCGAGATTTTTTGAAGAAGGATGAATGGTTCATATTAAAAGATGAGGTTCTTTGTTATTGAAATCAACTTGGCTATAGTTAAGAAAAATGAAATTGGATTGAGGTGGCTAGAATTGCAATCAATTGGATATGAATAAAGGCTATAATCTAAATAAATTGAATAGAAGGGGGCTACAGTTTAAATTATTTAAGGGATATTTAAGGAGATGCTATTCAATTAATAAAATACTACATATATTATAATATTTTCATATAAATTATACACATCTACGTTTTAAAAACAGTTAAATAAAGTAATTATTTCGAGCTTAACTATCGATAAATATAATAATAAAATAATTTAATAATAATTACAATGATTTTTATAAATCAAGCATACTAAAATATATAATTTTTATACAAAATCGATTAAAATTTTAAACACGAAATATGTTTTAAAAATACGTATTTAATCGAATAGCATTCCAAAAACTGGTTTAAGGTCGGTCAAAATTGGGTGTCAACACACTATTCATCACACCAATTCACTTTATGAAATATTTTAATATTATTTCATTATACAAAACTTTTAATTAAACATTATGTAAATTGTATGTTTTAATTAAATCTCTTGTATATTTAATTATTTTTCATGTAATATTTTTATAATATTAATTTTAGATATAAAAGTTAGCTTTTTTTATAAATTATTTTTTCTATGTATGACTTTTTTTTAAAATTAAATTTCTGTTAATTCTACTATAAATTATAATTGAGGACGAACGTGATATTAATGCACCAATTCAAGATGCGTCGGAAGGTCCACTTTGACTGTAGAAATGGCAATAGATGAAGATTATCGATTTCAACAATTTCTAGCTCGACATAAAAATAAAAAAATAAAAAATAAAAAAAAGGCTCATTTTGAAGGAGCATTTATGGGAGCACCTTAGTGATCTTGAAAGTTGAATATTTTTGTAGAATTTAAAATAATTGTTTCAATTATGTAATGTTTATTTTAATTGTATTTCATTAATGATTTCACTTTTATTTGTATTATCCATTATTATGTATAATGTCTAATATTTGCTAGCAATTTATATTATTTAAAAAATTATGGTATAAATAATTTTATATTAAACGACTATAAAAGAAAATTATATGAATTATATATGGTGAATGTTTTAGAAAGAATTTGTTTTATGAAATAAGAAAATATTGATGTAATAAAAATAATAATATAAGAATGAAGAGAGAGAAAAATATTCTTTTTGGTAGAAAATTTGGTGGAGTGGATTGAAGTTGATTTATACTAAAATAATGCTGACACTAAATTTGATGTTTGGGTTGGAAATCCATTAACATGTGTCAGTGATCTAAATAATAGAGAAAAGAAAAATGAAAAGAAGCAAACAAACATAATTGATTGATTAATGTGAAAAGACTTGTCGGGGTACCAAAAAAGAGGCAAATTTGGTGGTATCCTAAGATTTCCAATATTTAAGTCATCAATAGCCCCTTAAAGTTATCCGCGTAATTCACTTAAACACCTCAACTGGGACTTGTACCTATTGAACACCTTGACTATTCTGAATTTGAACCATTTAGACACTTTGTGCACACGTGGCACAAAAAGTGTAACCCACACCTTGTTAGACGCGTGAACCATTTAATCAACACCTTTTTAGTTTTTTTCTTATTTGTTTCTCATTATTTTATTTTTTAAAAATAACAATCTTTCTTTCTTCTTTCTCTTTCAAAATTGCAGACCTATAGCCACCAATTATTCATAGCAACAAAATCTACCACCTTACATTTTTTTTATAAATTTACTTCTTCTAAGCTTATGCTTAAATTTAATAAAAAATGGAGTCAACTACCCTCATTTCCTTTGTTAGAAAAAATGAAAAACATAATCTAAGTTTTTTTTGTCGGAAAAAATGGAGATCACCATTCCGGAAGTATGGAGGCCACACACACTGTCTTCGATCCACACCCCTTCTTTCTTCGTAACAAAACAGAAACAGAAAGTAAATTTGAAATCAAAACAAAAAGAGAATGAACAAATGTTATTTGTTTTAAGAAAAAAAAAATACTATTAATTTTGAAATAGGAACAAAAAAGAAAACATTAAGAGAAAAAAGAAGAAAATAAATTCATACTTAGTTATGTTAAAATCTCCATTTAGAAAATAACAATGGTGGACAAGAGGTGATTTTAGTGAGAGAAGAAAAGGAAAAGTTTGAGGTGGTGACCGGTGCAGGGTGGGGATTTTTCTTTTTTTTTTTAGTTGAAATTCTTTTGTTTTTAGTTTTAGATTTTCTTTATTTTCAAAATTCATTTATAAAATTATTTTAAATTTAAATGCCACATGTCTTTATTTGATTTGTTATTTTGCCACATCAATTGCAAGTGTATTACACGCACTTCCTCTTTTGATCAGGTGTTAGAAAAATATTTGATAGGTATTTATTTTTTAAGGTTTGAGTGTCTAATAGGAAAAGGGGCATGTTAAGGTGTCTAAGTGAATTTTGCGGACAATTTTAAGGGTCTGTAGATGACTTAAGCCTTTTTAATATATAGAGACCTGCTAAATAGTCACAATTATATGGTCTAAATATAGCCATTAATGTTAAAAAGATCAAACTAATCTTTACTTCTTAAATGAAAATTACTTCTTTAGTTTATTTATATGGTCTAAATATAGCCATTAATATTTAAGTTTGACTTTTTATTTTTGACTTAAAAGTTACTTTTTAAGTCAATCCAAATGGGCTATAAATCTTTACTATTCCCTAAACTAAGGGGGGAATTCGGTGTTTCGATTTGATTTTATATTATTCGATTTCGATCCAACATATGTTATTTTGTTGTTTCAATTAATGTGATTAAGATAAAATTTGAAGAGTCAATCAATTTTTTAATATGATTTTCTAGATATTTAAAGATGTTAATGATTGTAATTTATCATTGGAGCAATTTGGACAAGGAGATTTCTTTTTCATCCAATAGTGCTATAATTTTAGTATATTTATGTAAATATTTTCATAGTTCATACGACAAAAGATGGACACATGTGACAATTGAGTGAAAGGCTATTAGATTTTAGTTATTTTGTGTCCATAAAAAGTAACTTTTCTCTTTGGACAAGTACAATTATATCAAGTGGTAGGAAGTCAAATTTTATTGATAAAATTAAATTTTGAATTAGTTCTTAAATTTATAATATATTGATCAAGTCAAATTATTGATTAATAAAGTTGGATTAATATTTCAGCTAAAATTATATGACTTAAATAAAATTCAAATTACATTTAGGTTAGTTTGGTAAGTTGACATGACGAACCCAACTCATGCTCTTCAAGCTCAATATTCTCTAAAATTACTTGAAAATCAAAATACATCCAAATCCTAGTTCACATCTATATAAAGAGCCTTCATGAGACCAGAAAGAGAAGAGGAACTCGAGGAAATACACACAAAAATACATATATAGAGTATTTATGCTCTTCAGTGGTGATTGCCAAGTCTTCTACATACAATGAAGTCTTCATCTTCAAGTAGTAGGCCGTAAGTATTTCATTGATTCAAGAACAAAATAAAACTCTTAAGACTGACAATCGTGAGGAGAATTATTAGAGAATTACGTATTTTTTATTAGATTTGGTAAAAATTCTAACTTTCACATAAATTATTGAAATATAAATATTATTGTTTGTTACTATTTTTCTTTTTAATTACTATTTTTCATAAACAAAACTTAGTTGCTTACCTGAATAATTAAATTGACCTTACTCAATTCAAAATTTACTAAAACATACATGTGATAAAAACACACATATTGACCTAGAGGAACTTGACTCCCTCTTTAAAAAATTGATGCATTATGTTTGTATGAAAGTCCAAACCGTTTTCAAAGTGTACACATGATACTTACACAATATTTCGTCTGTCCCGAATTACTTATCCACTTTTGAATTGGTACATCTATTAAGAAAATAATGATTGATATAGTGAGTTTACCATTTACCCATATTAATTATGAATTGTATGAATTAAAAATTTAAGATTTTCAAAAATTTATATGTTTTTCAAAATTAATTAATTGAGGGTATAATAGGTAAAAAAAAATTCTCATTTCTTAATTTGTCAAAATGGACAAGTAAAAAGGGACAAGTAAAAAAGGAAAATTGGACAAGTAATTAGTGATAGAGGAAGTACGTTTCATTTATTTGCACTTAATGGATGTCTGGATCTGAATGCTTCACACATTTGGTCATTAAATGCGTTTATTTTTTTTACTTAAAAATCTCTTAATGAGTTTGAAAGGGTCTGAACGAATCAAGGTCTGTGATAAAGTGTTATTCTCATCTAGACTCTTTTATTTTTGAAAAGAAAATTGTGCTCCATAATTTTTTCTTCAAAAAACAAATGCAAGTCTCTCTCATTCTCCACCTTTATTAGTTATCCAAATTATTTTACTTAAACTTTTAATTTTTATTTTTGTTTCTTATTTATTAAGGATTGATAAAAAAAAAAAACAAGTTATAAAGTTTTTATTTGATTAAAGTGCAAAACAACTTCATAAATATGTGTTGTTGATACCAGACGATGATGCCTTTATAAATTTGTTTTAAATCATTCATCATGTTCAGTATTTATTTTAGAGAAGAGTACATGGGAAAACACATTATAGAACATAGTGATGTTTTTAATTATTTATTTAAGATTAATTTGTGTTGTATTTTGTTTATATAAAAATAAAGACATATTTTTTCTAACAATCATTTTTATTATTATAATTTATATATGTAGTCCATGTAATTCCAATTTATTTTTATCAAACTTAAAATATTTATTTACAAATTCAAGTATCTTAATGTAATCTATGTGAGAGCACGCGCGCACGAGTTGATTTTAAAGGTGTGAACAAGAAGTGAAGGGTTGTAACTCTCCTGAAGGATTGCGATGACTTTAACAAAAGATTGTGACCTTACGAAAGATAGTGTCTTTTCTAAAGGGTTGTGACCATTCGAAAGGTTGTGTCTTTTCCTGTCACGCCCCGAACCAACACTTTGGTCGTGGCTGACACTCGAGAACCATTTCCGATCCCTAAGCAAACCCTTGGCCCTGGCTGACTACTTAGTGAAAGACTCACTCAAGCAATAATAGGCTTAGAACATAAATCAATATCAAAGTAAAACTTAATAAGGATGTCTGAAAGTAATAAATATTATAAATAAGTCAGTTTGCAAAATATCTCAAACAAAAGGGAAATACTGAGAGACTCATCTACTCTAACTATCTATGAAGCTTCTAATACTAGAATAGATGTCGGGACAAGATCCATGAAAACTTAACAATGACAAGAAAAATAAATGTGAAATCCTTTGAAAAGCAAGGAGGCTCACCAAAGTTATCTAAAGCGCAAAGTGATCTCAAAGAACCGCGTGTTGATGATCCTGAATACCTGTACCTACATCATAAAAGATGCATGTTGAATGACATCAGTACATTGAATGTACGAGTATGTAATAAATCTGAATGACTAAATAACTTAACTAAAAGGACTGTAGTAGATAAAATATACTCAAGCTGAATGTAAAGAAATGAAGAAGTTAAATCATTTAAAGTTATACCAAATACTTACTCATCTCTGAACTCAACATAATAAGTGATATGTTAAAATACATTGAAATTATCTAACCGACAACCATCATTATAAGCTACATAATGATACATCATCTCACCCATGCTGTCAGAATTGTCTTATACCTTGTCGGGATATAGGACACCTCAACTAAGTTGATCCACTAACCTCTGCCCGAAGGCACTAAGAATTCATCTAAAAAGTATAATCCTTTACACATGTTGGAATACATGGTTTATAAGGATTTTGAGGTGTATTAACTCATCCTCATATCGGTGCTCAATACTACTCTCAAATATATATATATACTCATGCTCAAATGTATTAAACATACTCTTTCTCTAGTTTTAGATAATTTCCAAAACTATACTCTTAAAAGAGGTAACTACTCTCAAAAATTTTGTGAACTCATAAACAAGTTTAGAAATCAAAATTTCTCTTTTCTCAAAATAATACTCTCTTTCTTCATATAAAAATCAAAAAATTTGAGGGATACTTAGTTCCCTTATACTCTTTCTCAAACTCCTTTTTACTTCCTCAAAAACTTAGTTTAAAAATCAAAATAGGATTCATGCTGAAATATAGACATGAAGGAATCAACTCAAGGATCTTAATAACAATATAGAAAACTCAATACTCAGAACTCAACGATACTACTCATCTCAAGAATACTCAATTCATAGGGTTCATGCTAAAATATAGACATAAACGAATCAACTCAAGAATCGCAATACATAACATATAGCAATTCAATAATTAGGAATAGAATTTCCAAAAGAATCAGGAACTCAAGAACTGAAAATCAACTCATCTCAAGAATACTCAAATCTAAGGATAGAACCCTATATTACTCTTTTATTGATTCAAAAGTAGATGTAGGGCGGAGGACAAACTAGTCCAATACTATGATTGCCTTACATACCTGGAAGAACAAAGTTCTTGGTGAAATCGACAAAACTCGAAGAACGCACGAAACCCTAGTTTTTCTCCTCTTGGAACCTTGCTCTAATGTCTTGAAGTGTTAATGAACGTAAAAAAAATTGATTAACACTTTCTAACCCCTTAATAAGGTGTAAAACATCATGGTTTAGGCTTAGAATAAGGGTTAAAAATGACATAGTTTAAGTACCAAACACATATAGGAAATACCAAATTGACCCCAGCTTAAAGGACTGACGAGGTGCCTTAAAAGTAACGCTTCATGGCCCGTGAATCACTTCAAGGGCCGTATAGCCAGCCGTGAAGCTTTACCTGCCCGACAGGGCTTTACTAAATGGGCATAACTATTTACTCTGAACTCGAAATGAGACAAATGTGGTAGTGTTGGAAAGATGACTCAAAGACCTTTAATTTGATAGGTCATGGGCCACCTAATTCATTATTTTCTGAGATATATGGTAAATTAAAGTTGACCCAAGTAAAATTATCTCATATTGAAACTCAATCGGTAAGAAAGCTTTCAACTCAACTTTGTGCTAGGGGATTCTAGTGACCTTAATTCGTATCTAAAATCATTCTCACACTAAAGAATTGATCCCTAAGAAGAATTAAGAATCACTCGATACAATCTTATTCACAAATGAAGAATGGTTCGAGTCTTAATTTAGAAATTTTCAGGGTGTTACATTTCCAAAGGGTTGTGACATTTCTGAAAGGTTGTCTCTTTTCTAAGAAGTTGTGACATTTCCGATAAGACACAATTAACATATTTTCATACTATCCTTTGTTGGTTATAAATAGGGAGGCCTTCTCTCATTTTTCTGCATTGATTTCTTCCCTTCTTCTACATAGATTTCTTACAAACAAAATCGATTGATTATGTCTATGTGTGTGATCTTGTCACTGTCTTTTTTATTTCATTGAAATTATCGAAGTTTGAGGTATCACTATTTCTTTAATGGTTAATCTATTTTATCTTGGAAGAAATTAATTTACAACCTCGGGTATTTTAGGGGATTAATTTTCTTAAGGACACAAACTGAGTCCTCATTTGGACGCGGATAGTTCTTTTCTTTTTCTTTTCATATTTTATTATTTCTAGCTTGCTAAGGATATAACAAGCTTAAGAAATTTAAATTATTGTTGGAATTTTCTGTGGTATGAAAATTATTTTTATTTTTTGTGTTTTTTTTGCTGAGAAAAAAAAGAGTAAGAGAATTATTTTATCATATGATAAAAGATATTTGGGATGAATGAGTACTACTTTAATATGTTCTAGTATATTTTTTGCAATAATTTTTCCATAGATGGGTAAGATTTTTTTTTCTCTCCAAGTGCATTCAAGCATTGCATTCCTTCAATTTGAGAAAAGTTATTTTAGGCATAAATGCCAAGATGTGCACTTTAATTATTTTTCCTGTATTTTTTATTTTATATAACTATGAGAAGAAGTAAATGAACATATGTTGTCTCCTAACAGTATTTGAACATGAGTTTAGTTTCTCATTGAATTCAATACCTTCTAAGGAAAAATTGGTATATGATGAAATCTGGAGAAAAAATAGCAAGAAAAGTGGCTTGCATAGAATCATTACTATAGATAGAATATGATTCAATGGGAGTAAAAATCGGGTTCTATCTTTATTTTCTTTGATTATTTTTTTCTATCATTTATAACTAATGAGATTTATTTCATAAATTTTGCAATAGATGTTCATTATGTGATGATCTCAGAATATATCTTTATTATTATTAAGATGTATTTTGTTTGGAGGAGGAAAAAAAACTTTTGTAGTTTTCTACTCCAAGTGAAATTTGATTGTGTGTGATTTTTGGAGACGAAAATCTTCTGATTTTTTACTCCTTTGAATTGAAGAATATAAGAACTTCACCAAATAAATAAGATTGTGCATCTGGTTTGAAGAATATAGAAACTTCACCAATTTATTAAATACTCTATTTGAATTAATATTTCAACTTGAAGAGTATAAAAACTTCGTCATGAATATAAAAGCTAAACGATTTGAAGAATACAAAGACTTCATCGTTAGATAGAAACAGTGTTGTATTTGAGGTTTCTGGAGATTAAAACATTTTTATTTTACTACTCTATTCGAATCTGAAACTGATTCGAAGAATATAAAAACTTCATCAAATTTCAAGGTTCATTCGGTTAACAATTAGAGGAATATAAAACTTCATCATTAAACTAGAAACAAGTTGTATAAAGATTGAATCTTTATTGTTAGTATTCTAAATACTAAGTGGTTTGTCTAATTGTGACAGAAGTGGAAAAAAAGAAAAAAAAACACAAGTGACATAAAATTAGTGATTTTTGTGCCTACAATGGGTGTTTCTATGGATTAAATCTCCAAAAGAAAGCTTTATGTTGCCAATATGTATTTTGATGGTATACAATTTGAAATCATGGAAAAATATGTGAAAAATAATTTCAAATAAAAATATTTTTGAGATCATATTTAATATGTGGGGGGGTTCTTTATTTGTGATAAAGACAAAATTAAACTTAGTGTCTAATTTAAATATGAAAGTACAAGATATGAAATTCAATGACATTCTTTTATTATGTAAGACCCACAAAATTCTTGGAGTATATTTGATATTGTGGTAGTTGAGTCTCTCTTTAATAGTATATGATACGATTAGTATAAAACTATCAAATTATATATATACCTTCTCAAAAGAATTGTGTTCTTTGATAATGTATAGACATGAACATTGGTGAAAGGTAATCTGTCATGTTTGTGTAGTAAAAGAAATATTTGGGTCATATTTGCCCTTATTAGACCCGATGAGACTATGGTCATGGGTAATTCTATAACAACGAAATTGAATGTTATGGAATGGTCCTTTTGTAAAGGACATCTAGCAAGGTGCCGATTCTAAAAAAATGTGTGCATTTGACAAAGTTATAAAAAATAAAGAACAAAATACTTGTGGGAAAAAATTACCTCAGGAAAGGTCTTTTCAAACTGAATATTTTTGCTTGTTTTTATTTGCTCGAGTCAAACTGTTTGTGACATTAAAGCTTGAAAAATGTCAATAACAAAACCTTGCGAAAAGTGATCAACTTAGAAAGTTTGCCCAACTTTGAGTGCAATAAATAAAAATGTCAAGTTTGTGTTGAATCTAAGTATGCTAAACATTCTTATAAATTTGTTGAAAGTAATTTTAATCTCTTAGAATTGTCATGATTAGAAGTGATAAATGTGAAGAATATGAATCTCTTATATTTGGAAAATGGAATCGCACATCAAATTATTGTTCATACTCACCTCGATCTAATGAAATTTCTAAAAGGAAAAAAACTGAACTTTGAAGAAAATGTTGAATGTCTTACTTATAAGTTCAGGTTTACCACTTGTGGGGGAAGCTACAGCAAAAGGGAACAACAAAAAGTTTTGTCTATTCAAAAAGGGAGCAACAAAAAGTTTTGTTTTTTTAGAAAATGAGAAACAAAAAGTTTTGTTTGTTTAGAAAAGAAGCAACAGAAAGTTTTGTTTGTTCATGCTTTGTTGTATCTTGATAAATAATTGTTTGTCGCGTCTTAAACTATATATATGCAATAACTCTTGAAATATAGTGATCGAACAATTTTCAAGACAGTCTATTCCATATGAGAAATAGAAATGAGGGAAATCTAATTTGAAATATTTCAAAGTGTGGGGGTGTCCAATCAAAATCCAAGTTCCTATTCCCAAAATGCAAAATAGGACCTATGACAGTGGATTGTATGTTCATTGGATATGCTACAATCAGTAAAGCATGTCGATTTATGGTTCATAAGTCCGAACCTTCAGATAGTCTAGTGAAGGATCTAAACGACCTTGGAAAGAACCAATGGATGATGTACTTAATAAAGAGATTCAGAGGCATGGTAAATGTTAAAGGACATCCACTTCCTTCGAATTTGATTTTGTAACATTTCTTCTTGAAAACGAGTCTCATATATTCAAAGAAGCTTTATCTTATGTGGACTCATCCTTTTGGAAAGAGGTTGTCAATAGTAAGATAGATTCAAACTTGAGCAACCATACTTGGGAGTCGTGATCTTCCTCCTGGAAATAAACCATTGGATTCAAAGTGGATCTACAAGAGAAAAAGAAAGTTGATGAAACTATTGACAAATACAAAGCAAGACTTGTTGTCATAGGCTTTAGACAATGACACATAATAGTCACTGCCTAGGAGTACATCAATTCAGATGTAAGTTGCACTAGTTGTGGTATATGACTTTCAAATTCGTCAAATGGATGTGAAAACAACTTTCTTAAATGGAGAATTGGAGGAAGGATTTTACATTAAACAACCCGAGGGATTTGTGGTTCTTAGTAAAGAAAAGAAAGTGTGTAAAATTTATAAGTCACTTTATGGACTAAAAACAAGCACCCAAATAATGACATGTAAAGTTTGATCAAACCATGTTAGCAAATGGATTTAAGATTAATGAATGTGATAATTGTATTTACAGTAAATCGTAACATCCCAAAAATTTCTAAGCTAAGACCCAAATTATTCTATCACACCTCACAACTTTACTCTTAAATATTTGAATCATTTGTGTAACACCTCGGACTTAGAAAAGGACTAAAGAGGGGTAACGGGCAAGTTCGCAAACCCAAAATGGACCATGGACCATGGACCCTTCAAGGCACCCTAGACGGTTCGTTTAGAGGTCCATGACCCGTTTAGGGCATGGTGGACGACCATCGAAGGCTATCAAGGTGGGAGTCACCTAGACGGCCCGTGGTGACTTGTACGCACCATTTTTGGGTCCATACAAGTCACCCATCAGTTTTTTAAGTGTTGGGTCAAATTCAAATGATCATATCTCTCAGTATAAAATGAATTATGAGGACTATGACCTATCAAATTAAAGTTCTTTGAATCCTCTTTCCAACGTTACCAAGTTTGCTTCATTTCAAGCCCAGAGTAAAATATTATGCCCATCTTCATGAAGCACTTTCAGGAAGGTGAAGCTTCACGACCGGCTAGACGACCAGTGAAGAGTTTCATGGATCGTGAAGTCTTAAACGGTCCGTGAAACCATCCATTTTAGGCACCTTGTCAGTTTTAAAGCTGGGGTCATTTTGGTCTTTCCCCTATGTCATTTTTAATCCTATTATAAGTCATTTTTTAGTGTTTTAACCGAGTATATCATTCAACTTCAAGTATTCTGGAATTCCCTTAAGACTCACCTAGGATTCCTCTTCTCCAACAAGAACCCTAAAACCTTCAAGTCAAAAAAATCCAAGATATAAAGAAAATCCTTCAACCCAAGGTTTTTCCATGTTCTTCCACAATAAGAACTTCATAGAAGTGATTTTTTATCAAGAGCAAGCACCAAGATTCCAAGATCAAAGATTTCCTCCAAAAGGATAATGTTCTTACTCAAGCTCAAGATAAATCAAGTCTCCATCAAAGTTTCCATTCTAAAATCTTCATAATCAGGTATGTAAGAATATTCATAGTGTTGGACTAGTTCGTCCTCATGCCCTACATCTCAATTCAGTCAGAAATTGTCACATCAAAAAGATCTATATTTGAATTCAGTTCTTTAACAGTTGAGGCTTTGATTCCTATTTTTGCATATGAATCTTATAATGGTGTTCATGCTTAGTATCAACATGAACCCTATGAATTGAATATTCTTGAGATGAGTAGTATCGTTGAGTCCGGAGTTCTCAAGTTCTGAGTATTGAGTTTTCTATATTGTTATTGAGATTCTTGAGTTGTTCATGTCGATATTTTAGCATAAACCCTATTCCTGAGTATTCATTGAATTCTTGTTGAGAATCTTTTAAACAAAATATTATTGTTTAAACTGAGTTTTTGAGAACATAAAGAGGAGTTTGAAAAAGATTATAAGGGAAATAAGTAGTCCCAAACGTATCATTTTGTAATATTGAGAAGAGAACTACAATTCATGATTAGTATGACAGTCATTATGCCATCAATGTATAAGCAGTATGACATCTAGATATTCCATCAATGTTTATTATGACTTCCCCAGTCATCAATGATCATATCAATAAATAATGGTTTTAACTATTTTTTAGAATGTAAAGCAGAGTTCCAGAAAAGTACAAGAGTTTTTAGTTTTTATATATCCATCTTGGACTTGAAAGATAAGTCCATAAGCATACGTTTTAAATGCAAGTTTTGAACAGAGACTTCTAAGAAAGAGTCAAATGGCTTCATATGTAAGTATGATTGATGTTTTTGAAAAATACTTCAGTAAAGTAATAGCATCACAACCCGAGCCTACACCCTGGACGTGGCCAGCACTCGAGAACCATTGTTGGTCCCCAAGCAAACCCTCATCATGGCTGACTACAGGCAGAAGACTAACTCAACCATACAAAAACTTAAAAATTGAAATAAATTCAATAAACTCAATTACAAAATCTTTAACTCAAAATATTAACTCTGAATAAAATAATATATTCAACGCGCCAGAAATAGGCATCTCAAGTCTTTAAAATATTTAACAAAATAAATGAAACAGACTTCTCAAACTCTACTATCTATCTATGAAGTCTCTAAAATATCAAGATGGAAGTTGAGACCAAGACCCACGACAACTTGACAACTGAAAAGTAAATGAAATCCTCCAGAAGCAAAGAGGCTCACCATAGCTAACTCGAACTCCATGGGGTATCAACGAAGCTCTTGTTGATGACCCTGAATATATATATCTGCATCATGAAATGATACATGCCAAATGGATCAGTACGTGGAATGTACGAGCATGTAAGGGGAATTCTAAAGTATAAACATAAACTTGAACTGGTGGAATAGAAACATATATACTTACCTCTTCTCAACTCACTCAACTCAAAGAAACATATTTCAACTCAATGATAAGATATTCAACTCAGTGAAATAAGGCTCAACTCAATGATAAGATGTTCAACTCAGTGAAATAAGGCTCAACTCAACAATAGGATATTCAACTCAGTGAAATAAGGTTCAACTTGATTATAAGATATTCGACTCTAGGTACTCAACTTTGGATACTCAACTCTGGATACTTAACTCAATATAAAGCAACAATACAAATGCAATATACGGAAAACGTTTAAAATAGTAGAAAGCAACTCAATGTATTGAAAATTCATAGTAACTCAAGTTGATGCAAGGATACAATATAAACTTTGTTTGTACATGAAAATAAAAAATAAACTCTATGTATATAAAAATATAAATATCTCTGTGGGAGTTTCTCTAACCGACAACCATCTCTATAAGCTTAAGTGATGGTACAGCGTTTTACGTCACGCTATCAAGGACATCCTATACCTTGCCAGGGTATATAACCTAACTCACTAAGTGGATCAACTAGTCTATGCTAAAATCATTAAAGAATAATCTAAAAAGTATGACCATTTTCTACTCATGCTAGCTACATGGTTTATGGAGACTTTGAGTTATCTGAACTCAAATATGTCCCCAAATCAGTGCTCAATACTACTCCCAAAATATACTAGCTCATATGTTTAAAAACATAACTCTTTCTGTGGTTTAAGATTATTGCTCAAACCATAGCTCAAAGGCTCTCTTGGAAATCAGTGTTTCCTCTTTCGGAAATCAGTGTTCCCTCTCTTGTTTAAATGTAAAAAACCATTTTAACTCTTGGGAATACTTCGTTCCCATTTAATATTTTGAAGAAATGATCTTCACTCTTACTCTTACACAACTCAATGCTCAAGTCTTTAAAACAAGTTTAGAAAAAATTGTAAAAAGACTTCTCAAAATAAGGTTCATGCCGAATTATGGACGTGAGCGACTCAATCCAAGATTTTCAATAATCATACATAGAACTCAACACTCAAAACTCAAGAACTTCAATGATAATACTCATTTCAAGAATGCTCAGCTCAGAGGGTTCATGCAGAATTATAGGCATGAACTACTCAACTCAAGGACTCAAAGATACTTCTCATCTCAAGATTGCTCGACTTATAGGGTTCATGCGGAATTATAAGCATGAATTACTCAACTCAAAGGCTTTATGGTTAAAATGTAGTAGCCCCATGATTAGGAATATAATTCCAAAATGATTAGGAACTCAATACTCAAGACTTAGAACTTGAAGATACTTTAGCTTACGAAGTTCATGCGGACTTTATGGGCATGAACGACTCAACTCGAGAACTACATAACACTATGGAACTCATGTATACGAATCTTCTCCTTCACATACTTACTTCCTCAAAACTCATCTCAAATTAATAGTGTATCTCAAAGGATCCACAATTGAACTCAAAGACTATTCTTGAACTCTACTCTTAACTCTTTCTTGAATTTGAATTAGGAATTCAAGAGTTATGATTCATGATATGAAGGATCTCGTGATGATAGTATAGACTCATGAAAAAATTTTCCTCATTTTTATACTCACTTGCTCGAGTCTTGAAACAAGTTATTTAAATTTGTAGAAGACTCCTCAAAAGACTCAAAGGGACTACCTCAAATGTTCGGAAGAACTCTCAAGGCTTAACTCTTAACTATACCTTGAATTTGAATTATGAATTCAAGGTTATGATTCATGTTATAAATGATTTATAGGTGTTTATAAGTAGCTTAGAGTGTTTAGAATCAAAGGGGAGTAAAGGTACCCTTTGAAAGAACTCAAACGGACTAAATGATGAAGAACGGGTGGGGGCAGGCGACCCTGGCGCACTGAGTGGCGTGGGGCGCCAGCCCCTAACTACAGAGAATTACTCTTGTCTTACTAACTGGCGTGGTGCGCCAGCCACCCCTGGCGTATTGGTGGCGCGTCACCCCAGGCACCGCCCAGAAAACTCGACGACTTTCTTTGCTCGTTTTCTCACCCTAGTTCACATAGATTCGAACGGTTTCTTCCCCAATCACTTAGATTCAATTTATTAACATAATTAAATACTAATCTACTCAATAAAACCCTCAAAACACTCACTTTCATCTCAAGAAATCATCAAAACCCCCCAACAAAATAAGTTTTAGAATGGAACCTCAAGAACACTTATCAGGAACTTAAATCTTTCAATCTTTATGAACGAATTATAATATGGAAATCATGTTTGACATGTGGTTGAATGAACCCAACACTATGAAAACTTACATACCTCTTAGGGATCAAACCCATGGCGAAAACCCACAAAAAAGCTTAAGAACCTTGACGAGCGCCTTGATCCTTTCCTCTTTTCTCCTCTTTTCTCTTCTTTTCTCTTCTTGAACTCTCAACTAAAATCCTAGGCATATATTAGGATTATAAAACTGAACCTAATAGGATTAGACCTTTAAAACCTTACTAAAAATGAATTAAATCTGATTTGATAAGGAAAAGACCAAAATACCCCTTACTATTTTCGGATAACTTTCCTTATTTGTATAGTCCGACTTCAAACGGGTTCAATACCTTGATAGGGAATCTTATCCCAAGCCTATTACTCATTACCACCACATTCAAGCTTAGTACTCTAACAACTCCATGGACTCCTACTAACCAACTCCTTCGGAGCCAACTAAGGGCTCTCATTTAACTATTTCTCATCTTGTCATCTCCCCCTTAGGTCTAAAGATGGCACTTGAAAGCTATGAACCTATTCCATCATATCTAACTGGTCTACATCCTCTTTTACTCTTAACACTCGGGAGAAGCTTATCTCATGACTACCGAACTCTCCACAAGTAGGTACTAAGACTTCTTTCTAAGGTGTTTTTGTTAACCTCTTCTGATTACATACCCTCTTGGTACACCTCGTAATGCTCTTTTCACTCTTGTGACTTAGCCACACTTCACTACCCTTATCTAAAGGTTAGGATCTCTCACTTGTACCACCCATCTTCATTGTAGCTAACATCTCAATTCCTCACCTACTCTATGTAAAGTCTACTAGATCAAATCTCAAGACTAACATCATCACCCTCATGTTTCCATTCTTTGTATCATGACACTCATCTCAAATTCAAGCTTAATGTTTGTCACGACCCGGGGTTACCCCCCTAGATGTAACACGGCGTACTTATCCCCGAAGAAGTTTAATACAAGCCCTTAGCATAATCATGAACATAAGTACATAGAAATGATGCAAAAAATTTAGAAATTCTACAATCAAAGTCAACTTCCTTTTCATAAACGAATATAAGAGTCTAGACCTTGTCTCAATCACTATCTAGTACAATAGAGAGTACAATTAGGGTCAAAGCCTTTACATTAATAAAGTCTCAATGATAGAAAGTACAATAGAAGCTAGAAAAGAATGGCATCTTGTCCTCGAACCATAAGGACTCACCAAGCTTAGGGAATAGTCAACCCAAGCTTCACTTGAAAGAAGAAGTACGTCTCAACGACCAGAACCTACACTCAAAGTAAATGTAGAAAATATGGGTTAGCACAAATTATGTACTAAGTATGGAAGCCATGCATAAAAATCCTTGAAACATGCATAAAAGGGACATTTAGTTGAAATCATGCACTTATCAAGTTTGAAAGCCATTATGCACATTTATGAAGAAACATAAGTCAAACCAACATATAAGCAACCCAAAGCCATACTAGTGCAATGCAAAGGTAAGATCCTATAACCCTACCAAATGCTAAGTATCACATTTAGGTCACCAACAACATACATATCTTACATACATAATCCATAAGTCTTCATAACATAAGAGAACCTCGCCATAACCCCTCTTAAAGTCTATTTGTACAATGCATAAGTGAAGTCCCATACCCCACTCATACTAAGTAGTACCTCTTAAGAAGTCATAATTAAAGTCCATGTTCTTATCATAGTTCATATTCGTATCATATAGGGAAAATAGCCTTAACCGACATAGACCACGTGAGCTTCATGGAATCTGGTGTTCTACCCCTACACCGAAAAGAGGTGTCCTACTTGCCTAAGGTAGAACGTACAGTGGATCCACTAGCTAACAACCCATGTGGACACATATTTATGGGATAAGGAGATTGCAACTAGAAACCCTAACTACTAACATTGAGGTTTCCATCTCATGAGATAACAATATTGGGAACCCAACTACTAGCGTGAAGGAACCCATCTCATACTCATATCCACTCGGTGCTAAGAATAATTCCCTTTATAATTCATATTAAGTCTTTATTAAGTTCATGTTTATGAGAGAATGCACTAGGCACTCAAACCAACATACATCATAATAGCTCATAGATTCATTAGGTGAGGATGTCCTTTCAACCTTAGAATCATCAACATGTGAGTAAACCTAGCTCATAGATTCATTAGGTGAGGATGTCCTTTCAACCTTAGAATCATCAACATGTGAGTAAACCTTTCATATCATATTCATAGTGTTTTCATGAGAATGGCCTTTCAATCAACACAACAAGCTTATCATAAACATACATACATACTTCATGCATAATCAAGTGTAAGGGTATAGGGAAGAAAGATCTTGCATCAATACCACAATTACACAATAGTCATAGGATCATCACTATCTAAGTGAATCCCAAGTTCATATACAATCCACATCAACATGTATAAACCTTAACAAGTTGCCATTCAAGGCTATGAATCAAGATCAACCCTAACTTCTAGAATTACCACATTAGATAGAGGGATATCATGATTCAACAACCTAATCAATGTAAACATAATCAATTGTCAAGCTCCCATCATCAATCAAGCCATACTATAGTTCACAATTTACGAAGAAGGGGGAATCATGGGTCCAAGGGAGATTTTCATCATAATTCAACAATACTCCAACATTCCAATCATAAATCATCATAATCAACTATAATAAACCATAATTAAACAATCGAAAATGTTTTGGAAGAAGACCTATGACATAGATTGAAAACCCTAGGTTTGGGGGGATTTGGAATCTTAAAAACATAGTTTGAAGGGTATCTTTGGGTGATAGCTACCCAAAGATGAAAAGCATCCATACCTTGACTAAGAAATTCCAAGAAATTTGGGGAAGAACCTTAGAAATCCACAAACCCTAGCTCCAATGGCTCCTTTCTTCTTCCTTGAGTTTAGAGAGAGAAATATTGAGAGAAGAGGGAGTTATTGATTTGAATTGGGTGTTTGAGTATAATGACTTAGAATAATGGATTTTGACTTAAAACAACTTATATACTTCCCCTAAAAATACCCAAAACAAACCTATTTTAATTGGACTAAAAAGGAATTGACTTAATTGACCTTCATTTAATTGCCCCCGTCAGGGACCACGAGCCACCCTTCACCGTGGTGTGGACCATGAACTGTGGTCCTGCCCGTGAAGGTGAGGCAGTGTTTAGGCACATGGCTAAAATCCGCAACAAAACTCAAGAACCTCGGTAAAATCCTACTCATAACGAAGGATGGTTCGAGTCTTTGCTCAAAAAATTTCTAGGGTGTTACAAATAGTCCCTTTCTTTGTAAAGGGTGATCGAGCAAGCTGAAAAGTAAAGTAAAGTAATAGTCTTTTTTCTTGTAAAGGGTGAATTGAACATAACATTATAATTGTTTATTTTGGGAGTAGTATCGAGCACCGAATTGGGTAAGAGTTTATATAACTCAAAAGTTCCATAAAACTACGTAGCCAACATAGGATAGGATAGCACCAATTCTTCGTGCGACTCCTCACTGCCTCTGAGAAGGCCTATTAGATGGATCCATAGTTACAATATTATCCTATACCCCGGCTAGGTATATGATGACCCTTGCAATGTGGGTGAAACGTTGTCTCATTGCTAGGCTCATAGTAATGGTTGTAAATTAGAGAAACTCCCCACAAAGTAAAGTATATTATTTTCATATTGCTTTTATTGCATATCTTATTATAAAGCTTAAATGGTTTTCACTTCATGTTCATGTATTGATTCAGTTGAGTTGCTTTCAGTCACTCAGATCAATTATTTGTTTATTCAGCCATATTATATACTCGTACATTTAATATACTGATGTCCTTCGACCTGCATCTTATTATGATGCAGGTATATGTGTTCAGGATCATCAACAAGCTTTTTGTTGAGATCACTTTGCACTTCAGATTGCTTAGATGATCCTCCTTGCATTCTGGGTGACGTCACATTTATTTTCTATTTAGTTGTCTTGAGATGTCGTGGGTCTTGTCTTACATCTATCTTGAGTAATAAAGACTTCATAGATAGATAGAGTTGAAGAGTCTTTCGATATTTACTTTTCCTTAAGATGATTTTGCAAACTATTATAGTTATGTTATTGAGTATTTTTACAAATAGTTTGAGTTGAGTTTTTATTTTGTGTATAAATGTTCAAAAATTCTATTTTTAAAGCCTTTTATCACTTGAGTAAGTCTTCCACTAAGTAGTCAGTCAGGCCAAGGGTTCGCTTGGGTACCAGCAATCGTTCTCGAAGACCGGCCACGTTCAGGGTGTAGGCTCCAGGCGTGACATTAACACTCCAAATCACAAGATCATTGTTTGTTTTAATGTTGATGACATGTTGTTTCAGTTACATTCCATATTCAGATACACATAATTAAATGTATATGCTTATTATATATTTGAGATACATGTTTTTTTGAATATGACATTTGAAATTTAGATACACATAATTAGATGTATATGCTTCTTCTTTTTGTATATTCCATATTTAGATACACATAATTAGATGTATATGCTTCTTCTTTTTGTATATTCCATATTTAGATAGACATAATTAGATGTATATGCTTACTACGTATTCGAGATATACTAGATACATCGAATTAATACTAGATACATTTAAAAAACACATGAAATTAATATTAGATCATAAAAATAGATACATGAAATTAATATTAGATGATATAAACAGATACATAAAATTAATATTAGATACACATAATAAATACAAGAAACTAATACTAGAAACTTCTATGATATATATGAATTGAATGTACTTGTATGACACTCATGTATCTAAGTGTTTAGTTTGTTGGATATATCATATATTGATAATAGATACATCTAAAAAAATTAATGAATTTATTATTTTAAGAGTGATAATTTGAACTTAATCAAATTACATTACCAAGATATACATGTTTTTGTCTTTTATTAATAATATTAATGAATTTATTATTTCAAAGAATAATAAAATGAAATTAATTAAACATAGATACACTCATTGATTTCCATCATATATTAAAGGAGTTGATTAATTTAAATTTCCAGAATTAATTATCTATGTATTTTGAAAATCCTCAATTATTCCTCTAATTAAGGAAATCAGTTACAACCAATTAATTTAAATAAATAACATATGTATCTCGATTTTAAAATTCGGTAGATACATGTATCTCGTGGATTTAGACTCGTGTGTCCTACGCACGAATTATGGTAAAGAAAGTAATATTTGAAACTATCGAAAATCTTAGTAATTAGGACCTAAACTATAGGGATTTATGTAGTTTACTTTCATTTTTAAGCCTTTGAAATCAATTGGATAGTCGAATCCTCTAATTATAATATTTTACGTACACATTTACTAATCAATACACATATACTTCCACTATAAAATTATGATCATACTTTTTTGTATGAATATCAAAATGACGACAATTGACGACGTTAGAAAAACTCAAAGAGTTGTAATTTATCTGTGGTACACAACACAATATAACCTTTATTGATATTTTTACTCGTTTAAATTTAGGCTTTATACGTGCTTATTTGAGATACAAATTAAATGATAAAAGATATTTCAAGAATATAGAAAAAAGAATAATGAAAAATTAAAAATAAATTGTATTTCGGGAAGCTAATAGAAATCTCACTGAGCTGAACCTAATTCCTAAAGCTCCCATACCTCACCTTCTCCGTCCCGCTGGTCGCTGGTCGCCGGTCGCCGGATTGTCCACCGAAGGTCCTTTAAAATGTATTTGAAATCTCAGTTGTTGAAGGCTTGTTGCTTCATAAGGCAATTGTTATTCGCCTCATGGATGACTTTGCTGCCAAGAAGGCCTCAAAAATATCTAGGTTACTTTATGAATCTTACTACATTGGAGAGGATTGGGGAAGGGAAAGTTCGAGAACACACCGGTGATGTGCTTTTCCCTGAGGAATTCAGTTGTGTTACCTTCAAGATATTCCGTGGAGAGATCTTGGAAGGGGTTGTTGACAAGATCTTGAAGCACAGTGTCTTCTTGAGATGTGGCCCCACCGACAAGGTATACCTCTCTCATCAGAAGATGGTGGATTATAATTAAGTATGTGCCTGGAGAAAATCCTATCTTTATGAATGAGAAGATGTCAAGAATAGAGAAAGACACTGTGATGTGTTTTATCGTGGTTGGAGCAAGGTATGTGGAGGCGGAGAAGGAATTCCAAGCAGTTGTGAGCTTGGGGCCGGGGTGATATATTACCTTGGACCCATCTCACAAAATGTTGTTTAGATTTCGGTTATTCACCATCATTGGCTCATTTCAGACACAAACCAGTGACATGTAAAGCTAACTACTGTAGCTATATCTATGTTTAGTACTATATAGAATTGAATGTGTCTTTTTTGTTGGAAAAAAAAAAAAGAAATCTCACTAGTTTAGGAACTAATTATTTAGATACATTCTAATTTGCAATATTACAAATCTTACCATATCTCGGGTTATATGAGGTCAAAAATTAGGTGTAATTTGTTTTGATACACTATATTCAAGTGGATTCACATGTATTTAAGATGTATAACAAATTTCACTCGCCTCCCTCCATGCCTGTCACTCTCTTATGTATCTTGTATCCCAGATACATATAGATAAATGTATCTAGTGTGTAAGGGTGTACAAAATCTAACTGAATACCGAACCAAACCGCAAATCGAGTCACACCGGAAAAAAAAACCCGACTAATAATTTGATTTGACTTGATTTGGTATTGAAAAAAAAAAATCTAACTGTACTTGAGTTGGTTTAATTTTAACTAAGAAAGTCAACCTGAGACCAAACAAACCTGACATTATATATACAATTTTTAAAATTTATTTTACACATAAAAGTATTTAGTTTGATATAATTTCTATATACTTCTTATACTTTTTCATAATTTTTATCTTTTGACAGATTATTTCAAGTTTTTGAGACTTTGAATTTTGAATGGTTCCATAAAATTTATAGATAGTTATTAGTAACTCTAATAAAACTCAATTCAAAATCAAATCAATATTAATGCTAACAAAAATAATTAATCCAACACTAATAGTGATAATAATGTTGAATATTTGTTCTTTAGTTTTACATTGGTTTAGACATTTAAAATACATAACCTAATTTTAAATTTTTTTAATGTTTAATTATGTAATTAATACTTATTAGACTTATTTTAGCATGATTTAGTACTTTTAAATTACGATTATTTTCATTATGACTTATTAATTTGCAATATTTGTTTATGCAATTTTATTATTATTTTTTTGTTGAATCTTTTAGTATCATCACTCATCTCATATTTTGTGTTATTTTCTTAAGAAATATCTTAGATAGTTGTATTTTTGTAGGACTAAATAAATATATGGAGCACAAGTTAATTATATGTTTGTATGGATACTTTACTGAAATAACTCGAAAATCCAAAAAAAATAATAAAAAACCCAAGGTTGAAAAACCCGAGTTTTATTAGTTTAGTTTGGTTTATAAATTTAAAAATCCGACACAAATGGTTTGGTTTGGTATTTGAAAATACGAACCAACCCGGCCATGTACAACGTACTAGTGTGTATCTAGTGTGATTCACATGTATCTAGGATACATGACTATGTCGTTGCCTCTCTTCTTATTTTAGTGTATCTGGTAGCAAAAATACATGTAACTAGATGTATCTTTCTCTATATATGATAGAAAACTCTCAATTAGTGATACGATACATAATTATTTGAAAGTATAGGTAAATTATAATATGGTATGAATGTATGTGTAGCTTTCCCTCATATTTATCATCTTTATCCCATATATGAGGTATTAAAAATAGGAAATTTTACACAAATTTCATAGTGTTAAGAGCTAATTACATTTTATCCTTATTATTTTCCAAATTACAAAAATCCCTTAAATTTGGTGAAATCTGGATACATCCAAAACGTCAAGATACATCGCGTCTCGAGTTCGGATACACCACTCAACGTCTCGATACATCGCGTAAAGTGATGTATTCGACCGATATATCAAGTAAAGTAATGTATCCGAGAGTAGGTGAGAGTAGAGATTTTTGTAATTTTTTCAAAGGAAAAATTGTGCATTTTAACAAACTATTAATCCAAAATAAATGTTATTACTATAGTTTCATTTAATTCTAATTCACATCAAACTTTTTGCCATTCGTCTCTCTAACCTCTCTTTGAAATCTCGCTTGCCACTCTCCTCTTTTTCAGTCATCTCTCCCTCGCCACTCTCACTTTATACAAACACATATGTATAGTTTGTGTTTGTATAAGCGAGAAGACTGTATATACAAATACAAATACATATCTCTCTGTCCGATACACTTATAATTATACAAATACAAATCTTCTCCTACCAGTTCTCTTTTGTCTTTCTCTCTCTCTCTCGCTTTATACAAACACAAATTATACAAAATATAATGTATAATTTGTGTTTGTATAAAGCAAGAGAGAGATTTGATATACAAATACAAATATTTTAAGTCGATTCAATTGTATACGAAATCAAATTTTATGCAGATAGACAAACACAATCATAAATAAATATACATAGTAGTTACATATATACAATTATCTAACCGACATACATATACAATTCACCTCTCTACACTCTTTGCCCTTTCTTGCTCACCTCTCTCCTCTTTTTCCTGATCTCACTCGGCACTCTAGCCTTGAATAGAAAACATATACATATACCAATGCAATTTTCATAGACAAACAAATTAGCATCCGAATTATACAAATCACCGCGATTTATACAAATCACCGCGATTTATACAAATCAGATGTTCCATAGCAAACATAATTTGACTATGGAGCGCAAATATCAATATTGTAGCTATACAGTGCTAATATGATTTTTATATTTATTATTCCTAAAATTTACTTTCTTTTTTTTCAAATGGTAGAAAATTTTAAAGGATATGGTAAAATAAGTTTGTATTTTAATTATTTTTTTCTTTAAAAATATACAAGCCCATAAGCCATATAGCCCATCCTATCAATTTAGGGGGTTTCTGAATTTTAACATCTCCTAGGGTTTCGGAATTCTCTTCAGTGTGAGAAGAGTAAAGCTGTGAGAGAAACGCCATGGGTAAGTACAAGCTAAGAACTTCCATTTTCATTTTCGTCATTCGCATTACATTTTGTTAATTACGGAGTATTTTCCTCTTCTTTTTTTTTTTGGTAGCAAGGATCAAAGTTCACGAATTGAGGCAGAAATCCAAGGCTGATCTTTCGGGTCAGTTGAAGGATCTCAAAACTGAACTCGCTCTCCTCCGTGTTGCTAAAGTCACCGGCGGTGCCCCCAACAAGCTCTCTAAAATGTAAAATTTCTATTCAATTTTTGCGTCTTTGTATTAAATTAGAGACGGATCTAGAATTTGAAATTTGCAATGGCATGATGAATAGAGTGTGTAGTATTATTAATGTTAGTTATGCTGATATTAGTTACGATTATTTCTTATGCACAATTTGGTTTGATGTATTAAAAATAACATGCATGGCATAATTTCTAGGTTTTGAGGAGTAATTGTTTCTTTAACCACTCTAATAGAGTGTATTAGATATACATAGGTTGAAGAAGTACGTCAAGCAAGGTATTAGTAATACACAAAGTTAATAAAAGAATTTAAAACCAGTTGATACGGAGTGTAAATATCTATACATCAACAATTGGTTTTCGTCATAGAGGTGGATCAATAATTTGAAATCAGCAGGTGTAGAGTAGGACTGCCCATGCTATTTTTTTTACAACTACCAAGTAAAAATCTCTGTTTTATAAAAAAATCAACTATATATAGTTGGATTGACTGAATTGAGCTTAAATGGAGCCTCATGAACAGGGCGAAAACTTATCCATATTGGGTGTTTTCACCAATTCAATACATATATGCCATGTGTTTGTATATAGATTTTTTTACTTGACCGTGATTAATCAACATGTATTTTTACTCTATTAAATTACTTAACCATGGTAAGTTGTACTAGTTTGATGTAAACACCTAGTGTGGATAAATTTTACTCATGAACAGTGAGGTCTCACATAGTCCGCCCCAGTTTGTTTGGATAGAGCCTTAGTTGTCTTTTATATGGATATGCATAGTTGGACCTGAAGTGGTGAGTGTGCACTTGCTTCCACAAAGCTGCATCTGTCCGCGTTGACATATATGTGAAGCTGACTCAGTTATTGAAATGGGTCGCCTTTTTTTTGTGCAGAAAGGTGGTAAGGCTGTCAGTAGCACAGGTGTTGACGGTGATATCGCAGAGGCAGAAGTCAGCACTAAGGGAAGCGTACAAGAATAAGAAGTATTTGCCTCTCGACCTTCGTCCCAAGAAGACCAGAGCCATCCGTAGACGTCTTACAAAGCACCAAGTAATTGAATCCTGACCCTGATTCTTATGGATTTGATGTTAATTTTTTAATAATTGAAAGAGCTATATAATGATTTGCCATTGTGGACGTAAAACTATTGCTTTCTTTTGTGTTGTTTGGTATAGTTTGTTAGTTTTGTACTCGGTTCTTTAAATGTGATGCAAAATTTTGAATTTGTTATTATTAGTGGCACAGTTATATGCCACTAAGTTATCCTTAAAAGACAAAATTTTGTATTAGAAGGAATTTGGCTTGGATAGAGTGGAATGGATATAAAGGATTCATATAGCCAAACCCAACTAGATTGGAATTGAAGTGTAGTTAATCAAAATGTTGCATAGTATCTCTATGGGGTTGTTTGGTTGGGAAATGTGTATTGATTTACCACTCGAAAGTAAAATGTTGTGCTCATTTGTTACCATGTTGCATTTAAATGTTTACTGGCATTAGACTGCTTCCTTCTTTTGAAGGAGGGAAAGATTGTGTTTCCGATCAATGATCTGCCCGTGGTATTTAGATCCAACTATTTGGGGAACTGCACAACCCAATCTCTCATCTTGCATATACATGTTAAATGCCTAAAAAGGTTTGAAGTATGTTGACATTTGCATGTCAGTTACCCTCTTTGCAATATTACACAAAGCAGATTGCTGGTAATAGGTAATGCAAGGAGAGGGAAGAAATAGAACACATAAATGTTCATTTTTATTCCATTTAGCTCCGAATTATGTTGTCTATTCTCCGGTGCTTATTTCTGTTGTACTCACAATTTGGAAGTAAAATTGATTAACCTCTCTGTATACTGCCTAATTCTGGAAGTAAACGTTTAGCTTTTGTGTGTGTATATGCCGAGCTCACTCAGCATTATTAGCTTAGCACCTGACACAAACTTGCACCAGTCTACAGCTGTACCAATCGCCCTCACCCCAATAAGCACAAATAACACCTGAAGGGTTCTTGTTAAGGATTTTGTTGCCTTAATATGACAATTCTCATTTCGCTGGCTAGTTTTCCTGGATTTTTTGGGGGTAAATACTTGTTCAAGTTACATTAGAATAGTCCACTATCAGCATAAGCACTTGCTTAGTTTCTTTTGCTTTTGGAGCATGTATTCAGCTGAGACTAAATTCAGATATCATGTTTTTTTTGGGCACGTCTTTTGTGTTTTCTTCTAAACTCACTTCTGACTCGTGGTTCTTGCTCTTGAATTAACGACTTGTGTGTGCTTAACATGTAGGCATCTTTGAAGACGGAAAGAGAGAAGAAGAAAGAGATGTACTATCCATTGAGAAAGTATGCTATTAAGGTTTAAATATCCGACTTAGATAGTCATTGTGATGTTAGAACTAGTACGAGCTGAGCAAAGCAGAGTTACATTTTCACTACTGAGTACGTAGTTATATTTTCCATCGTCATTCCTGTTATTGTATTGTGAAGCGGAAGCTTTTGTTTATTTTCTCATGTTTCAGTGAAGGTTCTTCAGTTTTTACAAGTATAATGTTCATATCAAAATATTTGTCTTCGCGTATGCGATGTGATATGTTCTGCAAAATCCATATAGTATAAAATTCATGAAATGCTATCATATAGGATAAAATTCTGCTCGATTTATCAAAATCATCTCTAATTGATTTATGAGAGAAGTATCAAAATTAATATGGTGAAAAGTTCAATGATTCTTCTTAAAGATTCATTAGATGAAAGAATTTCAGTTATGTGTGTTCCATTTATATTTATATAAAATTAGCCAAGGTGATTAACTCAGCTATTTCTTTGTATGAATTTTGACTTTGGATTAAAAAGGCGTTTAGGAAAAGGTTGGGAAAAAAAAATAGGGATTATTTAAGGAGGTTGTCATTTCCATTTAAAAGGTGAAGGGGTATTATTTATCACCCTTAAAGGTTAAGGAGGAAAAATAAGTTCAACTAATTAAAAAATAATGACATATGTTTGGATTAGTTTATGAGCATCTCAACTACTCTATTGAACATAGGTGTGTTTGGTACGAGGGAAAAATATTTTCTTGCAAAATAAGTGCTTATCTTACTTATTTTATGTTGTTTGATTAGTAAGACAAATATATTGTTTCAAGAGAATTTAGGTATAATTTCGATAAATACTATAACACCAGAATCTGAATCCTCATCCTTTAACATGGACCCGGGTGGGGAGTTGGATACCAGATCAGGGTCAGGAGTTTGGCTCCTAGTTAGATTCAGGGTCGAGAGTCCGATCCAGGATTAGGGTCCTGACCTCAACTTAGGACCCGACTCCCGACCTTGAGCTAGGATCCAACTCTTGACTCGGGACTCAACTTTCGATCCTAACCCAATAAAAAACTACTCCTGACCTCAACACATGATTCGACTCCCAAACCTGACCCAACACTACTAAAAAATTGTCAAAAAACGACGAACAAAATCAACGGACTGCGTCGCTTTTTTGGTCAAAATCAACGGTTGAGCGACACAGTCACCTCCGTCGCTTTTTAATCCGACGCTTTTCAAAAAGCGATGGACTGCATCGCTAAAAAGTGACGGACAGCGTCACTTTTCAAAAAGCAACGAACGGCGACGCATTTTTACTATTTTTTTTTTTGAATTTTTTTAACAATATTTTAATTTTCATTTTTTTTATTTCTAAAAGGCGATGCAATCCGTCACTTTTCTGGAAATTTTATTTTTGAAAATCCCAGAAAAGCGACGAACAAAACCACGTTGTCTGTTGCTTTTCTGGGTTTTTAAAAAATTTAAAACCCAGAAAAGCGATGGACTAAACCACGCTGTCCGTCACTTTTCTGGGTTTTAAAAAAATTAAAACCTAGAAAAGCCACGGACTAAACCACGCTGTCCGTCGCTTTTTCTGCAATATTTTTGACAAAGAAAAGTCGATGATTCTACGCGCCCACCGCAAATGCAATTCAATTCAATTCTACGCTATTCAGCCCAATCAAACACACACAATTATAAACAATCTAAACAAAACATAAAACAACAAAGTTAAAATAATATTCAAAAGTATCTAAATCATAAATTAAAGAATTATAAAGCCTTTCAAAATTCGTTTCAAAAAGTTCATAAATGTCCAGAGATCTAAACTAGGGAGTGAGATCTACATAATCATCCTCATCACTCTCGTCGTCGGTGTCATCGGGAGCCGAAGTAGTAGGTCGACGAGCGAGGTTCATCACTTGTTGTTTGATTTGCTGAACGGTCTCACTCATGCTTTTTTGTTCAGCTACTCTTCTCCGCTTCGACTATGCTAGTGCCGCTGTAAGTTTAGCTATTTGATCCGACATAGCAACAATTTGAACACCGTCAAGTGCCTCGGCTTGACGTGACGATTCAATACCCTCTAAGCCTGACTGGAGTCGTCTAACATCGCTTCAAGAGCCTAGACCATAGCATCTACCCTTGTGTGTCCCGCCTACCACTTTTTCTTTCCAAATCTGGGTGGACAGTTCAGGTGTCAATTGGACCGAACTATCTAGATTCTCAGCGATGTACTGATGAAAGTTATTCTGCATATTAAATATAAAAATTGACATCAATATATATACATATCATAAATATATTCACTATTAATATATATTATTCATATTAAATAACTTACAAAAGTTCGTTCGGCCCTTTCCTCCACCCACACATTCGGATCCGACTCATTTTCTTTCTTCCTGACATGAGTCTTCTTGAAAACCTCTAGTTCAATGGGAGTGCGTCCCAATTTTTTTTCCTATAAATAAAAACTGAAATTTATAACGATATATATGAATCAACTAATTATTTATTTAAAAGTTTAAATAAGAACTTACCATCTGTCGTGCAATTGTTCCAACCGTCTTTGCACCTCCAATGTGCAACGAGCCACCTTTAAGACTGCCTCTAGCCTTTTTGGCTTGATCTGATATTGCCTTAAACTTGTCTGTGTTCCAATACTGACCCAATTCATCAAAAACATGAGGCAACATCCAACCGGGACGTTCACCACTATCCCGAACTTTCTTTAGCCAGCTAGACAGTCTGGCGGATGCCTTCCTCTCAAATGTGGTCTCAATGACCAAATTGTACCTCGACTCCCAAGTACACATAGTTTGAAAAAAAAATTGAATGACGTTAATTAAATCGATAGTAAAAAAAAAAGTAAAGTATACTAAACTTAACTAAAAAATATATACCTTAAAGTTATTAAACATCGTCTGGCGTATACTGTTTGGAATCTCGCTCCAAGAGTGATAAGCCTGTGTATAGAGTCTTTTAACACAGTCTTTTAAAGCCCGGGCAGCATCCTTTGCAGGATGCCACCTGCAAAACACATAATAAATATGTTAGTTCATGAATAATATATTAAAATATAAGAAATAAATAAAATAAACTAACAAATAGATAGCAAAACAAACTTACGATGATCCATCCGACTCAATCATGACTCTACCAAGTCTGTCCTTCTGGCCAGGAGCTAGAGCATACATTGTATCATGTGGTGTAGCACTAGGTGTAGCTGTAGACGAGGGTGATACATCAGGATGCACTAAACGTTGAGTCAATTGAGGCGTACCGACCATAGCATCTGACTGCTCACTACTAGAATCTCTCAGCCTCATGACAGATAACTAAGGAGATGTACTTGTGGGAGATGGAGTACCCGCCGATAAGGATCGTGCTCGACGAATAGCCTGTAAAGGTAGGTCCTCGTAGCATCGTGAAGGCAATGCCTGTGAAATAGATAAAGCACCGACTGGTCGACAGTAATTAGGATAATATTGCCGAGGATTTGCCGTACCAAACGGAACAGCAAATAAATGAGTATCATGGTTGATGCGCTCTGGCGCAGAAGAAATAGATTCTGCAATATCCTCAAGATCTATCCTAGACTTCTTCTTCTTAGCCTATTTAGTCTGGCTAACTCCAAGATGCTCGTGATGTCTATCACCGTCACCTCCTGATGACATCTGTATGCAAATTTACATGTATAATATATATATAAATACAAAATTAAATAAAATTAGCAAAATACACTTACATATATACTAGCTAGCTTTCATTCTACACTATTCCTCCTCGTTTGTTTCAATTCCATCATTCTCCCATTCTTCCTCCTCAGTTGTTTCATTTTCATTATCGTCCCATTCTTTGTCATCAAATGATTCATTTTCCTCATTCTCACATATTTCTCCCTCAACATTCAGTATCCCATCATCAGATACTTCTTCTAATATGTGTTAAGAATGTTGTAGTGTGGTTTCCAATTCAACAGCAACTTGTTGTTAAACAATTGCAACATCATTTTGATAAGCCACATCTAAGACATTGTCAATTTTAATTCTTCCCACAGGCTTACTTTTTATAACAACCCACCAATCAGCTTTGTCTCTACGCAATAGATATGAAGCGTATTACACTTGTTTAGCATTTTGTGCAATAATAAAAGGATCATAACTTTTGTATTTCTTGGTATGCTTAACTTCAATTGTATTATGTTGATGGTCCACCTTTGTGCCTCTATGTGATGGGTCAAACCACTCACACTGAAACAATACAATCTTCTTCTTAGGCCAACTTGAATACCTAATGACACCATAATATTCAATAGTTTGACCAGTACCATTAACATCACCTTGTATGTAAACACCACTATTATTTGTTTTCTTGTTCCTAGAAACTTCTTCAGTTTGAAACTTAAAACCATTAACACAATACTTATTCATTGTCAGTACTTGAGATTCAGGTCTAAGTGTTACTTCTTTCACTAATTGCAAATGTTGGACACTTGAGTATTCATCGTAAACCTACGTGATTGTTATTTCAAGTAATATAATTTAGTATAACATGAATATATTATTAAATACTTAGTGATTGCACACTAACATAGTTCCTCAGCCATTTGAAAAATTTTGTATAGATGGCTTCATTACCCTATGTGTTTACGAACAAACTGATCATTTTACATTCAAGTATTTCGCTAGTTAATGATCACTTATTAGTATGTAATTTAATAACATATTTTTAACACTTACTTAACATATGATTGAATTTCTGGACAATTAAGCAAAATATGTGTCACAACTGATTGCATTTCCATATCAGTGAGGCCTCGCTTTTCATGCTTTTTAGATCCTCGACCATTTTGATTAAAAATTAATATTGGTGGAAATAAAGGATCAATATCGCCTTCATCATTGCAGTTGGGCCTGTTTCTCCTACATGACACATCATCACCAAAGTAATAAGAATAAAAATCACCAGTTTCTCTCCCAATATGACATTGAACAAATGATCATTCGATCCTTCCCCTTTGCTTAATCGTTTGCTTCGAACTACCAATTTTTCTGCATGTATATATGTATATATATGTTAATATATAAAAGACTTGGCAAATATATATAACTTAGTGAATATTTCAAATGGATACCTCTCAAATGGATACATCCATCTTGTTTGAACCGGACCTCCGAGGCGGGCCTCTTGTACAAAGTGAATTGGAAGATGCTTTATCACATCAAAGAAACCACATGGAAATATCTTCTCCAACTTAGTAGTAGTAACTAGAATATTTTCCTTCATCCTATCTAAAATACTCTCCAACAACTTTTCAGAACATAAATCTTTAAAAAAAAAGACTTATATCTGTGATTGGTTTCCATATCCTTTCGGGTATGGCTAAAAGCGATAGGAGCTAAAGTTTCCATGAACACATGACAATCATGACTTTTCATACCTATCAATTTTCCTTCATTCATATTTGTCCGCTTTCCTAAATTTGAAGCATAGTCCTCCGGCATCCTCAAATTTTTAATCCACTCAATAATTTCACATTTCTCATCCAATGTGAATGAAAAGCTGGCTTTGGGCTTAACTATTTTACCATTCTGTAATTCCTGCAGTCATAACTCTTTTCTCCTACAATATTCCTTTATGTCCATTCTAGCTTTTGGATTGTCTTTTGTCTTACCCATAACATCCATCACTATGTTAAACAAATTGTCAAAGTAATTTTTTTCAATGTGCCTCACATTTAGATTATGTCGTAGCAGATTGTCCTTCCAATACGGCAACTCCCAAAATATGTTTTGTTTGGTCCAATTATGTTCAACACCATATCCAGGAAGTCTAGAAGGTGAAGCTTCTGTAACTTTAGATAATTGAGAAACTCTCTCCCAAATTTGATGCCCTGTGAGTAATGGAGGTAGGGGGTCACTTTCAACCTTATTTTTCCTAAATGCATTTTTCATCTTTCTAAACTCATGGTCCATTGGCAAGAACTGGCAATGACAATCAAACCATGTATTTTTTCTGCTATGCTTTAAAATGAATGCCTTACTATTTTCCATGCAATACGGACATGCTAGCTTTCCAACTGTCATACAACCAGACAGCATCCCGTATGCAAGAAAATCATTAATAGTCCACATTAAAGAAGCACGCATAACGAAATTCTGCTTAGTTGATATATCATAAGTCAAAACGCCTTCAAACCATAATTGTTTGAGCTCATCTATCAATGGTTGTAGATAGACATCAATCAAACTTTATGGATTACGGGGACCTGGAATAACACAACTTAGAAAGATGTAGGGACTGGTCATGCACATTTCAAGAGGAAGATTATACGGAGTAAGAAATACCGGCCAACATGAATAAGGCAAAGCATTATTAGAGAATGGTGTGAAGTCATTTGAACACAACCCCAATCTAATATTTCTTAATTTACTAGCAAAATTAGGATATACATTATCAAAATGCTTCCATGCTTCACCATCAGATGGATGATACAAGACACCCGGCGGCCTTCTATATTCACGATGTCATCTCATATGTGGGGCAGACCTCATTGATGCATACAACCTCTTTAACCTAGGAATGAGAGGTAGATAATGCATCGCCTGAATTGGGACCATCTTTCCAGCCGGAGTCCTCTTATAATGAGCATGTCCACAAAACTTACAATTTTCTAATTTACTATCAGTCTTGTAAAATAACATGCTGCCATTAACACAACAATGAATTCTATCATACGTTAATCCTAACTTGGACACCAAATGCTTTGCCTGATAGAAGTTATTTGGTATGTTAAACTCTGGATTAACTAGTTCACCCAAAAGATCAACTATTGAGTCCATAGCAGCATTAGGAACATTCCAATCTGATTTAATATTCATTAATCTAACCGCAACTGACAAAGCAGAATGCGGACTCCCTTCACATAGTGGACGACTAGACTCTTCTAATTGATCATAAAAACTTCTTGCTTCTTCATTAGGAGCTTCATCAAAATATTGTTCCGGTTCCATCCCACCTTGAACCCCAAAAGCATCATTGATTATTTCATGAACCCTATCATGTTCAACCCTAATTTGGCCATGTGGTGCAACCATATTATATACATCCACGGGCATCGAATTATAAAACATACCATCCAATCCATCACTTTCTCCATGATCAATCCATACAAAATATCTAGGTTTAAATCCATTACGGTACAAATGAACCATAACTCTATCTGGTTTAAAAAAATTTAAGCACTTACATGCACTACAAGGACACCTAACCAATCCATTATTCTTGAAAATGTCAAGTGTCATTGTATGTTCAATAAAATTTATAACACCGTCAATAACTCAGATTTCAAACCAGCACCAGTTTCATAATGCATATTATACATCCACAAACGATGATCCATCTACAAAAATATAGATATTCAATTATATTATAAATAAAATTTAATAATAATTTTACTAGTAGTAGTCCTAAAACTAGTTTTGTATTGACTTAACCACATTATTTATTTTAACTTATTTAAACAACTTAACAACTTTAACTAGTTTAGTTTCGACTTAATACAACAACTAAATCCACCAACTAAACCACATTATTTAGTTTAACTTATTTAAACAACTTAACAACTATTTAACTTGAGCTAGTTTAGTTTTGACTTAATTCCAACAATTAAATCCATCAACAAAACCACATTATTTAATTTAACTTATTTAAACAACTTAACAACTTTATAACTTTAACTAGTTTAGTATTTACTTAATTCCAACAACTAAATCCACCAACTAGACCACATTATTTATTTTAACTTATTTAAACAACTTAACAACTTTTTAACTTGAAATAGTTTAGTTTTGACTTAATTCCAACAACTAAATCCATCAACAAAACCACATTATTTATTTTAACTTATTTAAACAACTTAACAACTTTTTAACTTGAACTAGTTTAGTTTTGACTTAATTCCAATAACTAAATTCATCAACAAAACCACATTATTTATGTTAACTTATTTAAACAACTTAACAACTTTAACTAGTTTAGTTTTGACTTAATACAACAACTAAATCCACCAACTAAACCACATTATTTATTTTAACTTATTTAAACAACTTAACAACTTTTTAACTTGAACTAGTTTAGTTTTGACTTAATTCCAACAACTAAATCCATCAACAAAACCACATTATTTAATTTACTTATTTAAACAACTTAACAACTTTATAACTTTAACTAGTTTAGTATTGACTTAATTCAAACAACTAAATCCACCAATTAACTAAATCACATTATTTATTTTAACTTATTTAAACAACATAACAACTTTAACTAAATCCACCAATTAACTAAATCAATAGTATCCCTTTTTGCTTGTGTGATTATCTATGTGATTTGTTGCTCTATCATGTCTAAGTGTACATAATTGCTATCATGATGTGTTCCGTATTTTTTGTAGTATTTGTTCTTTTAAGTAGCAGGTTTGTGGAGATCTTGAGTCCTAGTTTGAAGAGTCGCTGGAGATAGATTGTCGGAAAGTTGTTTTTTTTTTTATTTAGCCATGTAGTTTTGATTATGGCATTTATTATTTCTTTCATTCGGTTCTGTAATAATCTGTAATAAATCGCTAACTCTATATATAATATATATATTCGGGGATCGTCTAAGGGGGGAGGGAATTTACATGCTACTTGTTAAATTATCGTAACCTACTTTGTTAGAAAGCATACCGATAGGATTGTGATTATTTGTTCTTTCCTCGTTCTAAGTCTAATTAGAAGTAAAAATATATATGATTTGGTTGATACTTTACTGCTTAAATGTTGTTAGCATATTCTACATTGGTGCATATTTAACGTTAAATAAATCATAAGACTTTATATCACTCTTAGCATAATATTAATAATTCAAAGTATATTTGACTTTAGCGTGCTTATCTAGTTGCTTTATTTATGTGAAATATATAAAAATGGTAAAAGAATATATATATATATATATATATATATATATATATTGCCCAATAATCTGTTTCATGCTAGAAATAGCTTAGAAATCATGCCTATAGGTTTTAAATAAAATTCTATACTTGGAATCATGCATACTAGATCAATAATAATTTTCCAGCATGTTGTACTTAGAAATCATGATCATATTGTTTATTTTGACTTGGTACGTTATTGGAGGTTTAGAAAATCATGCCTATAGGTTTTGAATATTCTTATATCTTTAAATATGTCTATAGTTTTGGATGTTAATTGCCACATGTTTACCTAGATATCATGTCTTTAGGCCTTAACTAACATAATAAACAGCATGTTAAAATCATACTTTCAGCATGTTAACTAATTGAAACAATCTACTAGGAGTATTTCCTGCGCACTGTTGATATTTCTGCATTATTCAAAAATAATCTTTTTTTTAGCATGTTGTAACCGATTAAAATAAGTTGTGAATAATCTGATATGCTCTAGCATGCCACTGTTTAAATAACCTGTCTTAATTAAAACTGTGTCAAATATTTTTCTGAATTGCGAATTCTATTCATCTTCCTTAAAAACTGAATAATTGCTCAGCTTCGAAAATAATATTTTTTCGCCCCTTTGAAATCTAAAATCACTTTATGTCTTGATTTAATGGCCACCGCTAATCTGCCCCTGTTTGAAATAAGTTCTGCCCTAGTCCTCAACCAATCTGTGTTAATAATTAATAAAATTTGCTATCGCTTTAAAACTGTGCCTGCAGTCTGATTACTATTATGTCACTCTTCAAAATTAGTTAATATTTTCCTACACTAATGTTTTTTTGCCCTCCCTAATTAATTTGTTTTGGTACTTGTTAATGTGATTATATGCTCACACACTTAGCATGAAATCCTTTCACCATTATGTGTGTTTGTTAGCATGCTAATAACCTAATTTAAGAGGCCAATATGAGACCTTATCTGCTAAGTGTTGTCCTATTTGTTTTAACTTGGTGTCTAGGTGGGTCTATTAGGATTTTTCTTGTCTAAAATTAGCCCAATAGTAGTCCAATGCCTCTTGGACATTAAATGGGGGTGCTAGGCACATTTAAGACGAAAAGCATGCGGTGGTAGGGTAGGGGTAGTTTAGGCCCTACGGATATGATGACACCGACTCAGGCTTAAAACGACAAACTTCGGTTTTGTCTGTCCCTACACGGAAGCCTATCGAAAAAATAAATAAATAAAAGTCGAGTGCTGATCCGTAAAGTCCTTTAGAGTCTCCTTTCCCATTTTACCCCTTTTATGTGTTTTATATTATATTTGGGGTAGCTTAAATAAATAAAAATTTTATTCGTATATCTATTTGTGTAATTTTCTGTCTTCTCGCTTATCTCCTTATTATTTGTTTAATTGTTATTTATGTTATCACCTAGAATTGCACGCTTAATTAATTAATTAAAACAACTAAATATCATCACCTAGCAAGCATGTGTAAATTAAATAAATAAAATGAAGTGACTTTATATGCTACTTGTAACCCCCACATATTGCATGAGATACGGTCGGGACCCACTTTTGTGGACTTCGAGGGATGCCTAACACCTTCCCCTCGAAGTAATTTGAACCCTTACCCGATCTCTGGTTCGTTGACCTTAGCTAGATTCAGTTAGGTTAGATAGGTGCCCTAACGCACCTTAATTCATTAGGTGGCGACTCTTCAATCATCCCAAAGCCCAAAAGAGTTGTTAGGTCGTGCACCGAAACCCGGTTTTGAGAAAAACGGGGCGCGACAACAAATATATTATTTCTAAATTTAAAGCTAAGTGTCAACACTAGATGGACACAAATCACTCTTGCAAGAAAATCAATTTTGTCATCAATAGGATCAACTAGTGTTGGTACTTATGCTTAACAAATATATTATTTCTAAATTTAAAGCTAAGTGTCAACACTAGATGGACACAAATTGATCTTGCAAGAAAATCAATTTTGTCATCAATAGGATCAACTAGTGTTGGTACTTATGCTTAACAAATATATTATTTCTAAATTTAAAGCTAAGTGTCAACACTAGATGGACACAAATCGATCTTGCAAGAAAATCAATTTTGTCATCAATAGGATCAACTAGTGTTGGTACTTATGCTTAACAAATATATTATTTCTAAATTTAAAGCTAAGTGTCAACACTAGATGGACACAAATCGATCTTGCAAGAAAATCAATTTTGTCATCAATAGGATCAACTAGTGTTGGTACTTATGCTTAACAAATATATTATTTCTAAATTTAAAGCTAAGTGTCAACACTAGATGGACACAAATCGATCTTGCAAGAAAATCAATTTTGTCATCAATAGGATCAACTAGTGTTGGTACTTATGCTTAACAAACAATCGATGGACACAAAAAAATTATCACAAAATTAAAGCTAAGTATCAATACTAGATGGACACAAACACATTATTGAAAACAATTGTACTTGAACTTTAGAAATTTAGAAGCACCAACCTTATCTCCTACTTTGATGAAAGAAGCAATATAGTCTAGTATCAACTTTTTTAGATGTTGAGCTTCCTCGGTTGCCTAGCACGAAAAGTTCTAAAATTAGTTAAATATAAACTTTAAATCCAAGAATATTAGTTATATATATATATATATATATATATATATATTCAAATTTTCAATTCAAGTTCATATCTAATTTCGAAAATTAATTAGTTATATATTCAAGCTAATTAGTTCCAAGTTTAAGTTCAAATTCTACGTTCAAGTTCTAATTTCAAGTTCAAGTTCTAAGTTAAAGTTCAAATTCTAATTTCAAGTTCAAGTTGTAAGTTCAAGTTCAAATTCTACGTTCAAGTTCTAATTTCAAGTTCAAGTTCTAAGTTTAAGTTCAAATTCTAAGTTCAAGTTCAAGTTCAAGATCAATTTCTAATTTCAAGTTCAAGTTCTAAGTTCAAGTTCAAATTCTAAGTTCAAGTTCAAGTTCTAAGTTCAAGTTCAAGTTCTAAGTTCCAGTTCAAGTTCTAAGTTCAAGTTCAAGTTCTAAGTTCCAGTTCAAGTTCTAAGTTCCAGTTCAAGTTCTAAGTTCCAGTTCAAGTTCTAAGTTCCAGTTCAAGTTCTAAGTTCCAGTTCAAGTTCCAAGTTCAAGTTCAAGTTCAAGTTCTAAGTTCAAGTTCAAGGTCAAGTTCTAATTTCAAGTTCAAGTTCTAAGTTCTAAGTTCAAGTTCAAATTCTAAGTTCAAGTTCAAATTCTAAGTTCAAGTTCAAAGTTTAACTTCAAATTCTAAGTTCAAGTTCAAGTTCAAGCTCTAATTTCAAGTTCAAATTCTAAGTTCACGTTCAAATTCTAAGTTCAACTTCAAATTCTAAGTTCAAGTTCAAGTTCTAAATTCAAGTTCAAGTTCTAATTTCAAGTTCTAAGTTCAAGTTCAAGTTCAAATTCTAAGTTCAAGTTCAAGTTCTAAGTTCATGACATTCAAACATTCATCTTCTAAATTCATGACATTCAAACATTCATCATCTAAATTCGTGACATTCAAACATTCATCATCTACTCATAACACTTCAATTACTAATTTCTAACTTCAAATTAACCCTTTACTAACTAGTCCTAAAATCAAATCCAACAAAGTCCCAATTCAACCTCAAATTACATATTCTCAAAGTTTAAACTAGTCCTAAAATACAAAAATGCTAATTATTCACTAACTAACAATGCCCAATTTAAAAATGCCCAATTTTTTTTAAAAAAACCCTAAAATAAAAATCTTCAATTATCTATATTTAACTAACAATAATCAAATCAAATTAACAATTGAATAACACAACCCAACAAACAAAAAAAATAATATACTAACAAACAATCAATTATAATCACTAGAATTGAAAAAAAAAAACTAAAATTTAACCCATACCTTAACAAGGAGAGGCAGCAGCACTGCAGCGACGACGACCAGCGAGGCAGGCGACGGGGAAGGGCAGCACTGGGAGAGGACGACGACCGGCGACGGCAACGGGGAAGGGCAGCGACGGCGATGGGGAGGGAAATCGATATAGAGAGAAGGGAGAGAACAGAGTAGAGAGAGAGAGGAAAATAAGAAAATCGTGATCTGTCTTTTAGATATTTAATAAAAAGCGACGGATAGCGTCTCTAAGTCCGTCACTTTTTTTAAATATAGTTGACCAACATTTTGACCAAAAAGCGACGGACTAAGAGACACTGTCCGTCGCTTTTTAAAAATAGTTGACCATATATTTTGACCAACAAGCGACGGACATAAAGATGCCGTCCGTCGCTATAATAAAAAAATTATTAATAAAATAAAATAAATTAAAAGCGACGAACAGCGTCATTAATTTTTAATTTATATCTAATTATTTTTAATAAAAGCGACGGACGGCGTCGCCATATATATTAAATAAATAATTATTAATTATTTATATATTTGGCGTAAAAATCTGCAAAAAAAAGCGACGGACTAAGAGATGCCGTCCGTCGCTTTGTGTAAAATAATTTAAAAAATAATTATTTTTATTAAAAAGCAACGAACAGTGTGGTAAAAGGCGTCACTCTCGTTGCTTTTCTATCTGTCGTTTTTAAGCAGTTTTTTAGTAGTGCAAGACTCAACCCCAGCCCTGATCGAGGTCGAGAATTAGATCATTGGTAGTGGTTGGGTCTCAGGGCCCAAATCACGTTCGGGAGTTGGGTTCTGGGTCGAGATTGAAGTCAATTCCAGGTTAGAGATCGGGTCTTGGTTTGAGATTTGGTTTTAAGACCAGGTCTAGTTGTAAGTTTTGGAAAATATTTTCCTTACTTTATAAAAGGACAATCATTTTTCTCAAATTCAAGGAAAATAAATTCATTTAAAAATATTAAGCTAATCAAACATAAAAAACATAACACACCTAGATGTTACCTTCGAATATTACAAGTTGACAAACATGGAGTAGCAAAATATCACTATCATACTTAATTACTCCAACAAGAATTACCTCAAACTCAATTATGCCTAGACGCGGTTATAACTACTTGGTCCATGGCGTGATGACACTCCCCAAATCAATAAGAAAGCTAAAAAAATAAAAAAAAATAAGTTCTAAATTTTAAAAAATTAAAATATTGTTTTCTCATGAAATTTGATCAATTTTTGAAAATTTATCTCTAGTTTTCAAGGTGAAATTTCACTTTCACTAACAAAATTTAATTTTTTTTTTCCCCAAATAAAATAGATGTTTAGAACCTTCCAGGTGGCCCAGTAGTTTGGGCTTGGGACTTCCATATTAGAGGTCTCAAGTTCGAAACATTTTACCAGCAAAAGCAAGGGGTTTGCTTTCTGGGTCAAGTTCGTCGCATCGAGCTTATCTAGTATGGGTTACCTCACATGTGTGATTTGCGAGTTATTGTATAGGAGCAGGTAGTGAGTTATTGTATAGGAGCAGCCAAGCAGATGACTACAGATTTCCCTTGTCATGAAAAAAATATTTAGAAACAACTTCAAATTTCAAAAATTATTTTTCAAAAACTCATTTTTGTTCAAATTTTAATTAAATCTATGACTAAACGTAACTTATTAAAGTATAACATGGTCCATTAGGCTTAAAATTTCCGAGTGGAAAAAGTCTCATGTCATAACAAAATATATGCTTTGAAGTGGTCTAATATTTAACTTCACGTGTCAAATTATACTATAGTATTAGACCAAATAAATTTATATTATAGCTAGTACACATCAAACCGCGCTGTATTACATAATTCTATAATTAATAGTAGAAGAAATAATATATGACTCCTCTTATTGTTAGTTAGGGCTACACCATACTAACCACAAGTTAGGAATAAGAGTATATTGAAATACTAATAAGAATAGTATACTAATATTTTTAGTTCAAGAATTTTGAATTATCTAAAAGGAATGCTACAAATAATATTTTCCTATCCATCCAAAGAAAGCATTCAAGAATAAAATAATAATGTATCATATAAAATTTGACTCTTGAACTATATAGGGTAACACTTAGAACTTGATGCTCTTGAACTAACCTCTAATCTCTATGATACTTTTTTTTGTGATGAACGCACCTTACAAAAAGGATGACTTTTAAGCAGTAACAAGATCAAATGGATAAATTGATCCAGATTTTCAACTAGTTGTCTCATTTTCATTGTCCAATGAAAGCATCTTTGCCAATGACTCAATAAGTTGCTGTATTTTTTTCATGTACATATCCTCGGTGCCATTTTTGAGTTTGCTGACTTGCTCTCTATTCTTCAAAGAAAAATAGATAATTATAGAAAAGTAAGTCGACTTTCATGGTTTTACGGCTTTAGCCTTTAGGAATTAGGACTAATAGAGGGAAAATATATAATTACTCTTATATATTATGGTAAATATTAAATGAGTCTAACATACCTAGAATAAAAAAGTAAATATAGTAACTCTTAATGGATTAACGGTTTACCCGATAAGGAAATTGAACAATCCGCCCTCACATCAATAAGCGGTAAATTATAAGATTTCATTCTGTTCCCGAACCGTTTATTCGATAACTCAATACCAATAAGTCGGTTTTGCTAACTTATCGGCTACAGTTCGATTCCGAACATCCCTAATTTCTAATAGTACAAGAATATATTTGATCCTTTTTCCGTTATTTTTATTACAAAAGTAGCAATTATCTTAATTAATATGGCTTAATACTATAACGATTTACTTTTCGTATAAATTAAAAACTTTAAATTAAAAACTTTCTCCATCATGTTTATACATTAAAAACCAAATGGATCTAAAAACCCATACTTTAAAGGACCATTTCACACCAATCTTACAAGAAACTCTCTTCATTGTAATTTGTATTTCTAGAATATTACTCTTAAAGGATTTTTTACACACTCCAAGTCTAATTTTCACACATTTGTACTATTAATGACTGCCTAAAATAAGACGATTCTCAAATTGACAGCCATAATGTAACAAACAACTTACGTTTTTAGCAAGTTATTTATGTCAATCTGCACATCGAGTGGGAAATTAAAAAAAAAAAAGTTATGTACATAAAAAAAATAGTAGGATCCTAAATATATTGATCAAATAATTAATTTCAGTGTGAATTCAAATTTCAATTTCCAAATATATGTAGCTAGCTTTTGATTAAGATTTTGAAAATTTATCTTCAATTTTATATATAACCATGAAATTTGATTAAATTTTAAAAATCTGATCTTCAAATATTTTCATATTCCTAAAAACGGTTTGACTTCCACTCATGGACGGGGCCACCTTAGGCGAAGGGTGGTCTGGTGCATGTCCTTCACTGTATAATTATGTGGTGTAAATAGCTACTTAAATGTTAGGTATTATGAGTATATATATAATTTTTTGCACATCTTTAACACAACTGGGAAGAAAATTTGCACTTCCGTTGCTAAATTCCTTCCTCTGCCACTACTTGTACTCAAAAACTTCAAATCTTTTCAAAATTTAATGCATGTCCAAACACGTCAATCTTCAAAAATGGCAACTTCAATAACTCAAATTTTTAATTTTCAATTTTAGAATCTATGATCAGACGAGAGCGTAATATTTGGAAACATTTGTTTAAAAAAATAAAAATAAAATTATTTTGGCATTTTTAACATCTTGATTCCGCGTTAATATTGATAACATCACGACTCTTTGACCTAGTTTCCAAACCTCCATACTATGAGTAGCATAGCAAAAACAATGCAATTTCATTGGCATTTGGCTCCACATGACAACAAATTTTGCCATTTTTTAGACGTAAGATAGGTCAATTGGAATTGTCACACTCAATTTCCTTAAATATTTATTTTGACGAGTTAAAAGATCATTGTAATCTTCATAAAAGAGCAATTGGGTCGGCAATATCCTCAACCATTAAATCCAAATTATATTCTTGTCTAAAGAAAAAAATATAAATATAATAATAATAACAATAATAATAATAATAATAATAATAATAATAAATAATAATAATAATAATAATAATAATATATTTTGTATAATTTTATAAACATGAGGTATATGTAGATATCATTTTTTTTAAAATTTTCATGGGATAAAAAACTGTTTTCAATACTTTTGCGATGAAAATACTTTTCAGAACAGTCTAAAGAAATACAAGAATTAAAATATTGAAGGGAAAAAAAATACTAATAGTAAAATAGTAACGATATCCAAAGAAGACTAAATAATAATAATAATAATAATAATAATAATAATAATAACAACAACAACAACTACAATAACAATAATAATAATAATAATAATAATAATAATAATAATAATAATGATAATGATAATGATAATGATAATGATAATGATAATGATAATGATAATGATAATGATAATAAATAAAATAATAATAAAATAATATTAACATAGTAATCCAAAAATTATTTTAGCTAAAACATTTAATGTCAAAAATATAAATTATAATTATTTTGTCATAAAGATAAATTCTCTTTTAAAAAGAATGGTTAGATATTGAGATTCAGGATTCATTTGGTCATAAATTTTAAAAGTATTTGTTAAAAAAAAAAGTTTGGTCAAATATCAGTTTGGCCATAAATATTGAAAGATTTCTTTGGAGACTAGTTTTGAATTATCAAAATCTGTTTCAAACTTATTTTTTGCGCTAGGATATAATTATAGGTTTTGTTTTAAATTTTAAAACTGGCTTCAAACTTTTATATTTTATATTTAAAAATATATGTATTACGTACTTCAAATTTGTTTTGTTTGATTTGTATAAATATTTCTTCAAATTTGTAAGCCTTCGTCGATATATGAGGTCATTTATCTCCTACATTGAATAATATTTGCTTGTAACATATAAATTTTTCTTCGGATTTGTAAATGTTTGTCAATATATGAGTTCTTTCATATCCAACATTGAATAATATTTGCTTGTAATATATAATTATTATTTCCAGATTTGTAAATTCTTGATAGTATATGAAATCTCTCATCTCCTGTCATTGTTATCTATTTATTTATTTATTTTTACTAATGGATATTCGTAATTAATTATAAGTTAACAAATTATAGAAGCTAGTAATTGTGTTATTAGCAATTTTATTGAAATATCACGTTATGATTTTAAGATAATGTATTATCTATTTCATTATAAAAATGATAATTTCGTGCGAAACTTATTTGTATATAGGATTATGATTTTTGATGATGATAATGAATATCGAATGAAGGCTTTTGCATAATTTGGGATTAGCAAGTATATTTTCTTAATACGATTGTATATTTTTGATGATTTTTAGAATTTATGGGTATAAGTTATGTTACATGTGTTTTCAAAAAAAAAAAAAAAATGTTGTGATGTGTTTTAAAAAATTATGATCAAACACATTTTGAAATTCACTTAAATATACTTTTTTTCAAAAAAAAAAAAAATTATAATCAAACGCTATCTTAGTTTACGCGGATCAAGACCATTCGATTTTTGTTCTTAATTCGGCTATTTTCAAAAATAAAAATAACATATTTAAAGAATACCCAAATTTACATTAAATTACAAAGTTTATAATTAATATCTACTATTTCCTTTTTTATGTCTCATGCTTTTTAATATTGATCATTTTTTTAAAAAAAAAAAAAAAGACTTAATTTTATATATGAAAAGGAGGGTGGAAGATGAAGTAGAATTTAAAATGAAATTAAAATTAAAATAAGTTAAAAAGTAAGATAAAGAGAAAGAGAGAAATAAAGAAAAACTTAAAATGAAGAAAAATTATATTTCAATTTAAATTAACACGTGTCACTTAATGATTGGTGTATGATAACACTTGTTTTTTAAAATTTGAAACTGATCGAAAAATGATGTAATAATATAAGTTCGAAATTATTTAGGGGGATAATAGAACGCCCGTATAATTAAGGTGTCTTTTTGAAAATTCGAAACAACTTCAGGTGTCACTTTATTTTTTTTCTCTTATTTATATGTTTCATTTAAGGAGAGGGATAAAAAGTGTAAACGTAATGATAAAAAAAAAAATAGATAAACTCTTATAAGGAACATAGTGCTATGAAATCTCTATTCTACTAATATTGACTATTTAAAAAATATTTATGACGGTATCATTTTTTATGAGTTCTTCTTTATTTTTTTATTTTAAGAAAAATCACTCCAACATAAAAATATGGTATCACCCCTTTTCATCTTCGATTCTCAGTCAACCTTTGTTGTTACCCCTCTTTTATATATATAGTAATTAAGTTTTTTAAAAAAAAGTTGTTTAAACTATAATGTGTGTGTTTTTTTTTTAACTATCATCAACTGTTAATTAAAATATATCTCAGTTATAGTAGTTTCATTTTTCTACTTGAACAATGATGATATTTCAAATGAGATAAGTATTGAAAACACCTCTAAACTTGGTATGAATTACTATTATTTTAGTTCATCAACTATTGACAGCCTTAAAAACACTCTTCCATTTGATTAAGTGAATTTAAAAACACCCCTCTTATGTCATATGTGTGTATATGTGAAATTTTCTGCTGACGTGGCATACACATAGATATATGTAACAGAAAAAATATTTAAAGAATATTTAAACAATTAAAGGTTAAGAATTTAGCAATTTAAGAAGATAAAATAACATTTTTTTTCTTTTTAAAAATTTATTTTTTCTCATCACACCACCTCATCATCCCCTACCTAGTACCCCTAGCCTCACACCTCACTACCCGCCCATCTCCAAAAATATTTTTTTAATTTTTTTTTTTTTTGGATGGAAGAGGAGTGGGATAAGAAAAAATATATTTTTATTTTAAAAGTAATTTTTTTTTGGAGGGAGGAGGGGGAATTGAGGTACTCGATGGTGTTGGATAAAAAGTATTTTTAAAAATTAAAAATTAAAAAAAAATTGGGGGTGAGGTTGTGGAGGTGGATGGTGGGGTTGGGGTACTTGGGCAGCGGATGGAGCGAGTTAAAGAAAAAAAAAAATTTTAAAATTCTTCTTTACTAAATTTTAGCATTTAGTTATTTGTTTTTTTTCTTTTTTTTTTACTCATATCTATGTGTACGCTACATCAATAGAAAATTCCACATATACGCATAGGTGGATTACATATGACTTAAGAGGAGTGTTTTTAAGGTTGTCAATAGTTAGGGGACTAAAATAATAATTCACGTCAAGTTTAAGAGTGTTTTCAATACTTATCTCTATTTCAAATAGGAAAAAGGAAACAACTAATAACTGAGGTGTATTTTGATAAATAATTGGTGAGCACATGATAATTCCGATAGTAAACTTACAAAAATATGATACTTGTAAGTGGTAGCTTTGATGAAAGGTGAAACTAATGTGTTGTTAATGCGCTCGGTCAAATCTAGTAATTTTTGTTCAAACTCTGAATGTATAGTGAAAAAATTCACCAAATATGTATAAATTACTAATTGAAAATAACCCAGTAACTTAAAAAAACTAGAAATTCGAACTCATAAACTTCAAATTCCGGTTTCGTCTCACGAACATTATCACAATATATATATATATATATATATATATATATATATATATATATATAGGGTTCGTGTCCCACCGTGAACACCATACTATATTATTATATATTATACTACTATCTATATATCTACTACTATATATAATACTATATATATATACTATTATTATTATATACTACCATATATATTATATATTGATTTTACTATACTGTTTTTACTATTTTTACTGTTTTTACTGTATATTTGTAGTATTCTTTGTATTTTTGTTTTTCTTTTTTTCTTTGTATATTTGTAGTATTTCTTTGTTGTTTTTCTTTTTTTTCTTTGTTTTTCTTGTATTTTCTGTATTTTACGTATTTCTTTGTATTTACATGTTTCTTGTACTTACTAATTTTAGTATTAATACTATAATACTTAATCTGATAATACTTAATACTATACAATATATCTAAGTCTAAATATTACATATACCTCTACCCCCAAATCTAAGTGTATATATATTTGGTATCAGAGCGAGAAGTTTTTGGGATAAATAACCTATGAAAAGACATCCTTCTTTTAAAAATATAAGATATAGATATTGGCATTTACATAGAGAATATAAAATTAGATAAGTAGCTATAGAAAAGAAAAGATTACTAGAAAATAAATATAATATAAAAAATATAGAAGACTTAGGAAAGTTAAGTTTAAGTGACCCAGAAATTATTAGCAATACTAAGTGGGATATAGAAGGTTACGATATTGACATATACTGGTGTGATAAAAGAATACAGTTGATAAATAAAAATATTACAAAGGAAGCTTATTTATTAGGATAATTAATGCAAAATATAATCCGAAGTTATAGACAAGTAACTCAGTGGCTTATAGAAGAACAATACCATAAAACAAGTCTTTTAGACAGAGAATTAGAACTAAGAAAACAAATAACCTTAGAAAACCCATATTACGACATAAAATATCTAAATAGAGAATTAGAATATATTGAAAGACAAGTTATAAACTACGAAAGAAGAATAAAAATATATAAGAAAACACTTAACAATATACAATTTGGATAATATACATGCCTCTAGAATATATTAGAAGAATAAGATTAAGATATAGTTGGCTTTACAAAGAAATAAAATATAAGGTAGAGCTTGAATATAATCTACAAAGATCAATAGAATTTTTAACCTGGATAGAAAAAGAGTTAGCAAATGAACATATAAGTGAATTTTTAATATGGTCTAAAGAAGAATTAGCTAACAAAGACATACCTAAAACTTATACAATAGATTTTTTAAACAAAGAAAAAACTAAAGTAATAAAAGAAATCAATCACATAAAAATAAATATTAAATATACTAAGAATAGAATAAATTACTATAAACTAATATGCCCAATTAGAACATCTATAGGATAGAAAAATAGATTCTTTAAAACATCTTGAATACTTAGACTTAAAAATACAAAATGAAAAGAAATATAGATCGCTATACAAAAATAATATTTTAAAGTGTAATTTTTCAAGGAGAACATATACTACACTCGGAAGATAAGCAATACAATACTTTAATAGACTTAACAATAAATCTTAGTGAAAAAATTCAACAACAAGATAAAACCATAACAAAATTATTAGAAACCATAGAAGTAGTACAAAATAAACAAAGTAAAATACTAGATAAAATAGAAAATAATTTAGACTTTTTAAAAGTACAGGGATTAGAGATAGAAAGAAAAATACAGTATTTAAGTAATAAATTTAATTTAGATAACATACCTAATAAAATAGAAATAGAAAAACTAGTAAAGGCAATAACTGAAAAGCCTAAAGAATTAGAAAAAGTAAATACTGAAATTAGTAATTTAAAAGAAATAATTATACGAATAGAAAAGATCTCACTCTCATGAGTGAAGAAGATATAAATTATAAAAAAGCATTAGAATATACAACAAAATTTCATAAAGAAGTAGTAGGATTTATGTAGTAGAAATAATGGGTAACAAAGGAATAAAATTAATAAAACCAATAAAAATAAATCCAGAAGAATATGCAGGATTAGAATGGAATCTAGATAAACTAAGTAAACCCAAAGTATTTGCGCCAGAACAACACTTAATGTACACTAGCTCAAAAGGAGAAACATCGATTAGGTTTACAAACTATAACTACACAAGTCAAAAAGAATTAAATGATAATGAAACTGAAAGTACCATAGAACCAGAACAAGAGGAATGTATGAATATAGAATTAATACAAGAAGGATACGAGATAGAAAGAGCTATAGAAGAAGCTAAAAGACAGTACCAAGATAATAATAATACAATTTTTAAATGTAGAGGATGTAAAAAAGGTAAAATGGATATAATGGAAACTATAGAACATTTTAGAATATGTCAGGAAAGAGAGGATAATTTAGCATATAGAGCAGCGAATTAGAAGACATAAACGAAGAACAAGAAACCTTATCCATAACTAGTTACAAAGAATTAATGGAAGAGGCGACTAGCTCTCATAGTGCAAGTCCGTTCCAAAGAACAACAACAGCCCCAAATATTAACTATAGCACAGGTAATTTACCTAGAAAACCATGGGTTAGACATGATCAAGAAATAAAAGATAATATTAGACCAGCAGGAAAACGAATGCCTATAGAAGAACCTATTAGACTACAAGAAGGAGGAAATAAAGGAAAAATATTAAATATAGCAGCACATGATCCACAAATGTGGAATACGGTAATAGACTTATGGAAAGGAATAGTGGTAGCAGATTTTATTAAAAATTATCAAGAGACTGATGCTGAGACTATGTATAGATACTTAGAAACATTCTTAGGAGAATCTTGTAAAGCAGTATGGGAATCATATAAACAAACTTTCCCACAAGAATTCCAAGCACTAATTGAAATAGGACCAAACCCTTATAATTTTACTAATAAAATACATGTGTTATTAACCGGTGAAGACCCAAATAGTGGATTAGTGGCATTACAAAGAAATGCTCTAATAAAATTAGAACAGTTAAGTATATCTAATTGGATACATATTAAGAATTTTCTTAAAGACTATTTTTACTATTGTACTATTAGTGGAAATACATTTAATGAAGAATTAGGAAAGAAGTTATTCAATAAGTTGCCAGGAGCATTAGAAAGAGAAATAGAAGAAAGATGGAATAGAAGAGAAGGAGTAGTACAAGACCCTACAAAGTTATGGTCTATAGGACAAAAAATAAATCACATAATGGAAATACTAACAGAAAAATGTACAAATATACAAATACAAAAGCAACTAAAGCAAAATGAAATGAACTTTTGCAAGGCAATGATATATACTACTCAAAGTTATGATAAAGAACCTAGAAGATATAAGAAAAGAATAGACCATATCCGAAGACCATATAAACACAAAAAGTACTTCTTAAGAAAATCATCAGCTAGAAAGCCATATTTAAATAGAGATAGACATGTTAGAAAATATAGAAATGATAGGAATTATAAAAATAAATTAGAATGTTATACTTGTGGAAGTATAGAACATTTAGCAAATACATGCCCAAAAAAGAATAACATGAAAACTAGAAATTCTCAATTAATAGAAGACTTTCAAGAAACCTTATTAAATGTAGATGAATATATGTCAGACACAGAAAGTATATATTCTGTAGTAAGTATAGAGACTGCAGAGGAAAAAGATATACAATTAGACACCTCTGATTCAGAGGATGATAATTTAGTTAATGAAATAGGATTAGAAAAATTAGAACTAAAAGAAGAAGATTTAAACTATACAATGATGAACATATATCAAGATTGTAATCATGAATTTGAAAGACAAAAGGGAATAGATAGCAATCAATGTAGTATATGTAAATGGTATCCTAGTAAAATAAATAGAGCTAAATGCAAAAATTGTTATATGGAAGCATGTATAAGTTGTATAGAAAATAAATTAAAACAACAAGTAACCAAAAACCAAGAACAAGTTCAAACAAAAGACCATGCTACTAATCTAAGACTAATAACCTTAGAAACCAGAATGAATGAGTTAGAACAAAGACTAATTACAATAGAGAAAGGTAAACAAAAAATAGACCAGGATACTACACAAGGTACAATACATTTAGACCAACTAGAAAGTGAATTAATGAATATAGAAGAAAACAATACTAGTTTCATATGTAATGAAGATAAAAATTTTGGAACTATAAGAATATTAGTGAGAATAAAAATCAAAGATATAGAAATAGAAACTTTAGCATTAATAGATACAGGTTGTACTGGTTGTCTCCTTAATAAGAAAATAATACCTCAACATATACTACCAATACTAAAAACATTAAAAGAACCAATAACAGCTATACAAATGGATGGAACATACAATACTTATGACAAATATATAGAAAAAGCACAAATAAGCTTTATTAATACATGTAACGAATTCTACAAACCAACGTATAATATATATAAAATTTTAGTAAGAGATTTAAATATTAAAACTGATTTAGTGTTAGGCTTACAATTTCTTATACAAAATAATGGAAGTTGTCTAGTCTCTAGAGATGGAATAATGCTGTTTAGAAATACAACATATACTCCTGTACAAACTAGAAAAATTCCAACCAAGGAATTAAATAAAGATAATAAACTAAATACAATTCCTTGTTGCGACGACTGTGGCAATAATGGTACTTGTTCCTCAAAAAATCTATATGAAGAAGAAAAAGAAGAAAATTATATAGAAAATACATATATAGAAGACATAGAAAAAGATTATACATTAATAAATGTAGAAAGCAATTTTCTGATTTTCAAAAGGAATAAATACTATAGGAAAAATAAACAATCATAAAGACTTAGAAAATATAGTAGCAATATTAGATGAAATGGAAATAATAGGAGAAAAACCTTTAATACATTGGGGAAGTAATAAACTTATGTGTAAACTAGACATAATAAATCCCGAGTATACTATAAAAACAGCAACAATAGAAGCAAATAATGAAGACACTGAAGAATTTACTAAACAGATTAAAGAATTACTAAAACTAGGAGTAATAAGAAGATCCACTTCTAGACATAGATCAACAGCCTTTATGGTTAGAAACCATAGCGAACAAGTAAGAGGCAAGGCTCGCATGGTAATAAATTATAAAAGACTAAATAATAATACTAGAACAGAATACTAAAATTAGTAAGTACAGTAAACACAGAAATACAGCAAATACAGAAAATACAGAAAATACAGTAAAAAACAGTAAAAACAACAGCAAATACTATAAATATACAGTAAAAACAGTAAAAACAAAAAATACAGCAAATACTACAAATATACAGTAAAAACAGTATAGTAAAATCAATATATAATATATATGGTAGTATATAATAATAATAGTATATATATATAGTATTATATATAGTAGTAGATATATAGATAGTAGTATAATATATAATAATATAGTAGTAGATATATATATATAGTATTATATATAGTAGTAGATATATAGATAGTAGTATAATATATAATAATATAGTAGTGGATTATTAATGTAATTTAGTAGTGTTCTGTGTCCAGTCTTTGTTCAGTGTCAAGGCTTTGTCTTTGTTCCGTGTCAAGGTTTTGTTTTTGTTCCGTGTCAAGGTTTTGTTTTTGCTCCGTGTCAAGGCTTTGTTTCAGATATTTTGTACGTCCTACTCAGTACTCCCTCTCTCTGTTAGTTTAATCAAGCTAGTTTATGACTTAAATCCCTATTTTTCCCATGTTTTATTTTTGTTTTTCAATTTTTTATTTTTGTTTTTATTTTTTATATTTGTTTTTGGATTTTGTCTTACCCCTTTCATATCTTCTTCTTAACCTTTATTCTTAACAACTTCGTCTTTAACCACACCCCGGATATAAAACTGGCAACAAATTCGTCCTTTCATCAAGCGGACTATAAAGCCAAGAATCCTAGGAATTTACAGGTTAATCCATAGTCGTTATTAAGAAGTTAAGAAGTTAACCATATACTAAGGGTAAATTTTTAAAATATATATACAATAATTACATTAAAAACTAATAACTTAGAAAATTAAATAACATATTTTTGAGGGGAATTTTGGGAAGTAAACATCGTAAAACTTACATGATAAACTGAGAGAGGTTTCCCTTTCGGAAACCCCCGAAGGGCCTTGGAAACTCTTTAAAAAACTTTAACACACAAGCACACTTATTTTTATTTTACAAACTTTAATGTACAAAAGATGATTTTGGATACATAAAGGAATATGAAAGTAGGATGGGGGAAGTATGGAGAGAGTTTTCTAACTTCTATCCTTTCCACTCTTTTTTCATTCTACTCTTTTCTTCTCTTACTAGTCCTCCTTTTATAGGCAAAATAAAAGGCTTAAAAGACCAAAATGACCCTAAAAGACTTAAAAGACTAAAATGACACTACTACGTGATCTTAATTTTTTAACGACCGACAACTTGATAAGATTCGTTTAATAATGCAAGTCGGGTACTCATTGGGCCCCATCGTCACATGCATTATTAAGTTCATCTTTTGACTTATCTTACAGACTCGACGCGTGTTATGTCAACAGTTTTTCCCTCTTTTGGGAGGGTAATGATAAAGTGACAATACACTCATTTTTACAGGACACTTAGTGGGTATCCCCACCTAATACTTCTTACATACTAATTATTTACAAGACACATAGTGGGCATTTCCACCTGATATTTTTGACTTTAATACATATATATATATATATATATATATATATATATATATATATGTATATATATATATATATGTATATATGTATATATATATTGTCCATGCTTTGAAAAATCCATGCCATTCTTTACTGCGTTCCATGTAACTTTGGTCTTGTTTGCATTTGTGATGAAAGTGACTTGTAACTTAATGGAAATGACTTTTGTCTTGTTCCTTCTTGAAGTCTACTGAATTATTTCATGTTGCTATTCCCTTCTTGTATTTTTTGTCTTCTTTGTGATGAAGTGTTGAAATGATTAAGTGTCTAAATTGTGTAGTGCAATAGTGTCAAAACTCATGCATGAGTCATCATCTTCATAAGGGTCTTGTGAGTCTTGAATATTATTTATGCATTCTTCTGAAATTGTGAATATTGTCTTCTAAATCATTACTTGGACTGGGATTATTTTTGATAATATGTTTATCTTGGCTTTTGTCTTGAAAAAACTTTTCTAATGTTTGCTTAATTATATTTTCTAATTTTTCATTTTTTTTCTTTTTTAATAATTCATTTTTTCTTAATGTGTCTTTTTGGAAGTATTTAGGTAATCTCCTTCGTGAGGAAGAAGACTCCTCTATTTCACTTTTTGGCAAAGTGACACCATTAACGGTTGATAAGTCTTTACGGTCACCGTTTGAACCGGACTAGTGTATCATGCTCCGATCTGATGAGAGTTCTTAGCATTCGGAGGAATGCACACCCGTCTCATCCATTTTTAAGTGAGATGGAGAACTCATGTCTTCGTCTTTGAATTATCTTATCTGTTCTTGGAACATATTTATTTTGGAAAGTCTCGAAATTTGTTTAACAAGTCTCATGTTCTCGTGGATAAGGATTTCATTTTTTGTATTGAGTCTTTTGAAATCCTCAGTCATGGAAGAACAATGGTCACAAAAAATTATTTTGTCTGAGTCTTGTTGGATATTATATTGGGGTATTTGGTTTGGGCTTTGTCTCGAGAGTGAAATATAATAATTAGGCCCAAGTATTCCTCTTGCATAGTCTCAAGCTTGGTGAAATTATTAAAACCTTTAAAAGTGGGTTTTTATCCCACTTATGGAATCAATTACTTCTATCCAAGTTTGAAAAATACCTTTAGTCTTACCTGTATGACTACATAATATTTAAATTTATTTTCTCTATTTTTGTCTGAAAAATATTGACATAAAGCATTAGAAAGCTGCTATAAAATACTTAGTATCTTGTTTATTATATGCCATCCACAGGTTATCTACTAAACATTGTTGAGTCTTGTCTATATTACAGTCTAGATTTACTCTAAATGATAAATTACACTTAGGGTAGGAAATTAAATTGTACTTACCGAAATGAATTCGCTCCATAAAATTGTCATTGTATTTAAAGGTCTGAAATTTTGTCACTAATCTTTGTCTGAGCATAAGTATCTGGCTGGGCGATGCCCTTGCCTTTGTCTACTGTCTGTTGACTTGTTGGTCTCATGCTGTAATAAATATTAATTAGTCTTTAATTGTAATCTACTTAATCTATCAGCTAAGTCATTATCTTTTCCTTTAACATATTCAAAAACAATATTATTATATATAGATATTATATCTATAAAATTTAACCATCGTCTTTTACTACTAGCTTTACTATTTATTTTTTCATGGAATTTAACTATGGCTTCGCAGTCTGTTCTTACTAATACTTCATTTTTGTTTAAAATGTATAATTTAAAACTATTTAGTCCGTATATTACTGCTAATACTTCTGCGTCTATACTACTCATATTACCTTTTTCTTTGTATTGTCCACTTTGGTATGCACATATTTTTCTTCATTTTTGAATTGTATTTATTTGGTCTTGATTTTAAGATGGCTCCCCATCCTAATTTACTACCATCTGTTTGAACTATTAAATAGTCTGATTCTAGTGGTATTTGTAAGTCAGGTATATTTTTAACTTTTTCTTTAATTTGTTGGACTAATTTAATGTCTTCTATATTAAAATATTTTTGTCCTTTACTACCTGTCTTTGCATATAATGGACCATTATTTTCCTAAGTCTTGAATAAAATTTCTAGCATAATTTACTAATCCTAAAAATTTTTGTAATTCTTTTGTATTATCTAACTTATCAGGCATATCTAAGACTTTTTTAGCTATATGTGGTTGTAATTTTACTTTTCCTTCTCCTAAAGTTACTCCTAAAAAATTTATATGTGTCTTACATAATTCCATTTTCTTTTACTAATTATTATCCCATATTTTACAAATAATCTAAATCATGCTGTAGGTGTCCTAGATGTTCTTGTATATTTTACTAACCACTAAAATATCGTCTACATATACTAACACGAAGTTTTTATTGTCTCCAAACATATCATCAATCTTTCTTTGGAATTTTGTAGGAGCTGTCTTTAATCCAAAAGGCATAGCTAGCCACTCAAAATGTCCTTCAGACAAGTGAATGCTTGTCCATTTTATGCTTTTTGGTGCATTTTACTGCCAGGTGTCTGATTTACAATCAAATTTACTAAATAGCTTTTACCTTGTATTCTATTAATTAACTCATTTTTATCAGGTAATTTATATGCATCTGTTCTAGTATTATCATTTAGTCTTTTATAATTTATTACCATGCGAGCCTTGCCTCTTACTTGTTCGCTATGGTTTCTAACCATAAAAATTTGTTGATCTATGTCTAGAAGTGGATCTTCTTATTACTCCTAGTTTTAGTAATTCTTTAATCTGTTTAGTAAATTCTTCAGTGTCTTCATTATTTGCTTTTATTGTTGCTGTTTTTATAGTATACTCTGGATTTATTATGTCTAATTTACACATAATTTTATTACTTCCCCAATGTATTAAAGGCTTTTCTCCTATTATTTCCATTTCATCTAATATTGCTATTATATTTTCTAGGTCTTTAGGATGTTTTATTGTTCCTATAGTATTTATTCCCTTTTGAAAGTTGTAAAATTCTGTTTCTACATTTATTAATGTATAATCTTTTTCTATGTCTTCTATATATGTATTTTCTATATAATTTTCTTCTTTTTCTTCTTCATATAGATTTTTTGAGGAACAAGTACCATTATTGCCACAGTCGTCGCAACAAGGAATTGTATTTAGTTTATTATCTTTATTTAATTCCTTGGTTGGAATTTTTCTAGTTTACAGGAGTATATGTTGTATTTCTAAACAGCATTATTCCATCTCTAGAGACTAGACAACTTCCATTATTTTGTATAAGAAATTGTAAGCCTAACACTAAATCAGTTTTAATATTTAAATCTCTTACTAAAATTTTATATATATTATACGTTGGTTTGTAGAATTCGTTACATGTATTAATAAAGCTTATTTGTGCTTTTTCTATATATTTGTCATAAGTATTGTATGTTCCATCCATTTGTATAGCTGTTATTGGTTCTTTTAATGTTTTTAGTATTGGTAGTATATGTTGAGGTATTATTTTCTTATTAAGGAGACAACCAGTACAACCTGTATCTATTAATGCTAAAGTTTCTATTTCTATATCTTTGATTTTTATTCTCACTAATATTCTTATAGTTCCAAAATTTTTATCTTCATTACATATGAAACTAGTATTGTTTTCTTCTATATTCATTAATTCACTTTCTAGTTGGTCTAAATGTATTGTACCTTGTATAGTATCCAGTCTATTTTTTGTTTACCTTTCTCTATTGTAATTAGTCTTTGTTCTAACTCATTCATTCTGGTTTCTAAGGTTATTAGTCTTAGATTAGTAGTATGGTCTTTTGTTTGAACTTGTTCTTGGTTTTTGGTTACTTGTTGTTTTAATTTATTTTCTATACAACTTATACATGCTTCCATATAACAATTTTTGCATTTAGCTCTATTTATTTTACTAGGATACCATTTACATATACTACATTGATTGCTATCTATTCCCTTTTGTCTTTCAAATTCATGATTACAATCTTGATATATGTTCATCATTGTATAGTTTAAATCTTCTTCTTTTAGTTCTAATTTTTCTAATCCTATTTCATTAACTAAATTATCATCCTCTGAATCAGAGGTGTCTAATTGTATATCTTTTTCCTCTGCAGTCTCTATACTTACTACAGAATATATACTTTCTGTGTCTGACATATATTCATCTACATTTAATAAGGTTTCTTGAAAGTCTTCTATTAATTGGGAATTTCTAGTTTTCATGTTATTCCTTTTTGGGCATGTATTTGCTAAATGTTCTATACTTCCACAAGTATAACATTCTAATTTATTTTTATAATTGCTATCATTTCTATATTTTCTAACATGTCTATCTCTATTTAAATATGGCTTTCTAGCTGATGATTTTCTTAAGAAGTACTTTTTGTGTTTATATGGTCTTCGGATATGGTCTATTCTTTTCTTATATCTTCTAGGTTCTTTATCATAACTTTGAGTAGTATATATCATTGCCTTGCAAAAGTTCATTTCATTTTGCTTTAGTTGCTTTTGTATTTGTATATTTGTACATTTTTCTGTTAGTATTTCCATTATGTGATTTATTTTTTGTCCTATAGACCATAACTTTGTAGGGTCTTGTACTACTCCTTCTCTTCTATTCCATCTTTCTTCTATTTCTCTTTCTAATGCTCCTGGCAACTTATTGAATAACTTCTTTCCTAATTCTTCATTAAATGTATTTTCACTAATAGTACAATAGTAAAAATAGTCTTTAAGAAAATTCTTAATATGTATCCAATTAGATATACTTAACTGTTCTAATTTTATTAGAGCATTTCTTTGTAATGCCACTAATCCACTATTTGGGTCTTCACCGGTTAATAACACATGTATTTTATTAGTAAAATTATAAGGGTTTGGTCCTATTTCAATTAGTGCTTGGAATTCTTGTGGGAAAGTTTGTTTATATGATTCCCATACTGCTTTACAAGATTCTCCTAAGAATGTTTCTAAGTATCTATACATAGTCTCAGCATCAGTCTCTTGATAATTTTTAATAAAATCTGCTACCACTATTCCTTTCCATAAGTCTATTACCGTATTCCACATTTGTGGATCATGTGCTGCTATATTTAATATTTTTCCTTTATTTCCTCCTTCTTGTAGTCTAATAGGTTCTTCTATAGGCATTCGTTTTCCTGCTGGTCTAATATTATCTTTTATTTCTTGATCATGTCTAACCCATGGTTTTCTAGGTAAATTATCTGTGCTATAGTTAATATTTGGGGTTGTTGTTGTTCTTTGGAACGGACTTGCACTATGAGAGCTAGTCGCCTCTTCCATTAATTCTTTGTAACTAGTTATGGATAAGGTTTCTTGTTCTTCGTTTATGTCTTCTAATTCGCTCGTTCTATATGCTAAATTATCCTCTCTTTCCTGACATATTCTAAAATGTTCTATAGTTTCCATTATATCCATTTTACCTTTTTTACATCCTCTACATTTAAAAATTGTATTATTATTATCTTGGTACTGTCTTTTAGCTTCTTCTATAGCTCTTTCTACCTCGTATCCTTCTTGTATTAATTCTATATTCATACATTCCTCTTGTTCTGGTTCTATGGTACTTTCAGTTTCATTATCATCTAATTCTTTTTGACTTGTGTAGTTATAGTTTGTAAACCTAATCGATGTTTCTCCTTTTGAGCTAGTGTACATTAAGTGTTGTTCTGGCGCAAATACTTTGGGTTTACTTAGTTTATCTAGATTCCATTCTAATCCTGCATATTCTTCTGGATTTATTTTTATTGGTTTTATTAATTTTATTCCTTTGTTACCCATTATTTCTACTACATAAATCCTACTACTTCTTTATGAAATTTTGTTGTATATTCTAATGCTTTTTTATAATTTATATCTTCTTCACTCATGAGAGTGAGATCTTTTCTATTCGTATAATTATTTCTTTTAAATTACTAATTTCAGTATTTACTTTTTCTAATTCTTTAGGCTTTTCAGTTATTGCCTTTACTAGTTTTCTATTTCTATTTTATTAGGTATGTTATCTAAATTAAATTTATTACTTAAATACTGTATTTTTCTTTCTATCTCTAATCCCTGTACTTTTAAAAAGTCTAAATTATTTTCTATTTTATCTAGTATTTTACTTTGTTTATTTTGTACTACTTCTATGGTTTCTAATAATTTTGTTATGGTTTTATCTTGTTGTTGAATTTTTTCACTAAGATTTATTGTTAAGTCTATTAAAGTATTGTATTGCTTATCTTCCGAGTGTAGTATATGTTCTCCTTCAGAAAAATTACACTTTAAAATATTATTTTTGTATAGCGATCTATATTTTTTTTCTGGCTGTATTTTTAAGTCTAAGTATTCAAGATGTTTTAAAGAATCTATTTTTCTATCCTATAGATGTTCTAATTGGGCATATTAGTTTATAGTAATTTATTCTATTCTTAGTATATTTAATATTTATTTTTATGTGATTGATTTCTTTTATTACTTTAGTTTTTCTTTGTTTAAAAAATCTATTGTATAAGTTTTAGGTATGTCTTTGTTAGCTAATTCTTCTTTAGACCATATTAAAAATTCACTTATATGTTCATTTGCTAACTCTTTTTCTATCCAGGTTAAAAATTCTATTGATCTTTGTAGATTATATTCAAGCTCTACCTTATATTTTATTTCTTTGTAAAGCCAACTATATCTTAATCTTATTCTTCTAATATATTCTAGAGGCATGTATATTATCCAAATTGTATATTGTTAAGTGTTTTCTTATATATTTTTATTCTTCTTTCGGAGTTTATAACTTGTCTTTCAATATATTCTAATTCTCTATTTAGATATTTTATGTCGTAATATGGGTTTTCTAAGGTTATTTGTTTTCTTAGTTCTAATTCTCTGTCTAAAAGACTTGTTTTATGGTATTGTTCTTCTATAAGCCACTGAGTTACTTGTCTATAACTTCGGATTATATTTTGCATTAATTATCCTAATAAATAAGCTTCCTTTGTAATATTTTTATTTATCAACTGTATTCTTTTATCACACCAGTATATGTCAATATCGTAACCTTCTATATCCCACTTAGTATTGCTAATAATTTCTGGGTCACTTAAACTTAACTTTCCTAAGTCTTCTATATTTTTTATATTATATTTATTTTCTAGTAATCTTTTCTTTTCTATAGCTACTTATCTAATTTTATATTCTCTATGTAAATGCCAATATCTATATCTTATATTTTTAAAAGAAGGATGTCTTTTCATAGGTTATTTATCCCAAAAACTTCTCGCTCTGATACCAAATATATATACACTTAGATTTGGGGGTAGAGGTATATGTAATATTTAGACTTAGATATATTGTATAGTATTAAGTATTATCAGATTAAGTATTATAGTATTAATACTAAAATTAGTAAATCTGATAAACACGTAAATCAAAGAAATCTGAAAATACAGAAAATCTGATAAAACTATATATATATATATATATATATATATATATATATATATATCCATCCTTTCCCCTTTCAAACAATCTCATTACTCTGTATTTCCCTCTTCTTTTTACACATATCTTCATTTCTCTCCAAAGAAACAACAAAACCTTCTTGGAAAAAACAACAAATTACAAATGAAGACTCCCTTTTTCTCATCATCAAAATCATCTTCACATAACTATTCTTCATCATCCACCTCTTTTTGTGAATCTTTATTGGAAGAAACAATACAAAATTCTCAATCAATTATCAAGAAATGGGATCTCGACGCGTCCTCTGTCTCTACTTCTACCTCTTATAACAGAGTCGCGAATCTCTTTCGCGACAACCCTTTAGAAGCCAAACGCCTTCTTGAATCCGTTAACGACTTACAACACGCGATGCAGTTCGTTATTAAAGATAAGTCCACCTCTAAACTACTCATTCGAGCTCATAATCTCATTCAAATTGCTATCAAGAGACTCCAGAAAGAATTCTACACCATTTTATCGGGTAGTAGCTACTTTCTTGATCACGAAACAGTGTCGTCATCAAGAGCTTCAAGATCATCTATGGAAGACGAAGTTTCGGAATCTGTCATGGCTGATTTGAAAGCCATTGCTGATTGTATGATTTGTGCTGGTTATGGAAGAGAATGCGTAAAATTGTACAAAGTTAATCGAAAATCAGTCATCGAAGAGACTCTGTTTCATTTGGGGATTGAAAAATTGAATTCTTACCAAGTTCAGAAAATGGATTGGGAATTAATGGAGATGAAAATCAAGAATTGGTTGAGTTCTGTTAAGATTGCTGTCAATGCTCTGTTTCGCGGAGAACGAATTCTCTGTGATTATGTATTCTCTTCCTCTGTAAACACTAGAGATTCGTGTTTTTCAGAGATTGCTAATGATGGTGCTTTGACTATATTTATGTTCCCGGAGATGGTGATGAAGTTCAAGAAGTTATCACCGGAGAAAATGTTTAGAGTCTTGGATATCTATGAGATTATTTGCGAGCTCTGGGTTGAGCTCGAATCGATATTCACCCTTGATTCAACGGCGGTAGTCAAAGCTCAGGCAATGGCATCACTGGGTAAGCTCGGTGATGCCATTAGAGCTATGTTGTCTGAGTTTGAAACCGCCGTTCAGAAAGATTCTTCGAAGGTGGTGCCGGGTGGTGGAATTCACCCGTTAACTCGATATGTCATGAACTATCTTGTTTTCCTTGGTGATTATAGTGGCGCGATTTCTGATATAATCGTTGATTACTCTCCATTGTCAATACAAATGTTGTCGGAGTCTTGCTACTTGAGTCCTACATCAGGGGACGGGGACTCTCCGTCCTCCCCAATCGTAGTACGACTCACGTGGCTCGTGCTTGTCCTTCTATGTAAACTCGATGGTAAAGCACAACTTTATAAGGATGTAGGGTTGTCCTATTTGTTCCTAGCCAACAACTTAAACTACGTTGTTTTGAAGGTTAGGGAATCGAACTTGAAGCTCCTACTTGGATCCGAATGGATTTCAAAGCACGAAATGAAGGTGAAAGAGTACATGTCAAAGTACGAGAGGACAGGGTGGAGCAAAGTAGTTACATCAATACCTGAGAATCTTACGACTAAAATATCATCGTCAGAAGTGAAGGAATGCTTCGTCAAATTCAACTCGAGTTTTGAGGAGGTGTATCGAAAACAAAGTTCATGGGTCATACCTGACCCAAAACTCCGCGACCACGTCAAAATATCATTGGCTAGTAAGGTTATTTCGATATATCAAGTGTTTTATGAGACGTATCGGGGAGAATTGGACATCGGAACGGAGTCAATTGTCCGATTTGCCCCCGATGATTTACAAAATTACTTATCGGATTTATTTCATGGTGCTATTTTTTCAGATTCTAGTATGGGGTGGAGCGGGTCATATTCACCATCCGTGTCAACATCAACATCACAAGGTCGATAAATTATGTGCATTTGAAAGTTTACAAGACAAAAGAGAAGAGTTTGTGTAGATAAAACAAAAAAAGAAAGATTTGTTAATTTGTGTGTAATTAATTATGCATAGAAACGTTATACTAAATGGAACTGACCAACAAAACTAAATATATAAATCATTTTGTCTTTTACATATTTGTGTGTTTTTATTTGTTGTATTAAGTATATTATTTCAGTAGAGTAGTTGACTAATTCCAACGAAAAAATTAAAAGCTTGGACGGCTTCTTATAATAAATGTTCTTTTCGATAGGCAAAAAATGAACGTTACGATTGAGAAAGGAAAAAAAGATGTTTTAAAATAGTAGTTAAATTTTGGCATGACATGTTAGATAGTACCTAGAAAAACGAAGATTTTTATAGGGATATCTGAAGTAGATGGTGGTTAGTAAAGAACTTTTTTAATTGTCATTTTTTGTATGAATACTTCGTTGAACATGAATCTTGTGATTGGTGGTAAAATACTGATTCGTTCGTTCAGACCTAATTCGATCTTCATAGAGTTCTCTAGATATTTTTTATGAAATTTGGTTGCTATAAAATGAAAGATATGTTAATATTACCAAACTGTTCTTTTTAGTTTGTGATTTTAAATCTATCGTGCCGAAAAGTTCAAAGTAAAAATTTGCTAATAAGAAAAAGTCATTCTTTTTAAAACGGATTAAAACAAAAGGAAACTTAATAATGGAGTATAACTAAGTTTATTACCATGGCTATTTGCAAAAATTTCCAAAAGAAAAAAAGAAAAATTGTTGGGAAGGATTGTTTACTCAAAAGGATGTCATTATTATTACCTAAAAAAATAAATAATATAAGGACAATTTAATATTTCTAGGAAATAAATATTTATGGACGTCATTATGTTAATGATTATGTTTACGTGTGCTTATACTGATAAAAGAAAACACAAGCGTTCTTAATTGAATGAAAATTCTTGATCCATCTTAGATTTTTTCTGACATGTTAATATTTTTCTTTAGAAAATTTTAATAGCGTAGTTGATTGTTTATTTAAATTTTCATTTCATTAGTAAAAATCCAATTTTCACCTTATAATTCCCTCGCCTATTTTCCTTTCCCATGCACTCAATTTAAAAAATAAAACTTCTTAAACTTCGATATATATTAGTAATACATTACAATACAATATAGTTTCTTAAATATATATTTTTTGGGTGAAAAAGATGCATTATATTTCTAAGGGATAATTGGAAAAATTCATTATGTTTGATACCAAAGAAAATATTTTCCTAAAAATCCAAAGAATCGTGAATGAGAGCATAATATAGTTGGAAAAAATTTCACCCCATCTTATTAGTTATACTATCTATTTATACACAAGAAAATAACAGAATTCCTAATTCCCCTACCCAAATCCTAATACATTAGGCCTAGAATTCCTATATTTATACACATAGATATTACCAAATATACATATAATAACCATTTTGCTTATAGTTAATACCCCCAAGTAAGTGTTTATAATGTGACGCCTTGTTTGATAAAGCATTTTTGGAGTGATGAATTTTGTTTATTTATCACATAAGTTGTTCATCTTTAATTACTACTAATGAACTTAATTATATTAGATTGCTCTAAATATTTTGTAAGCACATGTTTGTGAAGGTTATTTTTCTATTGAAATTTCTCATTTACAAATATTCAGTGACTATTTTCACAAATATGTTGATTGAATCAGTGTAAAAAAAAAAAAGTTCGATGTCTATTTCCAGAATTGCAATAGGAATCTGTTTCCCACTATGATTATCTCACTGAACTGGTTCAATGAAAATAGGGTAAAAAAAATCATGTTTTATCCTAGTGGAAAATGGACTAAAAACGATTTCAAATACATAGGTATATTGGTGAAATGGACTAAAAACAAAAAAACAATTGAAACAGAGAGAATTGAAAATCATCTAAAAACTTGTCCTTTTTAAAATGGACTAAAAAAATATATTGGTGAGAATGAAAATTTGTGGTTAAAACTTCGTAAAAGTTACTCCTAATTTCAAGTACATAGGTCTAAAACTTATGAAGACGTTGATAGTTCAAATTTAGGACATATATTTTAAAATGAGCAACTTTCACATATAGCAAACATAAAAATCATATTTGTATGTTATAGCTATAGTTTGCATAATTGCGCTCCATAACAAACATAAATATGTATATTTCGCTATACATATACAAAGAAAGCACTTGTATAATTCGCTATACATATACAAAGAAAGCAGTTGTATAATTTGTTATACATATACAAAAGAAAGCAGTGTATAATCTGTTTCGCTATACATATACAAAAGATCAATTGTATAATCTGTGTTTGTATAAAGTGAGAAAGAGGGAAAGACAAAAGAAAACTGGCTAGGGGAAGATTATATTTATATAATCATAAGTGTATAGGACGAAAATATATGCATTTGTATTTGTATATACAATTTTCTCTCGCTTTATACAAACACAAACGCAACGTATACATTTGTGTTTGTATAAAGTGAGAGAGGCGAGTGAGAGTGGCGAGCGAGATCTGGAGAGTGGTGAGCGAGATCTAGGATAGGGGAGAGAGGGAAACGAAAATATATGTATATATACAATTTTCTCTCGCTTTATACAAACATAAACACATTTTATACATTTGTGTTTGTATAAAAGTGAGAGAGGCGAGCAAGACTGCCACCAAAACGAGAGTGGCGAGAGAGATTCCACCAGGGAGACAGGCGAAAATAGCAATAGTTTGCTATAAGATACAATTAAATCAAACTATGTTTATAGCATTTAATTTGAATTAATAGTTTGCTATTATATACAATTTTCCCTTTTAAAATTAGGCCTTGACAAGCACAAGTAATATGTCATACTTGAAGCAAAATTAATAACAACACTTCGTGTATTTGTGTAAACAAAATTTGTCATACTTGAGGCAAAATTGTAACAAATAACATTTTGATTCTAAAAAAATAAGGAAAAGATATCTAATTCCTAGCATGAACCGGCCCAAAAACCAAAATTCCTATTATAGATACTAATTTGATTTATAGTTTGAAATAATTACATATTGTCTCACTAATTAATAATTTTATACTAGACTTTAAGTTAAGTCAGATACATGTATCAAAGATACCAAATACATTCTGAAATACTGATACATAAGGAGAAAGGTGAGCGAGAGAATCAATGTGGATACATGTATACGGAACACCAAATACATTTTGAAATATAGATACATCGGAAGAGAGGTGATTGAGAGAGGGAGAGAGAGGCAAGCGACAAAGAAGAGAGGCGACTGTAATAGGAGAGAGACGAGTGAGAGTGTCAGTGTATCCAGGATACATGTGAATCACATTTGGATACATGTTATTTGAAACAAATTACATCTTATTTGTCTCATATGTATCTGATATACATGTATCTAAGTATGCCAGATACATATATATATAGCAAAGTAAATGTGGTACTAAAGGTAATTTCAAAAAGTAAAGTAAAAGCACGTAATTAGGCCTTAACCTAATGGAATTTGTGTTGCGTTTATGGAGAAACTACATAATTAGACATACTTCACTATCATATTTACTATTATTACCTATACTTTCAAAATATTACGTATATTATCACTAATTAAGGATTTCCTACCATATATTAAGGAAGATACATTTAGATACAAGTATTTTTTTTTTACCAGATACACTAAAATAGGGAGAGAGGTGAGTGAGATTTGTTATGATCCAAAATACATGTTAGTCACACTAGATATGCGTATCTAGTGTGATTCGCATGTATATGGGACACTAGATACATAAGAGAGTGACGATCGAGATGAGAGAGAGGCAAGTGAGATTTGTTATGTATCCTAAATACATGCGAATCCACTTAAATATAATATATCTAGAACAATTTACACCTAATTTTGACCTCATGTATCTTGAGATACATGTATCTGATTACACCAAAATTTGATAAGATATGTAATATTGCAAACTAGAGTGTATCTAAGTAATTAGCTCCTAAACTAGTGGGATTTATCTAAGTTTCTCTTAAAAATAATTAAATAGGCCTAGATGAGTCATTGAGTATTTTATGTACTTGTAAATTGGGTCTATTTTGATTAGGAGGCCCAAATTGGTGAGCCTAATCAATATAGCATGAAACACAAAATGAAAATGAAAAGCTGAAGAGCAAAAAAAAAAAAAAAAAAAAAAAAGCAAAATATTTTGTGGCTGCTGGGATTCGAGCCCAGGTCTCCACGGCCACAACGTGGAATTCTTACCACTAAACTACAGCCATTACATGACAAAATTTCTCCAACTTTATATATTTTAATTCTTTTATCTTTGATATTTAATATTGAATAAGAATATACCATCTTTTATGTAGGTATAAATCATGCTCATTCTTACCTATTTGTTTGGCTTGATCCGATGTACGAGCTTTAAAACTAACGAATATTCAACATGAATTCAAATATAGAATCTTTAACTTTTTTGAAATAAAATCTATCTATTTAGAAACAACAAAAAAAATACATTATGAATCACAATATCTAATAATCTACAATATTTAGTACTAAAGTATTTGAAAGAGTTATAATAATAAAAAAAATATCCTTCGACTTTCCAAATAATAACTAAGGCAAACAAATTGAAACGGAGGAGAAATAATACACCAACATGAGATATTTTCACAAACAAAATATAAAGCAGAAACTTATCTTCCAATAGTGTATCTGCCTAAACAAGAAATTCAGCACTTAAGAGTCATATTATATAAAACCTGTGTCATCTTTTTTCCATAAAGTAATGCAATACATCTATCTATATGTTTGGTTCTGCCAAGATAAAACTTGCATGCTTGCTAACATAAGAAATCATCCCACATGTTGGGTTATCGCTGAACAAGTCTAGGTCGCCCACAAATCATACTTCATTTCAGCAAATATATAGTTCGTTTCTCGAGAGAGAGATAACAACTCCACCAAAGCTAAGTCTTTCTATAGCACCGAAAAATGGGGAAGAATACATAGAAACTTGAAGGACAAAACTCAGTACTTCTATAGCTTATGGCCTATGGGTGTCTATTTCAACAATAGTGAAAATGTGTTTCAAATCTTGGATTCAAGTTGTTAAAGACCAACCAGAAAACTAGTCTTCTACGTGGAGTCCCTACAATAGAAGTCCTATCTATTCCACCTTTAGTTAGTTTTATCTCAGAGAGAGCAAAGTCAAATCAGTCATACTGCAAACATCGGAATCCTTTGAGGTCTTGCTATGGATTTCCCTTTGGTGGACTTCTATTTTCTGTGTTCTCCAAAGTTAACGGTGGTTTCTTTTTAGTATTTAAGAAGCTTCTTGCATAAAGGGCCCCAAAGACAATAACCTGAAAAAAATTAAATCAACCGTAAAACATTTTTCTCCCCAAATAAAACAGAAACTGAAAGTTTCAGCTTCCAAAGCGAAGAGACAATGAATTAAATGCTTACAGCTCCAACGCATTGCTCCCAGCTGAGGGGATGGCCAAACCACAAGCATGACAGCAAAATGCTCAACAACTGCATCAATTTAATCGAGCATCATCAATATTGGTTAGGCACAAGGCCACCAAGGGTGCGTTTGGTAAGACAGAAGTCATTTTCCTAGGATTGAAAATATTTATGATGTTTGGTTTGTGAGTGAAAAACATTTTCCAGAAAAAATAATCTATTAAAAATCAATAATAATATCATCTAACTGGTGAGTGTTTTGATGAAACTTCTGAATACTAGAGACTAATAATAATGTCTAAGTGTTAGTTGAAATAAGCAAATATAAAGTCAAAAGATTAGATAGTCGTAAAGAAAATGACTTTCACGCAGAACAGAACTGGCAATAGCTGGGACATCCATGCAATCTCAGGAGATTGGTACAGGATTGGGAGGTGGATAGTTTATTAAGCCGGCTTCCCAAACTGGACTAGCACCATAGTAGAAGACACAACTGACTCCTTGATCTGGGGACACAACAAGACTTTCTCTGTGAAAGAATGCTACACTCTCGAAATGGGATAATTGACTCTTGGCCTAATATGGAGGAAAAAAGTACCACCCAAAGTTTATCTGCTTCAGCTAGATTACCTTAAATGAAGATTGTCTTTCATAAGATACCCTCAACAGAAGGGGCTTTTAGTTTGCTCATAGATGTCATACGTGCCAAAATTGCCCTAGGACACTTGACCATCTTTTCGTACATTGTGCAATCATTGCTGACCTGTGGAACATGTTTTTATTTTTGAACTTCACAGGGTCATGCCACATAATGTGAAAGAAGCCTATGTTAGTTGTAGTCTATGGAGAGTAATAAAACCATCAAGAAGACTTGGTTAATGATCCCTGCAATAATTTTTCTTTTTTGGGTATTGTAGACCGATAGCAATTGAAGAGGTTTTGATGGAATCTCAACGCCTAATCACTCCATCAAAGTTAGATGTTTACTAGCACTGACCATTTTCCGGACTTTGTTAGCCCCCTAGTCATAACTTGATATACAGTTATAAAGAGTTAATTTGTTGCATCTTTTTGCTTACTCTGTACTTTTGTACTACTGCATCTTTCTTGATGTCTTTCAATTAACGAAATACCTTCATCCTAAAAAAAAAACTTCCACCCATAAGTGAGGGAAGTCATTTTTCTCCTTTTTGATAGAAAATGTAAAACATCAAAAATGATTTCCGTCATACCAAACAGCAGAAAATGACCTGGAAGTCATTTTCCCCTTCCCTCATATCAAACACATCCTAAGTTGGAGAGCATAACACTTTCTCAAACCCTTGAACTATTTCTTATTACCTGTCTTGTGGTCATTATGGTTGCAAAGGTTAGAGCACCAAATGTGCGGATTGTGTACGAAATGAAGAATTGACTAGCTGTTGCTACCTGTAACAAAGAACGTAAACAGATAGGATTACATTTTAATGACAGAAACGAGTCTGCACAATTTGGCAGAGAACAGAGAATCTCCATTTAAGTAAATCAAGATTTATCTATTTTACAACAACTTACAGTCGAAAGCAGAGCAATGTCAAAGAAACAATCATGATGGCGAGATACGAAATCAATTGCCATGAGAAGATTTCCTTGCATGATCATACCTAAATGGGAAATAAAACACTGGTCATATCTAGTCATTAGAACATAAACTAGATAAACATTCTTAACACAAACTTGGGATACCCATAAACATTTAAAATGTGTCATTCAACTGAATATCCTGCCTAACAAAAAAGACAATACACTAGGAGCTGCTGCATATCATTGAACCTTACGTTCTTAAGTAGCTGTCAAGAATTTCTGCACTTGTGAATGCAGATGTCTGGGATGGAGTTCCATCAACAATCATGTAATAGAAAGCTCAAATAATATGCAGTACACAGCATGGATGTTATTACGAACATTGAGGAAAATTGGAAGGCACATAGTGCTATGAATAGTCAAAATTTTGGATCCAAACTGAAACGTAATTTAAGGCCAAACACACTTAAGCTTGGAAGCTAACCAAGCCTTCATACTCATCAGCTGTTGCATGAATTTGCATTTCAGATAATTTATAGAATCAATTTAAATGTTATCAGCAAATATCTACAACAACAACAAACCTGGGGAGGATAGTGTGTACGCAGACCTTACCCTATCTTGTGGAGGAAGAGAGGTTTTTTTGCGATAGACCCTCAGCTCAAATAAAGAAAAAGAAAGCATTTCAAAGCAGTTTGGGAAAAAAGAAAGTGCGGAAGTGAAGCAGCCAGGGTAAATACGAAGGAAGGATTACATAGCATTCTAAAAGAAAAACAATAACAATAGCTAAATAATACGATAACCAAAGTACAAGAAACAACATATAGCAACAGAAATCGAAGAACAAGAAACTACGAGAATAACACTAATACTACTGGTATGAAAGGAGAAGCAGATACGGTGCTCCAAACTACCACCAAGCCCTATCCGACAAGAGAGCGAGGCAACACTCAACCAACAACTAACCATCTACCGTGATTTGTACGTCTTCCCAGCAAACCATGGAAATTATTGGAGATGACAAGCTTAGTGAGAAGACATGGAAAATAACAAAATAGTTAAATTTGTAGAAGTGTTCAGCAGCTAGTCCAGTAATCTTTGTAGATGTAAGATTGAAATTTTTTTTAACCCTGGTGTTAGGGTTGCACGCACTTCGACTAATTCCAGAGGATGGGAAGAAATCACCTAGTGTTTTTGTCTCCGCTAGGATTTGAACCCGAGATCTCATGGTTCTCAACCCACTTCATTGACCACTAGGCCACACCCTTGAGTGCGTAATATTGAATCTTAATAGCAACTCCAGCACACTACTCATTAGTTGCAGAAACTGGTTTTGCAACTGCAATAATTGAGATCTTACCAGTGAAACTAAAAAGACAAGAACAGACAGTTGTGTAGAATATCTGAGTGTGTATTTCCATATCATAGCCTTTAAAAAGTTTATCCTGGAATGTGCTCGTAAATCCATCAAACCTGTGAGATCAAATGCTTTATTAAAACCTTGTTTCAGAAGCTAACAAACTACTATTCAATTCTAAGATAACAAATTTCTCCTTTTAATAAAAACTAATGAAAGAGAAAACTGAATAAGGGTATATTTGCCTCTTAAGTTAGAATTTTGTATCTGCTTGTGGGGTGAAGTTTTGATATTTTTATTTTTGATTCCTATCTCAAAATAACTCATCTGCTAGTGAACAATTAAAAGAGCTTGTTGAGCAATAAGGTAAATAGAATTGTAAGAATTTGTTGCAAAAGCAAAAGAGATGGATTTGATATGCCAAGTAACATATAATTTGTTCACCAGAAATCTAACAAAAGATGACTTTCTAGTTTCTATGTATTAAGTGTTAATCGTTCATACGGTCTATAAAGCACATTCTGATCTTTTTCCACCTTTGATTGACTTGGATGCTCCAATCATAGAGCATTAGGACTAGGAGTCAGATAATTTTTTCAGGATATCTTAGCGAATAAGGTGAAAGACAGTATATCGAGGAAGGAAAAAGAGAGAACACTATAAGAACCTTTATGACAAACAAAACTCATTCAAATACAAGATATGAGATAGAAAGCTTGAACCTAGTCTAGTTTTCTAGATCTCTGGTACACATTCTCAAGAAAGTCTCAAGTTTAAGCGAATCCAGCTGGTTCTCTTAACATTCATTAATTCAATGACCAAAGGTTTAAAATGTTGAATTACATCAATTCATACCCAAGATAGCCCATCATAAGAGAAACTCCCCAAATGGTGCTCTCCCTTTCTCTACTGTATGGGCTAGTGTCCCCTTCTGCCTAGAACCAAAAACAAACTGTAAAAATATTGCCTCGAGGATATAACTGCACAGGAAAATATATTGTGAACACTCCCCAGCACAAACATGTGTGCCAGAAACAATAATCTTGTTAGTAAGTCTGTATATTAGTTTGGAGAATCAGCCGCTAGTACATAATTCTGTTTCATGCTAATAAATTGTACTCCCTCTAGTCCATATTAAGTGAATTGTTGGGACTTCTTTCATAGTTCAAAATAAGTGAATAATTCAAAGTTCAAGAAAATTGTCGGGACTTTTTTCCATATTTAACCTACATTTAATAAGGTTCTTAACTACTTTACATTTTCTAGGAGACTAGTTTGGAAATAATCAAAAGGGTAATAGTGGAAAGTAGCCTTTAATTTATGTCCTTGAGCATTTTTCTTAAAGGGTGTGTCATACCCCCAACAATTCACTTAATACGGACTAGAAGGATAAAATAACTGGCTTCAAAACAGTCCCTCAACAAGGTAAACAACATAATGTCATGCAATCTAGTTCATTCGAAAGATATGGAATCAGTAAACTGTTTGTTCTGGTGTTTCAGGTCAGCATGAAAGTTCTAGGGAGCTGGGAGGTGCAGTAGAAGCTGCCCATTTAATGTCTTCCCAAGAAAAGAGTGTAGGAATTTCAATCCAGTAATCCCTCATTCAGTGCTCGTAACATATTTAGGCCATTGCACCTGTCCATTAGACATGTATGTTTCCATATCTCCCAGTTTTTGGAGATCCAGTACAACAACTATACCTTAATACCAAGCTCTATAGTTGGGGTTAGGTATAAAATCCCCTCTATCCATTTCGCTCCATTTGAAACCATATTTTTCCAATATCCAATAATTTAGGTTGTCTAGCACTACTAATTCTTTACATTTTCTAATGGCATACAAATGTACAAGATTAAAATGACTCCAGCAAACATTGGACCTTACTGTAAGCTTACCAACATGATTGTGTCTTAATCCAGATGGTATCTCACCTATATGGATCTTTTACTTCCATTGTGTTCTATTTTTCCCTAAATCTGCAAGATTCCCAGAGATTACAAATCTTTTGAGACAACTTCTCCTCTGCTAAATCATGGCTACTAGAAAAGGTTAATACAAAGCAAAAGATTTATGAAGGATTCATGCAAAATAATTCCTATAATAATTTGGCTTAGTGGCAATTCAGAGAAACACAAAGGCGTTTAGAAGAAGACATTAGTTATTACCGGATATAGAATAAATAATGAACAGCCAAGTGTGACTAGGAATGCCACAAAATAGTCCTGTCCTTTGTACTTCTTTTGCATGATGATAGTACCCCAGATCTGCATGAATACAAAAGGAAAAGTAAGATGAGTATCAAATTGGGAAGCATACTCAATAGTGTTACTTGTATAAACAAAACATTGTAGGTGAGACAATGCATAACTACGAGATGCAAAGAGGCAGAATAACAAATGAAAAAAGGTTACTTTTAACTTTAGCAAATGAGGTGGTTTTGTATTGAAATTATATGTCCTAAAATAGCCAAAAGAATACCTAGAGAACACCTTATAACTTTAGTTTTAGTGCTTCACCAGTTAAATTTTTCATACAAATGGGAAAATTCACATTTCGTTGTTTCAAAGTAGATGGATATGGTATCTCGGACCAGAAGTCATAGCAACAAGCCTTTGAACAGCAATGCCAACACTCAAAACAAATTATATAATTAAAGCTGACTACACAATTCTAAACTAGTCATACCAGGAACTATATAAACTACATTTTCCAGCAATTACAACACAACCTAAATGGCAAGTTAACTTACCATTACAGGTATCATTTTGGCACATTTTGCCAGGGTTTGAACAGGAAAGCTGACGTACTTGAGAGCCTGAGCAAAAATCAAAACTATCAGTACTTGTTAGATATTACTTCACAATTGCCAAAGCTCTTTACATCTTATTTGTCCAAATCTTATATGTGTTTTTTTTTTGCTTTTCACAATCTTCTTTGTTTAATGCTTACTATATGTATTCTCCTTTGTCTTTTACTTCTTTTTCATGTAACCACAAGGAAGAAGATAAAACTTGCCTCGTACTGACAAGTTGTTGTAAGGATGTTAGACACAGAAACAATACAATACTTATGGAGTGGAGCTACTGGGTCCAATGCCTTCTTACTTGCCTGCAAATCAGAGAATTGGAGGCAAATGCTTAGTATAGTGTGTGACAAAATTCCCAAGAAGCACTTGTCAAATACTGAAGACTTCATTCCCTGCCTCGTCAAGAGGCTCTCAAAAGAGATTGGAATCAAGAAGGGTACATTTGCAGTATTAGATGAATAAGTCATCTGTGCTTATAGCATGGAATTGTACCAGTAAAACTCCAGCAGAGACTGCAGAGGTGGTAATCCGATTGCAGAAGACAAGAAATAATGAGTATATAAAATAGTCTTTGTTTGGTCCATAAGGAACTCTCATGATCTTTTCCTGCAAGAACAAATTTCATCATGATGTCAAGGAAATAAAAATACGCAATATCCAACTTAAACGCAAAAATGTGTTGCTTTATAAATATGGAATTAAAGACGAGATCAAAGTAACCGGTTGAACAGCGCATAGATGCTGCTATACTTATAGATGCCATTTCTCTGAAATATGCAGCTAAAGAAACAAAGTGCAGACGAAACCTCAAATTACTTGTGTTAACTGGAGAAGATGCCCTTTTGTACTAAGTTGCATCTTCAATTTAAGAAACTGGAGAAGAGTATATAGATCAAGGAATTGAATGCTTCAAAGATCATTGTCAACAGTTACTTCCTATGTGATTGCGCGGGGGGTTGTAAGTTACTATGAGTCTATTTAACATGTAAACTCTGGAAGTAAAAGAAAGAAATTGTAGCAGATTTTGCATGAGAATCAATTGAAAACAGAAAAGAGACATATAAACACAGAGAGAAGAGTTGTTTTATGTGTAATACTGGTAAGCTGCCTAAGTAGAATCTAGATGACTATATTGCACGATGTGGCTCCCACTGTAAAACTCAAATGATGTCTAAATTACAACATACTCGGGTTGAGTGTTAGTTAGGGCGCATATTGCCTAAGCACTTGAACTTTGGAAATGGGCATAGGAACAAATTTGCAAAAATGACAACTGCTAAAGAGAATAAGTGAATGTAGACTACTTATTAGTTATTAATGAAAGAACTTAAAATTTTGTAGTTTTCCTTTATGCTAATTTGTTTTATAGCATGCTAAATATAGTATTATGCTCTATTCCTCTCCTCCATATGCTCCCCCTTCAATTCTTTTTCTTTTTCCTTTTCTTTTTTGGTAGAAATAGAAGAAGGTGAGTTAGAACTCTAATTCAAGAGCCCTTACTCAAAAGGGCTTCTCTTCCTCTTAATGTCAGTAGTCAAATGGTTAAGTCTACTTGGAGCAACTGGGACAGACAATATTGATAGCAAAGTTTCTGTGGTAAGGTACAAAGCTTTTTGCCTGGGTCTCTGACAAACGTACTCAACTGGCACAAATAGAATGGCTTGTCCAATAAGTGATGACACTAGCAAGTAAACTGCAAAACGGTCTTGCTAGGTATAATCCAAGCTGATTAGTTAGTTATAATTAGCTCATATATGAGTTATTTTCTTGGTTTCGGTTGCTTGACTCAATAATGCCCTTCAAAGTCACAAACTCCATAGTTAGGGAATGGTTGAACACTGGAATTACACAATTGTAGCTACTCACTATGTTTTGGAAAGTCATTACACACATAAATTGACTGTACACAACATAGATCTCATAGCCACGGCCCATTCATGACAAGCCCTACACTATGCTTGTAAGAGAAATGTTGAAGAGCCGGGACCCCCAGTTATCCTGCTGAAACAGTTCCATACTCGTCATCTATGGATTGGTTTGAAGAGAGAATAACCCTCCATCTTTGAGTTGTTCTTGAAACATCACACATGAAGTGATGGTAACTTTAGCAGCTTTATTTAAGTAATCTCTCAAATGAGTATGTCAGATGTGTTCCATGAGATCCATACTTCCAAAATACTGTATATGCAGATGAATAAAGTGACGTAGCTCAATCATACTGGCTTGTATTGGCACAATTTTTGCAGAGAGAAATACCTCAATAGCTCTTTTGCATGTATATTTCTCATACATGAGGTCTTTGTAACTCTTTTAACTTGCTTATCAAGAGATTCTTTAAAACAGAGCTTTTCCTGCAGGCCTTTTCTGACTATATAATGCACTTATAAGAGTTTATTTAGAACAGAACTTGTCCTGCAGGACACCCACACCTTGTAAAATCCTTTGGGCCCCTTGAAAGCACAAATCTTGAGTACTAAAAGAATTTGAAACTATACAACAAAACCATTTCAGGATAGGATTATATTTAAAAACTGCAATATCAAATTGGAAAGACTCTCTGTTGCGTTCTTTCTCCATCATAGAATAAGCTTGTTTCAATCCCATGAAGGACCGAAATTTCAGAAAGCTGAAGACAATCATGATGGAAGAAGTCAACAACAACAATACTCACTTTAGTTCCACAAAGTGGGGTCTAGTGAGGGTACAGCGTACACAGATCTTACCTCTACCTCTACTGTAGAGAGGTTGTTTCTGATAAGACCCCCAGCTTAAAGACAAAACAGTCTAGAAAAAGACATAATGGAAGTACAAAAGACAACAAAAAGGAACAAAAATAATAGATAGTAGCAAAATAGTACTACAACAAAATAATACATTAATACTACTATAACAACACGAAACAACAACTAGTAATAGAAATAGAAGAAAAAGAAACTACAAGATTAATACTACAACTAGTAGTAGGACAACAAGACAATGCACTCATACCTACTAGTATAGATGCACTTCTACATACTTATCTTCTGCCCTAATTCGTGTCCTCCACCTATCTATCTAAGACCATGTCCTTGATAAGCTGCAACTGCGTCACGTTCTATTTAATCACCTCCCCCCAATATTTCTTCGATCTACCTCTACCTATCCATAGCCAAATCATGAAGGAACAAGACCTTTAAAATAAATAAATTGAAAATGCTCTAAACTAAAATTTAATACCAAAAACATTCCTTTCATTGATTCCTAATAAGAAATGGAACACTTAAAACTTCTAGAATTAGCAAAATTAAAGCATATTAGGCAAGAACTTGGCCAGTGCTCTAAAAGCTTAAATACCAAAGCTATTCCTCCATTTCCTCCTGTTGCATACTTTACATCAAAAGTTTTTCGGATTATCAAATTTGTTACAAGAATCTACATATTCAACCCAAAACTTTAAGGCAATGAGTAGAGTGGTTGTCCAATCCTTTTTCAACTCCTTTAGATGCACTTGCTTATTCAATGAGAGCCTTTTATATATAACTCAATGTCCTTCTGCAAGTGTAACCAAAATCTGAGGTTCACACACGACTCCATGCAGAGCTACGAGTATGAATATTGGTGTGCCAAAGTTTGCCAACTTGACCTAGTAAAGAATCTAAATATTTAAACCAAAATCTAGCGGCAATGAGTCGAGTCGACCAAGACCTTTAAAAACCATTTCTATTTCGTTGTATATCCGATGTCGGATAAACAACTCAACAATGTTCCAACACATTAGACAAAAACGTCTTAAAATGCTCTACGTAGTATACACTAATAACTAAAGCTTATTTTCCCCCTTTTTATGTCAATTACATATGAATAAGTTACCAAAGTTGCAAGTATATCCCCCTCATATTCCTTTTCCCTTACGGTCATACATAGTACTCTCTTCCTAAAGCCCTTAACAATATTGTACAATTACATTACCACTCCTACCAAAATAAGTACCGAGCAATACAATGATACTTAAAGCAATTATACACTTTCATAATGTAGAACATACTCTATTTGTTTCACTTTATTAGACATTCTTTCCGTTTTAGAACATCCCAACGTGATTGCACCATTTCTTTTCAATCAAACTATCCCTAGTTCCAATCATTCAAATCAAACAAAATTCAAACTACAAAATTTGATGTGATACTTTTTATATCAATCCGACTTTGCAACCATCAATTTGCGATTTTCTCTCGCTACCACTGAAATAATACATTAGTCAAAATGAATATCTCAAACTCCATGCTCAGTCAAATAGAGTCATTTAAGTTGAAATACATACAAAGTTTGATCACGCTTATTTCTAATCACATAAAATATGTAACGAAGATGATGATTATGAGAAATATGCCTGTAATATTCCGTAGATGACGAGAGTAGACATGATTCCGCCCACAGCAAAAACTCCTTTGAACAGCTTGTTGTCCTTCAACGGCGGCGATAGTGGCTCCGCCATATCCATCCAATCTACCCACCGCCGCCACCTCTATATACAATACAACACACAAAACACCTATGCGCAGCTGTGTGTGTTTCGTTTTACGCTATATAAATGTATAAAAGGGATAAAGGAGAAAGTGAAACATGAAGATCACTACGGCTGAGAAGTCTACGGAAGGTCGCCGGAGTCCCGTTCTGCAGATCGCCGGTGATTTTACTCCGGGAGGGAGGTGGAGAATGAATGAGGTTTTAGACTGAGGGGAAATGACCGCTTTCCTCGTTTTGATGTTCCGTTTTCGAATATCTTTTTTAATTTATTTTTTCGGTAATTACTGCGGGACACGTCAGATATATGGGACCCACTCTGAGACTGTAACGGTAAGGACACAGTGAAACTTGAAGTTGAAAGTGAACATTTTCCGAGTCTGTTTGAATTGACGTATTTTAAATGATTTTAAGTTAAAATAATTTTTAAGTATTTTTTGAAGTGTTCCGATTAGTTTAGAACATACTTATAAGTATATCACGATAAAAATAAGTTAAAATTATATGGTCTTAGTATTAAACATTTGATCGTTGACAATTAGTACAAACTTTCCACTAAATTTATAGTGTGCAGTTAAGGAAACTATTCTGATCAAGGTACTTGAGGTAATGGATTTATAATCATAGAATAGAACGATTTATTCATCAATGTACCACAAATTTTGGACAAAAATACTTCACTTCTCATTCACACCTTTTAAAATTCAAGAATCTCAACTCAAAAAATATTTTCTAGTAACCGAACAACATAAGCTAAGTTGCTTTCTTGACTACTACATTAACTATGCTACCTACCATCAAATGTTTAGTGTGTGCCATGTATTTGTTGATCTAGTTTGTAATATTTGGAGGTCTTAAATTGAACAAACACATTGATAACAGAATTTTCTTGGAAAATCAGCATGATAAGGACTCTGTTGAAGTAGCGGAAGTTAATTTGCAATATACCAAGTCTTTGTTGAATTCTAAAGGTATTGCTTGTGACCCCCTAAAGAATGTACAAACAATAGTGATTTTTCCTGAAAAATTCAAAACTTTAGCAATTCTGTTTTCCTATTTCTAACTGTAAGTATTCCAAACAAGACTTAAAAACATATAGTAAGAAATCACCAAGCGAACAAAAAAAATGTTGAAACGGAGATGGAATCATTAAGTTAAAGCTATTTGTTTTATACAAAAATATTGCGTCACTGCAACCTTTGTCTCTTGTCAATATGGACAAAATTGTTACAATTTGGAGCTAAATAAGGTGACAACATTTGTGATGATGCACAAGACATCTCAAAATAAGGTTGAGTATTGTTGATCAATGATGAACCAAATTGACCATAATTATTCATCATCCCACCTTCACAACTTTTAATCGTAACGGGAGGAATATTCAACGGTTTAAATTGAGGCGGATTACGCCATCTAGGAAGCGGACCAGCTACAAGTAATGTTTGCAATAGTGGACCTGATTCAAGCACAGCTTGTAGAAACTTGCCTTGTTGAGGCAATGTCTTCCCCTTGACAAGTCTATCGATAACCAATGAACCTTGATCATCATCATCATCATCATCATCAATTTTAGCTACTTGTTGCGCGATAACAGGAACAATGTAATTGGAAAGGTGATCAGGAGATGAAACAACATCCAAAAATGACTCAATAGGAGATGAATTGTTGTATGTTTCACTAAGACTATTTGATTCAATTGTAGTAGTAGCATGATGAGGACTACTATCAATATTGTTGATTTGAGATTGATTTATTTTGTTGAGTAATTTGTGAAGGTGATTTTTTGCTTCATCTCTTTCTTGATAAGCTAATTTTATGAGATGAATTAATTGATTGTTCTTCCTCTTTTCTTCACTTGCTTCCATATTGAGTCTTTCAACTTCAAGACTTGTGTACAAAAGCTTTTGTTTCATTTCATCCATAGTCTACAAAAAGTCACAAAAAAATAATCAATTTTTTTAACTCATTTCACATAGTCATGAAAGAAATATTAATATAATGAATGCAATTAATAGAATTTTCAAATGCAACTACTATTTTTTTTATAATAATTGTTAGAATATAAATAAGTTATTCTAAGTTGGAAGTATTAGCTAAGTCATAAAGAGGGGCCATTAGGAAGGTCATGAAGCTTATCAGTCAACTCCAAATATTATAAAATTAGAAAAGTAGTGACACATTTCGAATTTTGAGAGTCAAATTTTTAAATTTTGAAGATAAAGTCAGTCATAGAATTTTGAAATTTTTACATTTTTGGAATCTACCGAAGAGTATATATAATTAACAATTCAAAATATCTAAAAGACATATTTTAAAAATGTAATCAAAAAAATTTATTTGACTTCAAGTAGCACATAAATTAAGAGGGAAGAAGTAAATGTGAACAATGATTAATTCTTAAAATTCACTAAAAATTACCCCTATGACGCTAGTATAAAAGTTTTACCCAACAAAAGTTTGTAGTAAACCAATAAGCCAACAATAAAAACAATAACTACTATGTTTCAATCCGAATTGTATGACTCAAATGGTCCATAAATTTCTATTTAAGCTCCTCTCAGTCCAATATTATAAAATCACCAACTGTGAAAAAGAGAATTCAACATCATTTACTTTTACAAAATTCAGTATTGGCCAATTCAATAAATCATCAGTACTTTACATACAAAAACAGAGTAAAAATTGGACACTAAAACCCTACTCTACGAACCCAAGGAAAGGCTACCCAATATTAGTACTGAGCGATTAAGATATAACCAAACAGAACTCCAACTTAAATGATGCATTGATAATCCAATGAGGTTTTAAAAAGTCAAATTTTAATAAGAGGTCTCTGGATGACACTAGAAGAAAGAAGAAAATAAATGACTCACCTCTTGGTAACTCCATAAAGAATCAATTTCTTCCATTTTTCTCTATGAACTTGAAAGAAGAAGTAGAGGAAAAAAGAGAAGATAATATTGATAAGTTATTGAGAGGGAAGTTTTATATAAGAGGTGAGTGAGTTGTAATATGTATTTTATAGAAGGAAACAAGAACCAAAAAGGACAAAAGAAGGTATAGTATAGACCAACCAATCCCCACCATAGAAAAGGCAAAATTATTTATGGAATCTTAATAAAGACCTTCCATAAACATAAAATTTAAAAGATTTTACTCTTTGTTTAATTTGTTTGTCTTATTTTTTTTTAGTTTGATTTTAAAAAAATGTATTTTTTCGTTCTTTTGAAAACTCTTTTATTTCAAAACCGAAGAGTATTTTGGTATATTTTATAAATCTTTAGTGTAAGAATAGAAGATTCAATTTTTTCTTTTACTTTTTTAAACTTTATGTCAAGTCAAAACTAGACTAACAAATTAAAACATAATTAAATTTTATACACTAACAAATATAAAATAAATATTTTATACGATTAGATCACTCGAAAATTAATGAGTATCGAACACATGGGTGAAGCTAGGGGTAGAAGAGGGTTCATTCAAAAGTTTTTCTATCAAAAAATTATATTATATATACAAAGTTAATATTATTTTTTATGTATATATAATAAATATTAAATTTATCAACTTTTTCGTTTAGTTATTTCTTTACATTTTAAATTCTCTTGTAGAAAATTTTGATTCAAATCATTTGATTAAACTATTTACAATTAGATCAATCAAAAAGATAATGAGTCTCAAATTCATGGGTGGAGCTAGGGAGGCGAAGAGGGTTCATCCAAATCCTTCGCAGAATATTTAGATTATATATAAGGTTAAAATTATTTTTAAAAAATATATTTCTTTATATTTTAAAATTTCTTAATGAAAATTTTGTCTTTTATCATTAATCAGACTATTTAGATGACATTAACAGTCAATAATGTAAAAAAGTTCATGTCTGTGCATTTATTTTAAATATAATTTTTTTAAAAAAAATTCTAAAAAAACTCATTATCGCTATTCTTGGAGTGCACACTGTAAGTAGTAATCCTCTCTCTTTCATAAATAGTACAATAAATCATATTGTCAATGACTAAAATCCAGTTAGATTTTCCTTAAATATTCCATTGAGTTTGAAAAATAATTTCTCCTTTATCTCTATGTATATGTGTTGTGAATATAAAAGCAAGCTGTACTTTTACACGGTTTTGTTTGTTTACCATTTTATTGTTACATTAAATTTAAATATCAAGTTGGAAATAATAAAAAAAATATATTAACCAAAACTTTACTCAATCTACTTTGAAATTTATTTTGTTCTCAATTTTGGAAGAAAGATTTTTTATTTTATTTATTTATTTGGAGATGTCTCTATTACATGGTGGCTACAGCTTATCCAAAAATAAAATATATATTAAAAAAAATATGATAAGTCGTGTTCACTATTGGAGAAGAAAAATGAACAAACAAGCACCGTCTAATAAATGAAAATTCCATGGGGAAGTTATTGTAGTAATCTAATAAAAGTTAATACCTAAAAAAATATATCCTTAAAACACTTTTTTTTTCGTGAAAAATGTTCAGTGGCTATATTTTTATAAATATTTTGATTGAATTGATGAAAAAAAGAAATACAATTATTTTCATATGAAAAAATGAGGAGGTTTTCCATTATTTCAGTGAAAATCTATTTCTCCTAATATATTTTTTCAATGAATTGATTTGATGAAAAATGAACGGAAATATCATAATCTATAATACAAATTTTCAACTGATTTATGATATAAAAACTCTTTATGTCTAATAATGTGTGCATATTTAACTAATTAAATTTGAAGAACGATGGCTAATACCTTATACTAAATAAATGTTAGCACTTCGCCATTAGATTACCAAGGGAATGAAATCTTTTAATGATGAAAAATGTATATTCATATAATAATAATAATAATTCATGATATATTAAATTTTTTTAAGATATATCGTAAAAAATTATAAACCTATTATTGCTAATATTAAAGATTTATTTTTATAAAACTGGTTGTTATATTATCAAAAAAAAAAAAAAAAAAAGTTGTTATAAGGAGATACTTATTGTTATAAATAAAACTGTTTTAAAAAGGTAAATATAATCTTAAAAAAAAAATTGATTCAAAGAAAATTTGGCCTTTATAGCGAATTGTTCTATTAGGGTCGTTGGGTTAGAGGGCAAACTTATTTTGATCGGATTATAGTCCTAAGATTATAATTTTGGGATAAATTTATCTCACCTGACAGATGAGATAAAATAATAATGCACTACGTTGAATGGTACAAGTTGCAATATCGATTAAGATTAATAGTAAAATTTATATTAGATATACATTTATTTCAATCTAAATTATATCTTCAACTAAATATAATATAGTTTTAATCACAAATTTAATTTTAAAATATTTCATCTTATTCCACATACCAAATAACCAACCCTTAAAAGGAAAATGAATGTAATCATGGCGTAAATTAAGCTCTTTCCTTTGAACTTTAGCTTCTCAAAATTTTTGACTGACAGATATAAAAAGTTTTTACTTATATTTTGATATAATTAGTTTAACAAGAATTGTCCTGTATTAAAAGTATGTTTTATATAACCTCCCAATTTATGTAAACAAAAATTAGTATTTTTCTTTCCTTTTTTTTTGCATTTGTCATTGCTATAAGCACATATGTGATATATATTCATTTATATGTACCACTAAATTTGACTCTAATTGATAGTAAGGTTGGCTATAATTTTATTAAGGAGTTCAAAATATAAAAAATAAATACACACAAAAAATTAAATAAAAATTCAGCATCTACTGTATAAATATATAAAAATATTCTTTATATATATATATATATATATATATATATATATTTATTTTTATATATTAATTGTGTTATTTTATAATTAAGTAAATTATAATAAATACCTCCTTCTTACTTGTCTCATCCCCTTCCTGGCTATAGTGCAGTTTGCTCACTTTAGTGTCACAACTTGAGTCTAATATCTCAACATAAATAAAAATAAATAAAAAATAAGCACATTATTTCAGTGTTCAAACAAAATCAAAGAATATAAAACATGTTTACATAAAAAAAATCCATTTAATCATGATTAAATAAAACATTTAATTCATCATTTAGACATGACAAAATAGTGTGATATGGTGTAAAAATATTAGGTGTGTGTAAATAAACTTCAATATGTTGAATGAAATTGTTAGAGAATTAAGAAGAAAGGTTAAAATAAAATTGTTACTGATTTAATTAGTAAAATGCATGTTAATTAATTATAATAAAATAAAGGAAAATGGCACGATATACCCTTCAATTTTGTCATTTAGAGCTGATATACACATCGTTATGAAAGTGGCTCATATATACCCTTATTGTTATACAAATGGCTCACATATATCATTTTCCTCTAAGGAAAGTGAAAAAAAAATTAATATAATTTTTTAATTATTTTTTAAAATATATATATATATAATCCACATGGGTATATTTGATTCTCCTCATGTATTATTTTTTTTTGACTTATTTGTTTCCACGACTAATTTAAATTTATTGTTTTGATGGTCAAATTTATTTATGTTTCACTAATTTTGTTGTAAAATTTATTATGGATGCCCCAATTTTTTTACATATACAAAAACTAAATTACAATATAGCCAAAAAAAAATAGTTTTAAATTATAATATGGCCACGAAAAAATTAGTTTTAAATTGTTTTCTTTACACTAAAGAATGAAAGAAAAAATAAGAATAAGAATAAGAAACTCAAATAATGATAATCAAAGAAGTAAAAAAATAATTTATGTATGAAAAGATTAAAATATACCTTGAACTTTGCTAGAAGGATCATATATACCCCTACATAATTTTAAAAAAAATTAACAGTCAAAAATATAAATTTAACACTAATTTTTTCACTTCCGTTAGATGAAGGGTATATTGTGAACTCATTTTGTAATGGTAGAAGTATATGTGAGTCATTTATATAACAGCTAGGGTATATATGAGTCATTTTCATAACGAGGATATATCAGCTCTAAATGAAAAGGTTAAAGGGGTATATCAAGCCTTTTTCCTTAAAATAAAAGAATTTATACTATTGCTGCCACCCCTTTTAGCTTCTCAAACTTTTTGGCCAGAGAAATTGGAAGTTATAAGTTCATCATATTTTGCTACAAAATTATATATCATTATTTTATTTTATTGATTTTCATTCCATATTTAGTACTCGTTTAATTTGATTTTAGACGGTATAAAACTCATTAAAGGAAAGTGCAATCTATCAAAAAAATTGAGGAAATAATACAAATTTCGCTAGTTAAGCAAGTAATTACGTCTGGACATAATAATTTCATAAATTACCATTTGTATCATTTTTAGCTCGCCACATACATGTATTTGATGAGATCAGATACATGCAACAATGATACAATAAATTTCATGTATCTAAAGATAATGTGAATTTTTATAAGTAAATTTTGTTTGATTGATTTTTTTAAAAAAGTACTTTTGAGAGTCAAATTACAAAAAAAGGCAGCTATTAATTTATTTTTAATATTAAGATTATTTATAGAGAGAAATTAATTTAAATATCTATTATAAAAAATATTAATTATTTTTTTGTTTATTAAATTAAATTGTACATGTTGAAATTTTTGATGAATATTATACCTTGTTTGGGAGGCTGAAATATTTCATTGTTATTTTTTTCTTTTATCTAATCTTGGGAAAATATTGTTGTTACCTTTTTTCTAATTTTGCAAAATAATATATAAACGTAAAATAAATTATAAAATTTTATCATATAAAAATAAAAATAAAATTCTTAAATGAAATTTAACCAAACTTATGAAATATGTTAATTAATTAATAAGAGATATATTGATAAATACAGTGGCGTAGCCACATGGTGGTCAGGGTGTCCAAATGGACACTCTTCGTCGGAAAAAACTATCGTATATACAAGTAAAATGATACACGAAATGATTTAAAAACATATTTTGAACACCCTTAACATAACAAGCAGTTATAACCCAGTGGTTTCACCTCCTTGGAATGAGGAAGTGCTCATATGTTCGTATCTCACTAGTTCTAATTTTTGAAAAGAGCTTTAGTTGTGCTATTTTTCGACACCCTTTGTGAAATTCCTGGCTTATATGAAAAGTATATTTTAGTTTTGAGAAAAATAATTTTTTGTTTCGCTACGCTTTTTAAGAAGCGAAATTTTTAACTTCTTCCGACAATGAAAAATTGTTTATGCTTCCATTTAAAAGCACTTTTACTGTTTGTCAAACACTTATTTGTTCAACAAAAGTGTTTTTATCTCAAAATAAGTGATTCTGGCCTCCCAACAATAATGCCAAACAAGCTCTTAGAGTTCAGTTTCATATTTTTATTTCAGGTTGTCTCAAACTTTATGTTATTCTACATTTTGACAATATTTCCTTTTGAGCAAGATCTGATCTCTCAACTTATATGCATGATTCCTTTGGTTTGTCTCCTTATTTCTAAGTGATTTTCAATGATTTTTTTTGTGTCAAATCTTGAATGATTAGACCGATAACGATCAACAACTGATAAATCAATAATCGATATGTCAATAGCTTAACGATTCTATAACGATTTAACATGTCTACAAAATGATAAGTCAAATCGATAAACTTCAAAACCGAACGAAATTGATCAATATGTAGCCCTAGCGACTTCAAAGTATATGACGTATACCTTATCCAAAGAAAAAAAACAATTCAAAAAAATACTAATTTTCTTTTACATTGGGTACATTAGTGAGCTTTCAATTCGTCTCTTTCTTATAATTCTTCTTTGATTAGTAATTAATTAAGTGAGTTGTTCTGTTCAATGGAAAGTATATATCATGTTACGTAGCTAAAATAAACTTTAAACACATCGTAATATGCAACGGTAAAATTTGTGTATGATTCAATTAAACTATGAGATTGTTTGCATATTTCGTGTATCCAAATACATGTATATAAATATGTATGGGCAGATTTAAATATAATGTATTTGATTCATATACATATAATTTGTTCAATGTATCTGATTCAGATACATGTAACATGTTATAATTTGTTCAGTGAATTTGATTGAAATATATGTAATCAATTCAATGTATTTGATGTCGATACATGTAACTTGTTCAATGTATAATGATAACTACTTACACACAAAAAATTCTATAATATATTTATATTTATAATACATAGAAAAAAAAATAAGTCATAGATACATCTAACTATATTGTATTTAGTAGAAGTCGAACTATAACAACACAAGTAGAAGTAGAAGTTTATTCAATATCAATTTGTTCATAGTCATCTTGATCATGAATGTGCCCTTTGACTTGGATGGATCTTTAGAAGGGTACGATATATAGAGCTCTATTTTCGACTATTTTAAAGGATGTATCTGAATTGGAATCTGATACAAAATTATTAAATAGTGAGTTAATATATAATTATTTAAAAATATAAAATACATTAGTATTAGTATATATGATAGGAATATTTATCAAATGAAATAGTTTTCTATTCTTTTCTTTTTTATTCGAGCCTTTACATCCTATCATAGTCATTGTTATGCTACATAAATTAGCTAAACAAAAATGTTTTATATCAAATACCAATTGGACCATGTATGAAATCTTACAAATTATAAATTGAGGCTAATGTGTTCAATTAAAAAAGGGAAAAAGATCTGAAAAATATTTTAGCTTTGACCAATATTGCTGTTACGATACCAAACTTGACCTTTTACCCCTTGCACTATTTAATAGTGTTATAAAGATATATATGTACCCATGTGGACACATTATTTATAATTATGCAATATTTATGATGTCCACGTGGCCATATATATACCTTTAAAATACACTATTAAATAGTGTAGGGGGTAAAGGTCCTTTCTAAAGTTTGGTATCGTTACTGCAATTTCGATCAAAGTTCAAATATATTTCAATACCCTTTCCATTAAAAGATAATTATATATTTGAAGTGTTTAATTTATTTAGGTAAAGGCACCTAAGAGCACATGCTAAGACTTTTCTAAAATTTTAAGTTGTTGCATGCCTAATAAAAATATTATATTTATTATGTGTTGTTCAGTTGAGCCGCGCCATAATTTTTGTATTTTTTTAAATAAAATATATTGATAAAAGAATGTTTTGTTTTACGTTCCCTCGTTTATGAAAACAAAGCATGGCTTTTTTTTTTTTTTTAATTTCTTTTCTTTTGCTACTGTTCTTTATGTGCAAGACTATTCACACTAATATAAACAATTAAAGGTTATACATCGCGAATAAGTAAAAAATATGTGCATGAAACATGATTTTTCTACTTATTTTTCACCGAATCAGTTTACTGAGAAAAATACATGATCGAAAATATATTATCACTTAAATAGTGAAAAACTTTTTAATTTTTCTGTATAAAATATTACTATTTTTCTTTTCCCATCAATTCAATCAAAATATCTATGAAAATAGCGAATAAACATTTTTCCTCAAAAAATTCAATGAAAAATATAAATTTTTTAAGTAGTGTCATGTTGAAGTTTGACTACGATACAATTAACTTTAGATATGATGAAGGATTCACCAAATCAATGATAATCATATCTTTTAATTTGTTTGACCTAGCTACTTATTTTTAGTCCATTTAAAAAAGAGATAAGTGTCAAAAACACACATAAACGATCTATTTTTTTGAGTTTCATACCTAAACTATTGAGAGTGTGAGTTTCATACATAAACTATCATTTTTTAGTTTGAGAAACACACATCAGTGGTGTGTGTAATGCTCTCTCTCTTTTCTTTGAAAAAACCTTGACACATGACATTTCACATGGATAAAATATTCCACCCGAGAAAAATTAAATAATAAACTATTAATATTAAATAAAAATTAAAGATTAAAGAATTAATATCCATTAAAAACATTTAAAAATAAAATTTAAATTATTTTCTTACCTCACTCCACCACCTCCTCCACGTAAACCCCCCCCCCCCCCCGATAATCTCCCGTACTTTTTAACAAAATTTCTTTTATAAAATTTTTTAAAAAAATTCATACTTCACTCTCCTCCCTCCAAAAAAAAAAAAAAGAAAACACCCACTCATCCCCCTCCCCCCACCAAAAGAAAAATAATATTATTTTATTTTTTTTAAAAAAAAATTTACATCATCCTATTTAACCCTCCGCTCCTATTTTTTTTTTTTTACATTTTTCTCATTTTGTGGTAGATATGTACGTACATATATTTTTAGAAAAAAAAATTCTACCACTGTTCCAAATATAACATAAATAAATAAAAAATTAGAAAAAAATCTTGTGGCGGCAAGTAAAATATATGTTCGATATGTATATATCTAACACAAAATGAGAAAAATATTGGAAGCGGAGGATTAGGTGGGGTGGGTAGAATTATTTTACAAAAAATAAATAATATCTAAATTAGTATTTGAGAAGGGGGCGGAGGAGATGAAGTAAAAAAGATTAAATATTTTTATAAAAGAAATTTAAACAAAAAAAACTAAAAAAAAATGGCAGAGGGGTGTGGGGTGACGGGGTGGGGGTGGGGTGTGAGAGGAAGTGATGGAGTGGGGTAAGAAAAAAAAATTCATTTTATTTTATAAAAGAAATATTATTTTTTTGGATAATAATTTTTTAATTTTTTAATTTTAACTAATACTAATAATTTATTTAATTTTTGTCAAGGTTAAATGTTTTGTCTATGTGGAGTGTGATGTGACAATTTTTTTAAATAAAAGAGAGAATATATTACACACACCATGATGAGAGTGGTATAAAAGAGAGAAGTGTGTTTCTCAAATTAAAAAGTGAGAGTTTAGGTACGAAACTCACACTCTCAATAGTTTAGGTATGAAACTAAAAAAAAAAGGTGTAGTTTAGGTGTATTTTTGACATTTATCTCTTTAAAAAATATTGATCATTCCCCCTAGCAACTATTTAGTTTTAACTTTCTACACGACATGTTTAAGACTACAAGATTCAAGATCATTTTTATATATTTGACATAACTTTAATTTAATTCACAAGATTCAAAAGTTTTTTTTTTTCTTAAATTCCGTATCAAATCAAATAGGCTAAACAAATTGACAGTTGAGAAAATATGTAATTTTACCTCGATTTACATCTTGATCAAATACTAAATTTCATTAATTTGATGTAAACATACTTCTACTTAACTTTAAAAATATGGTAAATTTGTTAAATGGAAATCTTAGGGCATCTCCAACCCAAACATCAAATTTGGTGTCAGCACTATTTTTGATGTAATCAACTACAACCCACTGCACCAAATTTTACACCAAAAATGAATATTTTTTTCTCTCTTCATTATTACATTATTATTTCTTATTTATTTATATTTTCTTATTTCATAAAACAAATTCTTTCTAAAACATTTACCATATATAATTCATATTATTTCCTTTTATAATCGTTTAATATAAAATTATTTTGTACCATAAATTTTTAAATAATATAAATTGCTAGCAAATATTATACATAATAATGGATAATACAAATAAAAGTGAAATCATTAATAAAATACAATTAAATAAACATTACATAATTGAAAAAATTACTTTAAATTCTACATAAATATTCAACTTTAAAGATCACTACGGTGCTCTTATAAATGCTCTATTGATGCATTAGTAGTCAAAATGAGCAATGTTTGAATTTTTTTTTTGTGAAGGTTAATTGTAGTTATATCAAATTATAATTTATAGTAGAATTAATATAAATTTAATTTTGTTTTTAAAAAAGTCATATATAGAAAAATTAATTTATAAAAAAGCTAAATTTTATATCTAAAATTAATATTGTAAAAATATTACATAAATAATAATTAAATATACAAGAGATTTAATTAAAACATACAATTTATATAATGTTTAATTAAAAGTTTGTATAATGAAATAATATTAAAATATTCAAAAAATGAATTGGTGTGATGAATAGTGTTACACCAAATTGGTGTAACACTATTCACACACCAAATTTGGTGTAAAAATTGATGTGGATTGGAGCTCAAAACACCGAATTTTACATCAAATTTAGAATTTTGTGTTGGGTTAGAGATGATCTTAGAGGAAGAGAGACTTATTTATAAGGCAATGCAATACAAATAGAAGAAAAAATATTTATTGGAGTCCATTTAAAAAAGAAACATAAACTTCAAACTTCATAATATTTAATCGTGGCGTAGCCATATGTAGTTGCAAATGATCAGTTGAACATCATTTGGCGTATATATATATATATATATATATATATATATATATATATATATATATATATATATATATATTAATCTAATATATATAAATCGAAATAATCTTTTTATACGCATATATTATAATATATTTTTTTTACTTCATTACTGCTTCTATAATGGTGTACAGGTTACAAAAAAATAAACATAAATATCAAACTTCACATCAACAAAAGTTTACCCATATATATACTCATACAACTGTCACACGTTTTAAGCTGTGAGCATTAATATTAATTAATTAATTATTATTATTATTTTGATATCACCACAAATTCTGTAAGCCCCTCTAGAAGAGCTTTACTTTTTGACACAATACAATCTTATTTTAAGAAATGTGATATAAATAATATATTCTAATGCAAGCATGGGTGATCAGGGACGAATTTAGAAGGATGTGAGGATGTTCACCGAATTATTTCGATAAGAAAATTATATTTTATATATAATTTTATATAAATCCTCTGAACACAGGATTAGAGGTAGGCTCAGTAATTTAGAGAATTTAAAATTCACCATGCGATTTTAAGATTTATCAATACTGAATTTGTAAACTATAAATCACATGAAGACAATTTCATTAATGTTCTCTAACTAAATATATCAAATGAGAGATAATCATCATAAAGGATCAAAGTATTGCATTACGAGTTGATCAAAGTATTGCATCACGAGTTGATCTTTATTGTACTCAGATTAATTTGTGTTCTAAATTGGAGGAAGCTAATTCTAGTAATTTTCCTTTTAGTACCCTCAAATTTCAATATGATATTTACTAATTATTGACTTAATGCTCACAAAAAATTATTCAACTCTAATTTTTCACTGGCAAGTGACTTTAATGTCTATCTGTTAAATCAATTACTACAAAAGGTTATTGAATCAAAATTGGAATGAGTCTGATAATTTGCAATGTAAACGTGTATATATCAATTAGGACAAAAGGTGGATATATGTTTAATTAGAACCAAATTCAAGATTTTAAAATAAATAAATAAATACATTTAACGTGAAATCACTATTTATAACAATTTTGAATGCATATAATTCAAACAGAAAATAAAGTTGCATTTTTGAACTTGATGTGATACAAATTCATGTATGTCAAACCAAAACGAATAATAACTACCATGAACTTGAATTACAATATACTTATTACTTTTTTCTATTTTAATTTATTTGTTTGATTTTAAATTGATACAGAGTTAAAAAAAAATAATAAAAACTTTTAAATCTTATGATCATAAACTAAAGAAATATCTTTAATGTATCAAAATATTCTTTGACCTTATGATCTTAAATAAACATATTGAAAATCAAATTCAAGGAGTTGTAAAAATTTTAAAAATAAAAACATTGTGAGGTAAGTAAGACAACAAACAAACTAAATTGGAGAAGTTAATATTTTTTTTTAAAAAAAAAAAAAATCTTTTTTTTTAAATAGTTGAAGTGTTTGAACAGACTTTTAACTAAAAACATAAGAGCTTTTGTAGGGCAAATTTATAACCTAATTTATGATGCATATGGATTCATGATCTTTCTATCAAACTAAATATTTTATATACATATTTTTATCTAATATTATCTGTCAATGTCCTGCTTCAATAAATAAATAAATAATACATTTGATTAAAAATTAAATTATACCCAAAAGCACAAGGATTAATTCCTACTTGATTTTTTTTTTATTTTAAAAAACAAATTATTAGTTTCTCTTGCAATTTTTTTTTTTAAAAAAAGGTTGTGACAAAGACCAAGAACGTGGGTGAGGTATTCCCCAAACAAAAAGCCAGCATATTTTATCCTTTAATATAATTTAAGTTTTAAGTTGTATGTGGTGCAATAGGTGAGTTTTTTTTTTCTTAATCAGAATTTTCGAATTTGAATTTTCAAGATGAAAAATTCTTGATAGAGAACACATCTCTTCCTTCCAATGGGACCCTATACAATATAAAATTAAATTAATTGAACTTCAACGAATATTGGACAACAAATTAAAAAAATAATCTAAGTTTATATATTAAAAAGAAGGATAATTAATTAGCTCATCTCTCATCCACGAATGTAAGTACATATTATTTGTGGATTATAAAAATTGCATATAAACACGCAAGCATAGTATGTTTATTGACTATTTATTAGTGATATTTAAAAATCTAAATAGTAAAAACTAAAAACTAAATTATTCTTTCTCAATTTGTTAAGTTGATCCTGAATTACTGATCATGTAGGCCCCTGTCCAGAAAAAAAAAAAGAAAACAAAAGAAAACACCGTCAAATAAAAATACATAAAAATTGTAAATGTTTGAATGACTTTATAGTTTATGATTTATATGTTAAAAGTTATGAGATAGAAATTTAAATTTTTGATTTATTCAAAAGTCAACTACCATAAAAATGTTTAAAAATTATTTTGACTTTGAAATATATAAAATAAGTCAATTCGAACATTTTCTAAGTTATTCTCGAATTATAGTCTTACAATTATAAGTCATTTTGTACGCGAAATAAGATACAATATCTTTAAGATTAGGTCTGGAATAAAATTTATACTGTTTATTTGAAGGAATAAATTTATTTTCAAAACAATTAAATTTATATCGTCAACTAAATAAAATATTATTTTTTTCAAAGACTTAGTTATGAAATATCCACCCTACTTCATTCAATTTGAAATTACTTTATCCATTTCTCCGATGAAATACATTAATTCAAAAATTATAATCTTTAAAAATGATTATAATTTCAAAATAATTTAGTCTACATACTAAATAAACACAATCCTGTAATTCGATCAAGTATTAAATAGGCAATTATGGCCGAATATAAAAAAGGAAAACTTACATAAATATACTATATTAAGAAAACATTTACTATTTGTAGTAATAACATTTTTTTTCACTTGATAATTTCTAATACATTTATAATGCATTTTTTAAATACATATTACAGAGAACAATTTATAAAACACATATAATATAAGTTTTGATATTTCATTTATCACATATTTTAATACAATGTGTCGATTTCGTACCAAACAAGTATAATATATTTTAAAACAATTATAATACATATATATTGCATACATAATTCACTTTTGATACATATTATAGATTTATCATAGTCTTGCTATGTATTGCTATAAATAATAATAAATAAAAAAAATATCGCCAAAATCAGTAATTATTTATTAAAAAACACACATCCAAATAATTTTTCCTTAATTTTTTTAAATTTAACATTACAAGATTTATTTATTTTTAACAAGACATATGAAATATATTTTTAAAAAATAAGCGTCAAACTAAACAATTATTTTAATGGCCTTATAGACATAACTACTTGTTAAAGATCAAAAGTTAGGGTTAGAGCAATGATTTTCAGTGGTTTAAAAGTTCCTTTCAGAAGGTCACGGTCACCAAAGCAATTAAGCAATGGAGAAACAAAAAAAAAAAGCTAGACCCAACTTTCATGTTTTAAAATATTTATTAATAATTTATTTTAGAGTTAAACGGTATAAATTTTGATTAATATTTTAAAATATAATTTTTCGTCATATTGAATTGAAAAAATTATAATATCTAGTATATATTGAATATTTTTTAATTTTAAAATATTAAAGTAATCTAATTAAATTTAACTTTAAAATTAGTCAAAACTAGAGAAATAAAATGTAATAATTATTTTAAAATGAAGGGAGTACTTTCATAACTTTTTATAGTAAATATATAAGATTTTATTTTTAGTTAAAGGTCTCAAATTTAAAATTTGGGGGCAAATTTTCTTTTAATAAGTGTTTTATTAATACGTTGTATATAAATTACAAATTTAAATTAATCGAGACCTCAAATTATATACAAAATATCGCGTGTGAATAATAAAAACAAAACGATTTTACTTGCTACTTGTTGACTACATAGAGACAGAAAATATATTTATTATTTTTGTTTTTGAAGTTTGAAAAAAATTTAATTAGGTTTTTAAATTAAAATAAATATTGATAACTTTTGAAATTAAACTCCAATTAATTATTTAATTCAACAAATTCAGATATATTTCTATTGATACTTGTGTTATAAAGTAAGTTAGAAATTCAAGCATTTAGCTATGTTTAGACAACTTTTTTTTGGAAAAAATAAAGTAATGTTCTCACATATAAAGTATTTAGTGTGGAAATGTTAAAAAAACTTTTTAGAAAAAAATTGCACTAAATTACTTTTCTTCACTTGAAAGTTGTGGACAACTTTATACAACTACCCCAAGTAAACTTCTTGAGAAAAGTTTATCGAGAAAGTTAACATGGCTAATTGTCTCTTAATTTTTTTTATAGGATCTGTCTATTCAAAGATAATTTTTGTGTAAATATGTAGTAATTATATAAAGTGGTTGGAGAAAAAAAAAAAATTATGTGAGACAATCATCACATTTGCTTTATGTGAAACGTGAGAGATTAATTAAAGGGATAATTACAAGCTCAATCGTTTGATCATCTAGTTTATAATATATGTATAAAGTATATATAATGAATATTGTTATAACTACATATATATGTAATATATTTCGATATGATAAACTAATTGGCCGAAAGACATATATATTACTAATAGAAAGAAAGGTACTTATTCTCATTATCTTACTTTCGAGGAAATAAAGAAGAATGTTAAATGGCATGTCATATTCATGGCTTTTAGCCTTCAAGGAAGTAAGGCATTAACTAGGAAATGACAAGTTCTAATTTTTACTCCTAGTTAGTGTGTGTACCAAATAAATGAAAGAATTTTGTAGGTAACATTTTATGTCAAAGGATTTTTCTAGTACTCATAACTTAGAAACGAAATTTTTGATTTTAAAAAACAATTTTATTCATTGTAGAATTTTGTAGGTAACATTTTATGTCAAAGGATTTTTCTAGTACTCATAACTTAGAAACGAAATTTTTGATTTTAAAAAACAATTTTATTCATTGTATCATATCCATTAGTAATTGTTTTACCACAATTAGCCATTAGGTAACTACTACATTCGTCTATTTTTAATTGTCATAGTTTACCTTTTTAGAGTCAAACTATAAAGTTTTTGACTAACATTGTATAATGTTTTTTTCATCATATTGATATGCAAAAACTTAAAATTAATAGTACTTTTTGTATAATTTTTGAATATCTAAATTTTTTGTTTAAAACATCGAATTAATGTAATCTAATTTAACTTTGAAAATTAGTCAAATTAACTTTCGAAAAATGCAATATGACAAATAAAAGTGGACGGAAGAAGTATATATTAAGTTATTGATAAGTATTTCTTTATTCTTAATCGAGGTCTTTCGTTCGAATTCCTCTAGATACATAATCACTTTTAATAGAGAATGTTTTACTCCAATATCAATTTTTTTAAAATTTAATCAAACTTCAACGTAAATATCGAACTCGAATAGAAAAAAAGATGTAAGTCATTGGCATGCGGCTCGCGTGCACCTCCCTTAGGACACTTGGCAGGAAGGCCGTGTTTCATTGCACATGCTCCATTAGCATTGTAAGTATTTAAGTAGGAATTTGTAGGTAGCACGTGCCTTACACTTGTGTTGAAATCTTGCCCCTCTTTTTTTGGCTTTGTCTGGAAAATATATGTGGGCCTTTCCCTTATAGTTGCTGGTCTACTCAATTTCATATACTTGAAAGTTCAAAGTTGGGGTCGGAAGGTGTTCATCATAATCCTCTCGATAAAAATATATATTGTTACATAAGGTAAAAACACATTAAATAGGGTGGGTTTGTTTAAGAATGACAAAAGTCTCACATTAATGATTATTGCGATGAGTGAATTCCTTATAAGACTTGTAATCCTCCTCCTTTTGAGATAGCTTTTGGGGTGTGAATTAGGTCCAAGACCTAATTTAACATGGTATCAGAGCAGGGTCATTTCACCCAATGTTGTGTTATGACTGAAAATAAGCAGGTGTAATGCGGAAGCTAGCAAAACAAACCTCAAAAGACAATCCTCTATAAATATGAGAGTACAAAATATAGAGAGAAATAACCTCAACCAATTCACTCGGAATACAAGGAGGTTCACAAATTCTCCCCCATAACCAAAATTCAAAATCCTAGGACTACATTGTGAATGTTAATTAAGTTTGAAGGAACAATCTTATATTTATAGAGTTCTAAAACCTTTCCTACAAGAAAAGGACTAGTCAAAATATTAAAACCTTTTCCTAAAAAGAAAACTTATTTATGGTAAGAAATCGGGCAAATAAAACCCAACATGTTGGGGCTCCATAAATAAAAAATTTCCACGCACCAAATGCTAAGCACTGGACGTGAGGTGGGGTGTTAAAGAATGACAAAAGTCCCACATTGATGGTTAATGAGATGAGTGAACTATTTATAAGGCTTGAACAATCATCCCCTCTTTGAGCTAGCTTTTGGGGTGTGAATTAGGCCAAAAACTTAATTTAACAAGGTCCATGTTGAGCAAGAGTGGTGTAAAGTGATACTCTTTCTTGAATTTTTTTTCATAAAGTTTATATATTAATACTATGCATAAAGTGATATATAAAACGAAATGACACTATTTACCAAAAGTTATCTGTTAGCTTGTTGGTTAAGGCTAAGCATTTTTTTGCAAAATATATCATACGCTTAAAATTGTAGTTAAAGTAGAAGTTGAACTCAAAATCTCTTCCAATTTAAAATTAGTTTTTTAAACTTTTATTTTTTCTTCTATAAATATCGACACCGTTTTCTAAAATTTCTCCGTACGGCTACTGCCGTTTTAACTTCTTATAAGGTTTCAACAAAGACCAAATTAGACAAATAAACAATATGAATTAGGACCGCAACATGCAGAGTCAATAATTTGATTCCAATTAGTCTCTTGGGACATTCATTCATTTCGATGAAGTTTTAAAATTTCAAATATGTTGTAATTGAAGTTGATGTATATAACTAAATTATATGACATAATTTATATGATTTAAATACTTATTTATGTAATGGATATTTGGAGATATGCACATAAATTTTTTCAAAGTTTAATTAAGTTAGGAATGCTTTTAAAAACTATTTTACCACGTATTCAAATACTACCGTAATATAAAATCTATGCAAATTAAAATTTAACAGGCTATCAGTATATTCATCCTTTTATATATTATAAACTATAACTATGTTTGTACAAGAAGAATCTTTTTTCTTTTAAATTTCTCATTTGGTGTTTAAAACTCACATTGAGGCTCAATTAAATGCACTACAAAATTCGTTCGGGGTAACACTGCCAATAAGATTTTCTCCATATTCAGAGCTCAAATCCCAAGAGTCCAAAACCTCTAAATAAGAATGAAGCAGTTCCTGCACCACAATCCATTTAGTGTACACGAAGAATCTGATACTCCTCCCGTTCACTTTTAATTGTCATGTTGCGCTTTTTGAAAGTCAATTTGACTATTTTTCAAAGCTAAATCAAATTACATTAATTCAATATTTTAAACAAAAAATTTAGATATTCAAAAATTATCCGAAAAATACTATAAATCGCAATCTTTTACATATCAGTATGATGAAAAATATATCATAAAATATTAATTAAAATTCTTATTATTTGACTCTAAAAAAAAATTGTAACAATTAAAAGTGGACGGAGGATATAATAAGTTGCTTGGGTTGTGCAAGGAATTGATGCATATACTAGACTTACTAGTATGATTTATAGATGCGGTCCATAAAGGCAAAATTATTTTCTTGTGCGGTAGGGAAAACACAATTATAGGTCCACGTTCTCTCACTTCATTAAAATGATGTCTTATACCAAAGGGAATGATAATGTTCTCACTTCATTAAGATGATGTCTTAAAAATAAAATTATTTCTAATATCATATATGATATTGGGCTATGCAGCCCTTTTATGTGGATATTTTACGAGAAAAATTTGAAATATATTTGAATTTTGATCGAAATTATTGTAATAATCTCAAACTTTGGACAAGATCTATTATCTCGCTGCACTATTTAATAGTGTATGTTAAAGATATATAAGTGTTCAGCTGGACAAGTTACTATTTATAATGATGCAATACTTATGATGTCCACGTGATGACCTATATATCTTTAAAATACACTATTAATTAGTGCAGAGGGGTAATATGTCATGTCAAAGTTTGGGATATTCTAACAATTTTGTGTCAAAGTTTGGATATATTTCGAACCCTTTCCCTATATTTTAACATACAATAATGCAATTATATTATTTGTAAAACGGAAAGTTATAAATTAATTAGCATATACCTATATACAAAATATATATAAGAAAAGAAAAACATATAAGAATTTAACAGGTTTCAACTAAGTTTTTATCTTTGGAGCAGAAGCAAAGATCGTTTAATTTCTATTATATGAACTAGAAGAATAATATAAAAATCTTCTATTAAGATCACTTTATATATATATATATATATATATATATATAAATTATTAAGTATTTCTCAAATCTACAAAAACAATAACTTCAATTTAAATTCAAAGACATACAATAGTTTAATTTCATTCATCTAAGTTTCGATATATATTCACTATCACTCCTTAGCATATTTATTCATCTAATTAATCTTCAAATCTCATATAGTTTTTTTAGTGATGAAATTCATTTGCATAAAACAAAATGCATAATTTAATGATACCATAATTGACTTAAGAATCTTTTTCTACTAGTACTACTTTCCAATTTTACCTTTGGGATATATGTTGGAAAAAGTTGATTAATGATACCATAATTGACTTAAGTAAACCGCGTTATCATGATATATGGTAAACAAGCAAAAGTCATCTTCACGCAAACCTAAATATGTCTCAAATAATGAAAATGTTGTCATTTTATGGAACAAATATTATTATTCTCTAACTATACAACTAAGGGTTATCGTGGGATAAATGAGATCCATTCATCCTTAATTATCAACCGGGCTTTAAATTTGAGCCACGAGAGAGGAGACCCAAATAGAGAAAATTTCCTTTCTATGGTTGATCCTATGCAACGTGAATGATCTAAATTAATGGTGCTGGTGAATATCGGATATGAGATGATTATATCTAGAGGCAGATGCCATAATGGTTATATTCGGTTCATCTGGACTCAGTATTTGCAACATGATATTCACAAAATTATAATAATAAAAACTATAATGAATTCAATGCTAAGAACCTTAAAAGTTGAATTCATAAACTTCATTCGAATTAGCCATGATTATATCATAAAAGAAATTGTTAAATTATGGGTCATAGGATACCCTAATCCAATACCCTATCCCCATTTAGGCACTTAACTCCTTCCTCCTTTCTATTAACAACTTTTAAAGAAGAAAAAGCAAACTGAGAAAAGTTAACAAGCTAAAAAAGGTTACTATTAGGCCATAACTAACTATAGACTTGTCTACTTACAAAAAGTTCATGATTTCTTTTCTTTTCAATTTTATATATATATATATATATATATATATATATATATATATATATATATATATATATATATATATATATTTTATATTACTAACTACTTGCCAAATAGTGAATATATATTTGCTCCAATGGTATAAAAGCATGCACCCAATCAAGATATTTAAACTATCCATACATATAATTAATTAAACCCACACGCTACGACACTTGATTAAAACTAAAAAAATTCACATAAACTACGACAAATGAGGATTTAGCGCAATAATATAATTGCGCTATATATATATATATATATATATATATATATATATATATTATATTTAGCGACATAATAAATATGTATATTTATAATCAACACTCTAAATAAATATTACTAAAGACTTCAACGACTCTAAATATAATGAAATTAACTTAATTGCTGTTAAGTATTATCGCTAAAAGGGAAAATATATTGTCACTAAATTATAGTGACATTTAAGTGTCAATTTGGACCATAAAAGACATGTAATATATTATGCATCCAAATTTAATATAACACGTTAATTTACCAACTATCAATAGGTAAACTATATATGTCTCATTATAATTAACCAAAGAAGTTTCACCACATGGGAGCAGGGGTATAGGGATTTAATTTCTTGAATGTTTTCGAAATAAGACCTCCAACTTTGTATTATAACCTTCGTACCCTTGATCCGATGATCCTCATTATTCATCACAAGTGAGCTTCTAGAAGGAAAATAGCTACGAGGTCTCCTAAATTATTGGTATATAGAGGCATCAGATTATCCTATCGAGAATTAATAGAGGAACAAGGAATTTAATAAAAAGTGTGTAAATTTTCTTTTAATTATATTAAAATATACAAAACTGAATACTATATAATTACTATTATCTAACCTTTATATATTATATAATTTTCCAGCGAAGGTTATATATCAGACCACCTTCGAATATTGTTAGTATGCACACCAAGTGTTTGGTGTATAAGTAGGTGTATGCCGGCAAAAGTTGAAAAGGAAATCTTTCTATAATATATGGTCAAAGATTGACTTTATGTATGAAAAAGTGATCTTCTTCGTCTTTGCAACAAGAACTTGTGGGACATTAATTAAAGACTAGATATTTTCATGTATCCCATCAAGTTTTTTTTTTTTTTTTCTTAAAGGAAAAAAAAAAGTTATTAGAAGACTACCTAGAGTTATATTAAAAGGGAAAATAAAGTGGATGGAAAGAGACTTGACAAAGTAAATGTAAGTCAAGAAAATAGTCAAATATAAACCTTTCATGCATAATTATTTCACACCACCAACATTAATCATGTTTTAACATTTTGTAGTGCTTTGGGTTAGCAATAATCCCAAGTTGGTAAATTTTGGTATGGTCATTGTTATGATGAAGAAGTGTTGTTATAAAGCAATAATTTTTGGCATAAGGTTTTTGGCAACTTAAGTTCTTTATCTTTTGCGCTCGTTGAAAATTATTACTCCTTTTTTTAGAATTGCTGCTCTAACTCATAAATGATTTTTTGTTAATTATTTAGTATTAATAAAATATTTATCGCTATATTATATTTAACAAAAATAATAAATATGAGTACTGATAATGATCACTTTATATAAATGTTGTTAAAGGTTTTAGTTACTCTGGATCTGATGATATTGACTCAATTACTATAAAAAAATTTACGATAATAAATACTATACCGCTAAAAGGAAAATTTATCTTTTACTGTGGTGGTCTGTGTGAGAGTGGGAAGAAAGACTTAAATATTTTGCTTATTTAACGAAAACATGATGGTTGATAGTAGGGGTGTCAAATAGGCGGATTGAGTTGAAATTCAAAAATCTTCCTTTTTTCTAAATATCGTGCCAAGTCAAACGGTATCACGTAAAATGAAACGGAGTTGTAAAAAATATAGAGGGATTTGCTCCTTGTATCACTTGTATTCCTTCGTTTTAGTATAAAAAAAACAATTAGAGAAAGGGTTAAAAATACATAAATACAAAGAGAAAAAGAGAGAGATGAGAGAGGGGAGAGGCAAGTAAGATTAGGGAGAGATGCTAGATAGAGTAAAATATAATTTAAAAGTATAGCTATAAATAGTAAATACATAACACATGTTTGATATATTATATATAAAATTTCCTTTATAAAATATGTAGAAAATATATAGATAATATATTTTATTCTAAATATACATATAATAATATATATGTCTATACACAACATATACATTATATATGTTAGGTATATAGTGTAATAACAACAACATATGTTCATTAAGGCTGCCATTTTAGAACAAAGTTTGATTTATTTTATCTTTCATTCATGAGTTTGGCCATGCAATCGAATATAATATGAATTAAATATTTGTTATGTTTTCAAAAACAGCAAATGTTGGGTTGAAAAAGGTTGGTCAAAGATGCACTGTTTTAATAGAGATTGCATTAAATTTTTATAGACCATATTCACATCTAATTCAACTTACCGTCCCGTGGAGGGAATGGGTGCTTTTATTAAATTTCCTTGTCTTGACTACTACTATAACTAATTTGGGATTTCAACAAAAAAAAAATTGTGAAAAAAACTCCTTTTCTATTTAAATATAGGGTGCGATAAAAATCTCATATATTCGGAGGCTAATTATATCCTATTTCGAAAAAATTTCTCCAATTACAAAAGTCTCTTATTTTTCATCGCTCACGGATACATTATTTTATTGTCGAATACATTGCAAACGATACATTACTCAAGATTCTGTTGGGTCGAATACATTCCTCATGTTATCGGATACATTGATCTCTACTCTATTATTTGGATACATTGGTCTCCGGATACATAGCCTTTCGGATAAATAACAATAGGTGCATGTATTGGATACTAAAATATAATGAAATTTATCATAATTATGTATCGGATACATAACTATGAACATGATTTATAATGGGAGGGATGTATCGAGATTAGGAGAAAGAGAAGGAAAAAGGAAATTTTTGTAAAAAATATTTAAATGGTAGAAAATTTTAGATAGTATGATATTTTAAGTTATGTATTTATGTAACTTTTCCTTAAATATAAGTTACATCAAGAGAAGTTTGTGTAATTTTGTGTAATTTTTTTAATTGATAGAAATTTTAGATATTATGAAAACCCCCATAGGCTATCACATCGTCTCAAGGTATAATATTTTCATTAATAATTGTACAAGATTGACTAGAAATTTCCCCACAAATGATTTGAACATATTATTTCTTTCTCAATTAATAATTTTTATACGCTTAGGGTAGTGGATCTTCGGGTGCTAGTCATGACATACATAAAAATAAGTTATTTATGTATAAAATTGAGGGAAATTTGTTTTTGCGAATGATATTTTATTTTTGAACATTTTATCTTTTTAACTTTAATACATTTTAACTAAAAATGAAAAAAAGAAACAGTTTATTTTAAAATAAAAAATATTATAGTTTTTCTAAACATCTGGCCAAATTTTGGCCAAATTTTCTGGCCATTTAGCGTATCCCTAAAATTAATATGATATTTGGTTGACAATTTAGTATTATTTTATTTAAGTAATAAATGTATAAGTTATGATGAAATCTATGTATTATTTTATATGCGATACAAGATAGAATAACTAATACATGTATAACTAATAAATGAATAATTAATTTTTACATAACTGATACCTACATAAAATAATATATTGATTTTCTCATAAATAATCTTTACATTATACTAATACATAACTCTAATCAGCTACCGAACAACCCCTAATTAAAGATATGTGATATGAGGCTCTTTTATACTTCAACTTCATATAGTTGTTGGAGCCACAAGAGCCCAACTAGTCACCGACAATAACCCAAGTGGCCCATTTACTTGATCTAGGCAAGGTGTTAATTTGGCCTTTTGTCTTTGTTTTAGGAAAATTTATGCGAAGAAAAAGTATAACTTCCATAAATTCATAGTGTAAAACCTAAAGTACCTTCTATCCCTATTATTTTTCTAATTATATAAATTACATGTTTTTAGGCATTTAGGATACATAATTAAGGATTCGGATACATTAGTGTTGATTCATTATGTGTTAATCTGTTGCACTTGTTAAGGAAAAAACACGAAAAATAAAATTAAGATCTCATAGTATCTATCTCAAGCACTAATTAAGGAAAAAAAAACTACAAATTGTGCTATTCCATTCCAAATTATTGTCAAGAATTCAATCATATAGTGTAACTAACCAAAAAATTCAAAAATTAAATTTCTTCTTCTTGTACATCGTTCTCTCTATTTCATAAAAACTTTCGTCGAAATTTTCGATAATCGAGGTGAGTTATGAAGGATACAAAAGTGATGGAATTGTTGCTAGACAAATGATTTCATCTGTGAATCTTAAAGTTCATTGAATATCATTTAGATTTTGATTAAAGATTGTTGAAAATTTTGAGATTCAAAATTATTCTCCTAGTTCATTGAAGATCCTTTCAATTTTGATTCAAATTTATCTAAAATTTCGAGAAGATACATCATGAAGATGCTTTCAATTTAAATTAATAAGTATTGTATTTCTACTAGATACATTAAATAAGAAAGTGTTGCCCAAAAGATTTTAGGTTTGAGATCGATACATTATTGTTTGGTGAATTATATGATCGGATACATTTAGTATAAGTTTGAATTCACTTATCATAACTAAAAATTAGTACATGATACATTATTTATGTATCTTATTTTGTTTGAGAAATATTATAATTTAAAATTTTAAAAATACATTATACATGTAATTGTTCCAAATTAGCTAATTTTTGTGTGTGATACAATACACAAAGTTTATGTATCAAATACATTTATATTGAACATGATAAACAACGATCAAGATTCAACAACATTGTAGTTATGTATCAATACCTTAAATATGAACTTGATACATTGCATAAACATATATTATTGTAGCAGTGATGTATCGGATTAGTGATAACACTAACAAAGACTAATTTAAGGCTCAAAATAAATGAGATACATTAAAAATCAGTATCTTTAATAGTGATGGCCGTGCAATGGCAGATTCAACTTTTCCTTCTTTTTGGACGTTTTCAACAGAGATACATTAAAAGAAAATAAATATTTTTTAAGAAAATTTCCAACGATATGATTAACTAAAATTGCAAAGGTTCAATAAGATTTCATTGGGGACGGGCGGAGGTAGTTTTATTTTATTTTTAATATGAAAATTAAAAATAATAATAAAGAAATCAAAAATTGAACTGATGGAAAGAAATCTACCTCTTGAATAATTTGAAATTATTAATTGAAATAGAAAAGATTTGAAATTCAAAAATAGATTAATTGATAATTATGGAGAGATTTGTGGCATGTAAAAAGGAAGGAAAATCATGGGTATGAAATTTTAAATTAATGTATCTGGAAAAGGAGGATGATGGGAGGAAAAGAAGAGATTTTGATATTTTTTGAAATGGTAGGAGAATAAGAAAATATGATAATAAATGGTGTGTAGTTAAGTAATTTTTCCAAGAAAAAAGGATCTTAAAGTAACTATATTTGTAGGGTTATTAAAGTTCAATAGCTATAAGTATGTTATTTATTAAAAATGACTCTAATTTATGTCTTTTCTAGCTATATTTTTGTATATGTTTTTATTTTTCCTATTTATACATTAATACCGCTTTAATTACAATAAACTAAATAAGAAAAATGTATTAATTGTACAACTAGCATATGAATATTTTGAATTCAAATTAGTATCTCTATTTATAAAACTTAAAAATATTAATATATGAAGGATAACCAACCCCCTCCGGCGCCACCCCCACCCAACGTCAACTTTTTTTAAAAAAGTTGTTTTAGAAAATATTTCAAATTTTAAAAATTTCATTTTAATGCCACCCCCTACCCCCACCCCGTGTGACCCCGCCAATTTTTTTTTTTTTTTAAAATTGATTTTGAAATTTTTTTCCTAAGTCAAATCTCTGGGTCGGATTTTGGAATGGTCATTGGGGTCTTGTCCTAGTCTGGGTATCAGGGTCGGGTCCTAGATCAATTATCGGGGTTCATTTTTGGATCAGAAATTATTTTTCTAAAAAGTATTTTTTTTATGCTCAAGCCAAATATAAAAGATATTTTCTGAAATTCTTTTTTTTTTTTTTCAATCACCAACCAAACATTAAAAAATATTTTTCAAAAAATATTTTCTACTTCACCACAAACATGAAAAACAAGTTAGAAATCCACTTGTTTTCCAAGAAAACATTTTCCATGAAAAACATTTTACTTCATACCAAACACACCCTAAGACTCTTTAAATGACATGAGTTGTCAAATACTCCATCCATTTCAAATTAATTGAATTGTTGAGGTGTTTTACACTCTTTAAGAAAATAAGATTAAGACATAAATTAAACATAACTTTCCAATTGTATCCTTATTAATTATTTATAAAATTTATGATTAAAATAACTAAATATTAATTATAACAACTAATTCCAATACTAACTTATGAAGGGTAAAATTGAAAGATTATTCTAAAAGTAGTTTTGAAGATTGGACAATTAAGTTAATTTGAAAATGAAAATATGCATTAATGAAAGGATTTTTTAAAAATTAAAATATAACAAATGAATAACACAAAATATATAAATCAAAATATTTAACTTAATTACTTTCAACGATGGTTTGCATAAAAAGGATCATACACATAGAATCCACATAATAACGAGTAATGCAAATGGAAAACAATGAAATTAAGTCATTCATATTCATAAGATATGATATGATGATCCTTAGAGCTTCTTGAATCTCACAAAACAATTTCTAGGAGGTTCGATTTTGCTCTCTGAATTAACTTGCTCCACCCTGTATCGTATAGTAACAATTAAATTGAAATATCATTTGATAGAAAATACTATTAGTACTGACATGTTTAAGACATAAAGTTAAGGGTGTACTGTTTGGTATAAAGGAGAATATTTTTCATAAAAATTTTCCTAAAAATGTTTTCTCGAAAAAAACAAATTGATTTCTTACTTATTTTTTAATTCTTGGTAAGTTAGCAAAACAATATTATCTAAATAACATTTATATTATATCTAGCAAAAGCACTAGAAGGATGGGAGGGGATAGCCGGTGGATAATGGGGCCTCGGTGGGATGGTAAAGAGGCAAGGGGCGTTGGGTGGATGGGCCGCAAGAATACATCAATAAACACAGAATGTTACTTATAAAACTTATTTTTCCTGCTTTCATCAAGGAAGTCATTTTTCTCACTTCCAAAAATTTTGTCCAACCAAATATGGAAAAAAAAAAAAAAAATTTTCAGAAAATACTTGCCTCTATAGTCTATACCAAACATACAAATAACATTTTAGTACATTCCACTTATCATCATTTGTTTGAGATTAGAAGATTTAAAAATATTATTTACTTTCTTAAATTTCACGTCAAATTAAAATCAGACAAATAAATTAAAACAGAATAGTAAATATTAGGTGATGAAGGATAAATACCTATAGTAAAGAAGAAAGTAATGAAGAAATTACAGAAACCTCAAGCCTGGCCAAATTGGCTCCTGGACACATTTTGGGGCCAACTCCAAAGGGAAGAAAGGAGGCTGGCTTGGGTTCAAGATCCTGTAGAATTTGTCACATTATACCAAAACATCTTAGGGAATTAAATCATTTATGTATAATATAATTAATTACATTAATATTAATTAATAGGTCATTCGATTGATGAGGAAGTGAATTATTCACGTATTAAAACATAGCATATTGAATATTGTATTTGTAACATTTAGTTGTTATGTATAAAATTTAGCATCTCAAGTATAAAATCTAACGACTAGTTTACAATCTTGTATAACAAATGTTGCATAATAATTCTTATATTACTAATAAATGCATAATTCTAACCATCAACTAAATGATTCGTAAGTCGAAAAAATTTATGAACAACAATTAAGACGTGTCACTTGCATCCCATCTTGAAGGATTAAATTCCTTGGGTCTCATAAGTATGAGGATCCAAATGATAATTCCATGAAAATGTCAAAACTTCCACCCCTTGGGTATGGTATACCCTGCACAAGATTTATAAGAGGCCCATGTTGGTAAAATTTTTAAATGGTTACTCTAAGAATTTTTCCTACTAAAATTATTTTCTTTGTTTTGTAATAAAACCAAAGTCACATAATTATTTCATTTTCCCAGAAAAGTCTCATGCCAAAAATGCACAAGGCCCTAGAAATGTCCACATTTGACATATTTTCTCTGATCCATATTAAACGAATTATCGATACAAACACACCTTTTAAGGAAAATATTTAAGGATATAAATTAAAGTTCTTCTGAAAAATGTAAAAAAGTTAAAAACTTAATCAAATGAAGGTAAATAGAAAAAAAAATCCCAACAATTCTCTTGAATTCTGAATAATTTATTTATTTTAAATTATTGACTAGAGGAAGCATAAGGCACCCCCCCTCCTCCCTCCTCAAACCAAAATAGGTCATTGGATTTAAGATGAATTTCAAAGGGTAAAACATCTCAATTTATATGACACACTTTACTATTAGTTTATCTTAAAATGAATGTCACCTTTATATAATTAGAAAACAATTTCACTTTTAAATTTTCCTTTTATTTTTAATAAAATAACTTATAACTACAAAATATCTAAAATTTGGTTTACATCATAAATTACAAAAGTCTTCATTAATTTTTTAAAATGTATATCTAGTAAGATAATTCTACATAAATTAAGACAGAGTACTATAAAAGATATTCACACTTAAAGACCCTTTGAAAAAAAGAAAAAATAGTCAAGTATTTTTTTATGTTTACTACTGAATAAATAAAGTGATTTTAGTAGATAAATTCGTAAAATTAAGTAACTATTTGAGAAATTTATTCGAATAAAATAAGTCGAAAAAAGTTAAGGCAGAGTACTAACTGTTTATGTTAATAGTAGTGCTTGCCTCTCTAAAGAATATTGTTTTGGCAATAGCAATACGTAACGATTCATTAATTACCTTCAATTTGGAAAAAAGAGATAAGAATAATTAATGCATGTTTATTTGTTCAAAATTATTTTATTTTGAACTTTACAAAGTAAAATAAAATAAAAATAAAAAATTTAACTCTTACGCTACTAAGATACTTCTTCTATTTAATCTCATGGAAATTAAGGCCTTCATTTGAAGACGTTCTTCTCTTTACTATATCCTCTTGTTCCTCCTGTAAAATAGAAAATTTGTCAAGACATATATTAGGCATAATTTAACTTTTTTTAAATGTTAAAAGACTAAACTACCCCTACAACAAGAATTAGGGTGTGTTCAATATGGAGAAAAATATTTTTTAAAAAATAAGTGAATTTTCTATCTATTTTCTTGTGTTCAATATATAAATAAAAAAATATTATATATAATCTAAACAAATACTATTGGAGACAGAGACATGGAGGTGGGGTTGGGTCTACGGGTGGGTGTGAAGATGAACTATATGAGTAGGTGTGACAGCGTAAGAAAGACGTAATCATGAAACTTATTTTTTCTAATTCCAGAAAATTGAAAAATATTTTTATTTGTATCGAACATAGCCTTAAAAAAGAATAATAAAAGTAGTGATGAATATATAGGTATACTTTAGCTTTGTTCAAGAAGTGAGTGATATTTTGTAGATACATAATTGCTGCTGCAACCAAACCAACAGATTCAAAACCAGCAAATGTATAAGAAACAAGCACTGCAATGATCTTCTCATCATTGAATCCTTTTCCTTGTTCATCATCATCTTGAGTGTCTAACATCATATCTAGTAAAATGTTAGACTTTCCCCTTGTTTTGTTTCTTTTTCCTAATCATCACTTTTCTTTCATCTAATATATGTTGATATATCTTAGCCATTGCTCCTCTTGCCTGAAAATTAACATGCATTAAATGTAAATGTTTAATACATTGAGCAATCTGTTAAATTTGTTAGTCAATTTCATTTAGATATTTAGATTGCAACTTTTGCTTCAATTAAACATCTCAACACATGATAAAAGATTTTATTAGATACTTTCGATTCAAATTTATAGAAAAAAAGTTGTATGTTTCCTTTAATTATTTGTTCAAATTTTTAGTTGTCTCCTAATTACTGTCCATTTTGACAAATCAAGAAATGACAAATTTTTACATATTATACTGGGCTTAATTAATTACTTTGCAGTGCGAGAACTTCTTGAAAATCTTAAATTTTAATTCCATCCACTTCATAATTAATAGGGGTAAAATACGTAATCTCATTATGTCAATTATTTATTTTCTTAATAGGGTCATCAGTTAAAAATCGGGACAAATGACTGCAGAGAGAGTGAGTACTAATTATATAAATAAGTTAATCATAAAATATGTCGCTCTTTTTTTTTAGTTATACACATTAATAGACTTAAAAAAGGCATGTCATATCAAACATGTTTCAGTGATGTACAGATTGATTAAATAAAAATGACATATTTGTATGATTATGAGTACTAATAGACAATTAAGAGCACTGCATAAAAGTATTTTAAGTTTTGAACACTTTGCATGTATTTGGGTTTTTTTAGTGGGCATCAACTCTCAATCTTGTAGTGAGGAAGTTTTCATTCTCCAGCACATATATATCTATACAAATTAAAAACTCTCATTTATTGAATTAAAAGAAATCCTAAAATTAGTTTTTAATTTCAAAAAATGTCATTTAGCTTTAAAAAGTATCTCACCCATTTTCTTATAAAGATCAGCCCAGCTAAAAAGGTAAAGTATCTTTTAAAGTCATTGATATTTTTGAAAAAATAATTTTAACAATTAATTTTAAGATTTTTTTAAAAATTATTAAATAAGTTCGTTAACAAAAAATGAAATCAAATATGCTCTATTTGTTAGATGGCGAGTAGATAGGAACCCACATTAGAAGTTTTCTCACACCAAATCGGTAGAATTTGGTACTATAAATCAGCTCGTGAAAATCTCATGACACTTCTCCATGAAATAATAAGAAACTTCCTAATTTTTAGTATGAAAACATTATTGTGTTTCCTACCGATTCAATCAAAATATCTATGAAAATAAATGCCTCAAGCATTTTTTTACGATTGGAATAACAATGAATTTCGATGAAGTACAACTTTTTATGAGGCGTATCTCGAGATCTAGCTAGAAGCAATTTATAATACAGAATATTTTCTTACATTAATCCTCCTATTGTGA